>JAKZAP010000018.1:18778033-19378033 GCA_023053575.1 Branchinecta lynchi
GCCTTGAAGTAGAAGCATGTTGTAGCATCAATTAGTACTGCATGGTACTTTTTCGTACAACTTCATACTACTATTCTGAGATACATTTTTCATCGGGTTTTACCCACTGCCCTTAAAACACAATTCTTGTGAAACGGACTAGAAAAAAAGGTTTTTGAAAATACCATTACTTTCCACCTGAAACTAGCGATTCTCTTTTTAGCGCTTGTCGACGATATCCAGCCTTCCTGCTCTCCGACGCGGCGGCTGGGCGCAAAACATTTGAAAACTGAACGTGCCTTGGTTAAAAAGTGGGAAAACTAAGCAAATAAAAGAAGTAATAAACAGAAGATTATCACATCCTTAAGCGTAAAAGAGTTGTTGGCGGACGCTGAAGATTCCGTCAAACTTTTCGTCGGGGTGACGGGAAACTCGCCATGACAGAAAAGGCGCTCACAATTCATAGTTACGAAACAAAACAATGGAGAAATGTGGGGATTTTAGAAGCTTATGATTCCATATGGGAGCTAAGTACTTTATAAAAGACACAATAAGCAAGAGGGGTCCTTTAACTATCATTCTATCTAATAGCCTTTGAGCCCAAGCTGACCGAGAAACATACATTAAAAGAATGGCTTAAGACGAAATGTCAGGTACGATGGTTGCACATATATTTCCAACCTTCTTGGCAACGGTCCTGGTCAGGCAGCTGCTCCAATCAGACTGCAGGTTCGCGTCTTCCAGTCCAACAGCTCTATCTAATTCTCTATCACTCAGTCCGACTAGCAACTATCATTCTATCCTTTTTTTTATCATCTAAGATAGCCGAAGAGAACCTTAAGGCGAGCCTTAAAGTACTCTTAACAACAAGTTCTCTAGTCTGCCCAAAGCCAATGCCCTCAGCTGTATGATGGTTGTACAGAAAAGTTGCATGTATTGATATGTAATAGTAAAGAATACTATCATTTAATGTGCCTCAGACTCGGCCAGTCTTAAGCAGTAATATCCAGTAGCATTCAGTCTCACGATAGTAGCGTGCAGTAACACGATAGCCTTAACATAGAAGCATGTAGTAGCATCAGTTGGTACTCCATGATACTTTTTCGTACAACTTCATACTACTATTTTGAGATAGATCTTTCAGCGGACCTTAAGTGCAAAACAAAGCGCGAGTACAAGAAAGAGCTTCCTAAATTTCGATTAAAAGGGATACTGAAATTCAACGGTTCCAAACAATCTTGGCGGCAGGTTACGCGAGCCGAAGGGTCGACGTACGGACAGCCTCCCTCCAATCTCTCTATGAAAGATTGGGAAGGTTATTACAAGAACACTTTATGTGATAAAAACCCACCATTAACTAAAAAACTTTCGGATTTAGTAAAGTCGCTACTCCCACGCCAGTTCTTACAGTGTCACGTTCCACCTATTACCCTTAACAATGTATATCTTGGTATTTCGATGTTAAAACCTTCGATCTCTCCGGACGGGGACGGGTTGTGTACTGAACATCTAACTCGGGCTCCTATAACGAACTTGTCGCTCATCTCCAATTGATGTTCCAAATGATTTTGTGTAATATAATAGTACCGAGTGGCTTCCTAGCTGGCCATATTACTTCGGTTTTAAAAAGAGGTAAGTCGGCGGATCAATGCGAATATTACCGGCCTATTACTGTCGCATGCAATTTAAGTAAGGTATTTGAATACTCTATTCTGCCTAATGTTACTGTGGAGGATTACGGCGCTAATCAAATTGGATTTTCAAAAGGATTAGGTTGTCAACATGCACACCGTGTTTTAGCGAAAATCTTAATGGAGGCTAACGCTAAACGTGAATCCATTTTCTTGTGTACAGTTGATATTTCTAGGGCATTCGACTCAGTGAACCACCATCAGGCCGTCTCGTCGCTGCTTAAAGCTGGTGTGAACGGCAGCATTTGTGCCACACTGCTGAATTGGTATCAAAATGCTGTAGTTTTTGCAAAATGGGACTCTAAACTGAGTTCTTCAATCCCTGTAAAAAGTGGTGTGCGCCAGGGCAGTGTTCTTTCACCTTGTATTTTCAAGTCGGCCATATCTCATTTACTTAATAGTTTGGTGCCAAGTTCGTATTTATGTGGAGTTGACATTACATATCTAGCGTATGCTGAAGATGTTCTATTGATAAGTCGCACCCGAAGTGGACTTCAGCGTAATCTGGATAAGCTGCCAAATGGTCTCTCCGATATTGGTCTAAAAATTAACGTTTCGAAATGTGAGTTTATGGCATTTAATTGTGATTGTCCTGTAGAAATCACTTTGGGCTCAACAGTTCTTAGCCCCGTTGAGTCTTTTACGTACCTGGGTGCTCGGTTTTCGAATAGCTTAGATCAACTAGAACATTATTATGTGGACAGATGGCTGATTCCATCCGAATTGCCTACGGATCTGTTATAACTAATCGCGGTAAATTTGGAAGAAGAGACCTGGGAAGAATTTTTTCTGCTTGTGTAGCTTCCCACAGTACATGTTTACCCGGGGTGAGTGATCTACTGTCTCGAAACGACCTGGCGCGCTTAAGGAAGACATATTTTAAGTTCTGTAAATATTTTCTGTACCTACCTGCCCGTCATAGTAACACAGGTATTATGCGTTATTTCAATGTTATTGATCCAGTTGGAAGACTACTAGAAATTGAGCGGCGAGCGTGTAGACGGTCGCATACATCGAAGTCAAGATGCTTGCTCCTTTTAGTTCGTTGATACGTTATCTCCATTTTCTTCTTCCCTTCGTTTTCCACTTTTGTGTTGTATAGTGGGTTTATAATAAAAAAAAAGAAGGGAAAAAGGGCAAGGCTCTGACAAAAATTAACTGTTATCTGGCAGGTCCATGTAGGCTACATGAACCACTATGAACGACAATAGTCCAGGGAGCTCCCACACCGCTCCACTAGCTAAACGCACGACGGAAAACTGACAAGACCACTGAAATACAACGTGACCGAGAACAAATAATCAGATAGAACCTCCGTTTCCCTATATCTGTAATATGATCATACGGAGTAGATATTTCCCCGTACCTTGAGCGATGCAAACGAGCTGAGGTTAGGAGCTACGCGGCAAACCACGGTTCTTTACCTCTACAAATAGCTATACCGTTGTGAAGCCCCATAGAAGAAACTTTCAAAGTCAAACCCGATTGGATCTCTGTATGCGCCCCAGAGCGGGTTAGCGTGCCTCGTGCACTTATTGCTCTACGATGAGCAACGGCGAAGACGGAAGTAGACGGGTATCAACTCAAAGCTAGAGCAATTACCTCTAGCACCGCTCAGTTTTGTTGGGGTATACATTTAACGACACTAAGTATTTAATTCCACGTCTGATTCCACGAAACGCTTTAATTAACAGCCGCGAATTCCCAAGTTCGCAAGAATGACGCATCAGCGTTTATTCGCCAGCTGAGACACCAGTTGGGTCAGCTGGAAAATCTTAATACTGTAGCGTCAGCATTTGTTCCTCAACCAAGATATCATTTAGGAGTCGGCTGATGTGCCAGCTAATGTTGGTTAGAAGGCTCAGTATTACGGAGTTAGAATTTAGGATGTATATATGTTAGGAGTTCGAACCATTTAAGAGCCAGTCTTAAGTTAGTCTTAAGACAGTAGTGATTAAGAATCGTTGAATTAACGGATGTATTCGATGTATGCAGAACTTCAATATTAAAAGTAAGTGTGTTTTCTAACCACAGTTTATTGAATGTAGGACCTAGGACCTACCGTCCGAACTTTCCCTCCACAGTTACTAATCAACCCTTCGAGGATTAAGATCAGAATGCTGGTATAGTCTAATAGGTACCAACCGCTCGGGTACACGCTACATGTATATTAGATACTCGGTTTCGTACAACAGTTAAAGCGTAAAAGATTAAAGACATTCTTAATTTAACATCTATAGTCGCTGCATGGGACCAAAAGAGGTTGTATCTGATTATTTGTTCTTGATGTAACTCAAGATATCAAAACGTGGCCGTATTAGTCCTGTTCTAATCTTTAGCTTCTGACTGATGCAATCCAATCCTCTCAAGAGAGTCCACATATACTGAAATGAAAGAAGACATTCGAAATATTTGTAAGGATGAACTACCACATGCTAATACTTATAATTCTCAGATTATGACATTGCTGGTTATCAATGACGTTTTATGGTACGAATTTAAGAATTCCGACGTCCCCGACTGTTTTCGGGGCAGAGCAAAAGGGTTAGAAACTTACAAGCGACAATCGGAAGGAAGTAAACGTATGCGCAGTTGTCTCAACGTTTACGATAGTTTAGTGGAAGGAAAAGGTAGCAAAGGCATTCCGTAAAACTTCCGAACAATCTCTAACCGTCCATACACCAGTACAGTCGTACCAGCCTTGACGAAAGTCATTGTCATAGCCTCTGGGATACGGGATGATAAAAAATTATCTCAAAATAGTAGTCAGAAGTTGTACGAAAAAGTAGCATGCAGTACCAACTGATGCTACTATATGCTGCTATGGCAAGACTGGATGCTACTGGAGCAAGGCGTGATGCTACTGAATACTACTGCTTAAGATCAGCCGAGTGTGAAGCACAACAAATTAAAGTATCTGTACCAGGGGCGTCACGACTGGGGGGGGGGGGACGCCCCCCCCCCAATGCTGTCGGCCAGTCGCTAAAAAGCCGCGATTTTTCGTCAAAACAGTTGATTTTTTTTTCACGAAAACAGTCGGTTTTTCTGACAAGAGCTACGAGCTCATATGGCACTTGTACGAGTAGGCTGTACAAGAAAGTAGATGAAAACGTCACAAAATACACCCCGCCATCCAAAAAGGCGGTTCGGAAATAGAAATAGGATATTTAGTTTCACTCATTTCTGAGCAGTTCCGGCATCGTCTCGATTGCAAATGCACATGACTGTTCAAACTTTCATCCCAATAAATCCATTTGTTTGATCCCTAGACGTGCTACACGATTTCCGGTACTCACTCTATTTCCACCTACCGTGGCCGAATCTGGTTCGGAATAAAAAAAAATCGACCACCTAAAGCATCTTCGTTTATACCATCTACCAAGTTTCACTCGAATCTGAGCATTTTTGGAAAGTTCCAGTACCCCACCCCCCCTTCCCACCAACGTTGTCGGAGCCGGTTCGGGCCCAATCTCTTAATTCCCTCATCAAGTTTTACTGAAATTGGAGCATAGCCTATCTGCAAGTTTCCAGTACCACCCCCCCCCCCCCCCCACCCTACCTTGGCCGAATCCGGCCCAGACGCCAAATAACAAATCTAGGCCGCATAAACTCGGCACTGTCGAATTGCATCTCATTCGGTCCATCCGTTTGGTTTTTGTGCATGTCAAAAGTCCCCCCACCCCCAATTCCCCTAATCGTGGTTGCATATGGTTCGAACGCATGTTTTACATGTCGAGGCCATCGATTCGTATCACCCATGAAGTTTCACTCGAATCAGACCACTCGTTCGCAATTTATAGAAGTCCATATTTCTCTTCTCTTGCTCCCCCAAAAATGCTCGGATCTAGGAACGGAAGTTTCCGGGGGTATGTTGTGTCAGGTTTTTAAGTCAAGATAATTCGGGTCGCTAATATGCCTGCAAAGTTTCGTTGTCGTTTTACATCTGGAACTATTCTAACTCACGACTACCGGAATTCCAGGAAAACCCCTCCAACTCCCCCCACAGAGCCCCGAAACCATCTGGCTCCGTCAATTTCATCTAGGCCTAATGCTTGTTCCATCCATTAAGTTTCGTCCCAATCCCTCTACTTTTAGAGTTTCTTGAGTTTTCCACCCCCCCCCCCCCATCCAAACAGGTATCGGACCCGACTCGGACGTGACACTGAACGTCCGAGGCGATAGCTCACCAGACAAGTTTCATTCAAATCCGATCACCCGTTCAAAAGTTATGCACGCCACTAGATTCCGGACTCCCCATCCACCCACTCCCCCCACGATGGTCGGGTCGGGGAAACGGCTGTTCTCAAGTCAATCTGTTCGGATCCCTGACATACCTGCCAAGTTTCATCGCCCTAGGACATCAGGAAGTATGCCGAACTCGCGGGATCGCTAGAAATCCGGACCCCCACCCAAACTCCCCCACAGTGCCCTGATCCGGTCCGGTTATGTCAATGACGTGTCGAGGACCTGTGCTTGTTTTTCCCACCAAGTTTCATCCCGATCCCTCCACTTTAAGCGTTTCTCAAAATTTCCGGTTCCCTCCTCCAACTCCTCCCAGTGTCATCGGATCCGGTCCGGTTATGTCAATGACGTGTCTAGGACCTGTGCTTGTTTTTCCCACCAAGTTTCATCCCGATCCCTCCACTTTAAGCGTTTCTCAAAATTTCCGGTTACCTCCTCCAACTCCCCCCAGTGTCATCGGATCCGGCCCGGATTTAAAGTGAGGTGTCTGAGACACAAGGTCATCCTAAATATCAATTTTCATCAAGATCCGATCACCCGTTCAAAAGTTATGCACGCCACTAGATTCCGGACTCCCCATCCACCCACTCCCCCCACGATGGTCGGGTCGGGGGAAACGGCTGTTCTCAAGTCAATCTGTTCGGATCCTTGACATACCTGCCAAGTTTCATCGCCCTAGGACACCAGGAAGTATGCCGAACTCGCGGGATCGCTAGAAATCCGGACCCCCATCCCAACTCCCCCACAGTGCCCTGATCCGGTCCGGTTATGTCAATGACGTGTCTAGGACCTGTGCTTGTTTTTCCCACCAAGTTTCATCCCGATCCCTCCACTTTAAGCGTTTCTCAAAATTTCCGGTTCCCCACCCCAACTCCCCCACAGTGCCCTGATCCGGTCCGGTTATGTCAATGACGTTTCTAGCACCTGTGGTTGTTTTTCCCACCAAGTTTCATCCCGATCCCTCCACTTTAAGCGTTTCTCAAAATTTCCGGTTCCCTCCTCCAACTCCCCCCAGTGTCATCGGATCCGGCCCGGATTTAAAGTGAGGTGTCTGAGACACGAGGTCATCCTAAATATCAATTTTCATCAAGATCCGATCACCCGTTCGCAAGCTAAAAATACCTCAAATTTTGGCTTCACCCTCCCTCCACTCCCCCCCCCCCCCCCCGAGATGGTCGAATCGGGGAATTGATGATTTCCTATTTAAGCTGGTCGGGTCCCAGACATGCCTGTCAATTTCCATCGTCCCAGCACATCAGGAAGCACGGAACTCGCGGGATCACTACAAATTCGGACTTCTCCCCCCCCCCCCAACTCCCCCAAAGTGAGCGGATCCGTTCCGGTTATATCAGTCACGTATCTAGGACTTTTGCTTGTACTTTCCACCAAGTTTCATTCGGATCCCTCCACTCTAAGTGTTTTCCAAGATTTCCGGTTTCCCCCTCTAACTCCCCCCAGTGTCACCGGATCCAGTCTGGATTTAAAATGGAGGGTCTGAGACACGAAGTCCTTCCATGTATTAAGTTTCATTAAGATCCGATCACCCGTTCGTAGGCTAAAAATATCTCATTTTTCCTATTTTTTCCGGATTCCCCCTCCCTCCACTCCGCTCCAGATGGTCGGATCGAGGAAGCGACAATTTCTAATTTAATCTGGTCCAGTTCCTGATATGCTTGCCAAGTTTCATCGTCCTAGCTTATCTGGAAGTGCCCGAACTAGCAAAACCGGGACCGACAGACCGACAGACCGACTGACGGACAGAAATAACAATCGCTATATGGCACTTGAGTAAGCTCAAGTGCCATAAAAATTCGTCGATTTTTCGTCAAAATAGTCGGATTTTCTGAAAATAAATGGATTTTTCTGAAAATCAGTCGATTTTTTTTTCATTTTTTCTGCAGAAAAAGTCGGTAAAAATTACCAGCCAGTCAGTAAATGCCTCGTCCCCCCCCCCCCCCCCCAAGCATTTTGGCTAGTAAGTCCTCTGTTCTGCACTACTGCATATCAATACATAAAACTTTTTCGTGCAACAACCATACAACTACACAGGCTACACATTTTTCATCGGGTAGCGGATATCAAGTTTGTAGAAAAACCTGCGGTAGTGAACCAGGGTATTGAAATAATTAGGAAAGAAATAGAAAACCGTGATTTTCGGGGTTTTTTCTTGATCAGCTAATTATCCCTCTAGGATGATGTGCGAGGGATAAATATAAATTCGGATATTTCGGTTGCACTTCCGGCAAACCGTCCAATATCCACCACAATCACAACACGAGAACGATGCGGAACCAACAGACGATAAGACGAGATGTAACTAAAAAACCAGAAGAAAACGGTGCGGATGCAGATAAAAATAAAATAACGAAAGATAAAATGTGCGTGTTAAAAGTGTATGTGTACAAATCTGTGATTATTTACAATTCAGAGTTCTGTGTATATTTACAATTTACCATCCGTCTGGGAAAGCGCAGAAGCTTTCACCCAGAAAACGGCCCACTCGAAAAATCCATTATACGTTTGACCACTTTGGATAAAATCTTCCACAAAACTGGCCACTGCTAACAAGATTCATGCGCGACTCGCGAAATAGCCTCTTTGCTCTGTATGCCCCGAGGGCGTTTTAAAGCTTTGTTATTTATTCAGCGCCTCACGAATTCCAATGTTCGCAACACTGGCTGCGCGTCTAGTCGGTCGCGTATTAGTGGAAGGGATATTTGAAGCTATTGGTAGGATAACGGGAACATGAAGTAGGGTTTGAGGGGGTCTTAAAAATGCGGCATCCTTTTCAAGAAATCTGTCGTACACTGGGTGTATGCGGAACTCACCAGTATCTCTGTTTAGAGCTAGGTCCCTTATTTCGTATTTTTGTATCTCAAAAGCTTCCCTGATGAACTGCCCCAGACCTGTCTCACTGCCTATTATTTTACTTTCATCAAAACGGATGTTGTGATCAGGGTTGTCATAAATGTGTTCAGCCAGAGCACTAGAGAAGTTTTCTGGTCTGTTTTGGCACCGAAGAGTTGCGTCTATGCTGGTTCTGTGTTCGTGGAGGCGATCAGACAGGTGCTGGTGTGTCCTGCCAATATACCATTTATCGCAAGAACATGGAATCTTATAAACCCCTTGGCAGTTTGTCTCGGAAATTAATATTAATAATATTTATTTATTACCCACTTACATCAAAAAGATTAATAGTGGAGTATAAAATTGAAGAAGGAAAAAGAAAAAACGGAAAAAGACGTAAAACAACAACTAGAGTCAACAAAACATTAATAAAACAAACGGATCAAACCGTGGTTTGATTGGATCTTTACCAGAGTGAAGATAGGAAGATAACGTGTTTGAGCTTTTGAAATATGCGGAAATGTTATGAGGGCTCAGAATTTTCTTGATTTTGCCTACGAGTCCATGGACATAGGGAAGTGGCACATATACCTTTTTCTCAGGTTCAATGGTTGAGGGTGAGGGGGGGGGGACGAAACTTTTCTTTGCGTTTTTCAATGGTTGCGTCAATAAATTTTATCGCATAACCGTTTCCAAACAAAACATCCCGGAGATGGTCTAGTTCAAGATCCAGAAACTGTGGTGAACATACATGGAGAGCCCTATCGTATATCCAGAAAGGGAAGCTTGTTCTTCGACTCAATTTCAACTGTGAATTTTATGTTCGGATCAATAGAATTGAGATGGTCAAGAAACGTCATTAGTTTCTCTTTTCCATGCTTCCAAGTACTCAAAATATCATCCATGTATCTTTTCCAAAAAGTTGGTTTATCAGTGCTGCTCTGAATAGCTCGATTTTCGATATCTCAAGTTGTAGGTTAGCTAGGATTGGTGAAAGCGGAGCACCCATAGCAAGACCTTCCCTCATTAAATAGTGAACTCCCCTAAACTGCAAGTAGTTGGAAATTATTTTACACAAACAAGTGAGTGCCAGTAGCATTTCATTTGAAAGGGTGCTCTTTTTATTTATTTTATTTATTTATTTATGACCCGCTTTTTGCGTAACAGCGGAGTATAAAATACAAAAGTAAAATATACATATTAAAACACTTAATCAAAACAATGCAAATAAACACGACAACATTCTTTTCATTTAAAAAAAAAAAAAAAAAAAAAACAACACTAAATAGACTTAAAATTTGTACACAGTGACAAGCACATTAATCGGGTTCAGGAATGAAAAACTGGCTAATAATTTTATGGGCTGAGAGGGCAGGATGTTTGTGGAGGGAAAATAGATTTGAATGCGAACGAAAAAGTGTATTAATACTATCCTGAACATTAAAATTCGAAACCAATTTACGATTACGAAAAGATTTTGGAAGATACATCAGAAATTTACAATACTTGAAAAAACAACTTCTCAAATTTTTAACATCTTTTTTCCTTAGGATATGGTAAACTCCGGAACAATTGTGGATATATGGGCCGCAAAAAGCACTATACAACTTTCCGAGCGCCTTGCGTGAATATTTTCCTCTATTTGGGACCAAACGCCCGTAACCAAATCTGATGGAATTTGATACTGATTTTAAAATAGAGGAGCACGTTAAAGATAATGTGGATTTGAAGGTAAGCCCGAGCCATTTCAGCGACTCGGACGAAAAAATAGAAAAAGAACCAATTGCAACAGAAGAGCGCTCAGAGGTTGTTGTGCGACCGAAACAAAGATATTCACATTTTGACAGATTTATCTCAAGTCCGATGTCTGAAAGTTTGTTTGCTAAAATTTTCATATTTTTAGAAAGAGTGGATTTTGTACGGCTGACTAGGAGGATATCATCAGCATACGCAATGTAGCTGATCGAAATCTCCTTGAACAAATATGCAGGAAGAAGAGAATCCAAACAATCAGAAATCGCAGACTTAAATATATACGGTGACAAAACTCCACCTTGGCGAACTCCATGGTTCACTGAAATATTTTCCGATAACTGACCCTGCCATTTTACCCGAATGCTGGAATTTGCGTACCAATACTTTAAAAGGCAAAGAATAGAAGAATTGACTCCAGAACGAGCAAGCGAATACAAAGCTTGAGAATGGACAACATTATCAAAAGCCCCAGAGATGTCTATGGAACAAATGTGGATGGTTGATCTGTTTAGAGTGGCCTGTCGCATTATTTTGGTTAGAACGTGGTGAGCATGCGCACAACCCGTACCATCCCTGAAACCCAATTGCATATTTCCAAAATTGCCTTTTTCAAGAAGTTCGGGAAGAAGGACATACTCAAAAATTTTACTGACTGTACATGATACTGTAATCGGACGGAAACTATTGCACAGTTCAGGGTCCTTGCCTCGCTTAAGGACAGATGTTACGGTTCCAACAAGGAAGCTATTCGGGACCTGAGATTGGGAAAGAAACATTTGGAACAGTAGTTGTAGATGTTGGATCAGAACAGGACATTCAGTTTTGAAGAACTCTGAAGAAATACCATCGATATCGACAGATCCAGTCTTTTTTAGTCTGTAAACAGCCTTTTCGACAGCATTACTAGTAACCGCAAAAACAGAAGACTGAGAAATTTTAACAGGGAGAAACCTTGAAAGTAAAGAGTCGAAAAACTGTTGCACGCGCATATTGCACTGAGTGAACAAGTTGCGATAATGGTTTATCCAGTCAGAGGAGGTCAATTTTGACGGAGACACTGCACAACACTTGTCCGAAAGAAGAACTTTATTCCAAGACTTGCGGTCTGTAGGGGCATCAGCGCCATTTAAACGTGCGGATTTCAAACAATATTTATACTCCCGCTTTGTCTTCTTTTTAAGGTCAAACACGGTTCCACTGATAGGGCGTCCACAAGCTATCCATAGTCTCAACCAAAATTTCGCATGATTTTTGGCTTTCTTAACCTCCGGACAAACTCTCCAAAGCCGCTTTCGGGTTCCAACCCGAACATTTTCGAATGGTACGGCTACGTTAGCGGCAGTCTTCAAGCAATGAACGACCTCAGAGTAATAAAAGTTCAAGTCAATGGAGGAACCAGTCACATGGAGACTAGTCTGGAGTAAGTGGAACGGAATTTTCACAGCTGTCAAAAGGGTGGTCAGTGTAGCTATATAAAGTACGGGATCTAAACGATTCCAGTTCCTTTTCTTGATCCATGTCTGATGTTGAGACGTAGTGCTTTTAACACAATCGGCGGGGAGTGCCAATTTGAAAGTCAACGGCAGATGGTCATCTTCAATTTTTTCGTCGTCAACTTCAACCGTTCCATCAGCTACAGATGGATGGGAGACTATAAGGTGGTCAAGGTTCGAAACGGTTCCGCCACGATTGTGTCTGTAGGTATACGGCAAGGACTTTTCTACGATACAATACCCGCTAGGAAGAGACTCGGTAAACAGGTCAGTGCGTATAGAAGGAGCCAGGATGTTGGTATTCAAATCACCAACAAGAATCCAGTTAAGACCTTTGCTACTGATGTCTGAAAGGAGAGACTTGATCTTGTTACAAGATTTAGCAAATAATCCAAATGAAGCGAGGTTGCGACGGTCGCACGGAAGATATGCGTTAACTAGAACGAGGTCGCCAAACTGTACAGCTAGCATCAGTCTATCCGAAAGAAAGACAGTTGGAGGTCTGAGGCAACAGGAAGAACGGATAAAAATTGCTAGTCCACCGGAAGGACGGCCTCTCGTTTTTCTAGCAGGTTGCACGAATATATAGTGATCGACCGAACGGCGCAGACTGTCGGCACTAGTAGTGGAAAGAAGATGCTCTTGAAGGAACAGCACATCAGTTTCGGAGAGTAATCGATCCAGTTCAAGGTCCTTATCTTTCGTCCCATTTATGTTCAAAGACACACATCGGAGTACATTTGAAATCTGAGCCATCACACCGTTATTTTCAATGCGTTTTTGATTTTCGGGCACCGAAAACTGAAAGACACATGGTCCCCATCACAATTGGCACATTTGGGGGGTAGGCTACAAGGCAAGTCTCTTGAATATACGTGACATCCAGAGCATCTAGCACATTTAGGCGTATCTGTCTGAAGTGGACATCTATCAACAACATGGTCCAGTGACTGACAACGGAAACATCTTTTCGGCATGCGATGAAATTCATGGACACGGAAATGCTCGTAACCGATCTTAACTCCACACTTTAAAGCTCTTAAAAGGGAAGCTTGATCTACATAGCCAACCTTGAAAGACCGGGAATTTGAGATCTGCGAGACTTCCACGGCATCAAGCAAACACTTCAAATCACTAGAAGAGATGCGCTCTGGAACACTTCGTATTACCCCAAAGAATCTTGGTTGTATGACCTTAGTGGTAACCCCGGGCGGAAGACCCTTTGTTATCGATTTGGCAACAATGTCAGCATATGTCGCACTCGAAGTCTGTACAACTAGACGGTTTTGCCTGACACTAGCTTTGACGTTTGTGATGCCATCTCGACCCTCAACGGAATCGAGATGCTGATTTCTTGAATTGACGTCACATAGGGAAGGAGGGATATTGTCCACAATAACAGTGTGCACAGGCGAGGGGGTCGTGATTGTTTGATTCGACATTCCAAAGACAGGAGTGGACCCCTCATGTTTTGCAATTCGATCAGCAATGAACCGAATATCCTTGGCACACGCATTGATCTGGCTGGTCAGGAGAGAGTAAGCCACAGCTGGAATAACGGGCACTTCGTTCGGGAACCTGATAACGAAGTCAGGTAGCTCAACGTTGTCATTGTCACAACGTTTGAATGCAGCGGTGAGGTCTGCTAAATGATTAGCAGATGTGTTTCGTTTTGGCGGGAGCTCCGGGGCGAAAACACAGGACCAGAATAGCTTCTTAGCCGTGACTATGGCTTCAACGGAAAAGAATTCAGCTGCAAACTTCCTGACCACATCTTCGTCAACACCAACATCGAGACTTTTTTGAAAAAAAATTCAGCACTGGTTGGTAGTAGAGTCCACTCCACGAACAACCATTGTTATCCGTTGGCGCCATGCCCAAGGTCGAGACAACCTAACGGTCTTTTGAAGACAGAAACCGTTGAACTTTATCCTTCCAAACTCGAATGAAAATTGCGACTGATCACCTCGACGGTTAGAAGAAGACTTTTTTTTCCGATATTGATGGGTATTGTTCCAACTTTGCCTTCAGGAGAGCCTCACATTTCTGAGTCCTACAACTTGGGTACATAGATTCGACATCGAAACTAACCAACAGCGTTTCTGAAGTGACTGGATGGTCACTTAGCTTTTCAACAAGGTCCGAAGAATTCTTTATGAAGGAAACTTGTGTCTGACCTAAGGGTCGGCAAACAGTAGCTAGATATTTGCCAACTTTTGTTGTGGGTGAATTAATGTTAGAAACGATGGGTCGTGAAGGGTTCCCTTCTTTGTGGATTTTAGGTAAACCATAGAGTCTAGGTGCTACACAACCTCTTGGCAACAACTTTTTGTACATATGTTCAGTTATAAGTTGTTGGTCTTTCATTTGTTTTAGCTCTTTTCGTACCTCCTTCACAAATTTTTCAGTAGGGTCCTGGTTAAGTGTTTGGAAGACCTGTGTATTTCCTAATAGGGTGCGGATCTTAAATTCATAATCCTCGGTATCTAGTATAACCCCAGTATTTCCCTTGTCTGCCTTCGTAATTACTAAGTCTCTTTCCTTCTTGAGACTTTTAAGTACCGACTGGTCTTTAAAAAAAGTTTTTGGTACCACGGGTGCTTTGAAGTCCAGCATGGTCTTCACAACTCTAGCTCTGACTTCGTCTGGCTTTTCTAAAGACGAACGACCCAGGAAAATTCCGGACTCAACCCCAATAAATAATTAGGGAAGTGTTCAAATGACCAACCTCTTGCGTACCTTAGGATTACCTTCTACCTGATCAACAAAATCCTCTCAAGCTCGAAATGACCAACAAACACTAATCACAACATTTCCACTACGCACCAGCAGAGCAAAATAACACTACGCAGTAGCGTCAAGACTTATGCTTTCCTTGCTTCACCCACTACGCTCCCGACATTCAAAGTGAGACAAACTTGCGGGTTTTATCTTTTTTTATGCTTTGTTCAGAATATGAAGATATTGGAGCAAGCGCTGGTGCAGGACCGACTGAGTTTCAGTAGGGACGTTCACTATCGCTAGTGGGGCTAGTGTCACTGTTATTCGAGTGTGTGTCATTTTTTTCAAGTCTTGTCGTTACTCTCTAGTGTTATTTTGTTCTGTGCACCAGGTAACGCAAACTAAACCGTTCGCTTTCCATAACGGTCAAATAACCATTACTGCCGCTGACATTATTCCTAATCTGCGGATATTTTTTTGTGTCACTAATTCTTGTATGGCAATACTGGTGACTTGATTCTAACTCATCTGTGCAATGAGTAATAACAATAAATATTTTCGCATTTTTTAAGACTCAGGAAAAAATTAGCACGGCCGATGCTTCGCAGTTTTTGTCACGTTTCACCGCGAAACCCGAGTTTCGCACTGACAGAGGGACTGGCAGCTAGAAATAGCGCGTTCAGAGCAAAATAACACTAGGGACAGAGCAAACTAACTCTAGGGAGTAGCACCAAAACTTTGAGAAAGTGACACACGAGTCAAATCGCAGCGACAGTAGCTTCGCTAGCGGACACGAACATCCCTACTGAAACTCGATCAGTCGTTTACGAGCACTGGCCAGAGCCAAATAACACTAGGGAGTAGCACCAAGACTTGACAAAACTGACACACTGACACTGACACAGCGACAGAGAACGTCCAAACTGAAACTCATTCAGTCATTCACCAGCGCTGGCTCCGATAACTTTATATTCTGAACATAGCAAAAAATGAAAAAGGCTCCGTAGTTTCCTTGGTCTGTACACACCGCACCTTTGCTTTACTCTAAATTTATAAACCCAAGCGCTGTCTCGCTTTAAATGCCCCAAGCGTAGTGGGCGGCACTATGAGTATGGCTGGTTTGCAACGCATGGAAACCATACGTATTGGCCCTACTGCCTGGTGTTAGTGTTTGTTGGTCATTTCGAACTTGAATTGATTTTATCCGTTTTGCACTATCAAATACCTATGACTTCGTAAAAGTTGTCCGCCTACACCTAATCGACTGGGTACCTTTAGTATTAGTGTTTTTCTACTTTATACTATTTATTCTTTCTTTCTCTTCTTTGTTCCATTATCTTCACACTGTTCATGCGCAGTGGGTTAAGCATTGTTCAGATAGGTGTTATAAGGTGTATTATGGTGAACAAGGTTTATTACAGATTCCTCTTTTCCTCGGAGCACGCTGTAATAAAGTGAATAAGGAGAATAGACTCGCGTTCTGTTCTCGCTTATGCAGGGCCAATCCGATCGCTTGGTTGGTTCCTCCAGCGGCCCGAGGAAAAAGCAGGGCCCTCAGGGTTGCCACGGGAAGCACTAAAGTTCTACTTTGTTGGAAGCTGAAGAAACAGCTTTTCTTCTAAAGAACACTTGCTCTTTTACGACTGCTTATTGTTAGTTCGAGGACCAATGCTATCCATCCATAGATTTGACAGCTTTTTACAATATATTCGGCGTCAAATTGTAGCGTACTCGTGTACTTCATGTAGTACTAAGAACACATTTTCTGGATCTTTACAAACTCGAAAAAGAGTATCAGCATAGCGAAACCGAAACGATGCATTGATAAGAACCATTTGGGTTCCTATTTGAACAGGAGTGTCAATTAAGACGTAAAGGTCGCGTATAGCGCTATTCAGCTTATTACACCTATTTGGACAATGCTTTACAAACAATTATTAGGATTCA
Source organism: Branchinecta lynchi (assembly GCA_023053575.1). Taxonomy (NCBI): domain Eukaryota; kingdom Metazoa; phylum Arthropoda; class Branchiopoda; order Anostraca; family Branchinectidae; genus Branchinecta; species Branchinecta lynchi. The sequence goes on from JAKZAP010000018.1 coordinate 18,794,709, forward strand.
TTATTTGCTTAGACGCGTCTTTTTGTCCGGATGAGTATATTTGATATTTGATATTTGATATTTATTTGTCTTCAAAGCCCAAAAGCCATAACAAACACACATAAATAACAACATGTAAATACAAAATAAAAGGTCACACTACTACACTAAACCCCACTCAAACACTTTTTACTGTGCAGACTGGCCACTCTGAGGAACCTCGCCAGGTTTCTTTTACTAAGAAAATCCCTACTCCGCATAATATTTAACAACCAATGCCTCCCATGATTCCCTCCCTTAAAAATTTACTCCCTCAGATCCTCAATTTCATCACAACCAGACATAAAATGAATTAGATCCTCATCTCCATCACCGCACATTGGACAAAATTAAGGACCAGATTTCTCCTTAACACTTCCCAAATACTTTCTTCTTTCAATAAGTGGCAAGCTATCTGCCCTGATATTTAAAATTAGTTTCATTTCCTATTTTTTTAGACCTGCTTTAAAATAAATTTCTTCACCCCAAATCTCTTTAGCCTCTGCATTAAAACTCAAGGATCCACTATCTCTTATCCTAGCTAACCAAACCTATCCCTTTTAAATAAACGGTTATCATTCTTGTAAACGGCAGATTACTACCCCAAAATTTATGTTTTTTGGTTAAGTCGAAATATTAAATATCCTATAACGAACAAAGTGGACTCGTGGGACCTTTGTTTTAGGAAAACTAGCCGAAAATTTCAGCGTCACCGAGCACAGAGGTAGACAAATGACTCACCGCCAAAACATGGATTCCAATGGTGGAATTCTCGGCACCATCACGCTTCCTGTCTCGTACATCTTTCTGCATAAGCTGAACAACAAACTCGGTCGACTCGCCGGGCGAATCGAAGTAATACTGTAAAGAAATATACTTAAAGTTTAACTGAAAAGGGCTGAGATAGGATAGGACAGTCTAGTCCATCAGTCATTCGCTTAAATAGGCTTGAAGACCCGATGAAAATGCGTTACTTCGTTGCTCTGCTATTCACGAATAATCAAATGTCCTATGGTAGATTTTCCCTGACGCTGTGTGGTACCTCTATGCGCTTGTACCTAACACGGCCTTTAGAGATTTTTTCATGATACCATTGGCCAAAAGATGACCAGCATAAAATATTAACCAGCAGAAAGGGAAAGCGACCCACCACCCTATGGATTCGACTTTTTACTATGTCTACACAAGTGTTGGTTAAGACATAGTAAAAAGTCGAATTCATAGGGTAGTGGGTCACTTTTACTTTCTGCTGCTGAAACATATGCAAAACCTCCAATACCTGGGACACAGATGACAGGTTTTCAACTTACTAACCTGTGGATCTATTTTACCATGTCTGATCCAAATAATGACGGTGAGGCATGGGGGGATTAACAGAAACTAGTCCGCTTGGAAGCGCTGAACAGGAATTTGGCCAATTCGGTCTCCGATAAGTTATACAGGATACCTTGCTATTTAAACCACCTGCATAGATGAAATATATGCATGCAGTTCCCATAGTTTCGTTCCGGCCTCTAAACTTTACAATTGTATGAAATTGGGACTTGTTTGAAAGCTCGAATAATTCTCTATAACATAATGTTATGTTTTACGTTTTCGTTAAATGAAGTCGCAGCGTGGCCAAATGCCTTTCTTCCAAATACCTGCTGACCATCGCCAAATTATTTTTGCACCAGCTTCCCGTTTCCAATTATCTTTTGTGCCTTTCGCGAATTTCCACAAGTTTACTAGAGGTGGCACAAATAGTAAGGTATCCTGTAATACGAACTTTGTAAATCCTGCTCTTCTATTTTCTGACGCGTTCAGCAGCAATAGAGTGTTGGAAAGTTAGGACAATGACACAACTTACAAAACGTGAGCAAGTGCAAATCGAAAAAGGCACACTACCAACTTGGCATGCTTGCGGACTAAGCCGCTTTAACATTGACGCTTTAACATTTGACCCTTGTACATGAAGATTTTAAACCTCAGCTTTACCTTTCCTTGATGAAAAAGATGAGATTATTTGGGTGAAAGTACAACCTAGGCGACTCCCTAGGTCGTTCTCTGCGGTAGCGGTGTGCGTTTTCTACTATTCACCTGGTCAGCCCGCTGTCGCAAGAAAGACGTTTTGGGTGAAGCTGCAAGAGTCAATGGATTACATCCAGAGAACACACCCATATTTTGGAATAGTTATACTAGGAGATGGTAATGAGCTGGATACTAAATCGCTGACCAGGTCACTTAGTCTTAAAAGCGTGATTAATTTCCCGACGACCAAAGGTGAAACTTCTCTGGATGTGATCCTGAGAAACCATTCTAAATATTATCAAAATCCGAGTAAACTAGCACCACTTGGTGGTACTTACTACTATATGCTCCAGTGGAACCCTTTTGAGAGAGTAAAGATTCAATATTCGGTAACTGAGGTTACTTCTAGACCAATCACAGACCGTGGTCTGCTGCAGTTCGGAAACTGGATTACGGAGGAGAACTGGACCTTGGAATTGCCGCAGCGAAGGACTTGGATTCCCAAGTTGAGGAATTTCATGGTAAAATTAATGAAACATTTCTCGAGTGCTTCCCTGAGCGTAAAACTAAATTTTATTTAAGCGATAAACCGTATGTAAATTCAAAAATAAAGCGACTAATTAAGCGTAAATTACACCTAATTCGAAAAGATCAAAAAGAGCAAGCAAAAAATTGGCAAACGAAATTAAGTGGAAATTAAAAGAAGCACAGGCTAATTATTACAAAAATGAGGTGGATCATCTTTTGGAGTTCTTCAGTAAAGTTAAAAGTCTGACTGGAAAAAGTTCTCAACCAGTTGACTTCATGAAGGAGCAGCCACCAGAGAAAACTACGAATGATTTAAATGCCCATTTCGCTGCAGTTGTGCAGTCTTACCCACCTCTTTCACCTGAAGACAATCCACAAAATTTAACTGCTCCTTTAAATGATAATTTAATGCCTGATATTTCTTTGTCAAGTGTAATCCGTAAACTCTCCAAGTTAAAAAGAACTTCTGTCGCTCCTTTTGATATTCCAGTTGTTCTCGTTAAAGCATTTGCTAAAGAATTAGCTTTCCCCTTCAGATAATCTACAATAACATAACGCAAACAGGTTATTTTGCAAAGAAATGGAAGAAAGGTTTTATCACCCCCATTCAAAGAAAGAAGCACCTAATGATTTCTCTGGTGTACGGCCGATCACACAACAATTTTCAGCAGAATTTACGAAAGTTTTGTTGCCACATGGCTTAAAGAATATCTTTTAAAAATAACTGATCGAAAGCAGTTTGGTAACATTCCTAAGTGTTCGACAGTCCATTACCTAGTTAATCTGATTGATTTTATTTTAAAACATCTAGATGAACCTGGCAATTGGATAAATTTAATTGCAATTGATTTTAAAAAGGCATTTGACCTAGTTGACCATAAAAATCTTTTAGAAAAAATGGTGGAAAACAATATACCCAATTTTATTGTCAAAATCATCAAGAGCTTTTTGACAAATAGAGAGCAAACTGTAAAGTATAAAGGCCATTTTTCTACTTCTTTACCAGTTCTTTTGTGGAGTTCCACAAGGAACCGTGATCGGTCCGCTGTGCTTCCTCCTCATGATAAATGAAATTGCTGCTAAGGCTGGAGGACAGATGGAAATACGTTGATGATTTGTCCCTAGCGGAAGTCGTATCTGAGGATTTGAAAAGTAACGCTGCCGGTTTCATCGACCAGGTTACCTCAGAGACGACTGAAATGAATATGGTCGTGAATAAAGATAAGTGCTCGGTTACGACCTTTTCTTTTCTTAAAAAAAATCAGTACGCTTTCGTACCTCCTATCGACCCTGGGTTCATCAGTGATAAAATAACGCTACTAGGTGTAGTGATCTCTCCTGATCTTTGTTTTGCTCTTTCATTCTACCTTTAGTCGAATATGCTTGTCCAGTCTGGCACTTTGCTCTTACTCAAGGTGAAACTGAAAAAATAGAGCGAGTTCAGAAGAGATCGCTGCAAATTATCTATGGTGGTTCCCCCCTACCATACTCTTTTTACCCCAAAGAATTTAAAATTGCATCCCTTTCTTCCCGCCTCGAAAACTATGCCGCAACCTTGACTCCTCCCTTCTGCAGCACCCCATGTACCGTTCATTCCTTCCCCCACCCTTTGTTCCTGTAAGATCTCCCCCCCCCCCAAGAAGTGGCTGAAAAGGTTCCCAAACTGACCCCAATCTACTGTAACACTATGCGCTACAGTAGAAGATTTGTGCCGAGCTTCGTAAAGCAGTACAATGATCTTTAGCATTTATCTGCCTTGTTAATTGTTCTTTTAAATTATTTGCCTTGTTAGTTTTTGTTCTTTTAAATTATCTGTTGACAACTTATTTTATCTTTATTTATGACTACAAAAACATCGTATTTGGGCTCTGCCCACGCGAGATATGTTTTGCTTTATTACTGAATAAAATGAAATAAACTGAAATAAATTGAAATAAACTGAAATTGAGCTTTCACACTGAGCTGCGCAGCCTCTGCGTCGCGCTTGCGGGGGTGACGCAACGCAGAGCTTACGCAAACAAATAAAACGCAAAACAAGAACAGAACCAACTTCTATTCTTGCGTTGCGTTGACGCATAGGCATCAGATTTTTCAGTGAAAAAGGAAGTTTTTGAAGACAAACTGGAGAGAACCTACTAACGACGAAGAAAAGTATAGTAATGATGAAAAAAACTAAAATTCAGCATAAGAAACCGAGAAAGGAAAACGTAAATAAACATCCAGCGCGAAAGCTTGTCACGCAGGTGTGAAAGATACGCTACGCAACCTGTACCCGATGAAAAATTTGTAGCCTGCGTAGTAGTATGGTAGTAGTACGAAAATGTTGCATGTAATACTATGTAATAGCAAAGAATACTATCATTGAATGTGCACTGGTCCAATCTTATGTAGTAGTATCCAGTGGCATCCTGTCTTGCCATAGTAGCATCCAGTCTCGCTAATAGATAGCATATAGTCGTATGCAGTAACACGGTAGCCTCGAAGTAGAAGCATGTAGTAACATCGTTAGTACTGCATGCTACTTTTTCGTAGTACTTCATACTAATATTTTGAGATAAATTTTTCATCGGGTACGCAGCTCAAGATAAACGCATACGCAGCGGATCGCAACGACGCGCCAATGTGAAAGCAGCTTAAGAACCCCGATTGACACTTGTAAGGAGAGGCTGAACAGTTAACCCAAACGATCATCCACAACTGGAATGACAGAAAAAGAGAAGCAGGCGTGGGCCTACTGCTGTCTAAACAAGCGTCCAGCGCGCTCCTAGCCTGACAGCAAGTGAACGAGAGAATTCTATAGGTCAATTTTGTAGAGGTCCATGCTAGATTCTCTGTCGTAGTCTGCTACGTCCCAGCCAATGAAGTAGACGACAGCATCAGTGAAGAGTATGAAAGTACTCTCCAGGCAGTAGACAAGGACATTCCACGACACGAACATCGTCTTTTTATCAAAAGTGGTCAACGTATAATGGATTTTTCGAGTGGGCCGTTTTCTGGGTGAAAGCTTCTGCGCTTTCCCAGACGGATGGTAAATTGTAAATATACACAGAGCTCAGAATTGTAAATAATCACAGATTTGTACATATACATTTTTAACACGCACATTTTATCTTTGGTTATTTTATTTTTATCTGCATCCGCACCGTTTTCTTCTGGTTTTTAGTTACATCTCGTCTTATTGTCTGTTGGTTCCGCATCGTCTCCTGTTGTGATTGTGGTGGATTTTATGATTTAGTTTTGTTTTGTTTTTCGCTGAGGACGGTTTGCCGAAAGTGCAACCGAAATATCCGAATTTATATTTATCCCTCGCACATCATCCTAGAGGGATAATTAGCTGATCAAGAAAAAACCCCGAAAATCACGGTTTTCTATTTCTTTTACGACATCGTCTGCTTCGTCGGCAACTATGTCTGCTTCGGAACCAACGCGTGTTCCACCCTTCTAACAACAGTAACATTCCGTAGATAAATATTCTTTGAGCCCCAAGCTGACCAAGAAGGGCCGAAATATCGCTGATGAAGAATCATAGCTGACGTATCCGTTGTAAACATTGTTTGAATAAAAGTAACATTCCGTTCCAGCCTCAAGAAAATTTACTCCACTGACCGTCCCAACCTTCTCGAAATAGTAACTAACAGGAACTCGGCTGTCCTCTGACGAAACCTAGTACAGCATTTCGAACAATTTTTCAGGAAACGCAAAAACTGATTTTCTTACTTCCTGAAGGAATGAAGGCGCCTGTAGATACTAGGCTTGTATCGAAGAAACTTTGCAAGATGGAAAAATTCTGATTACGCCATTCGATTCGCCGTAGTGGAATTAGTGGCCGTCAATGTTTAACTCAAAAACAGTTTTTGTTTGTAGTTACTAGGTTTTGGCAGAGGACAGCCGAACTATTTGCTTACCATCCTCGGGAGCATAGTTAGCGTGGTAAATACGGATCTCCGTAACGTGATTGGCTGGATTGGATTACCCCGTGGAGTAACGCTTTGATGAAAATAAATTCGTGACGTCATGCGCAGTAACTAGGGTAAGTAGGACAGAACACGCTCCAAGTCTCCTGATTGTTTCTATTACTCCTATTCCATGTAATCTTGATCCTTTCCTCTGTTATCGTTTTATCAAGAACAAATAACGAGATAGAACTGCAGTCTCCCTATCTCGGCCATACAAACATGCTGCGTCGAGTAAAATACGCCGACGCAAACGAGCAGAGGTTACTAGCTTCGCGCTACATCACATTTCGTTACCTCTACAAATAGCAATATCGCTGTTAAGTCGCTGAAGAGGAAATCTAGCAGTCAAAGCTGATTGGTTCTATGTACGCTCCCCAGAGCTAGTCTCCGCGCGGAGTGCGCCTCCTGCTAGCCTCCTTTAATATTTCTTGTGCGATAAGCAACGGCTAAGACGGGAGAGGAGTAAACGGTTATCAACATCAGCTCAAAGCTGGGGCAAATAGCTCTAGGTCCGCTTAATTTTGTCGGGGTTTTCACAGTCGTTGCATACGACTAAAGACATAAGTTCTATCTGATTATTTGTTCTTGGTTTTATTTACCTGAGGGTTGCGCAGAAACGAGTCTGGGTTGTTCGCGCATCCACCAGCCCGATCGAGAGTGGAGCCACGAACACCAGTTGTCCAAGTCCCGAAGACCCGTCGCTCTTTCCACGTTGTATTCAGCGACAGTATGGAAGTGTTCAAAAGAAGGCAGATGGAGACCTCGGTGAAATTCTCCACAAAATCGTCGAAAGTCATCCTATACAGACAAAAGAGTAAAATAGTATGAAAAATTAGAATTTAAGGTTCAAAGTTTAAAGGCACAGAAAACTTGACTACGCAACTTTCGGTCATCAAACCGACCTGAAGGGCTTATATAAAGATACAGGGACTTACTGTCGACAGGACCCCCCTTCTTTGTTATCTCGACCCCCCCCCCCCCTTATTGCTTCCAAAGCTAGCTGGCAGGCCCTTGCCCCTTATGCACTGTAAAAGTTCGCCTTTGGCCGTGTTTCTGCCATAGTATCGGGATAGTAGTCAAGAGGTCGTGCGTTCGATTCCTACTCCCGGCACACAAACCTTTTGCTTTTTTTCTACTAACTCAAAATTCGAATTCTCGGAAACTGCCCGGAAACTGCAACGGTCGTAACGAGAATTTGTCTTACTCTCAATATCGACTCAGGTTACATTCTTGATATGTCAGCTAGCTCCCCGAGTCAAGTTTGAGTCAAGTTTTCTGTTCCTTTAACTTAAAAGCCAACTTGTTTTTGTATAATTGACGGAAAAGTTAAATCTCCCAGAAAATGGTATCGTCTGGAGCTAGGAAAAGCAGCAAGCCTCCCTCGTTCTCAGGCAGACACTAAAATTAAAACCATACTCACCAAAATTCCCCGTCGTCTTCAAACGTCAATCCTAATTTTTCACGTTCCGACGAACTAATTTTCGACCATTCGGGCGATCTGGAATATAATTTGGTCAAGTTCTCTGCATTATACACAAATATGCGTCCATCACTTTGGGGGGCTGGAGAGGGAATCCCCTTCTCAGGCCGAGGCATGCAACTGCAGAGATCATGTGTAGGGAGTGTCGATGCCGTTGAACTAGAAGACCTAAAACAGAAAGAAGAAATCAGGAAACTAAAAAAGAAGCCAGGAATCCAATATGATCGTCTCATCTCCTAAATGTTAATTACAGTCCTGATCTTTGCATGCACACCACCTGATTTTACGACTATTTTATCCATTCGCAATTTCCGGGTTTTGACTTGCAGATAGATAGGTTTTTATCTTTATCTGAACTTTAAAAAAAAAGTAAAACTGAAGCTCTACGGGCGTGCGCTGCAAAATTAATAATTTATCTTTTTAATCTCAACAATTTAATAGGGTACCTGCTATGATGCACCCTGACTCGCACTGAAAGCTCACCCTGAAAGTTCGTCCATCCGTCTGTTCGCATGATAATTCTCAAAGGAGGAATCCAAACGTCTTTAAAAGGGTCCAGAAGCTGCGAGTAAGATAACACTTTGAACAGCCGTTAAAGGACTAGCAGACTAAGGTTGGGCGCCATTGGGAGGGGGGAGGGAGTCATGCCCCCCACTTAAATTTCAAAATATTAGGTTACTATGTTTCAAAGGGCATCATGCAAAGTAATGACTTTACGTTAAGGTATATGTATATTTAATTTACGACCCACCAAATGCACAAGGCGACAGCGGAGTAAAAGGAAAAATGGAAAAAACAAAAGGTTTACTGATTCTTATCTTTTAAAACTACTTTAAAGTTACCCCAAAAAGGGTGACTAGTTTTGAGTCTGTCTATACCGAGCTATAAACATCGGGGATCAGTGCCCCAAAACTATCCTCGCCCCCCCCCCCCCCCAAGGTTTACTTATATGGTGCCACCACCGGACTACGGATGGCTTGCAGCCTTCTAACAGTAATAATCAATCACACGGTTACTCTGATTGTCACGCAAACTGGACGGAGCTGGAACAACAATCTTAACACTGAAGGAAAACTCAACTTAAAAAAGCTTAAATTCGATTTTTTTTTTTTTTTAAATATAAAAAATCAAGAAAATGAATATTACTTACACTCCCTTAGCCCGAACCTTTTGCTGATTAATAAAATATTAAAATACTAACTGCCATGTCTAGTAGTTACGTTCGGGTTCCTCAGCTGTTATTCTCAGCTACGATTCTCCTGATCTTGTTAAAGCCCAATGGACACTTCTAATGCTTTACTTTGTATTAAATGCTTCACAAATAAAGATTTCCGACTTCATTTAGAAGGCGCTACGAAAATCGGCCGTTTTCTTGTTATCCCTTGTCTTTCCCTCTCTGGCATTTCGGCGATCCAAATCTTAGGAGCTGGGATATCGTGGCAGGATATTCAAAAACTCCCAGCAATGCTTGATAGAAAAGGATATATTTGAGATGTCACCAAAGTCAAGCCGCAGATGCAGTCTACCTGATTGTTGTAGTGTTTTCTCAGAAGTTCCATGGCTTAAACTGCCTATTAAAAGTTTTTCTTTGTGGAATAGTGTTCTGAAGCTTCGTTAGCTTGCTTTATAAAATGTACCAGAATATGCAATAAGCTTATAAAAAATAATATACCTACAAAAATCATTCAAAAACAAATAACCAATTCAAATCTGAATTATACAAGCTGATTTATGCATATAATAAAGATCTACTAAGTACTATAAGAAACATCACTTTTATCTTTGTCCAAGCTAGTAAATTGAGCATGTACTGGCCCCAAAAATTACGCTTTGAAATATCACAGAGAGGAAACTGTTGAAAAAGCTGCTGATCTAGGGGGTAAGCATTGTTGCTAGGTTGTTACAGAGTGGGATTGGGGTAGTTTGATGTGCCCATTAAACAAGTGGAGACTCTTGAAAAGGTCTGGAACAGTTTCTGAAGAAAAGTAAGGGTGTACTCATTTGACACTCTAAAAGTTTCAGTATCCTGGTTTTTGCTTTTTGGTTATAAAAAAAAGTCAAAGAAGAGGGAAAATAAGAGATTTGATATAAGTAGACAGACAACCTTTTTAACTTTCTTCTGGCACGGACAGCAGTCCATGTTGGAATCCTACTTATTTTTTTATTTTTTTATTTTTAGATAAGCATCTTCTTCCACTTTGGTACTCTATCGTGTTAATGAAATTACGCGCAGCGTATCGAAAGATCAAAACTGGAAGTAGAAACAGGAGGAAATTACGAACAAACACTTCAAATCCAACTGACATGTAATAAACTGGAAATGACGCAAACTGGTTTGGCAGGTAGGCCTATTTTGAAGCCAAATTTGCCTGGTATGGGTCTTAGTGTTTTCTTCGGAATACAGGTTGGGTACCTGACCTCGTTTTTACTCAACCTCAACATATGCCGCGAAAATGTTAGAATGAAATTTACATGCTGTAATCAAGGGGCAAAATTTGAATTTTTTAAATATTCCGATAATATTCAAAATCTATGGCTTTTGCTACGTTTTGAACCTGCTTAAAGGGATTTTCTTATTATTAACTTTGTTAGTTATACCTTCTTCATTCCTTTGTAAATGCCGGCAATGAATTGAAGCTCAGGTAAGAACAAATATTGAAGTAATTTTTGTTTCCAGTATGTAAACCATTGCGTCAATCTAGTATTTGTGTCATGTTTTTTATTCCCTTTTTAATAGTGCGAACACACGATCAGGTTTTCCCCAGCCGGATTCCCTGCACTTTCATCATCAAGTTAAATTTCAACTTTTCCATATGGAAGTGATGATGGTGCCGAAAATCCGGGCAGGAATTCCAGACCGGGAGCTCCGGATCCTGATCGTGTATCCGCGCCTTAAGCAAGATAGATTTCTCTGAAGGAAAGTCTGAAATCTTGTTTGATGTTGCTTCCTGTAAGTACAAAATTATACGACGTCCAAATAAGCATCCCTCGAGTTGTCCTTTCAACTCTTGAAGATTAACTCTTCGTTTCGATTTCAAGAGCAGGAAACGTGACCACAGCTGTCCCCAACGAACGCCGTTGATTGGTAGACATATAGAATGAAACGAAACGACAACAGAATGAAACAAAATTGTAGTCATCCACGAAGCTCCAGGCTGTTTCGGTTTAGTGACTTTTAATTATTTTGTTTACTTTGGTTGTGTTTCTGTTTTTTTTTTCTTAATTTTTTACCATACTCCGTCTCTACCTAGACGAAAAAAAAATCTTTACCTAGAAGAAAAAAAAATCTTTACCTAGACGAAAAATAAAAATAAAAAAATATGATTTGACTCATCGTTCGGGTGACTTTCTCGTTCTTCCTGAGGTTTACTGGCGTGATTTAGACTTAGACATATGGAGTACTAGGCCTACCGATAGGAGTATGAAAAACTCAAAATTTGTGGTAGCCGAGGAGCAGAAAAGTATTCCTACTTAATCCATCCAACATATAAGGAGACATTAGTTCGCAGTACAAAATGAAGTCGTAAACTGGGCCTTCTGGATACTCGCCGTCTTTTAAAGATACTACCACCTCGCAGCTAACAGACAAAGTCAAAATGAGAAAATTCAGAGCATCACCTCTATCCGTTTTTATCAACTCTTTGAACTCCGTGCGCTATTCATCAGTGACGATTATTTTCCTTCATTCACGCGGTAAGGTTTTTGTGACGAGACGCGGACTTCGCTTTTCTGAATCCCAAAACCTTAGTAACAAGATACTATGACTTTGTAAAGTTTCCGCGTCTGTCTGTCTGTCTGACCATGGGTCTCTTACTACGATAACTCTCGAAGGGGCTGAAATAGTTTGTTCAAACTTGCTGTCAGATCCTTTCGGTTGAAGTACAGAGCAAGTTCACGGATCAACCGGCTCTGCATGTAGCGCTATATTTAGGGACGGGGGAGGGTGTTTAAAATTAAAGGTTGAACAAACATGTTGAATCCCTATCTGGACATATGTTTCTTGCCGGCTTAGTAGTTCACCTGGCATCCGGCAAAAAACGAATTTGGTAGCCTAAAAGTAGAAGTCTAATTTGAAGTCGTTGGAGGTTTGGAACACGGGTAGGCTAATAATATACACTGAACCCATATCCACTCTTAGTTTTCTCGCCGCATCATTTGGCCCTAATCCGCCAAAAACCAGGGCTTTCGTTTTAACGAAATCCAGCGACTGTGAGAGGGTGAGGGGGGGGGGGGGGGAGGGGTGAGGGGCGATACCTGAACTGTGGTGATATGCAAAACTCTCTAATGGTTAATACGATTTGGATGGAACTATCACAGGTTGTAGAAGTTCTATTTACAAGTCTAGCCCGAATTTGGCCACTGTGAGGAGTTAGTAGGGGAAGAAATCTCCTGAGATGCTTTGAACTGGGCGGGCGCGACTGTCCACCATACATTGACATTTATTGATCTGGACTGAACCAGAGCACCATATAGGGGACTAGGGGGGGGGGGGGCAAATCTTGTGTCCTACACAACTCTCGAATATTTTGTCCAATCCGGAGGGAAACTGGTAACTGGCAAGATCTGGAATCGGAATCCAGTCACTGCTGACGGGTGAGTTGGAGGGGGGGGGGGGCTGGCAGTTGTACATGTACTACTACTGTGGAAGAGGAGGAGGGGTCCCAGAAGTCCTGTGGAACATTTAAGTGGAGTGACCGGGACGGGACATGGCGGACTGAAAGATCATAGCCTAGACCAGTGGTTCCGAACCTTTTCCGTACCGCTTACCCCTAAACAAGGTTCGAAAAGGTCGCGTACCCCCATTTTCAGAACGTGAAAAAGGCGATATCTATGTCATAAGCGAACTAGACCAAAGGTTTCGATGGGATCCCAAAAATTCAATATCTGATCCAGACAACTCGGTCTTGTCTTAGCTAGATTCACTCTTCGCCAGACTCCTTGAACATTTTTACAATTAAAATTCAGAAACAGATTAAGGCCAAATAGCTAATCACCTGAGAAAACCAAGTTCAGATTTGGATTCAGCATGTGTGTTTACCCATATAAGTCATATCTGTTTTGACGAAAACTTCCTGCCACTTCTGCCAATTTCCCGGTTCCGGCCGAACTCCAGAACTACTTGTCCGGCGAAAAAAGAAAGCTCAAACACGAAATAAGGATATCTTCTTTCCCCGGTAATGAACATCAAATCAACTTCAAATAGAAATTTAGCTTATAACAAATTTTCCGATTCCAGCCGGATTCCGGTCGAACTATATGTCCGGGTAAAATATGACTGTCATACAGGGACTCAGCATCTCTTCTTACCCCTAAATCGCTTATCTAATCAACTAGAAATAAAACTTTGACTTCCAACAGTTTTCCGGTTTTGGCCGGATTTCGGACGAACTACATGTCCGGGTAGAAACTTGTTTTCACATAAGTGTTCAGCATGTCTTCTTGCCCTAAATCGAACATCTAATCAACTCCAAATAAAACTTTTAATTTTGACAAACTTTCCGGTTTGGGCCGGATTCCGGGCGAAATATTTGTCCGTCGAGAAAATAGTTTTCACCATCGTCTTCAGCATGTCTTCCTACCTCTAAATCGAACATTTAATCAACTTCAAATAAAACTTTTACTTTCAACAAACTTTCCGGTTTGGGCCGGATTCCGGGCGAAATACTTGTCCGATGACAAAATGGTTTTCACCATCGTGTTCAGCATGTCTTCTTACCCCATAATCGACTATCACATTAGCTGTTTCAAAACATTTTGTTTGTCCCTTAATTTGAATCCCCTCCCCCACCCCTAAATGTAGAGCTACAAAGCCCATCTACGAACTTGACTGGTCCGACGACCCAACGAACCCTCACACCAAGTTTCATCAAAATATCTCATTCCCTTCGAGAGTTATCGTGCTTACAGACGGACGGACAGACGGACAACTTTCATAGGTATCCCTCCACTTACGTTTTGGGGTAGAAATATATACAAAATCAATGAGACATTTAAGGCCGTTGTAGCTAAAATGTTGTCAGATCTCACCTCGATGTCATTAACGGCAACATTTTTTACAGTCACCACATTTTTACCGGAGCTTAGCATCACGTTTCCACTAAATCGATTTGAATCTAGTCGTAAGTTCTAACCCGACACTGCAAAGTGCAAAACTGAACATTATTGTTTGATACAGGAATAAATTTTACAGCAATAGACCAGCTGTTCCGGAATCAATATTATTTCATGAACTTCACTAGGGTTTGCAATCAGAGGCGTCACGCATCGGCTAGGGACACCGCTCCCCCTAAGTAGTCGGCCAGTAGGTAACAAGACCAAAGGTTTCGATGGGATCCCAAAAATTCAATATCTGATCCAGACAACTGGGTCTTGTCTTAGCCAGATCCAGTCTTCGCCAGACTCCTTGAACATTTTTACAATTAAAATTCAGAAACAGATTAAGGCCAAATAGCTAATCACCTGAGAAAACCAAGTTCAGATTTGGATTCAGCATGTGTGTTTACCCCTATAAGTCATATCTGTTTTGACGAAAACTTCCTGCCACTTCTGCCAATTTCCCGGTTCCGGCCGAACTCCAGAACTACTTGTCCGGCGAAAAAAGAAAGCTCAAAGACGAAATCAGGGTATCTTCTTTCCCCAGTAATGAACATCTAATCAACTTCAAATAAAAATTTAGCTTATAACAAATTTTCCGATTCCAGCCGGATTCCGGTCGAACTCTATGTCCGGGTAAAATACGATTGTCATACAGGGACTCAGCATCTCTTCTTACCCCTAAATCGCTTATCTAATCAACTAGAAATAAAACTATGACTTCCAACAGTTTTCCGGTTTTGGCCGGATTCCGGACGAACTACATGTCCGGGTAGAAACTTGTTTTCACATAAGTGTTCAGCATGTCTTCTTGCCCTAAATCGAACATCTAATCAACTCCAAATAAAACTTTTAATTTTGACAAACTTTCCGGTTTGGGCCGGATTCCGGTCGAAATACTTGTCCATCGGGAAAATAGTTTTCACCATCGTCTTCAGCATGTCTTCCTACCTCTAAATCGAACATTTAATCAACTTCAAATAAAACTTTTACTTTCAACAAACTTTCCGGTTTGGGCCGGATTCCGGGCGAAATACTTGTCCGTCGAGAAAATAGTTTTCACCATCGTCTTCAGCATGTCTTCCTACCCCTAAATCGAACATCTAACCAATTTCAAATAAAACTTTTACTTTCAACAAACTTTCCGGTTTGGGCCGGATTCCGGGCGAAATACTTGTCCGTCGAGAAAATAATTTTCACCATCGTCTTCAGCATGTCTTCCTACCCCTAAGTCGAACATCTAATCAACTTCAAATAAAACTTTTACTTTCAACAAACTTTCCGGTTTTGGCCGGATTCCGGGCGAACTACTTGTCCGATGACAAAATGGTTTTCAAAATGGTCCCAACGAACCCTCACACCAAGTTTCATCAAAATATCTCATTCCCTTCGAGAGTTATCGTGCTTACAGACGGACGGACGGACGGACGGACGGACGGACGGACGGACGGACAGACGGACAACTTTTGCGATGTCATAGGTATCCCTCCACTTACGTTTTGGGATCCCAAAAAGAAACTGGTCGGAGCGAAGCGGCGCAATTTTTCGTAAAAACACTTTACGTAAAAACAATTTTCAGCCACTCGGTAAAAAAATCTTGACCCCCAAACAAATTTTTGGCTAGTGCTGCCTCTGCTGGTAATATTAGGCTTTCGGCAATCAAAAATGAGTGAGGTGATATTTTCAAAATACAGATTAAACAGATTGGTAACTTCGCGTACCCCTACGTATCATTTACAGATTTAGATCGGATCCGGCGATATAGGAATTTTAGGTGGGGCGGGGGGCAAAACTTGGGTGGATGGGAATTAATCATTAGGTCTGGAATTGATCGATCCGGATCGGATCCGGCCACTGCGGGGGAGCTAGGGAGTCTCGAATAAGTCATCCGACCTTGACAGCTCGAACTTTAGCCAAGCGAGGGGATCCGGATCCGGGCTTGCCGGTCCAGACCGGATCCTGGGCTGTACACGCTTAGGGGGAGGGGATCGGGGCGGAACTTGCAGGACTAGAAAGTCATGAGCTCGAGCGGGAAGCCCGAACTCTTTTCGCACATTTAAAGCGATGGGAGAGGGACGGAACTCTGAGGACAGGACAATCACAAGCCCCAGATCTTGGAGGACGGGTCTATAAGGTCTTGACAGCACGAATCTTAGTTGATAGGCAGTCTAACTACCCCTGCAAGTGCCCCGTGATCTTCAGCTTTTGTTTATGGCAATCTCGGATCCACCGCCATCAAATAGTTCTTCATGCCGAAGTCTGGACTGGATCTTGAGTATGACTCCTGCGTCAGAGACTTCAGGACAGCCGACGAAGCGATTGCAATGACACACAAGTCAATTTTGAAGAACAAAAGTGGGCTAGACTGTTAGACCTTTCAAATAGCCCATCACCTCCCGATAAACCTTCAAAGCAACAAAACAAACTCAAACGATATGGCAGTTCATGCGGACAGAGGCAAGGGTGGTAAAGCGACAAGGAAAGCAAAGAAGCAACAGAAAGAGATCTACAAGGACTCCTACCGGTTGTTGCGATCGGCTGATCCGCGCGAGGAGTCCAGTGCTCAAAAGGTGAAGTCACAACGTGCAAAGAAACATCAACGCTTAAGGATCTTCACTACTGCGTCAAATCAAAATACAATAGTACTCAGAGGCGTTACTAGCCAAATTATTCAAACAATGTTTACAACGGATACGTCAGCTATGATTCTTCATCAGCGATATTTCGGCCCTTCTTGGCAAGGGTCCTCGTCAGGCTGTCAATCCTCTGGTTCAACTTCGGGGAAGGAAACAAACCTGTAATCTTGATTACAGGTTTGTTTCCTTCCCCGAAGTTGAATCAGAAGATTGACAGCATTCATGGAAACAAACCTGTAAACCTGTTTGTTTCCTTCCCCGAGGTTGAACCAGAAGATTGACAGCCTGACGAGGACCCTTGCCAAGAAGGGCCGAAATATCGCTGATAAAGAATCATAGCTGACGTATCCGTTGTAAACATTGTTTGAATAAATGTTTCAAAGTCAGCTTGGGCTCAAAGAATAGTTACTAGCCAAATGTTTGGGGGGGGGGGGCCAAGGAATTTACTGACTGGCTGGTAATTATTACCGACTGTTTTTGCAACAACAAAAAACTGTTTTCAAGAAAAAGCGACATTTTCAAAAAAAATCGACTGATTTTCAGAAAAAACGATTGTTTTGACCAAAAATCAGCTAATTTTCAGAAAAAATGACTGTTTTCATGAAAAAAATTAACAGTTTTGACGAAAAATCGCGGCGCTTCGTTATTCGACTCGGTTATTTTTTACCGACTGGCTGACAACATTAGACGTCCCCCCTCCTCTCCACCCCCCCCCCCCCCCCCCCCCGTCGTGACGTTCCAAAATGGAGTTCCAAATAGCATAACCTTAGAGTCAAGTTGTCTCTCAAGCAGACCAATCAACCAAACCATTTATTTCTGAAATTTATTTTTGACGATGCAAAACGGATACGTCAGCTACATTTCATCAGAGCCATATTTCGTCCCTTCTTGGCAATGGTTCTCTTGAGGTTCAAGCCGCTCAGGCTGGAAAACCAACTGAATGAAAATGAAGTTGAAACTATAGCTGACGTATCCATTTAGCAGTGTCAGATATAATTCGCAGTCAGCTTGGGCTGAAAGAATATTTATCTTGAAATTTAGTTTTGAATGTCAATTATTATTTCGTGTCGATAAATATCAGTAGAAATACGAAGTTTCTCGTCCCTTGTCACTCTCCAGTTTCTTGTTCTCAGTGCGCAGACGTCGCTGTTTGACTCTTTTCAGGGAAGATCAGGCTCAGACTTAGGACTCCGAGGAGCTTATTGGTAATGGCCGTGCCCAACTGCGGACACACCTGAGTTGCGTTTTATTTGAAGTTCATAGTACAGCGGACTGTTCGTTGTCGTTTTATTCGCCAGCGGGCCGTACGCTGGGAAGGCGCGGGATGCCTAATTTCGTTTTATTTGCCAGCGGACCGTCCGCTAAGTGCCAGCGGACCCGCTAGTTTGTACGCTGGGTGAGGCAGAGGACAGTTTAGCGTACCTTCAGACGTAGTCCGCCAGGAATAAAACGGTTCGCCGTCTGCTCCCGCTGTACTATGAACTTCAAATAAAACGCAACTCTGTTCGTAAATCGGCCTTGTCCCGTTTTAAGACCGGTTTTTAGACGTTCCTCCCTCAACCCGTTCATGAAATCTGAGATGGATAGATTCATCTCCCGTTTTAATTTGTTAGGAACAAACAATGAGCAAGGAGCGTCCTAAAACGTATTAAAAACTGGTCTTAAGGACGTCTAAAAGCCGAATTACGAACAGGTGTGTCCGTAGTGGGTCCCGGGCTTAAGAAATACAGATTTTGCGACTTTTCCGTGTTTCTTATCAAACCAAAGGGGCAGCGCGAGTCTAAAAAGAGCAGGGGCGGAATTTTCAATTCTTGAGAAATTTCTTAGGAGAATATAAGGATGAATATAGGAATATATTTTAAAAGTAGTGAACTGAAAGATAAAAATGCTCCTCAGACGGGGTTCGAACCCAAGACCCTCTGCTTACAAGGCAGGCGCTCTTACCATTTGAGCTACCGAGGGGCTTGTGAACAGAGTTCGCAAACCACTACAATAGTCTGATGGAGCCGGCCATAGGAATATATGAATATAGAAACAGAAGTTGTGGTTGCGTTCCAGGAACTAAAGCACACTTCTAACTATTTACTATTTATGTTCCAGTAATTAAAACTGTTTGAATACTCTTCAACCAGGATCTGCTTTTAAAGATTGTCCGCGGTTTTGGCCGTTGTAAGCCTTTCCCAGGTCCATTGACTTTTGGCAAAAATTCGGCTAAACTCAGAAAACCTGTTTTACGCGTCATTAGCATGATACGCAAACACTCAATAGCACAATGCGCATGGAAAATAGTGAATCGTGGTAAGTGCAAAGATTAGTGACGTGTATCATTAGCGGGCTGAATGTAACATAATGTGTGTCTCCGGGCTTAGGAATAATGAACGCAATTACGGAAGTAGGCTGCATTCGCATTATAGACACGACGGGTCCTTTAAGATTGTTAAGAATCGTCAACTTTAAATCGCGGCGGGGCTAACTATAGCTTTAACGATTGTTAAATTTTTCCGGTTCTTAGTTGTTAAAGGACCTGTCTTACCTATAATAATAACGCAACCTACTTCCATAATCACTCCATATATTTCTAAACCCGGAGACCCGAATTTCGTACGGTACATCTAACCCCTCTAACAAAACCACGCTGATTTCCTCACTTGCCGTTTTTGCTACCTTCGATGTGTATCACGCTGTCAACGGTTGTCTGCGAGAAGTTTTTCCATCAGAATAGCCGGTTTGTAAATTGTTTCCCTGTCTTTGCTATAAGTCAACGGGTCTGGGAGATGTCATGTAACTATTCCCAGCGATGCTCACTATCTATCGTCCCAAAATATTTAACAATCGTCAAGTTCTGGAACAGAAATCGTAGGTGAATGGAGCTTAAATTTTGCAGGCAGAATCCTGGAACGCATAAAGTTAACAATTGCAGATGACAATTCGTTATCAATAGTTGAGTTCTGGAACGGAACCTGTATCTACTGCGACTTTTGCTTTAATATACAGTAGAGGTATGCTTTTGTGAACGTCGCCTAATAGTGAAGGGTAGCCGAAGAAAAAACTAAAACCCAAATCAGGCATTTTACTATAAATATTTGCCAAAAACATTTTTTCCGTTCACATTTTTATCACTTTTTGAATGCTTTGCTGAAAGCACAGCTGAGCCTCTTTTTTGTTGCAAAAGTGCTACCGCTTCACTGCTGCTTCTACAGAAGATGCGTTTTTGGATTCATTGTAGCAATACTTTGCAGGGAAGCACGGACTTGGTCGGTAAGCAAGTTCACGATTCTCGACAAGCGCTGATGTCTTCCTCGGAAGCACTGCAGTGCAAAACGAATGCAGAAAGAATCCGCCCGGAAGTTGTGCTTTACTGCCGAAGTAAAAACGCGATTTCGCAGAAGTGAACGTGCAGCGTTCAACAAAAACGAGGCTCTGATGTGACTCAACTGCCACCTGGTTTATCAAAGTTTGAATACTTTGCCAGGAGGAACGCAAATTCAACCAAGAAGAAGGCGGTTCAAACCAACAGACGCCTCAAATAATTTCTACTCAAAGTTTATGCCAGGATAATCGTGAAATAGTTGAAATAGTTTTTCCTTTCCAGTTGACTGTTTTGTAAGCAAGTAACAAAGCCAGGGTAGAGAAACAGCTAGAGAACTGTTCAAATAAGCATACTTCTACTGTAGGTTGGAACGACGATGGTAGCTTTTAGCAACTACTGGAAGAAGGTTGGTAGAAACCCTGAAAAACCCAATCTAATCTACGAGCTACGAGAGCAATACGAACAGACATGTGGCAATTTACTTTGGTCTGCGGATAGCCTACATACACTGTAAAAAGTTTCTCCGAGTAAGGATTGAAGTTGACTGCCGTATTTGCTACTAGGATTAACCTTATCTCTACTGAGATATGATTAATCCGAATTAGAGATAAGATTATCTATTTAGAGACAAGATTAATCCCAGTAGAAAATACTGCGGTTTTTTTTTTTGCAGTGTACTATTTAGAATACTTAATGTTCAACCGAGTATGGCAGAGATAGACAGTTTAGTTACATTTGACTTATTTACTTAAAACAGGCTTGAAAACTCGATAAAAATCAATTACTTCGTTTGTCCGGTATCCACAGATGATCAATCTAATCGAATGAACTTATTCTTTCGGATTTCTGGTACATCTATACGATTGTTCTTCTATGACTGAAACGTTCAGTAACTACAAAGGTAACTACATCTACAAAGCCATTGCGGGAAAAAAATGGCACATTCCTTGCAAGACAAATCTTATTATCTTACAAATCTTAGTTGCGGTTTTGCAACTATCATGGTCTGATACTTTTTGGCTAGTGTCTGCAGTTATCGTGGTATCTGGCCAGTTATCGTGGTATCTGATATTCCGTGGTAACTGATCACGATATCTGAAAAAGTCATCTCACTTTCATTTCAATTTACCACGGTCCGACCGTGGTAACTGATCGCGATATCTGAAAAAGTCATCTCACTTTCATTTCAATTTTTCAAATTGGTGGGAAAGAAGTTTGGCACTTAGTGATGTTACTGAATATCAGTTTTTCTTTTGGGATGACTTCGAAAAGCGTAATTTCGGCAATTTTCGTTTTTGCAGAGCAACCGTATATCAAATACCACGGTAACTGCAAAAACAACTAATTGCAGGTCTAGTTACAGTGGTAGCAGATACCATGGTATCTGCAAAAAAGCAACTAATCCCCACATCCTAGTATAGTGTGTGTTACCAGAAGAAACACGGTATGGTCACGACCAGGTCATGTCTCCAAAATAAACTTCAGGAACAAAATTTACGGCAAGATTTTCGTTTTCAACCCTCTAAGGACATATTTGAATTCATGAGCGCCCAGATCCCCCTTTCCTTCTCATCGGACTATTAATTTTAGAGGTTCGTCCTTGTAAGATACCTAATATGTTTGACGGCGCAAAACGGATAAGTCAGATACATTTTATTAGAGCTATATTTCGTCCCTGCTTGGCAGGCTCAAGAGCAGCTTGAGCCGAAGAGGACACTTGCCAAGAAGGGCCGAAATATAGCTCTTATAAAATGAAGCTGACTTACCCGTTTGCACCGTCAAATACGATTCGCAGTCGGCTAGGGCAGAAGGAATATCTAAGATACCTAACATTTACGTATGCGCAATACTAAAGAAATAAGCCTCTTTCAAACTTGAAACTATGAAAATAAAATAGTCAAAAGATGGACTTACCCGTCACTGAAAGCTCCGTTCCATTCTTTCTCACCCCAGGGGTTGCGAAGCCGGATCATATTCATTTTTTCTTTTCCCCTTGAACAAAATAGGTTGTAATAAGCCTTGTGTCAGAAATTTGATTACAGATAACGCATCACAAGGATGCGCAGTTTCAAAAGACAACATTTGGGATGTAATCTGTTGTAATTTTGTAAACGTTATGCGTTAAATTTCATATATAACAAGCGTTGCCTGGAAAGAGTCGAAAACCGCTGAAATCTGCTGACGTCATGATACCGAAACGGTCTCAGATGCGTTTTCGGCGGGTTTTCTGGTGTTCCTGGTACTGTATGCATAACATATAACGTTTTGTGCGTCAATACCCTATCATATCAGAGCCTCATTTTTGTTTCATGCTGCAGTCCACTTCTCGGCTGATTCCGGAATGATTCTTTCTACATCAGTTTTTGCACTGCAGTGCTTCCGAGGAAGACGGCAGCGCTTCTCGAGAACCACGGACTTGCTCACCGACCAAGTCTGTGCTTCCCTGCAAGGTGCTGCAGCGCTGCCGCTTCAACCATGAAGAAAGGGAATCCAAAGACGCATATTGTGCAAAAGCAAAGAAGTGCTGCAGCAGCGATGCGGCAGCGCCATTGCAACAAAAACGAGGCTCAGGATTACGAGCACACCTAGCGTGCCCTGACCTACATCCAGACCTGCCAACAGGACAGGTTAAGTTCCTTTAAAGGATACTTGAACAATGAAACCATACTTGAACACACCATGGAGAATACATTTACAGACATGGCCACGGAGAGCATTCTCCTCCTGAGCGTGACGTTTTCATAATAGGGATGTTCGTTTCTGGAGGTTTGCACATGCAAACTCCAAGACAAAAAGCGCAGTTCATATCTTGTACAGCGCTGGCCGGATCGTATTGGAATTTCTTCTAGATATACGTTTGGGCTTAACTGGTTAAAAAATATTCCAAACGAAGGGTTGACTGGAGACATTTGTTCATTTCTAAAATTTGTCGGTACTGAAATAACGACAGATGCAAAATGGAGCAAAAATCCTAGCTTAGAAACACTATTTCGTACTTGGATTGGGTTTTCTGCAACCAATGTTAACGGAAGTCATACAGATAGGGATGATACTTGGTACTGTTCATTCCGGTGTCCTTTAAAGGGGAAACAGTCAGTAACAAGACAAATCAACCAATGGGGAACGGCAGGAATACAAGCTCGTTGCCTCGGCCCGATAGGTCTATTATACCGTCACCACACTGAGTTAGGGTAGCTGGATACGCTATGTTGTGTGTTCAATCCATAACGTTTTGTGCATCTATACCCAATTACATCAGGATTACAATCAAACGTAGCGGGCCGTGACCTGCATTGTACCAAGAACAAATAACGAGTAAGAACAATGGTCTCTCGTCCATCCACCGACTATAAATGTTCCGACAACAATGAGCGGAGGTGGACCCATTTCTTGGTCGCCCGTGTATACTCGTTGGTCTCCGACTCTCCGCCGTTAAGTCATTTGCGAAGAAAACAACGTAGCCACTAGCGAGGCGGATGTTCTGCCCTGTTCACACGGAAAGGAAACAGCGTTGATTTTGTTTGAGTAGACGCTGGCGTCTGATTAGTGAATATTAGTGATGCGAAAAACAAAAAGCGAACTTGACGATGGTCATTCATAGTCGCTTTTGTTACACCATGACCATACGTATGAAGATTTAATCCCTTGTGACATTCCCTTTTTATGTCTCTCGGGAGAACCATACAATGCAAACCGGGATTTGAAGCACACTCACCGAAGTCATGACCCATTGAGTTTCAACATCTGTAGTATTAACTTTGTCAGACGAGTGTAAACTAAGAGTAACGTAATTAAGGCTTTCGAGGATTACTGAAATTACCGAAATGGTAGAATAGCATGGAATAGTCAAAATAATACCAGTAGGTGAGTGTATATTTTGTATTTTTTCTTCTTTTTTTCCGAAATGTATAATTGTATACATTTCAATTTAGTGAGTTAGATTTCGATTCAGTAGTTAATCGAAAGACGAAAGTTCACCTCAACTTGGTCTATCTCGTTTGTCTTTTAGTTCACTAATTACAAATAATTCGATGTCAACGGTGTATTTTCCCATCAAAGAAAGTCTTTGGTTTTCGTACTGAGGCCTTGCCACATGGGTTCTAGTTTGTCTAAGACCCACATAGAAGTCCTAGTTTTTTTTTTAAATTCAATTCAAAACGTTTCTGGTTAGTTTGTCAGAGTAGAAGCCTATTCCATCTGCGTAATATTTGTTCATTTCCACTTAGCCTATTTAACCTGAAACACGGCCTTTTTTTTTTAAAGAATCTGCCTGTTTTCATCTGATATTCTCATTTGAGAGCAAATACCTGGAATGAAATTTATCTCTTCTTGTTCTGGATATTGACACTACTTAATTGAATTGACCCCGAAAAGATACAATTTACGTTACCATATATCTTACGTTACCTGTATACGGCCTTTGGGTTTTTCAATAAGATATATATACAGTTTGTCGTACTTTTAACTAAATTTGACGCATTTGTAAAATCTGCTTTGCATCAAATGGCAGTTTCTGTATATTTTGATATTCTTAGGAATTTTCTTGTCAAACCCCGAAAGCTTGTCTGAATCAATGAGCTGGCAACCGCTGTTTCAGCGCCCGCCCAGCCCAGTGTGAACAGGCTTATCACTGCTGCCTCCATTCAATTTTTCTTCCTCAGTGGTTTACTGCGTTACACCTTCTCTGTAGAGGTAACGACTTTTGATGTCCCGGGTAAGATCCACCTCCGCTCGTTTGCGTCGGGAGTCGACTCGTCTCAGCTTGGTTGTGTGACAGATATAGGGAGACAGCAGTTCTTGCTCTTATTTGTTCTTGATTGTACGCTGTAACAGGACAGGTTCAGTTCCTTTAAATCAGAACAGTCAGTAACAACACAAATCAACCAATGGGAAACGGCAGGAATACAAGCTCGTTGCCTCGGCCCGATAAGCCTTTTATACAGTCCCCACACTGAGTTAGGATAAATGAGTCGCCCCTCTGTGAGACATAAAACAAGACCAAAGGTTTCGATGGGATCCCAAAATTTTAATATTTGCTCCAGACAATTCGGTTTTGTAGATATTCGGTCTTTTGAGATAGAAAGTTTATTTTAAAAATCAACTATCATGGTTATAAACCAAATTTGCGATTATTGTCAAACAGACAGAAAAAACTACAATATATGTGTAAAATGTCAGTACGCTTAAAAATTCAAACTTCGTTAAAATATTTCACGAACTCGGGAACAAAACTTTTTGCATATCTAGCGTGTTTTGTAGGTACGGGACAGAGCTTGGGAACCTTAGAACTTCAACTCGTTCTGGTCGACTTCTAACATTTTGATAGGGGGGAGGGAAGACTTGGGAGTGGAGAGGATGAAATATCATGCTGAACCGAAGTCAGTTCTTAGCTCCTTTCTGCGCAGTGTTTTTAGGTTAAAGTGTTTTAAAAGGTATGAGTAGGGAAGCTTCGGTCCACTATGAATAATAAGAAGAGCCCGCTTCTGTATTCTTTCTAGTTTATCTCTTTGTTCCTGCGATAATGAAAAATGCCAAACGGGTGCTGCGTATTCCAGGGTGGGTCTGATGAAAGAAGTATAAACTCGTAGTAGGTGACACTGGGGTCATCAACTGACTTCTTAACCATTTTTACTTTTAAAATTTAGAGACAGATTAAGGCCAATGAAAACTAGACCTACGTTGCCCGGGCAACGTGAAGTGTTGCGGCAACCTTTGTCCGGCTTCGCCGGCTAAAGTGTTTCGAGAGCAACACTTTGGTTTTGTTTCTTCGCTGTCGGTTAAATGCTGAAATTGTCAACTTATCGAAGCTTTTAAAACGGTATGTTCTAAAAAGAATAATCACATAATCAAAAGCTGTTCTTTAGCGTTGTAAAACCAACAACAAAACAATATCGGAAGAAGGCTATCCGTAACGTTTCAGATTAAAATACCATAGACGACACTATTAATTATTACAAAACTACCTTATTGTTTTACATTACCGTATCGTTTGTACCCGTTGCGTAAACAGTTAATCCTAGGTTATAGCGATAGACCATCGATACAAACTTTCTTACTGTCATATTTACAGAAATCAAATACAATGTGCACCAATTTTCAAAAATTTCTAGCCCCTCGTGAACCGATCTTACTTACAAGTCCGTCTCCCGTGATTGACATCAAATTCACCGGAAACAAATAATGGATACACCAGCTATCAAAAGTTGCAAACCCCTCATCGCTGAAGATGATTATAGCATAAAGCCGATTATTACTTACAAGTCCCATGCATGTCTTACAATTGGGAACAAAATTGTTCTTACCATCGAATACACCTGAGACAAATAACAGGTATACCAACTAGCAAAAGCTGCAAACTCCTCGTTGCCGAAGATAATTATGAGCTAACAGTCGACTGTTGCTACTTACAAGTCTCTTGCATGTTTTACATTTGGGAACCAAATTGTTCATCAAATGACAGGTACGCCAACTAGCGAGAGCTGCAAACCCCTCATTGCCGAAGATGATTATGAGCTAACAGTCGCCTGTCGCGTACAAGTCCCCTAAATGTCTCACAACCGGTATCGCCTATTTTTGGTTTCAGTGTGTACCTTACTACTGAAGTTGTCAACCCCTTGAAACTTTCAAACTGGTGTATCTCATAAAGGAATTTTTTTACCAAAAAATGGATGTCATATACTTTGATCAGCTCATCAGCGGCTATCGATTGCCGTCGAAGTTGAACTTTATCCTTTTCAATCGTAGATATCTTGACGGATGAAAACTTGGAACAATTTCTTATATAATCTAGTTGATATTATAAAGCTATTCGTAACTTTTCAGGATTAAAATACCATAGATGACACTATTAATTATTACAAAATTACCTTATTGTGTTACATTACCGTATCGTTTGTACCCGTTGCGTAAACAGTTAATCCTAGGTTATAGCGATAGACCATCGATACAAACTTTCTTACTGTCATATTTACAGAAATCGAATACAATGTGCACCAATTTTCAAAAATTTCTAGCCCCTCGTGAACCGATTCTTACTTACAAGTCCGTCTCCCGTGATTGACATCAAATTCACCGGAAACAAATAATGGATATACCAGCTATCAAAAGTTGCAAGCCCCTTATCGCTGACGATGATTATAGCATAAGCTTTTTAAACGGGATGTTCTAAAAAAATTAATCACATGATCAAAAGGTATTCTTCAGCGTTGTAAAAACAACAACAAAATAATATAGGAAGAAGGGACTAAATTAACTTTGCAGTCAGTTGTACTTTATCCTTTTCAATCGTAGACATCGTAACGGATGAAAACTTGGAACAATATCTTATATGATCTAGTTGGTAATAGAAAGCTATCCGTAACTTTTCAGGATTAAAATACCATAGATGACACTATTAATTATTATGAAACTACCTTATTGCTTTACATTTTCGTTTGTAATCCGTTGTGTAAACAGTTAATCCTCGGTTACATTGATAGACCATCGACACAAACTTTCTTACCGTCAGATTTATAGAAATCGAATACAATGTGCACCCATTTGCAAAAATTCCTAGCCCCTCGTGAACCGATTCCTACTTACAAGTCCCTCTCCCGTGATATACATTAAGTTAACCGGAAACAAATAATTGGTACACCAGCTAGCAAAAGCTGCAAACCCATCATCGCAGAAGATGATTGTAGCATAACAGCCGATTATTACTTACAAGTCCCTTGCATATCTTACCATTGGGAACCAAATTGTTCTTACCATCGAAAAGGAGCAAAGGATAAGCTCTAGTTTCTTTAGCAATGAGAGAACTTCTAAAGTTTAAGAGTTCATCTGATACCATTTCTCTACCGCAAACCCAAGTGCAAAAAAACGAATGATAAACTCAGCTGAAATCGCGTACACAAATGGATAGTTGCGTAAACAGTTAATCCTAGGTTACAGCGATAGACCATCGATACAAACTTTCTACCGTCAGGTTTATAGAAATCGAATACAATGTGCACCAATTTACAAAAGTTCTAGCCCCTCGTGAACCGACTCTTACTTACAAGTCTCTCTCCCGTGATAGACATCAAGTTCACCGGATAAAAATAATGGGTACACTAGCGAGCAGAAGTTGTAAACCCCTCATCCCTGAAGATGATTGTAGCATACAATGTGCACCCAATTGCAAAAATTCCTAGCCACTCGTGAACCGATTCCTACTTACAAGTCCCTCTCCCGTGATATACATTAACCCTTAAACGAAAACAAATAATGGGTACACCAGTTAGCAAAAGTTGCAAACCCATCATCGCAGAAGATGATTGTAGCATAACAGCCGATTATTACTTACAAGTCCCTTGCATATCTTACCATTGGGAACCAAATTGTTCTTACCATCGAATACACCGGAAACAAATAACAGGTACACCAACTAGCAAAAGCGGCAAACCCCTCATTACCAAAGATGATTATGAGCCAACAGTCGACTGTTGCTTAAAAGTCCCCTACATGTCTCATAACAGGTATCGCCTATTTTTGTTTTCGTGTACCTTACTACTGAAGTTGTCAACCCCTTTGAAATTTTCAAACTGGTGTATCTCATGAAGGAATTTTTGTACCAAAAAATGGATGACATATACTTTGATCAGCTCATCAATGGCTATCGATTGCCGTCGAAAAAAAAATTCTACCTGTCTTAGTTCAAAAGTTGACTTTTTTGCCGTGGGCCAACTTTCTAACGTCACGACTTAGAAAGGAGCAAAGGATAAGCTCTAGTTTCTTTAGCAATGAGAGAACTTTTAAAGTTTAAGGGGCACATCTGATACCGTTACTCTACCGCAAACCCAAGTGCAAAAAAAATTGTTTAATAAACTCAGCTGGAATCGTCGCAGACATGGACAGAAACAATAGATGGCAGCACTTTCGGACCCGTGGGAAAAAGCCACTTTTTTGTCTCTGTAGATTTTTCTATTTATCACTCAAAGAAGATATGTTGGCTGTGGGGCCGGGTAACTGCCGCATATATTTAACACTTATAGATTTTAGTCCATCTTCAATTTGAAACTGGTGCCTGCCTGCTAGCGTGCTAGAACGGAGCTTTCCACTCGAAAGCAGAAACATGGTTTGATGAAACGAAAGGTTCGCTACACAACTTGAGATGGTCCTCTCCGACATAGGCTATACAACTCCACTTCACTTCGCAAACCGTAGGCTCTGGCTCGATGACAAGCAAAAACCATCCTTATTGGCCCCAGGCAAGAGTTCTACGGAGCTTTCCAAAATGTAATGTCATATTCATCAATCCGGCCTAAGGTCCACACTTTCCGTAAAAACCGCACAGGTTAGACCCTTCCCAGTTACCAGGAATAAAATGAAATCGGAGTCATAGGAAAAAAAAAAAAAAAAAAAAAAAAAAAACAGGACAAAACCAAAGTGTTGCTCTCGCAACACAATAATCGGAGAAGACCGAGTTCGTGTTTAACAGTGCAAAACGGATACGCCAGCTAAATTTCACCAAGTTCAGATATATTCAGATATCCAACTTCCGGTTTCGTCTGGATTCCGGACAAAATACTTTCTGGCAAAAGGCTGAAGCTCAAAAACGAATTCAGCATGTCTTCTTGCCCCTACATCAAACCTCTAATCAACGTCAGATTAAACTTTTACTTTTCACAAATTTTCCGGTTTTCGCCGGATTCCGGGTGAACTATTTGTCCGGCGAGAAAATAAATTTCATATTCGAATTCAGCATGTCTCCTTACCAGTCTTATTAGCTTTTAAAAATATTTATTGTTCCCCTTAATTTCAAACCCCTCCTCGACCCCCCCCCCCCCCCTAAATATATGGCTACATAGCCCATCTTCAAACTTAACCTGTACTTTGACCTAAAAATTCGTCGTGCCAAGTTCAATCAAAATATCTCAAACCCTTCGTGAGTTATCGTGATAACAGACGACGGACAGACGGACAACTTTTGCGATGTCATAGGTATCCCTCCACTTACGTTTTGAGATCCAAAAAAAAAGAGAGCACGACTCTTTCCATGCTATATAATACTTATAGACGTCATCCCAAACTCTCTACACGAAAAGAGAAAAAAAAAAAAAGCCTGAACTGTAGGGACAACCAACTTTTGACCGAAAACAAAAATGACAACGAACGAAAAATTAATATTCCGTCATGATTTTTATGATAATTTCCTATTTTATTGAAAGTAAAGTTAAAAAAAAAATATAGTGTTGTCCCATTGATGCCATTAACATCAGTAGGGAAAAGTTTCTGCAGTTGCTGGTTCCCCAGCACAGCCTGTGCCAGGCATTTTTTAAGTAGGCTACCTGTTCTTGTTTTCTGTTAGCCTAGTGTGGTTCTTCTTAACTTTCTTTTTCATTGTACTCCATTTGTCACACTTGTGTTTTTAGAATGGGTGTAATAAAACCATTAATTTATTCACTGATAGCTTTGTTCAAAAAAGTCTTTCTAATTATTCCAAAGTCCAACGCACCTAGAAGTATCTTCAGGGAAGGGTATTCCCTAAGCCCTAAACGGATGCGAGTGAGCAAATATTTTGGAGCTGCATCGCGACTTCAAATCATGAGGCAGGT
Organism: Branchinecta lynchi; assembly: GCA_023053575.1. Lineage (NCBI taxonomy): Eukaryota > Metazoa > Arthropoda > Branchiopoda > Anostraca > Branchinectidae > Branchinecta > Branchinecta lynchi. The sequence continues at coordinate 18,825,317 of JAKZAP010000018.1, forward strand.
TTACCTGAGATTTTCAGACGTTGAACCATCCTAGTCTACCCCCCCCCCCCCCCGTAAGGTTACCTTACTTGACTGGAGTTGCGTTTTGAGACAACAATGACGGAGTTTAACACCAATGTGCAAAAACCCATTTTCATCCCACCGAGTTTGCTCTCGAGTCTAACGTCTAACCACGTACCGTAACTTGCTATTCGGTAGAGTTGCGTGTTCTGGATACTCGGCGTTAAACCCGCGCATAACACAAAAACGCTTAAAACACTTTTAAGCATAAACACATTGTTGTGACTCTGGCAATCGAAAACGCTTTTTGTTAAACTCCGGGAAAACACAAGTGTCTGAAAACGCAACTTAGGGTATCCTAGACTAGGTTGCTGGTTCACATCAGCTACCTTGTCTATCCTGTCAGTAAGGCGTACTTTAAACTTGTCTCAAGAATTAAGTCATGCGTATATGCTATGCAGTCACCTTTTCCATCGTGTTACACTACTTGGAAAACTGTGGTAATTCTAGGGGCAAGTTATATAGAGCGTGTTCCATCCTACTTACCATAGTTACTACGCATGACGTCACGAATTCTGACATTTTGCCGTCAGGCTAGAACGACTTCTCTATTTTCCAGCAGAATATCGTGCCATGGGCGACTCCGACCAATCATGTTACAGAGATCCGTAGTTCCTACGCTTACTACGCTCCCGAGCGTGGTAAATAAATATTTACCATTAGTTACTATTTCGAGAAGGTTGGAACGGTCAGCGTAGTAACTTTTGGTGATGTTTGAATGGAAATAGTAACTAATAGTTATTATTTGTAGAATGGTGGAACACACTCATAGTAATTCATCTGCTCGTGATGATACTTCCCTTTCCTGAATCCAAGAACCAATAATGACTGTGTTCTACACTTCTAACAATAGTAACTATTAGTAACTATTTTCGTCCCATCCTCGTAAAAAGTGCCAACCTTCTCGAAATACTAACTAACAGTAACTATTTACTACCATGCTCGGGAGTGTAACAAGCCAGTAACTACTAACATCTGTGACCTGATTGACGCGATTAACCCTTGGCACGATATTTTGCCGAAAATAGAAAATGCGTTCCAGCCTTGTACTTACTTACTTTTGCTTGTAACGGGACCAGACGATTGCAGCCCCACCCGGCGTCCATGAGTTGCCGAACGGTGGTATCCCAGTTGCCTCTATCTTGCGCCAGCTTCTGGGCGAAATCTAGCCAGCATGTTGTCCCATCTTCTGCCGAAGCGGCGGAAACCGCCTACCGGCTCAAGGTCCTTTTTGACGGTAGTCCACCAATTCAGTTGACCACCCGGCCTCCTTCGCCAAGAGGGAAGGGGTTCTGCTAGGAGAACTTGTTTGACTAGGCGGTCATTTGGGCGCCGGAGGAGGTGACCAAGCCAAGGTAGGCGACGGGTTTTGATGACGGCTGTGTCTCTTTCTATATTCGTACAGCGACGGCGGACTTCAGCGTTCGATACTCTGTCTGCAAATCTCACTCTGAGGATGTAACGAAGGCATCGATGGTCGAAATTTTCATCAGCTCGCTCCTGTGCTGCTTTTATAGAGCAGGATTCAGCACCATAGAATAGGACTGCGGGACAGCCGTTTTATAAATGCAGACTTTAGTTTTTATGCTGATCTCTCTTCGGGACCAAAGATGACGCCGTAATTGCCAGAATACTGCTTGTGCTTTGCCGATCCTCTTCTGGATGTCGACGTCACAGGTTCATTTGCTGTCGATCTCCGATCCAAGGTACGTGAAGCTGTTGACTTTTTCTAGGATCTCACCGTAAAGGTGGATTTGGTAGTCTTGGGCTATGTCGAGTCCCATGGTCCATGTTGATTCGGAGACGGATTATCTCAGCAAGCAATACTACATTATCCAGCGACGATTGGGCTTCGGCGACATCGGTGGCGAGAAGATCGACGTCATCGGCATAGTCTAAGTCTGTGACAGTCACGTTTAGGCCAAAGGGGATGCCTTTGGATCGACGAGGTGCATTTTCTAGGACCCAGTCTACACAGTAGTTGAACAAAACTGATGAAAGTACGCAGCCTTGTTTGACGCCGCTTTCTACTTCGAACGGGGCAGATTCTTCGCCATAGACTCGGACTTTGGAGACGCAGACATCATAGTAGGCTTGTAGTAGCTGAACAAACTCCACTGGCATGCCGTCTTCTACCAAGATCACCCATAATTTGGATCTCGTGAATGAGTCGAATGCTGCGAAATCACCAAAGATATTGATGATGTTCCAGCCTATTTCAGCCGTTCCAGCCTTGACACCAACAAGCCAAAATTCGGGACGTCATGGGTAGTAAGTAAGGTAAGTAGGGTGGAACACGCTCAATACTAACCTGCTTCTAAGGGGAAGGCTTCCCGATGGAAAATTTATAGCCTGCGTAGTTGTATGACGGTTGTACGGAAAACTTGCATGTACTGATATGTAATAGTAAAGACTTCTATCATTTAATGTGCCTCAGACTGGGCCAATCTCAAGCAGTAGTATCCAGTAGCATCCTCTCTTGACGTAAGGCGTTTTTCCTGCTCCCACAAACAGTTTGTGGGTCGACGGTGGCTCGAAAAAAGTGTTTCCGCGGTTTTTCGTTCGGCCCACAAGTGTGTTACCGCGACTAAAACAGGATTTTCGTGGCTAGCTTTGTGGCTCAAATTCGACAAACAACTGGCGAGGTGATTGTCGACTTTGTGGGTCGATTATAAATTCAAATTAAGCAGCAAAATAGTGTCTAAACAATAAAATTAACTACTTTTTCAACCATATGAACTTCACACTGAGGATGCTTTTTGTACAGAATGGTAAGGAAATAAGCCAGGAGTTCTATTTATTGATTTTACGTGAATTTTATTTTTATTTTCAGATATTTGAAATTACAGCCAAAACAAGAGCTGAAAGCTCATATGGCACTTGCAAGAATAGGCGAATATGTTGGCGGGAGTTTTTTGTTTGGGAGTTTTGAACAGGTTTGAATATTATTTTACTATACACTAGTAGGTAAAAAGTATTGTAAAAGGCATTTCTAGAACTCCTCTTCTTCGTTGGGCGGTTCAGTGGTCTTCAATATGGTTTCAACATTTATATCAAGTATCGTTTGATAAAAAGTACTTTTCGACCTTGCGGTGAAGATGGGCACTTTAAGAGAGCTAGAACCTCATTTGTAAGCAAAACCCTGGAGGCAAAAATGGTAATGGCTCATGGGGATCAAGAAAATGCATATTTTGCTTAAAAGTATTTTTCTTAATTTGCGGTCATGATTGGTACTTTAAGGAATGGTCGGATTTGGTAAGTGGCGATTTTTAAGCCAATCTCATCGAATTTCTAATATTAGAGCCAAGATTCATCGTCCTAGCACACCTGGAAGTACCTTTATTCGCGATCACCGGAATTCCGGACTCCCCCTTGATCTCCCCCCACAGTCGCCTGAGCCAATCCGGTTCTGTAAATGATTTATCCGGAGCATCTGTTAGCTATTTCCACAGAGTTAAATCCCGATCTCTCCAGCAAACCGGTCACGTATTTCCCTCCCCCCCCCCCAGTTGCTGTCGGATCCGGTCCAGACATTGAGAAAGATAACCAGAGACATGTCCTCTGTTCAGTTACAAAATTTCACTCAAATCCGATGACCCGTTCCAAAGTTACGCACGACTCAATATTCCGGATTCCCCCTTCCTCTACTCCCCCACGACTATCGAACCGAGTAAATTTTTATTTACAAGTCAGTTTGATAGGGTCCCTGATATCCGTTCTAAAGTTATGAACGTTACTAATACCCGGATTCCCCATCTTGCCACTCCCCCACTGATGGTCGGATCGGGGAAGTGATTATTTCAAAGTTAACCCGGTTGGGTCCCTGATATGCGTGCCAACTTTTATCGTCCTAAGTCATGTGGAAGTGCCCAAACTAGCAAAATGCCTCCAAGTTTCGTCGTGAAAATCCCCAGAACCGTCATCACCGGAATTCCGGGAAACACCCCTCCACCCCCCTCCCCAAAGTGTCCGGATCCAGTCCAAATGTGTAAGCGATTTATCTGGAGCAGATGCTTGTTATTCCCAGCAAGTTTCACTCGATCCCTCCATTCTAACCGTTTCTCGGGATTTCCGGTCCCCCCCCCCCAACTCCTCCATAGCTGTCGAGTCCAGTCCGGACTTCAAATGGAAGATCAGATATATGTCATTTATTCAGGTATTAAGTTTCATTTCAATCCGATCACCCGTTCGAAAGTTACACACCACTAATTTTCCAGATTCCCCCACCCTCCACCCCCCCCCCCAGATGGTGGGATCGGGAAACTGATTATTGCCAGGTTGGTTCGGTCGGGTCTCTGATACTCCTGCCAAGTTTCATCATCCAAACAACCCTAATCTATATCAACCCCTACTAAGGTTCAACAACATATTATACCAACCCCTTTGACCTTCGGTTGCTCTAGCTCTCTCCGAACGAATTTAAGCAAAGAATTATTCATCCAGACGCAGAGCTATACTAGTGAGAAGAAAGGGGTAGGGGTTTGACAAAAACTAGAAAAAGCGTTTCAAGAAATTTCGGGTGTCCCCCTCCAGCCCCCCCCCCCCCCGCCCCTCCCAGTTATCGGATCCGATCCGAATTTGACAATGAACATCCAAGACATTTGTCCTTGATACCTGTCAAGTTTAATGCACGCCCGATTATCCGTTCTAAAGTTATGAACGTTACTAATTTCCGGATTCCCCATCTTGCCACTCCCCCATTGTCGGGGAAGTGATTATTTCAAAGTTAACCCGGTTGGGTCCCTGATATGCGTGCCAACTTTTATCGTCCTAAGTCATGTGGAAGTGCCCAAACTAGCAAAATGCGGACAGACCGACAGACAGGCAGACATTACGATCGCTATACGGCACTTGAGTAAGCTCAAGTGCCATTAAAATAGACAAAACGGCGTTACAGTAGCATCCAGTCTTGCTTGTAATAGCATGCAGTAGAATGCAGTAACACGGTAGCCTTGACATAGAAGCATGTAGTAGTATCAGTTCGTACGGCATGCTATTTTTTCGTACAACTTCATACTACTATTTCATATAAATTTGTCATGGGGATGGGGGATGAGAGAGTCTGAACACCACCCTAGTCTCAAGCTAGCATTGGGGCAATCTATCCAAAGTGTGGATTCGTGGAAGAATGATTCATGCGGCCAAATCAGATAGGAAGGCGGTAATGCACGTAGGCTTAAAATGGAATACCTTAGAAAAGCGAAGAGTCTTGTGTCCTTTAAGTTCACCCTCCGAATTGCCGTGATTCCGTACGCGTGTCCCTTAACAAGTCCCACTGGCGTACGTGCTTCCATATCCGCTGCGCTTGTGGCCTGAAATTGTAGCAATTGATTATAAGTGACCGTGAAAAACATGGACAGTCAAAGTGGTAGTAGTAGTCAGAGACGTTACTTGCCAAAATATTTGTTGGGGGGCGGGGCAAGGTATTTACCGACTGGCTGGTCATTTTTACCGACTGTTTTTGCAGATAAAAACGACTACTATTGAGAAACAAGACCAAAGGTTTCGACCGCCGCAACTGCGAGGGCCATCCACGGCCGGCTTGAGAAGGGATCGGAGCGCCCGTTAAGGCGCCCAAGCCCGACTCTGTAGCCAGCCGCTTCCTGCTACCAAGCCCGACCCTCTCGACCTTCAGAGCCAATCCTTATCCCGAAGTTAAGGATCCAATTTGCCGATTTCCCTTACCTAAATTCGTCTATCGCCTAGAGGCTGTTCACCTTGGGGACCTGATGCGGATATCGGTACGGTCTGATGGGATCGTTCACGTGGCCCTCCCCTTGGTTTTCAAGGGCCGGTAGAAACGCACGGACGTCGCACAAATGCGACGCTCTTCGGAAACATATCCCTATCTCTCCACGACAGAATTCCAGGGACGCTGCTCCCATAAGCAGAAAAGAAAACTCTTCCCGGCGTCTCCACCAGCGTCCCAAGGATTATTCGTGTTGCCACGACGAGCACGAGAGCTCGAACGGTTCCCCAACCAGGCTCCCGAATGAGAACGGGATTCCCTTTCGCCTATCCACGAGCTCGCACGTCTGCGCCAGAGGAAAATGCGCTCGTCATGGACCCATTTCAGGTTCGGCTTAGGACCGACTGACCCATGTCCAACCACTGTTCACATGGAAACCTTCCCCACGTCAGGCCTCAAGGATCCCTGTTGAGTATTTGCTACTACCACCAAGATCTGCGCCACCGACCGCTCCAGGCAGGCCCACGCCCAAACCCTTCTACGCGATCGGTGCGACCTCCTTACTCACCGGCGTGTCAGCGCCAGCCACAAGGGCCGACGAGCTTCACGTCCGGCGGTCCGGTATAAGCACAACGCTATAGCGCATCCCATTTTAAGGGCTAGTTACTTCGGCAGGTGAGTTGTTACACACTCCTAAGCGGGTTCCGACCTCCATGGCCACCGTCCTGCTGTCTGGAGCAACCAACTCCATTTCGTGAGATCCGGAATATGCGTTGTTTAGGCGCTTTAACCGAACGTTTGGTTCATCCCACAGCGCCAGTTCTGCTTACCAAAAGTGGGCCACTGGGCACTCGGATCCGAAATCCCCGCCGCACATCAAGTTCGGCTGGGCTTCTCACCCATTGAAAGTTTGAGAATAGGTTGAGGCCGTTACGGCCCCAAGGCCTCTAATCATTCGCTTTACCGGATGAGACAGACTCCTTGATTCTTGAACACTTTTACTAATAAGATTTAGAAAAAAGAAGAAGATCAATGGCTAATCATCTGAGAAAAACCAAGTTCTGATATGGATTCACCATGTGTGTATTTACCCCTAGGAAATACGTCACGATTTCCTGCCTTACTTCCCTTATATCGAACATCCAATCAATATTCAGATAAAACTTTAACTTTTAACAAATTTTCCAGTTTCAACCGGATTCCGGGCGAACTATATGGCCGGGTATAAAATGATCATCAAAAGCGGATTCAGCATGTTTTCGTACCCCTAAATCGAACGTCTAATCAACTTCAGATAAAACTTTTACTTTTAACAGATTTTCCGGTTTCGAATGGATTCCGGGCGAACTACTTGTTCGGCGAGATATAAATATAATAGATATCATATAAACGTTCAGCATGTCTTCTTACCCCTGAATCGAGCACCTAACCAAGTTTTTATAACTTTTACTTAACAAACTTTCCGGTATTGGCCGGATTCCGGGCGAACTACTTGTCCGGCGAGAAAACGATTTTCATGTTCAGCATGCCTTCTTACCCCTAACTCGGCTATCTCATTAGCTGTTTAAAAAAAAAATTGTTCGCCCCTTAATTTGAAATCCCTCCCCAACCCCTAAATGTTGAGCCCATCTACGAACTTGACCTTTCCCTTGACCCGAAGAGTCGTCACACTAAGTTTCATCAAAATATCTCGTTCCAGAAATATCTCCAAAATATCTCCAGGCTGGAAATAGGTGCTCAGTATAATTGTTCCACATTAGTTGCATTTTTGCAGATAACATGGTATCTCATACTATGGTATCTGATGCAATGGTCTGAAGTCGTTTTCTCAGTTACCGTGGTACCTGATACCAGGTTCAGGAGGCGTTTTGCAGTTACCGTGGTAACTGATCCTGGTATCTGAAAAATTCATCTCATAAATATTCCTTCAGCCCAAGCCGAGTGCGGATCATGTTTGATAGTGCAAAACGGATACGTCAGCTGAATTTATATTTTTTTTAAATTCAGTGACGTATCCGCTTTGTCCTTACCTTAGACCTTAGATCCTCCTGTGCCACCAGAGGCACCCAGGGCATTCACGAATAGGCGCCAGTCTTCCCTCTGGTGGGCTGCCGCCAGGACATCTTCCCACTCAGGTTGCAGACTTGCGTGGACGTTTGCAAGGTCCCTCTGGTAGGTGCGACGGATCGTATTTCTCGGTCGTCCCCTTCGACGTCTTCCTTTTGGTTGCCAATGGAAGATGTTGTTTGGCAACCTGGATTCGTCCATGCGAAGGACGTGGCCCAAGTATCGCCATCTTCTTTTTCGGATAACGTCTGTTATCAGCGGCTGACCAGTGAGACGGCGTACCTCCTGGTTCGATACTCGCTGCTGCCAAGTTATGTTGAGGATTCTCCGGAGACAATCGTCTCGAAGGCAAGAATCCTCTTCTCCTGCTGCATGTTGAGCTTCCAACATTCACTGTGACACAGCAGAATGGACAGGACATTACTGTTCAGCAGGCGCAGCTTCAGCTTTGTGGAGTATTTCCTGGATCTCCAGACGGGTCTCAAGCGGTTGAAGGCTCCGCTTGCTTGGCCAATGCGAAGTTGAATTTCTCTGGCGTTTGAGCCGTCCTTTTCCACGGTGCTTCCTAAGTATCTGAATTCCAGGACTTGCTCGATGTCCTTTCCCGCACATCTCAGATTTAAAGGGGAGTCGCTGGTTGCCATGCTCTTCGTTTTGTCGGAGTTAATCCGGAGACCCAACTGGCTGGCTTTCTCTTCGATTGTGTTCATCAACTCCTGTAGCCTTGTCTTACTGGATTCCAGGAGTCCAACGTCATCGGCGAAATCAAGGTCAGCGAGGCGTCGGTTGTTGGAAAGCTCGATTCCGTAGCCAGTGCAGTCCCGTAGGATGAAGTCCATGACAAGAACGAAGAGGAATGGGGAAAGAACACACCCTTGCTTGACTCCGGACATTATGCGAAAGTATCTTGTGTTGCCGTCTTCTAGTCGCACGCAGCACTCCGTGTCCTCGTATAGGGCCATGATGAGCGCCACAAGTTTCGGCGGGATTCCGTAGAAACCGAGGATCTTCCATAACGTATTGCGGTCTATGGAGTCGAAGGCTTTCTCGAAGTCGATGAAAGCCATGTAGATCTTATGGTTCCATTCGTTGGACTCCTCTATGATCATGCGCAGGACGTATACTAGGTCAGCACATGACCTTTTGGGTCGGAAACCATGCTGTTCTTCTCGTAGGTGCTCATCGATCGCTGTTTGGATGCGTCTCAGTATGACATGAGCGAAGAGTTTTCCCGGAATGGACATCAGACTTATGCCTCTGTAGTTGTCGCATTTCATGGCATCACCCTTTTTGAAGAGTTTGATGAGGGTGCTCTTCGTCCAGTCCACTGGTACTCTTGCCGTCGTCCATATTGTTGCGAAAAGAAGAAGCCAAATACCCATGCAGTCGGTCAACGAAGTCTTTATCATCTCGGCGGATATGAGATCGTCTCCTGTCGCTTTTCCATTCTTCAGTTTTTGCGATGCTGCTTTGACCTCTTCAGCTGATGGGGGGTCTTCGCTTATTTGTAGGGTTAGGAATGGAGTTTCGGGTATAGCAGGGGGATCAGCAGGGCTGGGTCGATTCAGGATTCTTTCGAAGTGCTGTACCCAGACTTCGGCGACAGCTTCAGGTTCGGACACCAAATTGCCCTGTTCGTCCTTGATGGCGCTGTTGGAGTTCTTCTTTTTGCCAATTATTTCGTTTGTGAGTCTATACACCGTCCTGGAGTCGCCCCTCTTTGCAGCCTTTTCAGCCAATTGGGCTTTGTTGTCTGTGTGGGTCCGCCTATCTGACCTTGCGCTCTTTTTCACCTCCTTGTCCTTGGCCTGGTACAGGTGGTTCTTCGTGATGTCGGAGGTTTCGGTGCCTTTTGACAGAAGATCCTGTTTTAGTTGACGGCGTTCCTCGAAGAGATCCCAAGTCAGGGGGGAGATCCACTGATCTTTCGCACAAGGTTTTCGACCGAGTACTTCGGAGGCCGTGCGTTCGAAAGTGTCCTTAATAGAGGTCCACAGCGACTCTCCTGTCTCACCTAGGGTGAGATCGAGAGCTTCGAACCTGTTTCTGAGGCCTAGGCGAAATTCGGCTTTTGTCGGGATTTCAGACAGCTTCTCCGAGTTGTAAGGCCGCTTTGTACTATCAAAATATTAACTTCACTTTCCTCATCACTAACACAGAGTCTGTTTTTTGTCAAATTGGTCAGGAAGAAGTAGTGTCACTCTAGCCCTTGAAGGGACGAATTATGAAACAAGACCAAAGGTGTCGATGGGATCCCAAAAAAGCTAAGATTTGATCCAGACAATTGGGTCTTGTCTTCGCCAGATCCAGTCTTCGCTAGGCTAATCATCAGAGAAAACCGAGTTCAGATATTATATCTACCTATCTATCTATACCTCTATACACCATATCTATTATGACGATACTGACCGAAACTTCCTGCTTTACTTCTGCCAAATTTGCGGTTTCGCCCAAATTCCGAGCGAACCTACTAGTCCAGCAAAAAAAGAAAATTCGAGAAGAACATCTAATCAACTTTAAATAAAACTTTGACTTAAAAAAATCCGATTCCGGACTAATTATATGTCCTTGTAAATATGATTGTCATATACAGACTCAGCGTCTCTTCTTACCCCTAAATCTATCATCTAAACTTCTGATAAAACTTTTGCTTTTAACATATTTTCCGGTTCTGGCCGGGTTCGGTTCCAGGCGAACTAGCTGTCCGGCGAGAAAATGGTTTTCACCATCGTGTTCAGCATGTCTTCTTACCCCTAAATCAAACATTTAATCAACTTCAAATAATAATTTTACTTTTAACAAACTTTCCGGTTTTTCCCAGATTCCGGACGAACTACTTGTCCGGCGAGAAAATGATTTTCACCATCATGCTCAGCATGTCTTCTTACTCCTAAATCAAACATTAAATCAACTTCAAATGAAACTTTTTCTTATAACCAACTTTCCGGTTTTTCCCGGGTTCCGGACGAACTACATGTCCAGCGAGAAAATGGTTTTCACCATCGTGTTCAGCATGTCTTCTTACCCCTGATTCAAACATTTAATCAACTTCAAATGAAACTTTTACTTTTAACAAACTTTCCGATTTTTGCCGGGTTCCGGACGAACTACTTGTCCGACAAGAAAATAGTTTTCACCATCGTGCTCAGCATGTCTTCTTACCTACTAATCGACTATCTCAATAGCTTTAAAAAAATATTTTTTTGCCCCTAATTTGAAACCCCTACCCCACCCTCAAATATGGGGCTACAGAGCCCATCTTCGAACTTGACCTGTACTTTGACCCAAAGGATCCTCCCACCAAGTTTAATCAAAATAACTCAATCGCTTTGAGAGTTATCGTGCGGACAGACGGACAGACAGACGGACAACTTTTGCGATGTCATAGGTATCCCTTCACTTACGTTTTGGGATCCCAAAAAGTGAGAGAGAAAAAATACTTACACCGCAATACACTATGTCTTGACCATATGCAACGATTTTGTGAAGAAAAACCTCAGTATATAATTGTATATAACAATATATACGTTGTTGCAATAATGCAACCATGTCCCTTTGTAGGCAAAATATTCCATGGTTACAAATAACAGGTATGTGTATTATTCAACTTCTATATTTACAAAATACGAAGATAACCACTCATTGCTCATGACAGGAGACAAAACAGTTGGATTTAGCCGTCAGACACAAACAGACGTCGCACTTGCGTCACGTCAATGTCGCAAAACCAGTCTTGCACTCTCGGCATCTTTCTCTTTCGCCTTTCACTGGAAGATGGTCTGGTTTGTCCTAGCGTGTTGAGATTGGTGGCGCAGCAGCAAAGTCAGGGTGGGGAATGTGGTCCACCAGTCTCACGGCCGTTTTGAAAATCGAACACACCAGTCTCACTGTTTCGAACCACCAGTCTCATAAAAATGGCGCCGGGAACCAACAGTCTCGGGAGACCAACAGTCTCAAATCGAGACCAACAGTCTCATCTAATTTCCAATTTTTTAGGGTTTTCTTTGTTTTTCTCTGTCAGTCCCTTGAATTACACGTCTATGACAGCATGAATGGTAGAGTGAAGCTTGGGCTTTCCATACATGTATTTATCTCTGTTATTGAGTTGGCACTTCTCAGCTACCCTGACTCTGGAAAAGCTAACAAATTTATTTTCTTGTTCTCTGTGTTCTTTAATAGAATTCTGATACTCTGCCAACTACTACAGGTAAAGTGAAGCCTGGGCTTTCAAACAATATATGATTCACTGTTACTGGATTACCCAGTGTCATATTGGGTTTCTCTTAAAAAAAATTTGGTAAACAAATGTAATTTCAGGTTTGTCTCTGGGATTTCTTGGAATTTTTTTAACTTTACAACCAATTTTGGTAGATTTAAGATGATGTTCTCGGTCGCCAAAAGTCAACTTTTAGTTGACAATCTCAGTCGACTGGATATAGAACGCTATCAGTCAACTGAGAATAGCAAATTAAACGGCAAAATGATAATTTAAGTTAACTGGAAATGCGAATCGAACGCAGCTCTGGTGAGCGATAATAGGTTCCATTGAGCGATACTTGACCGCTTACTGTAGTTTTGTAGAGACAGCCCCAGAACAGTATTTTAAGCATGGAAAAAGCATGGAACGAACTAGTACTGGACCAGGCAGTCAGGTGAACTGAACAGTGAGACAGCAAAACATTCAACAGTGTCAAGCTGCGATTCCAAGAACTCGCAGAGACAAACCAGAAATTACATTTGTTTACCAAAACAATTTTCAGAGCAACCCAATATGACACTGCCTAATCCAGTAACAGTGAATCATATATTGTTTTTGAAAGCCCAGGCTTCACTTTACCTGTAGTAGTTGGCAGAGTAGCAGAATTCTATTAAACAACACGGAAAACAAGAAAATAAATTTGTTTGCTTACAAAAACACAGTGGCTGAGAATTGCCAAGCCAATAGCAGAGATAAATACATGTATGGAAAGCCCAAGCTTCACTCTACCTGTCATGGTGTCACAAACGTGTAATCCAAGCGACTGATAGAGACAAATAAAGAAAACACTTGTTTATCCTCAAAACATTGGAAATTAGATGAGACTGTTGGTCTTGATTTGAGACTGTTGGCCTCGTTTCCGAGACTGCTGGTTCCCGGCGCCATTTTTATGAGACTGGTGGTTCAAAACAGTGAGACTGGTGTGTTCCGCGAAAGAGACTGGTGGACCACATTCCCCACCCTGAAAGTGTCTCCGTCTGATCGTTCCGCTTTCACCAGATGACGAACTGGGTCGACCACGTTTGCGAGATGGTGTAGATAGTCCTTGGGCATGAAGCCCGGTCGCGACTTCAGCTCTAAACTCGCGTAGGAGCATGTCACGAGGTTTTCTAGTCAGTTTTTGGAAGTTTTTCCTGTACAGGAGCCAGGCGTTTGCTGCGACCGTATCCAGCAGCCAAACGAAAACCCTCATGTACCACTTCGTTATACGAAGCTGTGAGCGGCAGATGGCTTACAACATAACTGCCAAATCTACACCTCCCATGTGAAGATTATACTCGCTAACGATGGCAGGCCTTGGTACAGGGACCCGTTTCCGAGTGCTACTTGTCCAGCGTTGGCATTCATCAACTGGATTGGTACCTATGTATGCTGATACAAGACATACAGGATTGTTGTCCAGCCAGTTCACATAAATGATGCCACTACCTTGTATTGTGCGGTAATCGAAGGGGCCACGGGTTTCATGGAACTGGTTCTCTTTCAGCACTTCAAGAAGACGAAACGAGCTGAACCAGTTGTCGAAGTACAACTTGAAGTTCTCACCGCTTGGCAACAGTTCGGTTAGCTTGAGCACTACATTTCCAAATTTTCCAAATCGGGAGTCTGAACCAGGACAAGTGTGAACACAGCGGCTCTTGTAAATACTTTTATCCCCCATTTCGTTGGTTTCTTCGGTAAGTATTGGCGAATATGAGTTCTTTCACGGAAAGGGATCATTTGTTCGTCTATAATAATAATAATAATAGTGAACCCTTAGCTGGCCCCCCACTCGGCGGCAGCTATGATTTTACGCTAGAACTTAATCCTAAGAGTAAGATAAAAATTGAGTATATGACTACTACAACTACGAGTAGACCCATTACCGATGAAGGACTGCTGAAATTCGGTGAATGGCTTTGTGAAGAGAAGTGGGAGAAGGTTCTAACAGCAAGTACGGTGGAAAATCAAGCTATGGTACTCCAGGAAACATTACTAGAAAAGTATAAAACTTGCTTTACCGAAAAAACTACAAAACGTTTCTCTTCGGATCGCGCATATATAACGAAAAAAATCAAATCTCTGGTGTTTGAGAAAAGACGCCTGTTCCGGCAAGGCAATCGGGTTCAAGCAAATAAACTCAAAAACAAAATCAGAAAGATGACGAGGGCTGCTGCTGGCACCTATGTTGACAAGAAAGTAAACCACCTTTTCGACTCGAAACCCAGCCAGTGGTTCCGTTGTAGTAAGCAGATTACAGGTAAAACTCAACAGGGCGTGGACTTCAATCTCAATGAAAGTGAACCCGACACTGCAAATAAGTTAAACTCACACCTTGCAACAATTGTTCAGACCCTCCCTCCCCTCCCTATAGATGAAATACCCAATGTACCGCCAGACTTCTGGGATTACCCTGAAATTAGTCCGCTGAAGTTAGTATTAAGATAAAGAAGCTCAAGAGGGCAAGTATAACCCTTTTTGATATCCCAGTAGATCTCCTTAAAGGTTTCCCAGATGAAATAAGTGGCCCTCTTTGTAATATTTACAATAAAATCACAAAAACTGGGGAATATCCTTCTGTGTGGAAAAATGGGTTTGTTACACCTATCCCCAAGAAGGACTCGCCTAATGATTTCACCGGTGTTCGTCCCATTACAATGACCCCTATTTTTAGGGGTTTATATTAACTCATTACTTAGTTAGTTCACTAGATAGCATTTTAAAAAAATTAGATACACCTGGCAATTGGATTAATCTAATTGCAATTGACTTAAAAAAGGCTTACGATTTGATTAGCCATGGTAAGCTCGTCGAGAAACTATCAAATAAATTTAAAATTGACGTTTTCCTTGTACAAATTATTGCTAATTTCCTGTCAGATCGGAAGCAACGTACTAAATAAGTCCACCTACTCGGATACCTTCCCCATTTTTTGCGGTGTACCACAAGGCACTGTTCTTGGCCCTTTGCTTTCCTTGTGATGATCAACGAGCTTGCCGTAACTTTTCAAGACAGATGGAAGTACGTAGACGACTTGTCCATTTTAGAAATATGTCGTAGTGATGTAACAAGCAGTGCCCAATTGTTGTTAGATAATATTTGTGTTGAAGCTGCTGCTGAGCAAATGGTTGTTAACATGGAGAAATCGGTGGTTCTAGCAATGTCCTTTTTAAAAAGTAACCCTGTTTTCTCCCCTCCAATTCCTCACTCTCAGCACGTTAAGGAACTTAAACTCTTGGGAGTTCACATAAGGGCGGATCTGAAGTGGGATAGACAGGTTGAAGTTATGCTAAGAGGAGGTAACATGTCCCTCCGATCCCTCAAAGTATTATCCAGTTATGGAGTCCCACCAAGGCATCTCCTAAGAGTTTATCTTTCTTTCATACGCCCACTTCTGGAATACTGTTGCCCCGTGTGGCACGTTGGAATTACTCGTGAACAGTCTGATTCACTTGACAGGATACAGTTTAGAGCCCTCCTTGTAGTTTCCAAGTCCCCTAAAGTACCGAATATAGACCTCCTTAATACTTATAATTTAGAAACCATGTTGAAGCGCCGTGAAAAACTTTCATTAGTGGTCGGAAATAAAATCTTGAATACACCAGAACTACGTGATATCCTCCCCCCAGGTTTTTCAGCGCAAGAGTAAGGCCTGACAGAGTGGTAGCCTAGCCAATACCCAAATTGCAGCCAATTAAAAATACAACGACTCGTCACCTAGGAAGTTTTTTTCCCACTTTCGTCAACCTTTTTAACTCGCATCATTAACTGTATATAGATTTGAATATTTTGTGTTGTGTTTGACAAGTCTTTGTTATACCCAAACTAGTGTAGAGTAATCTTTTGTACATAATTATTGTTAGTATGGACGAGAACCACCAAATCGGCTTGACCGTTGTATCGGTTTCGAAAAGAAAATTGAATTGAATTTAATTCAATAAGTGTATTTAAAAGCCCAGGGGCCATATACATAACACAACAATAGTACACATTACAAAAGAAAACAACAACAATATTTCCCTACGGCTATGAAGCCTCACTACTAAGCTTGTTCGATCTTAGCTTCAGCGCTCCGTCGATAAATTCGCACACCTTTGTTATAACCCTTTCCAAAGTGCTATTCAGGATATCGGGAAGAAGCAAAACACTCTCCTTAAAATAAGATCCCCTTAACTCCGAGAGCTCCATACTATGTCTTTCTGGCGGTGTTACTTGAAGAAACTTTTCTCTAGTTGCCTCCAAGATCGGGCGAATTTTGAAAAGCTTGTCGTGCCCGTCCTCTTCAGGCTTCTTCCGTTGCATGTTATCATTGAAATGATGAAAGCGACTGAGCTTTTCGAAACGCTTCGTTGCCATCTTGTCAGGTATCGGAGGGTAGCACGTCCAGGCAGCCCACTGCGTCGGTAATTTGGAACTATTATCGCTCCGACTAGAATTGCAATGCTAAGAAAGCTCGTGCTCACTGACGGTGGCAATTAGATTCGATTCCCCACTCTGAAGAACGTACTGGTTTGTCTGCTCGACAATCACTGAAAATAGTTCATCATTCCAAAATGTTTCGAAGTACTCAAGTGGCTTTTCATTTCTTTTGGGTAATCTCTTTCAAGACCCTTCCATTGGTTGTCAGTCGAGTCTACCTCTACCTTTCTCCAGGAATACTCTACGTTTCGGTTTTCCGAAGCATTGGACGACCGCGACTGCCCTGGTAGACCCTTTGGTGGCGACTCTTCAGCCTCGAACTCGTCTTGCAGCTCTTCGTCAATACCTCGTAGAAGCTCATCCTGAGCAGAGACATCGAAGGCTGGAGGAATGTAGGTAGGTCAGGTACTGCTTTATCATCATCATCGCTGCTTATGTCATCCTCCTCTCACAGGTTATTATCCGGGATCTCGAACAGCAACGTCACTGCTTTTTTAACATCGATTTGCCTTTCTTGGCATTTTCTTTGCAGCTTCTCGTAAGATTCCGTCATTGTGAAAGCTGAAATCCATCACTCACATTGTTCAACCTATTGCTACCCCTCAATCAGGTCCTGGTGACCTATGCACTAAAGGACATTGTTGTAAATTAGCAACATAAACCTCCAGGGTTACAGGTACTAGGTGGTGTAAACGTCAGTACACTATACAAAGTTTCTCCGAATTAGGGTGCAATATTTGCTACTGGGATTAATCCTATCTCTATTGGGATAAAATTAATCCGAACTAGATCTACGTTGCCTGGGCAACGTGAACTGTTGTGGAAAATTTTGTCCAGCTTCGCCGACTAAAGTGTTGCGAGGTTTTGTTTCTTCACTGTCGGTTAAATGCTGAAGTTGTCAACTTATCGAAGCTTATAAAACGGTATGTTCTAAGAAGAACACAATCAGTAATCACATGATCAAAGGCTATTCTTCAATGTTGTAAAAACAACAACAAAAGAATATCGGAAGAAGAGACTAAATTGACTTTGCAGTCAGTTGAACTTTATCGTTTTCAATCGTTGACATCGTGATGGATGAAAACTTGGAACAATATCTTATATAATCTAGTAGGTATTACTTTTCCGGATTATAAAACCATAGGTGACACAATTAATTATTACGAAACTACCTCATTGTTTTTCATTTTCGTTTGTATCCGTTGCGTAAACAGTTAATCCTAGGTTACAGCGATAGACCATCGACGCAAACTTTCTTACCGTTAGATTTACAGAAATCAAATACAATCTGCACCCATTTGCAAAAAATGTCTAGCCCCTCGAGAACCGACTCCTACTTACAAGTCCCTCTCCCGTGATAGAGATCAAGTTCACCGAAAACAAATAATGGGTACACCGGCTAGCAAAAGTTGCAAGCCCCTCATCGCTGAAGAAGCATAACAGCCGATTATTACTTACAAGTCCTTGCATACCTTACCATTGGGAACCAAATTATCTTACCATCGAATACATCGGAAACAAATAACAGGTACACCAACTAACAAAAGCTGCAAACCCCTCATTGCCGAAGATGATTATGAGCTAACAGTCGACTGTTGCTTACAAGTCCCCTACATGTCTCACAACTGGTATCGCCTATTTTGGTTTCAGTGTGTACCTTACTACTGAAGTTGTCAACCCATTAAAATTTTCGAACTGGTGTATCTCATGAAGGAATTTTTGTACCAAAAAATGGATGACATATACTTTGATCAGCTCATCAACGGCTATCGATTGCCGTCGAAAAGAATTCTACCTGTCTTAGTTCAAAAGTTGACTTTTTTGCCGTAGGCCAACTTTCTAACATCGTCACTTAGAAAGCAGCAAAGGATAAGCTCTAGTTTCTTTAAGAATGAGAGAACTTTTAAAGTTTAAGAGGCACATCTGATACCGTTTCTCTACCGCAAACCCAAGTGCAAAAAAAACGAAAGATAAACTCAGCTGGAACCGCGAACAGACATGGATAGAAACAATAGATGGCAGCACTTTCGGACCCGTGGGAAAAAGTCACTTTTTTGTTTTTGTAGATATTTCTATTCATCACTCAAAGAAGATATGTTGGTTATGGGCCGCGTAACTGCCGTATATATTTAACACTTATAAATTTTAGTCCATCTTCAATTTTTAAACTGGTGCCTGCTTGCGTGCTTCAGCGGAGCTTTCCACTCGAAAGCAGAAACA
Organism: Branchinecta lynchi; assembly: GCA_023053575.1. Classification (NCBI taxonomy): domain Eukaryota; kingdom Metazoa; phylum Arthropoda; class Branchiopoda; order Anostraca; family Branchinectidae; genus Branchinecta; species Branchinecta lynchi. Next base: position 18,844,009 of record JAKZAP010000018.1, read on the forward strand.
TGGTTTGATGAAACGAAAGGTTCACTAAACAACTTAAGATAGTCCTCTCTGACATGGGCTATATAACTTCACTTCGCACACCGTAGGCTCTGGCTCGAGGCCAAGCAATCCTTATTGGCCGCCTGGCAAGAGTTCTGCGGAGCTTTCCAAAATGTAATGTCATATTCATCAATCCGGCCTAAGGTCCACACTTTCCGCCGCACAGGTTAGACCCTTACCAGTTACCAGGAATAAAATGAAATCGGAGGGCTAGGAAAAAAAAACAAAAAAAAACGAGGACAAAAACCAAAGTGTTGCTCTCGCAACACAATTAGGGATAATCTTACCTCAATAAAGACAAAATTAATCCCAGTAGCAAATACTGCAAGATTTTCTTGTACAGTGTAGTTCGTACAGAATGCATTACAGATTCGTACAGAATGCATTACAGATTCTCCCAATACCCCTTTCCTCCCACTTTTTGTATCACCCAAGGATCAATGTCGCAAATTTGCACATCACCAGCAATAGCCAGTAACTTTGTTCCTGCGAAATCCATGGTCTTTTACTTTTCATGCAAGGACACTGTCATTAAAGCTCTTATTTAGGCCAATTTTTTATCTCCTGCAGATCTAGTTTGCTTTTAAATCAACAAACAAAAAAAAATTACTTTTCCAGTAAACTAAGGACTTAAGGACACCCTCTCTCTAACACAACTGAAGCCAGTATGGCGACCCCCGCGTGAGAAGTGACGCCGCAAGCGCGACCTATCATAGTAGAGACAAATGAGAGCGGTAACAGTTCCAAATCTTTACGTATGGATGTCGTATGCGTCTTCAAAAGTTAGTGTTGCAAATATGCAACGTTGTCCCTTCAAGTGCAGTATCAGTATTTCTTTTAGGATGATATCTAAAAGCGCAAATACATTCATTGTCGTTTTTGCACAGCAACCGTAGTATCAGATACCACGACAACCGCAAACACGACTAACTGCAGGTCCAGTTACCTTGGTAAGAGATACCATTTTATGTGCAAAATTATTCACCTGGACTGCGCAGCACACTAGCGCCTGGTTTTCCTTTTTATCAGATACCTCGGTAACTGAAAAATCGACTAACTGCAGATCCAGTTACCGTGGTAAATGATACCATGGTATCTGCGAAAACTATTGTTCACCTGGACTGCGCAGCACATTGGCGCCCGGTTCTCCTTTTTATCAGATACCACGACAACCGCAAAAACTACCAGCTGCAGATCCAGTTACCTTGGTAAATGATACCATGGTATCTGCAAAAACTATTATTCACCTGGACTGCGCAGCACATTAGCGCCTGGTTCTCCTTTTGTTTCAGAAGACGCTTGTAGAACGTTTTCTTTTCAGATTCATCCTTCAGGGCTACTTTCTTCAACTCGATTGTCTCTGAAACTCCACCTGTGAAGTCCACAAGAGCGTCGCTCAAGTTACCGCCATCTAGAGCTTCGTAGCTCCCGTTAAGTTTAGCGTAAGCTTTTTCCAACAGGGCACACCTGAAAAGCATGATATGATATCATAATTATTTACATTTAAAGCCTAGGGGCCATACACTGTAAAAAGTTTCTCCGAATGAGGATGCAGTATTTGCTACTGGGATTAATCTTACCTCAATTGATTAATCAGAATTAGGGGTAATCTTTTCTCAGTAAAGTTAAGATTAATCCCAGTAGCAAATACTAGCAAGATTTTTTTTTTTTACAATGTACCCGGTAAAAAAATTATCTCAACATAGTAGTGTGAACTTTTACGAAAAAGTAGCATGCAGTACCACCTGATACTACTACACGCTACTATAGCAAGACTTGGTTACTATTTGGGCCAAGGCGGGATACTACTGAATACTACTGCTCAAAATTAGCCCAATGCGAGGCACATTAAATTAAAGTATTATGTACTACTGCAGTACTGCAGATCAATACATGCAATTTTTTTATAACTACCATACAACTACACAGGCTACAAATTTTTCATCGGGTAGCAAACAAAACAAATAAATACAGAAAGAAACAAACACACTGAGCGTATTCCACCCTTCTAATAATAGTAACTATTAGTTACTAATTTCGTTCCAGCCTCTTATGAAGTTACTACGACGACCGCTCCAACCTTCTTCAAATAGTAAGTAATAGTAACTATTTGTTACCATGCTCGGGAGCGTAGTAAGCGTGGCAACTACGCATCTCTGTAACGTGATTGGTCGGATTCGCCCGCGACACGATATTCTGCTGGAAAATAGAAAAATCGTTCCAGCCGTGAGGGGAAAAAGCCAGAAATCATGACGTCATGCGTAGTGGCTACGGTAAGTAGGGTGGAACGCGCTCACTATTACATCTCACTAAACACCACTCAAACACTTTTTCCTGTGTGGAAAGTGAAATTAGTTTCAGCCGACTTCACAAAAACAGGCGGCGCATAGACTATAGACTAGCGAAGTTTGGGTCAGTCGCTCTATTTTGAATCAGTTTAAGGCAGTTTGTGTTTTTTTGGGGATCCCAAAACGTAAGTGGAGGGATACCTATGACATCGCAAAAGTTGTCCGTCTGTCTGTCCGTCTTTCCGCACGACAAATCTCGAAGGGATTGAGATATTTTGATGAAACTTGGTGGGAGGATCTTTTGAGTCAAGTACAGGTCAAGTTCGAAGATGGGCTCTGAAGCCCTATATTTGAGGGTGGGGAGGGGTTTCAAATTATGGGGCAAACAAAATATTTTTTGAAAGCTATTTAGATAGTTGATTTAGGGGTAAGAAGACATGCTGAATTAGCATATGACAATTACTTTATCACCGGACGTATAGATCGCTCGGAATCCGGCTGAAACCGGAAAGTTTGTTAAAAGTAAAGGTTTAATCTGAAGTTGATTAGAGGTTGGATGTAGAGGTAAGGAGACATGCTGAATTCATTTTTGAGCTTTAGTTTTTTGCCAGACAAGTAGTTTGTCCGGAACCCGGCCGAAACCGGAAGTTGGGCAGAAGTAAGGAAGGAAGGAGATACGACGTAGGCTATAGGCAAGCCGTATCCAGGGGGGGGTTGAGGGTTGAACCCCCCCCCCCCCCCCCCCGAAACACACAAAAATAGTAATTTTTACAGGCTTTTTCCTCTATTCTATGTCTTTTTTGTACTTTTTTGTCCGACACGCAGGCAACCCCCCCCCCCCCCCGTAATTTGTATCTGAATATTTGACAGCGCAAAACGGAGATCTGAATATAGCTGAACTTGCTGAAAGTCAGCTGGCGTGTCCGGTTTGCTCTGTCAAATACAAACTTGGCCCAGCTTGTCTCGCGGGTTTTGCTATCGCGAATCTGACCATCGATGTTTTTGCAGTCACATTTTTCTGTTTTCACGGTTGTGAAACGTAACCATCATCACCATGACAGAGCGTGTTCCACCCTTCCAACAATAGTGACTATTAGTTACTATTTTCGTTCCAACCTCGTAAAAAGTTACTACGCTGACCGTTCCAACCGTCTCGAAACAGTAACTAATAGTAATTATTTGCTTACCATGGTCGGGAGCGTAGTAAGCGTGGTAAGTATGCATCTCTGAAACGTGATTGGTCGGATTTGGCCCTGGCATAATATTCTGCTGGAAAACAGAAAAATCGTTCCAGCCTTGACGGCAAAGAGCCAGAATTCGTGACGCCATTCATAGTAACTACAGTAAGTAGGGTGGAACACGCTCGTAGACGCCAAGCCCAAAAGATTTCCCTTTTCAGTGCTCCCCGCCCGACCAGCCCTTAAATTTTGAAGTGACTGATTTATTAAGATTCAGCATTAACCGTCATCATCCGGGGCACGCGTACAAGCTTGCAAAATCTAGATTCCACAAGGATGTTTTTAAGTGGGGTTTTGGCAACAGAATTGTTGATCCTTGGAACAGTCTTACCGAAGATGCGGTTAATGCTGAATCGATCAATAGTTTCAAGTGCATTGTTGATGGGATTTTTAACTGTGATCAGTTCGACTACTCAAAATTTCTTAGAGTTATTTAGAGGCGAAAGCATTTTCTCTTGCTTTGTATTATTATTATTATAATTATTAAACTAACGGGGAAAACATTCATTCGGACTGGCTCTCCTAGCGAATGGATGCAGAAAAAAAAAATTATGTTGGGACGAAGAAATGCAGCAAAAATCCTAGAAGACGCCGCATATCGGAACAGGGACATAACAACAGAATCGCAATGAACTGATGGACAAGTGACACAAGAGACACAATAGTTGCGGTTTTGCAGATACCATGGTATCTGATACCACAGTCAAAAGGCTTTTTTTGCAGTTATCGTGATATCTGGCCATTCATCGTGTTATCTGATATTCAGATTCCACGGTCCGACCGTGTTAACTGCTCGTGGTATCTGAAAAAGTCTTCTCCCTTTCATCATCACCAACAATAGAGCCTTAGTTTTTCCTTTGAGATGACTTCAAAAAGCGCACTTTCGCCAATTGCCGTTTTTGCAGAGCAAACGTGGTATCAGGTACCACAGTAACTGCAAAAACGACGAATTTGCAGATACAGTTACCGTGGTAACAGATACCGCAGTACCTGCAAAAACGGAACTAATATGAAGGTTACGATCGTCTATTGAACTAGGCTATGAAAGTGCAGTGGAGTACTGCTGCTGTGGACAAGGTAAGATGAAAAAAAACATTAGAGTAGTGGACGCTTCAAGTGGAAACTCACCAGAACTCATTCCTGCTCTTGGAATGAATGAACACCAGTTTTCCATTTGAGGTGGGAAGCTGATCATCTATAACTACGTCCACCCATGTCCCAAACCTCCAAAACCGGAAATGAAATATTCCAGCGTGTGCACCAACATTTTCTTGGTCCCAATCCTGATCCTTGTATTCTGGTATGACCTAGAGAATATCAACTTAAAATCAATTAAACACAAGAAATGAGGATACTGTTATTAAATTCCTTGAAATTAAATTTTTTGAAACTTTATTTTTTGTTCATCTGGGTGGGTCCTCTCTCAGTCCAAGCAAATGATATTATCATTTTTTTACACGGCGGATAAAAGCTTAACGCCAAATGCAATAATAAATAAATAGAGCGCATACACCTCTGTATCGAGTCACCTACACAACAAGAAATCCCCGATGAAAAATTTGTAGCGTGCGTAGTAGTATGGTAGTAGTACGAAAACGTTGCATGTAATACTATGTAATAGCAAAGAATACTATCATTTAATGTGCCTAAGACTGGTCCAATCTTATGTAGTACTATCCAGTAACATCCTGTCTTGCCATAGTAGCATCCAGTCTTGCTAATAGTAGCATATAGCAGTATGCAGTAACAGGGTAGCCTTGAAGTAGAAGCATGTAGTAGCATCGCTAGTACTGCATGCTACTTTTTCGTACTACTTCATAGTACTGTTTTGAGATAAATTTTTCATCGGGTCTGACCCACCCAAATTTGAAACTGAGGCAAGAAAGCAATAATGACCTAATACTTCTTTCAGGTTCTCTCCATACTGAACTTCGGATAGTAGACGTGGCCCCTCGGACAACGAACGAAAAGGTCTTCTAGCCTTTGAAACCGCCTGCCTGAGCCAGACCTTAAAGATTTCTCCGAGGTGATTTGATTGAAACTTCTAAGATTTGTCATAGTTACTATGATAACATAAGGCCTGATGATGTCCTCACTTTCAATCACAACGGTCTCAGAGGACACAGCTTGAAAAATCGTGGTGAGAAATTCCGAAAAGACATTGGAAAATGGAGATCCGGATAGTGGAATACTGGAATAATCTCCCCGAAAATGTCGTAAATGCCAAAAATATCAATCAGTTTGAAGCAGGCGTGGATCGTCACCTGGCTGAAATTCAATTTAGTCTACACAGTGTCTCGAGAAATTAACAGAGGCGAAAGCTTTTTTACTGCAGTTACATTATTATTATATTATATTAAATATCGATCGACTGATCGAGTGCCATGGCCTTTGGCTCTTATTGCAAATAAAATCTCATCTTATCTTATGCACTGTAGACTGTAGCTTATTTTTCAACTTCAGAAATTTTAGTTGCGTTTTTGTAGATACCATGGTATCTGTTACCACGGTAACTGGACCTGCAATATAGACGTGCCCTCGTATATAGACTTATATGTATATAGACGTATACAGACTTGCCCTCTCGGATTCAGACTTCGAGGGATGACCTGTGTAGAAAGACCATTAACTTGATTCAAGCTTACGACCTTCTGCGGACATTATTTCTTAGTCCTGATGGTTTGGTTGTTCATGTTGTTTTGTTTAGTTTGTTTGTTGTTGTTTTTTTTCGTTATTTATCGTTTTGTTTGTTTCTTTTTTGTGTTTTACACTTTACGGGTAATAAAGCTCATTCATTCATTAGTCGTTTTTGCAGTTACCGTGGTATCTGATACTACGGTTGCTCTGCAAAAACGACAATTGCCGAAATTGCGCGGTTCGAAGTAATCCCGAAAAAAAAACTGATACTCAGTCACATCACTAAGTGCCGAATTTCTCTGCAGCCAATTTGACAAGTCCTAGGCTCTATTGTTGCCGATCATGAAAGTGAGATGACTTTTTCAGATACCACAATCAGTTACCACGGTATCTGAATATCCAAAACGACTTTAGACTGTGGTATCACTGGTATCAGATACCATGGTATCTGCAAAAACGCAACTATTATCTTTTTACTCTCTAATTGTGTTCCCATGTGTTGAAATAACCGTTCAGGAAAAATCTTAGCACGATTGAACAATATTTAAAGGTGTTCCAGCGATAGTTTGCTATAAATATAGAAATGTAAGGTAGGCCGGAAGCGCGAGGAACCTGGACCCATCGTGGTCACCATTGAACGTTGTGCAGGCTTTCAAAATCGAAACATTTGTGGTAGACTGCAGTACCTCAGCTCAGATGGACGAGAGGTTAAAAATAATAGCCTACATGAAAAGTCTTTTTTATTTAAATTGACTCCAATGTGCGAAACGTCAGCATAAGCCTTGATAGCCATAGGTCAGGGGCGTCACGACTAGGGGGGGGGGGGGGTGGCCCGAATGCTGTCGGCCGGTCGTTTAAAATAGCCGATTCGCGATTCTTAAAAACAGTCAATATTTGGGATACCAAAACATAAGTGGAGGAATACCTATGGCATCGCAAAAGGTGTCCGTCTGTCCGTCTCTGCGCACTATAACTCTCGAAGGAAATGAGATATTTTGATGAAACTTAGTGTGAGGATTCTTTGGGTCAAGAGTAAGGTCGAGTTCGTAGATGGGCTCTGTAGCCCTACATTTAAGGGTGGGGGAGGGGGTTTAAATTAAGGGGCAAATGAAATATTTTTAAACAGATAATGTGATAGTCGATTATCGGGTAAGACGACATGCTGAACACGATGTTGAAAACCATTTTCTCATCGGACAGGTAGTTCGCCCGGAATCCGGCCAAAACCGGAAGTTTGTTAAAAGTAAAAGTTATATCTGAAGTTGATTAGATGTTGGATTTAGAGGTAAGAAGACATGCTGAACACGAAGGAGAAAACCATTTTTTCGCCAGACAAGTAGTTAGCCCGGAATCCGGCCAAAACCGGAAAGTCCGTAAAAAGTAAAAAAATTTGTTTGAAGTTGATTAGATGTTCGATTTAGAGGTAAGAAGACATGCTGAACACGAAGGTGAAAACCATTTTTTCGCCGGACAAGTAGTTAGCTCGGAATCCGGCCAAAACCGGAAAGTTTGTTAAAAGTAAAATCTTTATTTGAAGTTGATTAGATGACAGATTTAGGGGTAAGAAGACACGCTGAATCTGTATATGACAATCTTTACGGCACATATAGTTCGTTCGGTCGGTTGAAACGGGATTTTTTTTTAGTTAAAGTTTTATTTGAAGATGATTAGAAGTCGTTTATACGGAAAAGAGATACGCTGAATTCATTTTGAACTTTTTTTTTTGACAAGTATGGTAGTTCGTTCGCAATTGTCTGGATCAAATATTAGATTTTTGGGATCCCATCGAAACCTATCGTCTTGTTTTCTTGGAAATAGTCGATTTTTTTTTAAATAGTCAATTTTTTCTTTAAAAATAGTAGTTTTTCTTAAAACGCAGTTGTTTTTTTTTCTCTATAACAGTCGTTTTTATGTGCAGAATCAGTCCGTAAAATGACCAGCCAGTCGGTAGATACCTTGCCCGCCCGCCCCCCCCCCCTCCAAACATTTTGGCTAGTAACGCCTCTGCCGTAGATTACAATGAATTGTTCAAAACGATTTTTTCGGCCTCACTGTTACTTCAGCCTATGAGTAGTCCTTAAACCGAAGGTGACTGCGAATCATATTCTATCGAAAATTCATTTTTCAAGCTTGAGCCTGACGAGGATCCTTGCTAAGAAGGGCCGAAGTATTGCTTGAAGAATCTGGCCTAACTTTTCACTTTAGCGCAGTCAAATACTATTTCCGTGCGAAAACAAATAGTGTGACCAAATAAGGCATTCTACCTCCTTGGCAAAGAAATTCTAAAATTATTAGTAAGTACTCGCTACCGGATCAGTCTGTTCTCCACAGAAAACGCTCCGAAACGACGTACGCGCGTCTGTCGCCCTCTCATGGGCTTATTCGTCTGTTTGACTTATAAGGTTTAAGGTTTAGGTTTAATGGAAAAATTGCCACAATAGCAAAAGCTAACGACATCTAAATAATATACCATCAACAACAAAACTTAAGACAAAATACAGAAACAAATCAAGAACCGAGCAGGCACAAATGAACAACAAACGTGAAATTTTATTGGTTATTAAAATAATTGTGAACAAGAGCTACGAGCTCATATGGCACTTGTTACGAGTAGGCACAGCTCGGTTATGTCAATGATATATCTAGTGTTTGCTAGGTGTCTTCCCACCAAGTTTCATCTCGATCCCTCCACTCATAGCGTTTTCCAATATTTCCGGTTCTCCCCTCCAGCTCCCCCCAAAAGTCACCGGATCCGGTCCGGATTTTAAGTGGGTCGTCTGAGGCATGAGGTCTTTCCAAATATCAAGTTTCATCGAGATCCGGTCACCCGTTCAAAAGTTATAAATACCTCAAGATTCCGGATTCCCCCTCCCTCCACTCCCCCGACAGTGCCCGAATCGGCTCGGTCATGTCAATGATGTATCTAGTGTTTGCTAGGTGTCTTCCCGCCAAGTTTCATCTCGATCCCTCCACTCATAGCGTTTCCCAAGAATTCCGGTTGCCCCCTCCAGCTCCCCCCAAAAGTCACCGGATCCGGTCCGGATTTTAAGTGGGTCGTCTGAGGTATGAGGCCTTTCCAAATATCAAGTTCCATCGAGATCTGATCACCCGTTCAAAAGTTATAAATACCTCAAGATTCCGGATTCCCCCTCCCTCCACTCCCCCCACAGTGCCCGAATTGGCTCGGTTATGTCAATGATGTATCTAGCGTTTGCTAGGTGTCTTCCCACCAAGTTTCATCTCGATCCCTCCACTCACAGCGTTTCCCAAGATTTCGGGTTGCCCCCTCCAGCTCCCCCCAAAAGTCACCGGATCCGGTCCGGATTTTAAGTGGGTCGTCTGAGGCATGAGGTCGTTCCAAATATCAAGTTTCATCGAGATCCGGTCACCCGTTCAAAAGTTATAAATACCTCAAGATTCCGGATTCCCCCTCCCTCCACTCCCCCGACAGGGCCCGAGTCGGCTCGGTCATGTCAATTATGTATCTAGTGTTTGCTAGGTGTCTTCCCACCAAGTTTCATCTCGACCCCTCCACTCATAGCGTTTCCCAAGATTTCCGGTTGCCTCCTCCAGCTCCCCCCAAAAGTCACCGGATCCCGTCCGGATTTTAAGTGGGTCGTCTGAGGCATGAGGTCTTTCCAAATATCAAGTTCCATCGAGATCCGATCACCCGTTCAAAAGTTATAAATGCCTCAAGATTCTGGATTCCCCCTCCCTCCAGTCCCCCCACAGTGCCCAAATCGGCTCGGTTATGTCAATGATGTATCTAGTGTTTGCTAGGTGTCTTCCCACCAAGTTTCATCTCGATCCCTCCACTCATAGCGTTTCCCAAGATTTCCGGTTGCCCCCTGCAGCTCCCCCCAAAAGTCACCGGATCCGGTCCAGATTTTAAGTGGGTCGTCTGAGGTACGAGATCTTTCCAAATATCAAGTTCCATCGAGATCCGATCACCCGTTCAAAAGTTATAAATACCTCAGGATTCCGGATTCCCCCTCCCTCCACTCCCCCCACAGTACCCGAATCGGCTCGGTTATGCCAATGATGTATCTAGTGTTTGCTAGGTCTCTTCCCACCAAGTTTCATCTCGATCCCTCCACTCATAGCGGTTCCCAAGATTTCCGGTTGCCCCCCTCCAGCTCCCCCCAAAAGTCACCGGATCCGGTCCGGATTTTAAGTGGGTCGTCTGAGGCATGAGGTCTTTCCAAATATCAAGTTCCATCGAGATCCGATCACCCGTTCAAAAGTTATAAATACCTCAAGATTCCGGATTCCCCCTCCCTCCACTCCCCCCACAGTGCCCGAATCGGCTCGGTTATGTCAATGATGTATCTAGTGTTTGCTAGGTGTCTTCCCACCAAGTTTCATCTCGATCCCTCCACTCATAGCGTTTCCGAAGATTTCCGGTTGCCCCCTCCAGCTCCCCCCAAAAGTCACCGGATCCGGTCCGGATTTTAAGTGGGTCGTCTGAGGCATGAGGTCTTTCCAAATATCAAGTTCCATCGAGATTCGATCACCCGTTCAAAGGTTATAAATACCTCAAGATTCCGGATTCCCCCTCCCTCCACTCCCCCCACAGTGCCCGAATCGGCTCGGTTATGTCAATGATGTATCTAGTGTTTGCTAGGTGTCTTCCCACCAAGTTTCATCTCGATCCCTCCACTCATAGCGTTTCCCAAGATTTCCGGTTGCCCCCTCAAGCTCCCCCCAAAAGTCACCGGATCCGGTCCGGATTTTAAGTGGGTCGTCTGAGGCATGAGGTCGTTCCAAATATCAAGTTTCATCGAGATCCGATCACCCGTTCAAAAGTTAAAAAAACCTCAAGATTCCGTATTCCCCCTCCCTCCACTCCCCCCACGGTGCTCGGATCGGGGAAGTGACTATTTCCAACTTAATCATTTGGGGTCCCTGATACGCCTGCCAAGTTTTATCGTCCTAGCTTATGTGGAAGTGCCCGAACTAGCAAAACCTGGACAGACCGACAGACCGACAGACCGACGGACGGACAGAAATTGCGATCGCTATATGGCACTTGGCCGAAGGGCAAGTGCCATAAAAATAATGAGTGGAGCCGACGTGCGGTACTTGATGCTGGAAACGGCTTGAGTAAATTTGAGTGTCTCGTTGAGTGTTCAGGGAGTTGTTCGGGAAGGAGGTGGCGGAATCTGTTTTACTGCAAAATTTTCTTACCAAAATCTGTTGTTAAATTTAGGTGTCTTTTTTTTAATGGTTCAAGCCGGAGAGTTTTGAGCACCTGGTCATAATTAATGTATTTGTGAGAAAGTATGATAAAGTACGAAGTATAAATATGGTTCTTAGGAGTAAGTTAAGTAGGATTGAAGATATGAAGCTACATAAGCATGTGTTTAATACAAAGATTATCCCTGCTATGCATTGCGGTTCTGAAGTATGGGGTTTTCGTAGAAGTGAGAAGATAGAACAGCTACAGCTAAGATATTTTAAGAGGATTTTAGGTGTTAGTAATGCAACGAGTACAGTAGTCATAACAGGAGATCTAGGACAATCAAGCCTACGGCGTAAGCGATGGATAAGTATGATAGGGCTATAGGAGAAGTTATTGCAATTACCGCGTATTAGAATAGTTAAAGCAGCTTATAAGGAATGTATAAGGGACGAGTCGTCAGACTCTTGGACAAATAATATTAAGGACATATTAGATAATTGTGGTTTTTCAATTTGGTGGAACGCAGGTGATGGACCAGGACTACCTGTTGGAGAGGTTGCACGTGCGGCGGCAGGTAGACTTTTGGACCAGGAAATCCAAGCATGGCACCTGGCAAAAAGTCTGTCACCTTCTTTAAGATTTCATAGTTCAGCCAAAGAGACATGGGGGGAAGAGGTTTATTTTAAGGCTGGGATTAAGTGGGTGGATCTAAGAATTTTAATTAGTTGCCGCGCTGATTGTTTTCCATTAGGAAAACGGAGGAAATGTTTGGGGAATAAATTAGGACGTACTGGTCCCTACTTTTGTCCTATGTGTGGTAGCGAGAATGAGAATTTGTTACATCTGATGTGTGAATGCCGTGAGCTAGGTGACCTGCGGGTTGAGATTTTTGGAATGTAACTACAATAAATGATGAAGTATGGATGATGAGCGTTATTGGAAGTAAGTGTTTTCAAGATTTGAAGAGGCTGGTAAGGTTCCTAAAAATAGCATTAGCCCACAGAGAGAATTTCCTTTAGTTTAGTTCTAGTATTTCGTTCAAGTGTTCTCTTTTTTTGTAACCATTTTTGCCATGGCCTCAGGCTTTTTGTGCAATAAATTATACAAATTATATTATATTATATTCTCGCCGATCCCCGAGGACTCCTCGGGGAATAGAAGGGTGCGGAGAGAATAGAGAGAGTCACTCCACTCCACGTAAAAATATTCACTAAATCAGTCTGGATCAACTTTATTTTTGGTTTTTGTTTATTCTGATTGTTTTTAGTTAATTTTACATTACACCAACACCAGCAAAAACTGATTCCCCTCCGAATCTGAAAGGGAGTCCTTTTTCATGATGATGATGACAGTCGGAGCATTTCCCGTCCGTGGGGACTCGCGAGAAGACGGGGAGTGAGTCCTCGGGACAAACGGAGTCCTCGGGGAACAGAGAGAACGGCTTTAAGTAGATTTTGTTTGTATGTGTTGTGTTTTCCCTAATTATGTCTTCATATTTTTTTTTGTGCTCCGCTGTTTTCGTCTTGTACGATTTGTGGATTAAAAATAAATGATTATTAAAGGATTTCGACTTCAAAAATAACTACTATCTGACCTTGTGCCAAAGTTCTTTCACTCCTGCGAGTACACTGCAAGCTGCGACGAACCAACAATTTCCTAGCTGTCCCTGATGTACGTCTGAAGCGCTGATTCCGTCCTCGAAAAGCAGTGGGTTATCACAAAGTTCCTGAAAGAAGAAAAGACTGTCCTGAACCGAAAACTGTTTTCCACGTGAAGCTGAACAAAATAGGAAGAAGCCAGAGTACCATTCACATAATCATATTGAAATACAGTGGCCTAGAGACAAGGGTGAAACCATTCTTGGGATGGTCTCGTACTTGCGACACATAAGGTATCTCGCTAATTCAAGTACCACCAAATCTAGTCCCATACTTAAGGGGGTGCTCACTCCCAGAATAGCTACACGGTAAGTGCCCACTGCCCAACCGGTGCCCACCGAGGCAGTAAGTGGTGTCCAGCAAGTGAGCTTCACCTCGCCTATCCTAGATGATGCCTACAAAGTTTCACCACCCTTTGACACTTTTTCTGGTAATGGTTTGTAGGGATAAGGAGAGCTAGAAGCTCATATGGCACCTGCAAGGCTGGTTCAGAGGACGAAATATAGGATCTGCCTTTTTGTGGTTTGTTCTGATCATTTGTAAGCAAAACCCTTGCGATACGAATGATCGTGGACCCTTGGAAATCAGGAGAATACATCATTAGGTAAAAAGTAATTTATTTTTTAAATTGGATGTAATGATGCCGCAAAGTCGCTAGAAATTCATCTGTAAGCAAAACCCTTGAGACAAAAACGATAATAGTTCCTTGGGGATCATTTATATACCTTATATGCGCTCGTTAAAGGTTAACCGAAAAGGGCTAGGATACGACAGTCTAGTTACCCATCACTTGTTCGCTTAAATAATCTTGAAAACCCGATGAAAAAGCGTTAGTTTGTTTTTTCTGATATTTCCAAATAATCGATTATCCCATTGTACTTGCCGCTCTTCCCGTTTTTGTGATATCTCTATGGTGCCTGGAACATTTGGCAACAACACCAGCAGCAAACGAGTAAATAAATTGTGTATCAAATAAACAAAGAAGTGTCTGCAGTCTGCAGTGCCAAAAACTATTGCTAGCTAGTGAGGTGTCTTGTGTAGTCATAGTGCAGTGATTTTCGCGGGCGAATTGTAGACGGATTCACCATGGGAAAGCGTCCACATTCCCAACGTCCCTACTGAAGACTACTGTGGACAGAATGAAAATCCCCAATAGGTGTTGTAATAATTCAATGTATTTGAATCTAAGATGTAAAAATAAGTTGCCTGTTCAGTTAAACTTTAAAGAGTGCTAGAGATACACTCTTTTAAGCCAAATCCTTGTATCACAAATGATCAAGGGCCACAATGCATCCCTTGAGCCCAAGCTGACTTTGAAACACACATTATATACAGATTTGTTTCCTTCCCCGACGTTGACCCTGAAGATTGACAGCCTGACGAGGACCCTTGCTATTAAGGGCCAAAATATCGCTGATGATGCACCATAACTGACGTATCCGTTGTATACATTATTTGAGTTCAAAATGCATCGTCTGATCTATTGGAGCTAAGATCCGCACTTTTAGGGAGCTAGAAATTCCTTTGTAAGCAAAACCCTTGAGGCCAAAATTAACGTAGCCTCATGGGGATCATGAAAATGTGAAGTTTGCTTAAAAGTGTTTCCCCCCCCCCCTCTCTCTAGCAGGGCATAGTGCCCGGATCCAATCCGGTAATGTAAATGATATATCTAGAGCATTTATTTGTTATTCCCAACAAGTTCCACCCCAATCTCTCCAGTCTAGGCGGTCCACGTATCCCCCCCCCCCCAACCGTTATCGGATCCCGTCCGGACATGAAAAAGAACATCAGAGACATGTCTTGCGTTCAATTATTAAATTTCACTGGAATCCGATCACCCTTTCCAAAATTACGCTTACCTCAATATTCTGGATTCCCCCTCCCTCCACTCCCCCACGAAGATCTCATCAAGAAAACTGCAATCTCCGAGTCAGTTCGATCGGGTCCCTGATATGCCTGCCAAGTGTCGCCGTGAACAACGACCTTACAGTAGTACCATCACAGAGCAAGACCAGTTCACCAGCTTCTTCCCAGCAAGTTTCACCCCGATCCCTCCATTCTAATCATTTCTCGAGATTTCCGGTCTCCCCCTCCCCGAGCTCCCCCACAGCTGTCAAATCCAGTCTGGGCTCCAAATGGGACATAAGAGATATGTGTCTATTCAGTTCTTGAGTTTCGTCCCAATCCGATCACCCGTTCGGAAGTTACACATAACTAAATTTTCCGAATTCCTCCCTCCATTCCTCCCCCCCCCCCAGATGGTCGGATCGAAAAACTGATTACTTACAAGATGGATTGGTCGGGTCTCTGATACGCCTGCCAAATTTCATCGTCCTAGCACATCTGGGAGTATCCTAACTCACGATCATCGGACTGACCGGCCGACCGACGGAAACGTTATCGGTATATCGCACTTGGCTTGAAGTCAACTATCTCAGTGCATCTTAGCAGAAACACCAGGTAGTGCGAGGTGTCCTTTCAGTTTCCGATGACGTTCCATTTTCATGCTATGACTAGGTGTATGGTACTGCAAAACTCATTTCTGACTATTTTAGAACCGAATGAAGTCTAATGGAAATTTCCTCTTTTATTTTTATTATTAATCCCTTACGCCTATACCCAAGTTGTATGTGAATTTGTTTTTCTACTTTAAGGTATTTTATGTATTTCGTTTAAATGAACAGCAGAGTAAATGCGGATTTGTTCCGTTCTTATACTGCGGAACACATTTTTCGATCTCCTTTTCGAAATATGAAAGCTCGGTGTGGGCCCTAGACCTAACCAAGTCAGAGTCCAGAGGGCGTTATAGCGTAGAGATTGTTCAGGTTCTTGTCAGGCCGGTTCTTGTCAGGTTGTGCCCTCATCATGCACATACTTTTGCAAGGTTAAATCAATAGTCAAGCACGAGCAAAACCAGTTTTAAGTCACAATAGCTGCGTTCTCTGTCACAGGAGTTCTCACCGGTGGACTCCGGTTTTCTGGGATCCGAAAACGTAAGTGGAAGGATACCTATGCCATCACAAAAGTTGTCCGTCTGTCAGCACAATAACTCTCGAAGGGAATGAGATATTTTGATGAAACTTGGTGTGAGGATTCTTTGGCTTAAAGGTAAGGTCAGGGTCATAGTAGTTCAGTGTAGCCCTAGACTTAGGGGTGGGGGTCCAAATTAAGGGGCAAACAAAATATTTTAAAACATAAATATTCTTTGAGCCCAAGCTGACTTTGAAACATTTATTCAAACAATGTTTATAACGGATACGTCAGCTATGATTCTTCATCAGCGATATCTGCTATCAATCCTCTAGCTCAACTTCGGGGAAGTTGAGCTAGAGGATGGATAGCCTGACGAGGACCCTTGCCAAGAAGGGCCGAATATCGCTGATGAAGAATCATAGCTGACGTATCCGTTATAAACATTGTTTGAATAAATATTTTTAAACAGCTAATGTGATAGTCAATTATGGAGTAAGAAGACACGCTGAACACGGTGGTGAACACCATTATCTCGCCGGATAAGTAGTTCGTCCGGAACCCGGCAAAAACCGGAAAGTTGGTTAGAATTAAAAGTTTTATTTGAAGTTGATTAGATGTTCGATTATGGGGTAAGAAGACATACTGAACACGATGATGAAAACCATTTTCTCGTGGGCCAACTAGTTCGCCCGGAATCTGGCCAAACCGGAAAATTTCTTAAAAGCGAAAGTTGTATTTGAAGATGACTGGATGACAGATTTAGGGCTAAGAAAAGACGCTGACTCTGTATACTACAATATTTTTTTTAACCAGATATATAATTCGTCTGGAATCCGGTTGAAACCGGAAATTTTTTGTAAGTTAATGTTTTATTTGAAGTTGATTAGATCTTCTTTAAAGGGATAAGGAGATATGCTGAATTCGTTTCTGAATTGTTCGTTTTTTACTGGACAAGTAGTTCGCTCGAATTCGGCCGAAACCGGAAATTTGGCAGAAGTTTAGGTCAGTATCGTCAAAATAGATATGGCTTATAGAAGTATATAATGTACTTTATTTCTTTAATAGCTTGTATTATACACGCTAGCACTGGATCGTCATTCACACAAATAACATATGACAATTACATAAGTAGACATTTCATCTACACGTACAACTTGAAAATATAATTTGACTTAACTTCATCTACACGTACAACTTGAAAATATAATTTGAATTAACTAAAATATTGGGTAAAATAGGGTACAAAAGATTTCAGGTCTGTCGAGTTTATGGGTGGTCTTTCTAGTCTCTGGGAATCAGCGTCCCTCTGTCTCTGTCGCGTATTAGGCCTGCTATTTGCTGTAGTATCAAGATCAGGTAGAATTGCACGATGAGCATGTGATGCCAGACACTTGCTCCCGAACGCTATTGTCAGTTGGTGCCGCTGTTCGGCAAGGGTTGGTAGTTCAAGCTTGACCAGGCCATCCTCATAAGAAAGATAGCCCGGGCCGAGCATAATCTTAACAGCCCTTTTTTGGATGGCTTCTAGTCTATCGGTCTGTGCGTTGGTGAGTCCAGGGTGCCAAGCCGGACAGGCATATTCCAGGCAAGGTCGGATGTACGTGCAGTAAATACTGCGCAAATCTCGCGACGGAATTGCAAAACGTCTGAGAGCCGCGAACGACTTGAGGAGAGGTGCTGCTTTTCGAGTAATATGCTGTACGTGAGAACTCCACTTAAGGTCATCATCAATTAACAAATGGAGGAGTTTAACTGTTGTTTTGGACTCGAGACCTATATCCTCAACCTCAGGAAGGTCCCGTTTTAAAAAAGACACTCTGAGTACAACACTCTTTGTACGGCTTACTGAAAGTTTAACTTCGGATAGGTCTCGCTGCAATATGTCAAAAACTGTTGAAAGGGGTGATTCGTCATCCGAAGGAGAAAGTGAACGGAGCGAAATGGTTGAAAGATCGTCAGCAAATTTAAAACGGTGATAAAAAGTAGTCAAAACTTTGTTAAAAACAATTAAAAAGCACAAAGGACCCAGCTTGGTACCCTGGGGCGTTCCGCAAAAAATACTCATGAATTCCGAAACGTCCTCGTTAGTCAACTTAACGCATTGCGTTCGACCTGTTAAAAAACTAGCTAGTAATCTAACCACGAATTTTCGAGCTCCCATTGCGGTCGATTCACTAATAATAACCTGATGATCCAAACTATCGAATGCTTTAATTATGTCACTCAGTAAGATCTCAGCATACATGTTCTCAATTTCTAGGTGCTTGAGATATCATCAATCTTTGACTGCTAGACACAGCACCGCTCGTTTGCGTTGGGAGTCAGCCGTATTTTACTCGACTCAGCGTGTTTGTATGACCGAGATAGGGAGACAGCACTTCTATCTCTTTATTTGTTCTTGGTAAAATGAACTACTTACAGAAGGTCTTTTCCATTTTATCCTTCCAGGCAATGATCGTGAATAAAACAGGCTGTTATCATTGGCAGGAAACAGAGGATCTGTAAATGGTGTTCCAAGATCTTGATGGCGCTTTTTCAATTTGTGGTAGTCCTGGCCTTTGAAGTTGTCTACACCCGACCTGCAAGAATTTTAATCGATGACATGGCTATTCAGCGAATCTTGTAGCGACCTGGCAACAACATCTGCTCCATCATATGATATCCTCTTGTTGAGGGACACTGAAATATAATCTTTCTTACACCAGATATACAAACTAGGCATTTGGCAAATAGTAAAAGGTTTGTTGGCAAATAGCAAAGGCAAATAGTTTGTTTTAGTAAAAATTTGGTGTTATTATTTTATTTTATCCTGTAGAGAGTTTGGTATGGCGTGTGTAAGTATACGGAATGGAACGTGTCTTTCTTTCTTGTGTGTGCGTATTACGGAGTAGTAAACCATTTATATTATCTAAATATAGTCAGTGTTCAAAACAGGGCCGAGCTAACGAGCTCGTATTCCTGCCGGACCCTAGTGATGGAAATATATTGTTACGAAGTGTTTTTGAAATTAAAGAACCTAGACTGCGAGACAGGCGAGAAGTATTGAGTTATAGCTTAGTTTGAGGAGAAGGACTCTGGAATAATGGTTGATGAAGAAGATTGGTTATTAAGCACGGCTTCCACTGCCTTTCTTTGATGGGGAACTAGCCATAACAGTCCAAGGATTTGATATCATAGAGCAAAACATAGTCTGCTGGCTGGTGGTGGTGTCGTCAAATAACCTAGACAAATGGAAGCTGATTGTAGGCTATTCAAAGCATTCATTCATAAAATGTAAATATGCGCAATTTCCTGCTCCTTTTATCATCAAAGTCGTAGCAGCCCTCTAGAATCATTTCTCAAGTCAATAGGGTGAATGTACCAATATATCAGGCAGCTTTCTGCTTTACTTGAAGGTCTTTTGAAGCAAAAAGTGAAAAATGAGTTAACCAAATGGCCAAACATGCTTTGAGCGAAAGTTTAAGCAATGAACAGCTCCTAATTATTTGGGATTGTTAATTTCTGTTACTACTGTATTTCTCAAGTAGCCACATGTTAATTCATTTTCAAATTCTGAACCATGAACCACTGGATTAGCCTACGATATGAATATCTCATAGTATATCCAGCATTAGGGTACAGGGTAAAATACATAGGGTACAGTAGAGGTATGTTTATGTGAACAGTTACTTTAATGTGAACATTGCAATTTTGGGCTAAATAGTAGAATGAATATCCAAAATACCTATTCAGGTGTTTTCAGATGCTTTTAATTACCTACGTTGGCTAACTGGTAATAGCTTTCGACACAGCAAGTCCATGAAAATGGCAGAGTCCAATGTCAACAAACGTTCACATAAGCATATGGGCTTGTTCATGGTAACCAGTGTTTTTGCGAGAAACAACATTTTTGTGGGGAAATTTTGGAACGGTTTTCATTCTTGGTTCTGATTCAACTTCACCGTTATCAACTAGAAAGTAAAACAATGGTGGAACAAGACATAGATAAAAATCTATTAAAATTAAAATAAGAACTTAATATAAAATATACTTGAATCTTTGATTTTTTAATTTTTATTTTGTTTTAATAATTTTAAATTTAATTTCTGATTTTATATTAAGCAGATATACCCCTCAATACAAAACCCATTTGGCTGCTGATATAGCTGCATTTGCAGCAAGAAATGTGCTGCTTTGAAAAGGGATTTTCTAGCTATTGACTTTGGTAACTACCTTTTTCATCATTTTGTAAAGTAATCAAGGTAAACTTAGAATGAAGTGATCTTGTTTGAAAACAAAAATATGTTTAACTAGAACTATTGAAGCAATATTTATTCATCCACTATGCAGACCATTCAATTTGAATTAGCCTAGCTTAAATCCAGTATGTTCATCACTGGTTCCTTTTTAAGCCAGATAGTGTATTCTGAAGGAAAGGCTTCTCTGGAAAATAGAAATCGCAAGTGCATTTTCGGTGGGGGGGGTGCAGAGACAAAATTTTACCGAATCATTCAAAAATTTTACCGAATCCTAGAACTAAGAATTCTAGCTTTAAATTCTGGAACAGAACCGGTTACGTAGGAAGAGTAACAATAAAGGGCAGCATGCAAGACAATAAGCCAACTATTAGGTGGCCTTTTGGCGAAGCCCATATGTGGAATATATTGCCGGGCATGAATGCAGTAGCAGCTTCTATCTACTATAGCCAATAGAAAATAAATCGAGCACCCCAGGCAAAAATTTTTGAAATCCATTTTTTTTTCTGTAGGCTCAAATTTAACTGCTTCTCTGACAAATTCCATCATTTACCGTAGATTAAAGAGACTCTAAGAAGTTCTAGAAGCCAGATGGAGCGACGTTCAGGCAGCAGCAAAAACTGTAGTCTAGTTAATATACTACCCATAATCGCACAAAGTGAGCGCCACAGGTGAAACTTTTTTTTTATTTTTCCTCCAAAATTTAATTTCCATCCAAATTGTAGCGTTTAGTGTTTCAAAATCTCAGTCCTAAAACTGGCTTAAAACCTGCGTCAAATGACGCTCCCTTCCACAAAATAGAGAATATCACGAAAAGTACTGCAGGCGAAATTTTCGAAATATTTATGATTAGATGTTCTTTTGGGGATCCAAAATAAAAGTAAGGACTATCGATGGTATCATAGATCATCCTTTTTGTCTGCGACCAGTGCTTCACTCGACCTCTTCGGAGGTTCATGGTAGCTTCCGAATCCTGGCAGTTATAATGAATAAACTACCGAATCGCAGTTATTATACCGAATAAGTTTAGACCGATAGCATGTTCGGGATTCTGTATAACAACCGTATCCCAGTTATTATACCGAATTGTTTTGGTGTCGAAAGCCTACTGAACAATATTCTTATTCGGTATACTTTCGTCGAAACTGGAAAAAAGTCGGGGTTCGTGGTTAACTTCCTAATCCTGGAAATTCTACGGAATAAACTACCGAATCCCTAATCATGATACCGAAGAATTTTGAACCAATAGCTCGTTCGGGATTCTGTGTAACTACAGATCTCAAAAAGGTGGGGAGGTGCTGCCAGGGGCGTTGCAAGGGGGGGTAGGGGGGTGCAGCACCCCCCCACCTTTTTGAGATTCGGTATAATTTTGGGCCGGAGGCCCAAAATTATACTAAAATTGTTCGGTATTTTTTTGATGGCAGAACTGTTCGATATCTTTATGGGGATTCGGTAGTTACACAGAATCCTAAATAGTCTATCTGTACAAATTTCTTCGGTATAATGATCGGGATTCAGCACAATTGCCAGTATTCAGTATTTATTACGAATTTGGTGAGAGAATTTACTGAAATCATTTGGTAATTTTTCGATGCCGGAACTATTCAGTATATTTATGGAGATTCCTTAGTTACACAGAATCCCGAATAAGCTATTGGTTCAAAATTATTCGGTATCATGATTGGGATTCAGTAATTTATTCACTATAATTTCCAGGATTAGGAAGTTAACCACGAATTCTGATTTGTTCCAGTTTCAACGAAAGTATACCAAATATGAATATTGTTCAGTAGTCTTTGGATACCGAAACAGTTCGGTATAATAACCGGGATACGGTAGTTGTACAGAATCTTGAACATGCTATCGGTAAACTTATTTGGTATAATAACTGGGATTCGGTAATTTATTTGTTAGGGATTTGGAAGTCACCACAAACCTTGAAACACAGAAGAGGTCGAGTGAAGCACTGGTCGCAGACAAAAGGGATGATCTATGATATCATCGATAGTCCTGCGATAGTCCTTACTTTATTTTGGATCACAAAAAGAATATATACGGTAATCATAAACATTTCGAAAATTCCGCCTGCAGCCCTTTTCATAATATTCTTCATTTTGTGGAAGGGCGCGTCATTTGACAGGGGTTTTAAGCCAGTTTTAGGATTGAGATTTCGAAACATTAAAAGCTAGAATTTGGATGGAAATTAAATTTAGCACGAAAAAGCAAAAAAAAATCACCTGCGGCGCTCACTTTATGTGATTTTGGGTAGTATATTGACTAAACTACAGTTGCTGCTGCTGCCGGAACGTCGCTACATCCGTTTTCTGGAACAAGAGGATCTGGAACTGGAGTCTCGGTATTTAATCAACGGTAAATGATAGAATTTGTAAAAGAATCAGTTAAATTTTAGCCTACAGAAAAAAAAATGGATTTTGCAAAATTTTTGCCTGCTGCGCTCGATTTAAATTTTAAAAGCTGTTACAGCAATCATGCCCGGCAATATATTCTCCATGTGGGCTATGCCAAAACGCCACCTAATAGTTGGCTTATCGTCTTTCATGCTGCCCTTTATTGTTACTCTTCCTACGTAGGCTAATCGTTTCTGTTCCGTAATTTAAAGCTCGAGTTCTTAGTTCTAGGATTCAGTAAAATTTTGGCTCTGCACCCCCCCCCCCCGAAAATGCACTTGCAACGCCCCTGGGTGCTGCGACCCCCCCCCCCCCCCTTGAGACCCCAATGGCTGCAGGCAAGATATAGGCTACCTAGCATTTTGCATAGGCTTTCCCAAATATCTGGGATTTGCACTATACCTCTCCTGCAGCTTCTACCATTTTATTTCGTTCATTGAACATGAATCGGGAATATAGAATCAGAGAAAGCACAAACAGGATCAAAGAACTGTAGGAAATAACTTACATGCTTGGCAAGCATTTTAAAACTTCTGCTCTAAAGCATAAATAAACTGGTTGCTACGGACTTCAACAGCACAATCTAGCGTCGAAATTGTACTTTCTAGCAGTCTATTCATATCTCATTTTGTCATGAAATCTCAGAGTGTAATTTTGTTTTTATTTGTGTAATGTTTTTGTTTTAGATGTATGCTACGCAAATTCTCAATAAGAAGAATCTCTCTGAAATTCTTGTCATTGCCTTGTGGGGATTCTTCAAAGCTCTCTCTGGCGTTTTGTCTAATGAACGAGGCGCCAATTTCAAAAGAAGACAAATTTGAGAATCAGAAGAAAACGGACGGAAAGTTTGGATGCAATATTCAAAGTTCCAGAAGATTTTTCGCCCAGCTGTACTACCAATAGAGCAGAAACTGCAGAGCGCTTCGTGGAAAACGAAGACTCATCAGTCCTGTATTGTTGAAGACAGTCCATCTGCGTGCTCCCCAACAAGAGGGGAGCACCCTGGTGAGTGGAACTTACTCAATTTACCTCCTCCCCCAGTAACCAGAGTAAAGAGATGTCTCTACAGAGAACACCCCCAGAGCAATTGAATCGCCAGGTAGCAGGGATTCAACATATTGCTAGTCAACCAACAAGAGAGTCAGAAGAAATGAGAGCTGCAAATTACGCCCCAACCCCAGGATACAGGCCTATGCTTGATGGGTCAGCAGGGCATACTCCAGGGAGCAAAAAGAGAAAAAATGATTGTCATAGCCGTAGCCCAGATGATGAACACATCTGGTCCCAACGTCAACGACAGCCAACACCAAAAAAGAGCACGCCGCCGTCAAAGGCCCCTTTGGTAGTAGTCCGAGTCCGAACTAGGGACGGAACAAAGTTTGAAACTAAAAGTATCCAGGCTATTAGAGCTGCAGTATATAGAGCTTTGAAGAAGAATTTTGAGATGAACATCCTTCTTTCAGGAGAGATGGACCTGTACTTCGAGGACAATGTGGCAGCCGAGTCATTAATCAGCAAAGGAGACACGTTCCACATTGGAGGAAAAGAAGTCACTGCAACAGCAGTCAAGCGCACAAAAGCCTACAAGTTCGTCATCTATGGGGTTCTCCCAGAGATTACAGACGAAGAGCTAAAGGAAGAACTCATTACGAGCAGCGGCCAAAGTCTTGCGATATCTCAGATTGTTAGACTTCAAACCAAACGAGATGGCACAACCCAACCCAGCAAATCAGTCCTCATAACCAGCGAGGAGGAAATGCCAAGGGAGATATACCTCTTTGGCAGACGTATGGCCCATAAGGAATACAAGGCCAAACCAATGCAATGCATGAACTGCCTGGTGTACGGCCACTCAACAAATAAGTGTGCTAAACAGGCCCCAACCTGCAGTAGATGTGCAAAAGAAGGGCATGTTTCATCAGCTTGCACAGCAGAATTTACCTTCTGCAGAAATTTCAAGAAGTTTGGCCACACGGCGCTTCAGAAGAACTATTGCTCTGCACACAAAAAGAGAGCAGAAATTGTCAGGAAAGCCAATGATCTCGACATCCCATTTGGAATAGCAGCATCAAAAGTTGCAGAAGAAAACCTACGGAGAACAAGGGAAACCCAACAGTACCCCCCTACTACAGGGGTAATACAAAACAATGAACGTGGAATCCCTACCAGCGCCCAGCCCGGACAAAATGGGACAAACGGACCCACCAGAAGAACTTACGTCGAAGCAGCCCGATTCTCAAGGAACCAGCCTATAGGAAGCTCCCCCTCGGTACCTCCTCAACAAAATGCGTACTGGACACCTCAAGGATCAACACCTCAGCCATCCCGGAGCACAACAAGGCAACAGAGCCAGCAACCAACAATCCACCATGCAGAAAACGAGTGGAAGAACGTCGCAACCTACCTCGCAATCACGCACATGATCAACGTGGGAAATCTACCAGACACAACAAAAGCAATCCTGACTCGACGAGCGATCAACACTCTCTTCGGCCCGGACATCTGGAAGACAGCCTCGGCAGAATTCCAAAAATTGTCTCAGGAAATACGGCTACCTCCACTAGCAGCGGAAGAAAGAAAACAAGAAGACCATCAGGCAAAAGGAATTGAATCAAAAATTCAGAAAACCCCAAACAGAGAAGCTGATCCAACAAAGGAATCTGTCCAGAACCCCACCAAAAACGACAGAAGGGTATCCAACATGCCAATTCCTAAACAAAGAAATGACCAACAGCAAATCCAACTGTCAGCCCGCAAAGACCCGACCGAGTCGTGGGCCGCAGATGAAGACATGGAACCTGAGATGAACATCCAGCTAAGGGGAAATAACTTAGAATGACGCATATACCACAGCCTGTTGGTAATCCAAAATCCAGGTATGAATTTAAAATACTACAGTGGAATACCATATCTCTGGGAAAAGGAAAAATAAATGAATTATGTGATTATTTGTCAAAACAGACAATTGATGTGATATGCCTGCAAGAGACAAATCTAAACAGTATGAGAGTAGTAAAGGTACCAGGATTCAAAGTATATAGGAAAGACAGGGAACAACAAGGAAGAAAAGGAGGAGGGGTAGCTGTACTAGTAAATGAGAGTGTGAAACACACCCCGTTAAAACCCAGGCAATATCCTAATGGAGTGGATGTGGTAGGCGTAAAGATCGTAAAGCCAGATGAAGGATGGTTGAAAATATGCTCAATGTACAACCCAACTGGAGAAAATGATATACATCAAGTAATAGAAGAAGAGACACTAGGAGGCAAAACCATTATAGTAGGAGACCTCAACGCCCACAGCCCAGTTTGGGAAGACAAGGGATCAACGAATAAAGCAGGAAGAAGTCTAGAGAGAGCGCTGCTGGATGCAAATGGTCGAACCATGTACACACCATTTAACATGCCAACCCATTTCGACAGGTCCCGCAACAAATCCTCAACCATAGACCTGCAAATTGGCCCAGCAGCACTCAAGGGGAAGGTGACGGTCAAACAAGTCAAGGAGTTACAGACAGACCACATAGGAATCCTTACAACGATCTCTAATCTGCCGATAGAGAAAGTCCCACCTACTTATCGCTTTAACAGCAGAAAGGCCGACTGGAAAGCCTTCAAACAAGAATTAGAAGCAGCAGACTACACCGTAGTGCAGGCAAAGCGTAGTGTGGATGAGAAAGCGGAACAAATAACAAACATCCTTATGATGGCAGCCGAACGGACCATACCAAAGACTTCAAACCAAAAACTCAGGCCCCCAGCTCAAACCCCAAAAGTCTGGTGGACGGAAAGCTGCGCTAAGGCAGTTCAGGAGAAGAAAACCTGTCGCAAACGCTTCCAGCAAAATCCTAGCCAGCAGACAGCAGTGGAACTGAGGAGAGCAGAAGCCAAAGTGAAGAAAGAATGCAACCTAGCCAAGAAGAATTCATGGGATAACTTCGCAAGTCAGATGAACTACAACACTGCCCCTTCCAAAATTCATCGTTTCATCAGCAAATTAGAAGGGAGAAACGCTGCTTCAGATGACAGAAAATTCAGCATATCAGTTCGGGGGTCCCCAGTGGAGAAGGACCAGGATAAGGCAGAGATATTTGCCGACCTCTACCAGAAACCAAGGATTCCATCAGAGAGAACCAATCCATTTGTATGCACTCTACCCACTAAGTCAGCACATAAAACCACGCTAATGCTTCCCTTCACGATGGGTGAATTGGAGGACGCTATCACGAAATCCAACCAAAACTCCGCGCCAGGCTTTGACGAAATAAGCATAAGATGGGTGGCTGAATCGAGTGAAACATTTAAGCGAAACCTGCTGGAAATCTACAAAGCAGCATGGAAACAACACAAGTTTCCAAAAATCTGGAAAAGAGCAGTCATTCACCCTATCCCAAAACCTGGAAAACCACAAGAAGAAGTGAAATCATACAGACCCATATCAATATTACCAACTTTAGGGAAAATTCTGGAAAGAATGGTGTACAGGAGAGTCGAATGGTTTGCAGAAACGAATGACATCATCCCAAAATCCCAAACGGGTTTTAGGAAAAGACACAGTACCATGGATAATCTGACAAGACTGGAGCAGGATGTGAAGATAGCCCTAAAGGAAGGGGAGTATCTCATAGCAGTGCTTTTCGACTACGAGGATGCGTACGGGAACGTGAGACGCGAAAAGCTCCAAGAAACACTGAAATCCAAAGACTTCCCAGAAGGACTCATCAAATTCACAATGGACTTCCTTGAAGAAAGAACCATCGAAGTAAAAATCAACCAAGCGAAATCAGCCCAGAAGCAAATCCACGAAGGACTCCCGCAGGGATCCATCCTAAGTCCCCTTCTGTTCATATTGTACATCAGCGAACTCCAAATGAGAAGAAGTCAAACTAATCAAGGGGAGTTTGCGGACGACCTCCTGATTTGGGAAAGAGGGAAGGACCCAAAAGAACTACGTAAAGCAGTCCAACAATCAGTCGATGACGTCAACCAGTTCTCCAAATCTTTTGGCCTCCCGATTTCAGCGGGGAAATCAAAGGCCATAGTTTTTCATAGCAGGAAGTTGCAAACCCTCCCCGAACTAGAGATAGATGGCAGCCGATTAGCGTATGAAGACGAAGTAACTCTACTCGGAGTAACCCTGGAGAAAAGGTTCACCCTACAGAGGCAGGTACACAATATAAGGACAGCGGCAGTAAACAGGATCCAGATGATGAAACGACTGGCCGGAACCAGGTGGGGCTCGGCGCCAAAGACACTTTTGGACTTCTACAAAACATATGTGAGAGGAAAAATCGAATATGCCCTCCAACTTATTGAAGCCGGACCGGAATCCCACATGAAGACACTAGAGACAGTCCAAAACATGGCAATTAGGATCGCCCTGGGGCTCCACAAACATACCCCCGTCCAGAAGCTTCGCGAAATTGCTGGGCTGCCCACCCTAAGTGAACGAGGAAAAATGCTAAGCATAAAGTACTTCACGAAAATCCAGTGCTATGGTCAAAAACACGCGGTATACGAAAAGACATTCGGCAATATGGGCCTACAGAGCACCACAAAATCATCATGGTCAAAATTCGTCGCGGAAGTCCCTGGGTGGAAGGCAACGAAAGCAGAAGCATATCCATTTACAGAATCTCCTCCATGGACAATGGCCCAACCTATAGTGCAAGACCAGCTGATCCCGTTGGACAAATCCCACTATTCTACGGATACAGTAAACCAAATTATCAAGTACGAAATGTCGACCCGTTTCGCCAACCACCTACAAATATACACAGATGGTTCAGTGAAAGGCAAGAAGGCAGGGGCGGCAGCCTGCATTCCCGAGTACAAGTTGAATATTGCCATTCGCCTCCCTGAACGCACATCCATCCTCACAGCTGAGTTAGCGGCAATCGAAAAATCACTGGAAGTGGTTACCCAAATGCCTCCGGAGTCGAGAGAAGTGGTGATCCTGTCGGACTCCCGATCAGCACTACAACTACTACACAAAATAAACTCGGCAAGTGAAGACACAGACCTCAAGAACATCAGAAATCTCCTTCAACTTCTCGAAGATCAAAACATCAGCTGCAAGTTTCAACATATCCCGAGCCACAAGGGAATCCACCACAACGAAGAAGCGGACGCCTTGGCTAGTAAAGCAGCGGACAACCCAGCTCAATCCCAACTGCAAACGATGAGAGACATCATGCGAAACCGTATCTCCACGAAGAAAATGCAGTTACACCCGTCACCCTTTAAAACACGTCATCAGTGCGTCACTTACTACAGGCTTAAGACTGAGACTCTCCTTCTAAACAAAACGCTGTTTGAATGGGGACTCCACAACATTCCACACTGCAGAACATGCCATCAGGTGGAAGAAGATGTGCAACATGTTCTATTCGACTGCAAAGGAGACAACCAAACAGCCAAATTGAGGACCACGTGCCGGAGACTAAGGATACAACCGTCTTTAAGCGCTATCAACCTAGCACCACTTCGGAAGTTGGAGGAGAAAGAACTTTTCCACCAGATGATCAAGATCCTACAGGAGAGAGAAGCCAGCTAGATCCCGTCTGACCGACGCTGACGTTGCTCCCAATGGCTTGATGATTTGGATGATGATGGGTCTAAACGAAAGGAGTTTTTCCGTGCTCCCACAAACAGAGCCTCGTTTTTGTTGCAATAGCGCTGCCGCATCGCTGCTGCAGCACTTCTTTGCTTTTGCACAATATGCGTTTTTGGATATACTTTCTTCTTGGTTGAAGCTGCAGCACCTTGCAGGGAAGCACGGAATTGGTCGGTGAGCAAGTCCGCGATTCTCGAGAAGCGCTGACATCTTCCTCGGAAGTACTGCACTGCCAAAACGAATGCAGCAAAAATTCAGCCAGGAAGCGGCCGAGAAGTGGAGCTGGAACATGCAACAAAACGAGGCTCAGGTTGTGCCTCGAAAAGAGCGTTTCTGCGGCCTTTTTTGCGGTCGTTAAGTTTGGTTCCCCCATTAACAAGATTTTGGTGGCTCGTTTTGAGGCTCAAATTCGACAAACAACTGCTGAGGTCTGAGGTGATATCTAGCGATAAAACTAAAGATCCTTTTTGCATGGACTGGTAAGGAAGGAAGCCTGGAGTTCTATTTATTGATATTTTACATGACTTTCATTTATATTCAGACATTTGAAATTGCCTCCCAAAAATTGACAAAAGGGCGTTTCCGCGAGTTTCAACTTGTGGCTCGACTGTGTGGCACACAATCTTGTTTCCGCGTGTCACGGAAAAACACTTTAAGCTGTATCGGAATTCCATGCAAGCGTGATGTCACACCCATTTGATCTATTTTACCTTAGAATAGAAAAATTGTAGTTTAGTCCTATCGGTTAATATATATGGCACTTTCTAGTGAACCAGGAGCTCTGCTTTATGTCCTACGCAGGTCCTATGTGCTACGGAACCAGTAATTCTCACCGAAAGTAAACCATAAGAGCTAAGATTCTGGGGTCTGACATCGTTGAATAACTGAAACTTGTGTGTGCTGGATCCTGTTCTGGAAATGGCTCACAGAAATTTCATTGCACCAGCTTCTCGTCCGGTAGTCTCACAGAATTATAAACTCAGAAGCTAGGGAGCCGGTAGGTGATACAGGAAATTGTATAATTAGAGCTTGTGTTTCAGTAGTGTCTACATGGGATATAGAACAAGAAGAAGCGAAAAAGACCTTTATTTGAGTAGGTTGAGTTTAAGAAATCACGGCCTGGCTGTGTATGTACAGTTGGTAAATGCATATAATATAGGAAGCGGTAGGTAACTCATCATAGTCAGAATAGAGACTGGGACAGGAGTGGAATAGCTTTGCCTGAAATTATTAAACAGGCATGGCATCAAAAGTAGCTCGTCAAACTTTGTGAATTGCATGCGTAAACTGGTGTAGCCTGCCAGATGTGCATTTTACTCTGTCAGGCCACTTCCTAACTTGTCAGGTTGGGGAGTCTCCCTGAAACAAACCCATAGTACACGTAGCGAGCAAAACTGAATGCATAAGAGACTACTAGACCAGTGTTTGGAGATTCTTTGAGAGCTCAAATGCTGGTTTCAGGTCCAAGTATGCAAGGACGGAATTCTTTCACACTCCACATCTGAGCGATTGCACACTTGTTAGTAGAGTGTTTATTTATGAATCCACTCTTGCGAGCGATGTAGCAGCTTTTGGATCCAGTTTTTGGTTTTCATTTTTTTTTATGGCACTTGCAGCTCCGCTGAAGTGCCATATTCCGATCACTTTTCGGTCGATCTGTCAGTCCACTGTTAGCGAGTTATGGTACTTTCAGAAGGGCTAGGACGATGGAACTTGGCATGCATATTAGGGACGCGACCGAACTAACTTGGACCGAACCAAACTAACTAACAGTCACTTGCCGGATCCGACCATCATGGGGGGAGGGGGAGTCGGCGGAATCCGGAAAATAGGTGCATGCATAACTTTCGAATGGGTGACATTTTTTTCTTAAACAAACTTGGAAAAAATCTCGTGTCTCAGATTTCTTATTTTAAGTCCGGATCGGATCCGATGAATCTGGGGGGGCGGGAGGGGAGTCGGAAGGGGGAACCGGAAATCTTGTAAAACTCTCAGAGTGGACCGATCGGGATGAAACTTGGTGGAAAGAACAAGCACAAGTTCTAGATACATAACTGACATAACTGGATTGGATTCGGACACTGTGGGGGGGGGGGGGGGAGTAGGAGGGGTTTTCCGGAATTCCGGCGATCCGTAGTTAATGTACTTCCAGGTGGGCTAGGACGATAAGACTTGTCAGGCATATCAGGGACTGTACCATATTAACTTGGAAATAATCACTCGTCTGATCCGACCACCGTGGGGGAGGGGGAGACGAAGTAATCCGGAAATTAGTGGCATGCATAACTTTCGAACGGGTCATCGGATTTTAATGAAACTTCCAATTAACTGGGGGGTGGGGGGTCGGAAGTGAGAACCGCAAATCTTGTGACACGCATAGAGTGGAGCGATCATGATGAAACTTGGTGGGAAGTACAGTCACAAGTCCTCGGTGCATCAATTCGGGTACCGAGGGGGGTGTGTGTCCGGAATTCCGGTGATCGTGAGTTAAGGTACTTCCAGACGTGCTAGGACGATCAAACTTTTGCTGGACCATTTGACACTCCTCCAATCCAACCATCCCTTAAAAAACTCATCTTTACCGCAAAATACAAAAAATACTTTTAAGCAAAATTTACTTTTTCACGATCACCATGAGCACATAATCCTTTTTGCCTCAAGGGTTTTGCTTAGAACTTGTTTTTAAGTACCCTTAAAGTGCGCATCTTAACCGAAAAGTGAAAAAGAAAAAACTTTTGACCATCACTTCCATCCTCTGAACCAGCCTTCCAAGTTTGGCGCATCTTAACCGAAAAGTGGAAACAATACTTTTGACCATCACTTCCATGTGACCCGGCCTTGCAAGTGCCATATGTGCCAAAATCCCGCCTGGCATTTGGTTGAATGAAATGCAGAGTTAGATTTGAGTAGGATTTCAGTTAGTAATTAGAAGACGCTGCGTTATGTTGTTCCTGTAAATAAAGCTGAAATAAAGGCTGATATTGTGTATTGAACCCCGAACGGATAGTGGAAAGGATGAAATCGTAGTAACGAACATCGATCCGTTACACCAGCTCTTGTTGTGGAGCTCATAATTCGTGAGCCGTCACTAGCATCAAGTTGAAACTTAGTATACTTGTGAGCATTGGCGTCTAGTTGTGCCGTTTGGTGGCCCGAACTCCCTCACCCACCCAGTTCAGGGGCAATGGGCCCAGACTGGCAAGTGAGAGAGAGGCATAGATACAAAATTTAATATATAATTTTTTATTTAATATATAATTAATATGACTTAAGATCTAACTTTACTATGGTTTGAGTTAGGATGGTAAACATTCCTGGCTTATAGATCGTAGGGTTGGAAATGGACTTGGAGAATTACACCTCCACAACCCTACCTATTCATGGGCAACTCGGCCCAAACTGCCGAACTATTTAAGATCATACCTTGACCATGGTTGGAGGTAAGACGATGAAATTGATTGTACCTTAGATCCTAAGGTTCAGAAGAGATTTTGGAGTTATAACTCTCCACCAGGCCTGTATCCAGGAATTTATTTCGGGGGGGGGGGGAGGTGCCTTTCGAGGGGGGTTGCCTGCTGGTCGGACAAAAAAGACATAGATCAGAGGGAAAAGCCTATACACATGATTATTTTTGTATGTTTCGGGGGGGGGGGGGTCAACCCCCTAACCCCCTGGATACGGCCTTCGCCTTGCTCCCCACCCTCCCCGCAGGGGCGTCCCGAGGGGGGGGGCGGGGGGCGCAGCTCCCCCCCTACTTTTTGGGCATTCGGTCAAATTTTCGCGAAAGTTGAGAGATTCGGTCAAAACGGGCATCGCGGCGAAGCCGTGATGCCCTTTTCATAAAATCGTTTATCCCAGCAGTTCGAAATTGGGTGATTTAACGTGTTTAGTTGTTCTCCTTTGTTTATCGAATTTGCTAATTCATCCAACTTTTGTTCACTCCGCATCGATTTCACCGCATTCGGTCAGTCCCTTCGTAAGTTCAGTGATTTAACCAGTTTATTTGGTCTCATTCGTTAGCGAACTCGGTAATTCACCGGACTTTTCTCAAGTCCGTCTCTGTTCTATCCCATTCGGTCAGCCCTTTTCATAAAATCGTTTGTCCCCGCATTTCGAAATTGGGTGATTTAACGTGTTTAGTGGTTCTCCTTTGTTTATCGAATTTGCTAATTCATCCAGCTTTTGTTCACTCCGCATCGATTTCACCGCATTCGGTCAGTCCCTTCGTAAGTTCGGTGATTTAACCAGTTTATTTGGTCTCATTCGTTAGCGAACTCGGTAATTCACCGGACTTTTCTCAAGTTCGTATCTGTTCTATCCCATTCGGTCAGTCCATTTCCTAGTTTGGTCATTAATCAGATTCATTTGGTCCTGATTCGTGACCGAATTAAAAAATTCATCCAATTTTTTTTTCAGTCCACATCGATTTCGCCGCATTTGGTCTGTCATTGCGTAAATTCGGTGATTTGACCTGTTTATTTGGTCTCATTCTTTACCGAATACGGGAATTTGGTCGCATTCGGTCAGTCCATTTCATAATTCGGTCATTAATCAGATTCATTTGGTTCTGATTTGCGACAGAATACGCTAGTTCATCCAACTGTTGTTCAGTCCACATGGATTTCGATTTCGCCGCATTCGGTCCGTCCCTGCGTAAATTTGGGGATTTACCTGTTTATTTAGTCTCATTCTGTACCGAATTCAGTAATTCGGTGGCATTCGGTCAGTCCATTTCACAATTAAATTCGCTGTGATTCATTTGATTCTGATTCTTTACCGAATACGGCAATTCGCCGGATTTGTCTTTAGCCTTGCCGAATTCGGTTGTTTAGGGAATAAAACTCTAACAAGAGTTTTATTCCATTACGAAATTACCGCTCTCGATCTATTCCTTATTTTTTTAGTTAGTTTTTCCGTATACTACGAATTCATTATTTGCTTAAACCCAGTTACTGAGTTCGGTATTTAATGGCATTTATTTAGCTTTCGTTCTTTACCATTTACGGTAGCTTCAGGTCGGCTTTTAATTTTTTTACTTTTCACGATTGCAGTACTTCAGGAATAAGCACGTCTCTTGACGTGAAAACTAGTCTACTTTTGTTTGCTGTAAATTCTGAACAAATGTACTCTGTATCCACTTTACCCTGGATCGCCCCTTTCGTTGCCAGACAACTCCGGGTTGAATAGATAATCTTGGGATCGCAGAAAGGCACTTTTACCATCAGTGTTTCCAACAAATTTTGCTTGCGGCTCGAGTTAGACAAAGGTTGCCTCACTTAATTGGCGTTTGAGGCTTGGAATTTTCGGGGGCTTCAACTATGTTAAAAGCTAGAGTTTGCATGGGAAGTAGTTAAATGTTGCCAGAAAAAAAAGGTGGATTCAAAAAATGTTTGCAAAACTGGAAAGGTCTTCCAAAGGTAAAAGTGACGGTGTATCCATGAAAAAAAAGAGGCGGAAAAGCGTGAAAACGCGCCAATTTTTTTCTTCAGAATTGTTTGTATATACTCTGCAACTTTTTACGTTGTAGCTTCATGAAGGCAACTCGCTGTGTTTTTAAAAAAAAAAATTTATAGAAATTCAGTTAAAAATCAGGTACCGATTCGGTCAATTTTACCAGGAGCGCCCCCCCCCCCCCCAATGAAGAAAGGCTCGGGACGCCCCTGCCTCCCCGTTCATGGGCAAGTGGGCCTCGATTTCCCAACAATTTAAAATCGTAACTTGATCACGGCTGAAGTTAGGACAAAGAAATTTCTTGCACCTATAGATCATAGGGTTGAAAAGAGAATTTTGGATATGCACCTTCCCTACCCTCCCTGTCCATGGGCAACTGGGCCCAGATTACCCGTGAGTGAAGTCCGCTAACTATTCCAGGTATCAAATTTGAATTTGATATACTGATGATATTGGGGCCTACTGGAGGGCGTTCAGGGTTTGCTTAAAGTTTAACCGAAAAGGACTGCGATAGGACAATCTAGTTACCCATCACTTATTCACTTTGATGATAATAATAATAATAATAATAATAATAATAATTGTATTTGAAAAAGCCCGAGGGCCGTATACAGGTACAGGTTATTAGTACACAGAAACGTCAATCAACATACAACTAATCTACAGAAAGCTTTCTATATTCTAACGCTCTAGACACAAACCTACAAATCTTACTAATAGCCTGGGCGGATGTACACTTCAGGATACCAGGGAGTGTCGGGATAAACCCACCGAAAATCTCCCTACGGAGATCCGAAAGCTCTTGGCACCGGCTTAGAAAATGGCCAATATCCTCATCTTCACCACCGCAAAGGGGACACGCATATTTCCCATCCGGACTCTTCTTATTCCTATCAAACACTTTTTTTCTACCGTGGAGTGGTAGGCAATTCACCTACTAGGAGCCTACTGGAGCGCGTTCAGGGTTTGCTTAAAGTTTAACCGAAAAGGACTGCGATAGGACAATCTAGTTACCCATCACTTATTCACTTGAATTGGCTTGAAGACCCACTGGAAACACGTTATTTCGCTGTTCCGCGATTGACGGATAATCGAATTTCAGATAGTGATTTCCGTGTGATTTGTGGGATCTTTATGCGCTTGAATTTTTGTTGTATGCCTTACGAGAAAGATGTGAAGAACAATCTTCACAAATCTCACCGCTGCCCACTGAAAAGGCGCGTTTGTGTTGAGATTAAAATTTCCCGCATCATAGTAGAATTTTCGTTGTGAGGCCGGTCGTAGACATTCTGAACGTCATAACTCGAGCAGATAGTAGAAAATACAAAAAAATCCCTTTGCAGAATCCAAATAATTCAGTGTTTACAGTTAAATGACACAAAAACGCGTTGGCTTTTCAGTTAAACTATAACACCATAGATATCAAGGTGATCTCTTAAATGGTTGCTCTCATTGAGACCTTTGTCGTTTGTTGAGCTCGCGTGTTGACAGCAACATTCTAAATATTCTTTGAGCCCAAGCTGACTTTGAAACATTTATTCACACAATGTTTACAACTGATACGCCAGCTACGATTCTTCATCAGCGATATTTCGGCCCTTCTTGGCAAGGGTCCTCGTCAGGCTGTCAATCCTCTGGTCTTCTGGATTACAGGTTTTTTTCCTTCCCGGAAGTTGAACCAGAGGGTTGACAGCCTGACGAGGACAGGCTGTCAACTCAAATACAAAATAGTGTTTCGAAGCTATGAGTTTTGCTCCATTTTGCATCTGTCCTTATTTCAGTACCGAGCAATTTTAGAACTGAAGAAATGTCTCCAATCAACCCTTCTTCTGGAATATTTGTTAACCAGTTAAGCCCAAACTTATATCTAGAAGAAATTCCAATACGATCCGGCCAGCGCTGTACAAGGTTTGAATGAATTGCGCTTTTTGTCGTGGAGTCTGCATGTGCAAACCTCCGGAAACGAACATCCCTATTTTGAAAACGTCACGCTCAGGAGAAGAATGTTTTCCGTGGCCATGTCTGTAAATGCATTCTCGATGGTGTCTTCAAGTATGGTTTCATTGTACAGGTGTCCTTTAACAGAACATGGATTTTCGCGTTGAGGCCACAGTGTTGCCAACAGTGGTACAATTGTACTAATTTGGTACATTTCATCACTGCTGGTATAATCTGACACAATAACATATGTTTCGATACATTCTAAAAGCATGGTAAAATGTGATACAATTAGATTTTTTTTGTAAATGTGTTAAAGATCGACCCCTCGCACTATTAACTATTCAACTTACAGTATTTTAAAATATTTGAATACTTCAAAGCTAGGCTGTGCTTTCAACAAATAACCCACTGTTTTGGCTGTTCCGATAACCGTTGCAGCGAAAACAGGAAAACAATTTACATAACCGTTTTTTCTGATGGAAAAAACTTCTCGCAGACAGCTGCTGACAGCGTGATACACATCGAAAGTAGCAAAACATAGCAAGTGAGAATATCAGCGTGGTTTTGTTAGAGTGGTTAGAATGTACTGTACGAAATTGGGGTCTCCGGGTTTAGAAATATGTAGAGTGTTTATGGAAGTAGATTGCATTAGCATTATAGGTAAGATAGGTCCTTTAAGGAAAACTGACTGACTTGGCGAGCAGAGAGAGAGAATTCTTTTTGTTATTGTACATAAAAGTACATGTGGCGAAGAAGTTATTTTTCACACTTCACCCAGTAGGGTGTATTCAGGTGCCTTTTGAAAATTCGAACCCGTCAGATGCACTGAGGCGTTTTATTATTTTGGGAAGGTTCCGATTATACAAAAAACTGGGTGCTAAGAATTAATGAATGAAACAATTTATTTCCCATCAAGATTGTGTTTGCCACAAACTGGAAGCCTCCTATGAGCATGGTGACGAACCCTAACTGGCAAAATGCTGGAAGGAGGTATCGAAAATCTACAACTGCGAGTACTATACAACTTAGACGATGACCTTTAGCAGGGCGTAACTGAGAAGGGGGGGGGGGGGGTAGTCTGGACTCCGTCACCACAGTCTTACTCCAAATAGTTTCTGTCGGGCAGGAAGGTCAGACAAAGGATACAGACATTTTGCATAGGCATGTTTTCGTTCAAACACTCTTTTCTAGTTCTTGTTTTTTTTTCGAAATCAACTTAATTGTCGGCAGAAATAAAAAATTAAATTATGCTGTCGCATCACAACAAAAATTCCAACTTCAGGTTCTGACAAAAGCTTGCTATGCGAACTCGGTCTTAGCTAGCATTTAGCGTATTCTGATTCAAATGCATGCATTATGGCACTTGAGCTTACTCAAGTGCCATATAGCGATCGTAATGTCGGTCTGTATGTCGGTCTGTCCGCATGTTGCTAGTTTGGGCACTTCCACATGACCTAGTACGATAAAACTTGGCACGCATTTCAGGGACCCAACCGGATTAACTTGTTTATTTATTTATTTGAATCAAATACCGGCCAACTAGGGCCATTATACAAAACAAAAGAACACTTTAAAAACTTACACTTTAAATACTAAGTTGGGTCAAACCCACAATATACCAACTCCCCCCCATTTCAGCCAAATGGGAAGAGATAGTCGCATGTGCGGCCCAGACAGAACAGCCAACAGAGGGTTCTGGGACTCCAAAATTCTATTCTGGAGCGAAAAAAAAGCTCATCTACGGACTTCAGAGATAGATGGAAGACCTTCACCAACAAACATTGCCGAGGCACTACAATTCCAAGGAAAACCGTGCAACCACCGGAGGGAGTTATTGTACAGAACAAGAAAAGAATTACCGCGTCTGACCGTGATATTAGTTACAAGAGAAATACCATAAAGTTGTGTGCAGTAGCCCGGAAGAGGAAAGATTTCACCACTCCGTCACACTTCGCGAATTTCCTGATTAGGAGGTTGGAGCGAGCACAAAGCGATCTGGCCAATCCATTCACATGGAGTTCATCCAGCTAGGGGAAATAAACACTTCCCCGATCCGACCATCACTGAGGGAGTGGCAAGATGGTGAATCCGGAAATTAGTAATATTCATAACTTTGGAACAGATAATCGGGCGTGCATTAAACTTGACAGGTATCAAGAACAAATGTCTTGGATGTTCACTGTCAAATTAGGATCGGATCCGGTAACTGGGGGGGGGGGGCTGGAGGGGGACACTCGAAATCTCTGAAACGCTTTTTCTAGTTTTTCTTAAACCCCTACCCCTTTCTTCACACTAGTATAGCTCTGCTCGTGGCTGAGTCATTCTTTGCTTAAATTCGTTCGAAGAGAGCTAGAGCAATCGAAGGTCGAAGGGGTTGGCACAATATGTTGTTAGTAGAGGTTGATGTAGATTAAGGACTTCCACACAAGCTAGGACGATGAAACTTCGCAGGCATATCAGGGACCCGTCCAGACAAATAATCACTTCCCCGATCCGACTTTCCCCGGGTCCGGGAGTCCGGAAACTAGGAACAAGATTAGCAAAAGGGGAGCAAAAGGAAGCAAAAGAGCGCTGCCCAAATGCGGTATCGATCCGCAGACCTCTGTGGCGTAGGTCCGACGCTCTACCACGACACTTCGACTTGATATATTTAGAAGCGAATGCGGGAAGAGATACGGTTTAGAGATTAAAGTAAGACTACGTGATCAAAACGAATGCTAAATGCTAACCAGAGCAAAATAACTAGAGCTATTTTGCTCTGATGCTAACTAAACTTAAACTAAAACAAATCTCGTGAAACACTTCCACATAAGCTAGGACAATGAAAATTGGCAGGCATATCAGGGAATCATAGTGGGGGGAGTGGAGGGTTTAGAAATTCGGAAACTAAGAACACACATAACTTTGGAGAGGGTAATTGGACATGCGTGAAACTTGACATGTGTCAAGAACAAATGTTTCAGATATTCAGTTTCAAATCTGGACCAGATTCGATACCTGTGGGGGGGGGGGGACTGGAGGGGGGCACCGGAAATTTCGTGAAACGCTTCCACATAAGCTAGGACAATAAAACTTGGAAGGCATATGAGGGAACCGACCAGGTTAACTTGGAAATAATCACTTCCCCGATCCAGCCATCGCGGGGGGAGTGGAGGGATGGGGAATCCGGAAACTAGAATCATACATAAGTTTGGAACGGGTAATCGGACATGCATGAAATTTGACAAGTGTGAAGAACAAGTGTCTCAGATTTTCAATTTCAAATCTGGCCCGAATCCGATAACTGGGGGGTGGGGATAGAAGGGGGAGCGGAAATCTTTTGAAACGCCTAGGGTCGAGGGATCGGTATGGAACTACAAGCGAAGAACGAGCATTAACCCTGGATACTTTATTGACAAAATAGGACCGGATCGTGTCGCAGTGGAGGGTGTCGGAGGGGGTTTCTTGGATTTCCGCGGTGATCACGGGTTAGAATACTTCCAGATGTACTATGACCATGAAATTTGTCAGACATATTAGGTACTCTCCTAGGTCGACTTGGAAATAGTTCCTTCCCCGATACGGTGATGTTGGGGGGAGTGGGGGATGGGGAATCCAGCATCTAGTGACATACATAACTTTAGAGCGGGTGATTGGACGTGAAAGAAACTGGACAAGTGTCAAGAACAAGTGTCTCGGATGATCAATTTCAAGTTCGGAACGAATCCAATAACTGTGGGGGGGGGGGAGCTGGAGGGGGGCGCAAGAAATCTCGTGAAACGCTTAGAGTCGAGAGATCGGGATGGGACTTGGAGGAAAGAACAAGCATAAGCCGTAGAGACAATACTGACAAAACAGGACCGGATCTTGTCACAGTTGGGGGAGTTTGAGAGGGTTTTTCCCAATTCTGGTCATCGCGAGCTGGGGTACTTCCAAATGTTCTATGACCATGAAACTTGGCAGTCTGTTGAAGTCTGTTGAAGCCGATTTTCTGATGAAATGAATATCGCGAGAGAGATACAGCCTTGACAGCTGCAAACCGTATCTGACAAATATGCTAACTGTTCTTACAAATGCCATAAGAGCTTTCAGCTCTTGTTCTTATATTGTATTGTCCATCGCCAATGACCCGGGAAATGGTGCAATTTCTTGGTCTGTGGTAGCCTACATTTTTCTGGCGATTTTTGGCACCTTTTCTTTAGAACCGTTGGCAACTCTGGTTGAGATTCGAATCTGAGAGGGGTTAAAGTTTGATGACATAAAGATGACCACGAAGTGCATTTCACGATTGATTAAAGTAAAGCCATTAGCGTATAAAACAAATCTAGAGTACTTACGGTGAACAAAACTGAAAGCACGAAGATGGACATGATTACGGTTTTAGACTCTCTGAGAGCAAGGGCGTCACTATGGGGGGGGGGGTACCCCCCCCCCAAAGGTCTTGAGAAAGTACTTCCGTCGGGTGAAGCTGGGACGGTGAAACTTGGCTTGGACATTAGAGACTTGACATGACTGGCTTAGAAATAGTCAGTTCGCTGACCCAACCATCGTGGGGGAGTAGAGGGAGGGGGAATCCCGAATTTTGAGGTGTGTATAACTTTTGAACTGGCGATCGGATCTTAATGAAACTTGATATTTGGAAAAACCTCGTGTCTCAAATGTCCTATTTAAAGTCTGGACCTGATCCGATGAATGTTGGGGGCGTGGAGGAGAGAACCCGAGGATCTTGTGACGAACTTAGAGTAAGGAAAAGCCTAGTGACATCCCTGATGAGACCTATGTTGTTGACCGCAATATTAATACGCTATACAAGTTACGAATTACGCTAAGGGAGAGATCCAATTTAAAGTTTAACTCAATAGACAATTTATTTTTGTATCATTTGTATCACAAAATTCTACTATGACGCGAAAGATTTGAATCTGAATATAAATGCGGCTTTTTAGTGGTCAGTCATCAGCACGAGGAAGGTGGCTATCTGTGTGAACTTATTTTTCGTGAATTGATTCCGGTTTTCAAGCCACTTTAAGTGAATAAGTCACGGGTAACTAGCTTGTCCTGTTACATCCCTTTTCAGTTAAACTTTAAGTCAGTTAATACTTTTACATTCCATGTCTGAGCGTTTGCGCAGTGGTTTATGTCCTCGACCAACAAGACCAAAGGTTTCGATGGGATCCCACAAATTTTATACCTGATCCAGACAATTGGATCTCGTAGATATCCGGTCTTCGCCAGACTCCCTGAAAAGTTTTACTATTCAAATTTAGGAACAGACTAAGGCCAATGGCTAATCATCTGAGAAAACAAAGTTCAGATATGGCTTCAGCGTGTGTGTTTACCCCTATACGTCATATATCCTTTGATGAAATTAATCAAAACTTCAAGCTGCCTTACTTTTGCCAAATTTCCGGTTTCTGCCGGATCCTGGGTGAACTACTTGTCTTTAAAAAAAAAGCTCAAAATGAATTCAGCATATCTCCTTACCCATTTATCGAACCTCGAATCAACTTCAAATAAAACTTTTTACGAATTTTTCGGTTTTGGCCGGATTCCAGGTGAATTATTTGTCCGGTGAAAAAATCCTTTTCATATACGTTTCCGAATGTCTCCTTACCCCTAGACTGAACTCTAATCAACTTTAGACTAGACGTTTATTTTTCCCAAATTTTCCGGTTTTCGCCGGATTCCTGGTGAACTATTTGTTCGACAAGAAAATTATGGTTATAGTGGGATTCAGCATGTCTCATTACCTCTAAATGGACTATCCCATTAGCTCTTAAAAGTTTTTGTTTCGTCCTTAATTTGAAACACCCCACACTTAAATATAGAGCCCATCCTCCCTAAATATAGGCTACAGAGCAGATTTTCGAACTTGACCTGTAGGCCTACTTGGACCCAAAGAGTCCCATGCCAAATTTGAACAAAATATCTCAACTCCTTCGAGAGTTATCGTGCTAACAGACGGACAAATTTTAATGAAATCTGTAAGGCTCCCTTCCGTTGTTTACTTCTTTGGCAACCACTTTTGAGTTAAGTACGCATTTAAATCGTAGGTATCCCTCCACTTACGTTTTGGATCCCAAAAAGTTGCATTGCTGCGACATAATTGGCATTATACCAGTGGAGCTCTTGAGGGCTGAGGCGGGTAAGATCCATTGGTTCCATCAGTGATTGTACAGAAAAGATAAGCTTGCACTTTTTATGGCACTCGCAGCTTCGCCCATACCTATCACTTTTCGTTCTGTCGGTCGGTCTGGCCACTGTTCTAGAGTTAGGGTACTTCTAACTAACTTGGAATTAGCACTTCCACAGTCACTTCCCCAATCCGACCACCGTGGGGGGAGTGGAGGGAAGAGGAATTCGGAAACTTGAGGAAACTTTGGACCGGGTGATCGCATCTTAATGAAACTTGAGATTTGGGAAGACCTCGTGTCTCGGATGTCCGTTTTATGAATTTTTTTTGGGGGGTGAGGGGAGAAACGGAATAGAGTAGAGCAATCGGGATGAATCATGGTTGGAAGAACAAGCACAAACCCTAAATACATGGGTGACAGAACCGGACCGGGTTCGGGCACAGTGGGTGGAGTTTGGGGGGGCGGGAGGGTCCGGAGTTCCGATGATCGCAAATTAAGTTACTTCCAGATGTGCTGGGACGATGATTGGCTTAGACATTAGAGACTTAACAAGATTGGCTTAGAAGTTATCACTTCTTAGACCCGAAAATCCCTTAAAAAATAGTCCTAACCGCAAAGTAAAAAAATACTTTTAATCAAAATATACATTTTCATGATCTCCATGAGCCCATGATCTCATGTTTCAGACGTCCCATTTCAAGCCCAGACCGGATGTAATGAATGTGGGGGAGTCGGAGAGGGGGGAATGGAAGTTTTGTGACACGCTTAGAGTGGGGCGATTGGGATGAAACTTGGTGGGATGAGCAAGCACAAGCTCTAGATA
Organism: Branchinecta lynchi; assembly: GCA_023053575.1. Taxonomy (NCBI): domain Eukaryota; kingdom Metazoa; phylum Arthropoda; class Branchiopoda; order Anostraca; family Branchinectidae; genus Branchinecta; species Branchinecta lynchi. The sequence continues at coordinate 18,887,610 of JAKZAP010000018.1, forward strand.
CATCAGTGACAGAACCGGACCGGATTCGGGCACTTGGGGGGGGGGAGTTGTAGGGGGGTCCTGAATTCCTGTGATCGCGTTTTAAGGTACTTCCAGATGTGTTAGGACGATGAAAGTTGGCTTGGATATTAGAGAATTGACAAGATTGGCTTAGAAATAGTCAGCTCCCGATCCGAAAAACGTGGAGGGGAGTAGAGGGATGGGGAATCCGGAATCTTGAGGCATGTATAACTTTCGAACGGGTCATCGGATACTAAAACTTGATACTTAGAAAGTCCTCGTATCTCAAATGTACCAAATCAAGTCTGGACCGGATCCGCTGAATGTGGCGGGGGGGGGGGGGGGCGTTTGGAGGGAACAACCGGGAAATCTTCTGACACGCTTAGAGTGTAGTGATCGAAATGAAACCTAGTGGGAAGAATAACCACAAGTCGTAGATACATCAGTGACAGAACCGGACCGGATTCGGGCTATGGGGAATATTTATTTGCATTACATTGAGTAGTAAATAGACAAGCAGACTTAAAAACGAGATAGAGAAGTACCAAGTTCGCTGTTCAAACGTTGCGGTTTGGATATATTCACCGCGAAGTTCGCCACACCGTTCGGGAATGCAAACGCGTAAGATTAACAAAAACACAGATTGCGAAAACTTGGGGCCCCAAAATCCCAAATGATTAATGGAAAGCTCTCGAGCCAAATCGAGACGAAACACATAATCAGTCTTCGAAAGCGTATTAGACGGATCCAGAAAATCCTCGCTTCTGCATTTCGCATTTAAAGGGTGATCGCGAGTTAAGGTACTTCCAGATGTGCTAGTTGTCATTTCCCAGATCCGACCTACCGATCTTAACCCCAAGGTGAAAAAAAAACTGACTAAATGATACATTTCATTATTCCCGAGGGTCCATGGTCTTTGTGCCAAAAGGGTTTTGCTTGATAATTAACTTGTAGCGCCCGGAAAGTGCGTATCTGAATCGAAAAGTAAAAAAAATACTTTTGACCAAACGATGTATATTCATGATCCTAAAGGGCCCTTGATAATTTTTGCCTCGAGGGCTTCGATTAGAAATCCATTCCTAGTCATCGCAATCATCGCATCATCGCAACGAAGTGCAAAAATAAAGCACTTTTTAAACGATGCAGTATCGTGATTTCCAAGGGCACATGATCATTCTTATCTCAAGGGTCGTGTTTACAAATGATCACAATAAACCCATGAATTTGCAAACTCCTACTTTCATCCTCTAACAGACCCAACCTTGCAAGTACCATATGATCTTTTAGCTCTTGTTATGGTGAACAAACAAACACATATCCTAGCATTCCTAGCAGAGCTTTAGGTAAACATTGATGCTGGTGATGATCACTGTGGGACAAATACAACCTAAACCGTATGGTGGCTCTGAGGTGTAATAAGGATAATCGAAGAGATTGAGAATCTCACACGAAAGACAAATGACCACTTACATGATTAACTAAAAAAAACTTTATAGATGTGCTAGATGTGCGAACATTCAAATCCTTTGCTAGTAAGCACAACGTCAGACCACAGAGCACTGATAGCAGCAAAGTGGCCTTCGTCATTGGAGAGATAGTCGTCCGAATTCCAACAATGACGATATGAATCTAATTGACGGCATATCCGCCTGGCCCCGTTCCAAGATAAACGGGAACTGAGCTTTGAAAAAGCCGTTCTGTGTTTGTTTGCTTGACTCATACAATGTGTTTACAGCGTGATTGGGCACTGCATAAAGAAGGAGCTCCCATTCCTTTCTTGCAAAAGTAAATTAACCCTTAAGTTGCGTTTTTTTTTACGTAGTTTCGGCGTAGTTTCGCTTAAAAGCCGTTTTATTTGTCCATTCCATTTGCTGTAGTTTCGAACCTGAAACTACGGAGCTCAAACTACAAACTACCTCGCCGACGTAGTTTGGTGTAGTTTGATTTTTCGGAAACTCAATAAAACGCAAGTAAGACAAAACAAGAGCCAAACTACAAACTTTGACGAAACAAAAGTGAACCCAAAAAAACGCAACTTTAGTAAAAGAACAACCGTCGGCATAGCTGTGAAAAAATGTCTCAAGCAAAATTGGCTTACCATCAAAACGTTGGTATCGCAAAATTTTCACGACGAAACGTCCTCGTGGCAAAACTTCTCCAATATTTTTAAGTTCATCTTGGTCTTCAGGCTTATGACGGAGGTAAAACAGTATTCTTTATAGGCAGGAAAGAGCGGACGTGGGACCAAGTGGGACCAGTTGCACTGTTTCCCTTAGTGTAATTCGCCTTGTCGTGAGCTAGGGACTTATCAGATGATAGGCTAGTCCTAGGACGTTTAAAGTAACACCATAACCGGAGTTTTTTTTTTTTACCAATAAGCTGTTCTAAGGAAATAAGTGGAAGCCTGACATGGCTCAAAGAGAGTCAAAACAGGAAGAATGCAAAAAATCAGTACAGTGCTGATACGGTGGACAAAAATGGCATAGGAAGTTTAAGATCATCTTTAGTGAGCCTCGTATTGCTCGGGATAATGTTAGTATACCTAGGCGATTTTAATCTCTCATTAGTTGCATTTTTGTTCGCCTTTTTGACGGCTTTTTACTTCTTTTGCGTTTTCGTAAAATGGTCCTAAGCACTGTTTGACACTTTGCCGTTTTTGTCAAAAAGGCAAACGCCGACTTTCGCCTTTTCCCTCGGCTTTTTGTAAAAAGGCAAACTTGGTAGGTGGCCAAGTTACGCTCTCCTTTTGGCTTTTGCTTCGCGTTTTTATCAGTTTACCCAAAATCCAACAAAAGATGGATTTGAGTCAAAATCATTAGCAGTATTTGAAGACTACCTTGGATATTTAAGATGTACAGTTTATAATACAAATAAAATACAAGTAAAATGGCATTTGTCAAAATTGCGTTTTCATCCAAAAAAAGAGAGAAGTCCTTAGTAGAAACGGCGACTTGCAAAGTTCAAAAAGTCCTGAAAAATGCTAAAAGCTAAAGCCGAAAAGGGAAACCCAAAATTCGAACAAAAACGCAACTGTTACCTTGATGTTGTCTTTAATTAATCCGCTTTGAAAGAATGTCAGGTCTGATGCAAATCTTGAAATCCCCCCCGCCCCTCCCAAAAAAAGAAGAAGACTCATATGTTGGTTATTGGTCCGCTTTAGCCGGGGACGTTTCGCCACGGGGATGTTTGGCAAGGGGATGTTTCGCCGACAACCCGCCAAACTTTCCCTTCTAATCTTCCTCTCGACAGACCTTTCCCACGTAAAAAAAATCCCCATGAAGAAAACGCCTCCATGAAAAAACCTCCCACGCAGAGATTTGGTAAATCGTCTTGGTTTTCAGTTGTATTATTTAGGCAGGTGAAACACCTTCGAAGTTTACATGGCAGGCTTGGTACTTAACAGTAAAAAAAAGACGGATAGCCTGTGCGACCAGTAAGGTATTAAAGTTTAACTGAAAAGCTAACTTATTTTTGTGTCATTAAACTGGATACAGTGCATTATTTGTGTTAAAGGATTTTTTTATTTTTCACTAATTGCTTTAGTATGATGTTCAGAAATGTCCTCACGACGCAAAATTCTACTATGACGCGAAAAATTTGAATCTCGAGACAAACTCAAACTGCTCACTGCACGAACACTTCTTTCTTGTAAATCTGTTGTGTCTAGCATAACAACACAGGTACAAGATCACAAGGTATCACAAATCCTACAGGGGAATTCCACTATATGAAAATCAATTCTTCGTGAATAGCGGAGCAACGAGGTATCGCACTTTCATCGGGTCTTCAAGCATCTTTAAGTGAATGAATTACTGGTAACTGGTTATCCTTTCTCAGCCTTTTTCAGTTGAACTTTAAAGCACAACTCTTACTAGAACTGACATTTTCACGATGAAATGGTTCAGAAATATCGCGTTTCGAAAATACCTTTAACTGGCACGTCAAATTCACGATTTGTTTCCAGCCTTTGCGCTGTCCGACGCGGCGGCTGGACGAAAAATATTTGGAAACTGAACGTGCGTGTTAAAAGTGGGAAAGTTAAGCAAAAGAAAAGTCCAAAACAGAAGATGGACTACCATGTCTACCAAAATGAAAAATAACGGTATTGACTAAACTTTAGCCGATTATCTATGGCCCGTGACGTTTTCGTGACGTCGTTAAAGAAATAGGGAAAATCGACTAAATTAATGTTGCAGAATATATATTTGTATCTATATATATAGAGCCGAGCGGCCAACGAGGTTCCAGACGTTTTTACACTTATAAACCGTTCTAGGGACAATCAGATCCGTTGGTGAATGGAAAATACAGACTTTTCGTGTGACGTCACGATCCGTAGATAATCGGCTAAAGGTTTAGTCAACACCAAAATAACACCTTGAAGCTTCTCATGTCCTTACGTGTGAAAGAGATGTCGGCGGAACTTGAAGCTTTCGACTAAGTTTCAGTCGCGTGAATTTCAAAACTTGTCTCGGCAGTATTAGTTGTAAACAGTCTTAGGTACAAAAATAAACAAGAAAGACGTTTATTTCAGAAGCTTATCATTTTGTAAGTGAGCTGGGAATGACATAAAAGCAGAACGAGCAAAACGGGTCCTTCAAGCCTGACGAGGACCCTTAGCGAGAAGGGCCGAAATATCGCTGATGAAGTATCGTAGCTGACGTATCCGTTGTATACAACATTATTTGAATCTTTAATCTTTTTTCGATATTCTGCAATGCCACCTGTCTCCTCTAAGAGCATGTTCCGCCCTACTTACCGTAGTTACTACGCATGAGGTCATGAATCCTGGCTTTTTGCCGTCAAGGCTGGACAGATTTTTCTATTTTCCAGAAGAATATCATGTCACGGGTGAATCCAACCGTTCATGTTACAGAGATGCGTCGTTACCACGCTTACTACGTTCCCGAGCATGTTAAGCAAATAGTTACTATTTCGAGAAGGTTGGAACGGTCAACGTAGTCACATAACAGGTTCTTGTTTCTACAATTGAGCCTGAAGAGGACCCTTTCCAGGAAGGGCCAAACTATCGGTAGGATAAATCCAGTAGAATGTAATCCGTTTGATGCCGTCAACCTTGATCGCTCTTATTGACCATTCACAATTCCTGGCCGTCAATTTAGATCAATTATATTAGATAAGATTTATTCCACTAAAAGCACAGGGGCCATGGGAAAAAAACAAACAAACAAAAACCAAGTAAATGATAGTCCCTTCTCAATTCAAACATCCTACTATCATCTGGGCTCGCAATTACATGATCACATCATGGGTAATTAAAAATAATTTTGGCTCATCTTCAAGGAGTTGAACAAAAGCTAGAAGCTCGTATGGCACATGCGAGGCTGGTTCAGAGGATGAAAGTAGGAATTTGCCAACTCTTTGGTTGTTCAGTTTTTAGTTTCAGTTTATTTCAAATATCAAAACAGAATCGTGGCTTTGGGCCAGATGGCGTGTTGAATACGTCAATATACATGAAGGCAAATGAGCAATGTCTGTCATAATATCAAGATAAATAATTCAAACTGAATATGGCCTAACACAAAAACATAGAAGTGAGACACACACAAGAATGACTAAACCTCTTTGTTGAAAATATGTACAAATTTAGGGATAAAACTATTACGGTACCGCTCCGTACGGTAGTAACGGGGTTCTAGCTTGGGTATTCGCTCCGCACACGCTCTTTGTGGACGCAAACGTTGAGGTTGGAAGAGAGGCGGCAGAAGGGAGCGGAAGGAGGGGTTCTGTAGGGACTTCATACCAAAATCTCCGCACAGCTCCTCCCGTCTATGATGGAGGGTCTCAAGTTTGAAATGATTTAAAAGAAAACAATAAGGCATTTTAGGTCCTCTTTATATAATTCTGAGAGAACGTTTCTGTACACTTTCAATGGAATCTGTGTCCTCTTTTGTCAGAGCATAGTGCCAAGCCAGACACGCATATTCAAGTAGACTTCGGACAAATATACAAAATAGATTAACCAATACCTTTTCTGGAACCCCAAATTTAATCAGGGTTTTAACTATTGACATGGCTGAATTTGCTGTTTTTATTAAAAAAAAAAATTATTCTTCTTCCAAGTTAAATCCGAAGAGAGCGTAACTCCAAGAAGGGTAATTTGTTCAACAATTAAATCATTTTCAGGGACAGGGACAAATTCTGGACTACTTTTTAAAAAAGAAAAACTTACAATTGATGACTTACCTGTATTTACAACCATGTTAGCAGTAAGGGCTTCGTCGGCTATATCTTGAAGAATAGTCACTACGTTACTTTTTAAATTCTACCAACAACTTCAACCAAAGATAAATCGTCCACATATTTCCAACTTGCATCAGTTCCTTTTGCAATGTCGTCAATTATCATAAAAAAACACAGAGGCCCCAAAACTGTGCCTTGGGGAACACCGCAAAATATAGCGCTGGGCTGAGAAGAAACACCCTTGTATTTAACAACCTGCTCCCTATCCGTTAAAAAACCAACAAGAATATCTATAATGAAATGCGGTATATTTGTTTCATGCAATTTACGAATTAAAATATTATGATCAACAAGGTCAAAAGCTTTCTTAAAATCAACTGCAATTAAATTTATCCATTTATCAGGTACATCTAAATTCTTTAAAATAAAATCTATCAGGCTTACTACACTGTAAAGTAAAATACCCCTCTTTTTGTGAAATACGTTGCAAATGACAAGGATTTCGTTTGCCCAGCTTTACTTTCTTAGCTTTAGAAAAGGCATACATCGTTAGATCAGGTTGAAAGATAGTGGACTGTGCTGAGACTTGTAAGAGTAAAGGCAATGTAATACATATAACGCTAGAAAAGGAAATTTATTTTCGTTCGATTTTGCAACTGGAAAACTCTTCAAACAAAAACGTTACCCTGGTTTTTTTTTCTCACGAACTTGCGTCGCCGAATTCTATTGGTTCCCCTCTGCTACGATATGGTCATGAAGGCTCAAAATGACTCCATCTCTTTTTAATTGAAGGTCTATATCTTGAAATAAAAAAAAAATCTGCCCACTTCAACGTTTTTACAAAAAGAGTTTCAGCTTGATGGCTAGTTTGTAACATTTTCTGTGAAACGTTTTTGTAAAAGAAACTGTTTTGAGAACTGTTTTAAGATCCGTTGAACAAAGTATAGGTTTCAAAAACGTTTCTGCAATAAACGTTTATGGACCTTGAGCCCTGAGTTCGAACTTTTTGCGGAGGCTATATATATTCGTCAATTCTCGGAAAACCATACAATCGGAAAATTATGTGTCTCGATCAGAGGCATTACCAGCCAAAATATTTCGGGGAAAGGGGGAAGGTAATTACCGACTGGCTGGTCGTTTTACCGACTGTTTTAGCAGAGATATCGACAGTTTTTAAGAATAATGCATGTTTGACGAAAAATCGACTGTTTTGAAGATTGAAAACTTTGTTTTTGTATTGACTGTATCCGTTTGACTATTTCCACAAATTGAATGGACAACCTCCCCCCCCCCCATTCGTGGTGCCCCTGGTCTCGATTCTTGTTCTTGTTATCGCTTTGCTTTTAACCTTTACAACATCACTTTGATATCCATGTTTTATTGGGTTCTGGGGTAAATAGATAAAACTCATGAGGTAAAAGCCAAGAAAAGAGCGTAGCTTGGTCGACAACCAAGGTCATTCAACAGGAAATTATTTATATATAATTTAGGGAAACATAAAAACCGATAAAAAATTGTCGAAGTGATCGAACTTTTCCGAAAACAGAAAAGGGCATAAACGAAATAGCTTAACACTGTGAGATACGGGACTTCCTAAAAGTGTGTTCTCGCCGTTCCCCGAGGACTCCTCGGGGAATCGAAGGGAACGGCGAGAATAGAAGGAGTCACTCCACGCGGACTCCGCCTAGGAAAACAATGAGAACACGGAGAATGCTTCTAAAATGTATTTTGTTCGAAAAAAAGAATGTGCAGTTGACGAAATTACTAGATCCACTTTATTTTGGGATTTGTTTATTCTGATTCTTTTTAGTTGATTTTACATTGCACAAACACTGGCAAAAACTGATTCCCCTCCGAATATGAAAGAGAGTCCTTTTTGACGATGGTGATGATAATCAGAGCATTCCCCGCCTGTGGGGACTCGGGAGAATAGTGGGAGTGGTTCCCCGTGACAAACAAAAACGCAGCTACTCTAAGCAGAGACCTCAGGGAACGTCGAGAACACGCCTTAAGTAAAAGCGTTTGTGAACCTTCAATTGGCTGGAAAAGGTATCCTAACTTTTTTTTGTCGTATGATTACATTTTTCGCAAAGGTATTTGAAAAGATATTACAGCTTAAAGTCTTCATACTCTTATTACAAAAGCGAATTCTGCTTTCTATTGGTTGGTTTTGCATAAAGCGTCTTAGCCAATCAAAAGTAGAAAAGACTAATTTTTTCTTTAAAAAAGCAATTAACATCTTACTTTCACAACTCTGTTAGAAAAATATTATTGAACTAGTTGGCAACATTTCTACCATTAACAGGCTCATAATTGTCATCATACGCCGATAAGTATCTATTAACTCGGGAATCTAAAGGCGTATTCTCGCCGTTCCTCGAGGACTCCACTTGAGGAGTCCCCTCGTTTTTGTTTGTCCCGAGGACTCACTCCCCGTATTCTCGCGAGTCCCCACGGACGGGGAATGCTCTGACTATCATCACCATCATCAAAAAGGACTCCCTTTCAGATTCGGAGGGGAATCAATTTTTGATGGTGTTGGTGCAATGTAAAATAACTGAAAACAATCAGAATAAACAAAATCAAAAATAAAGTGGATCCAGACTAATTTCGTCAACTGCATATTTTGTTTTCGAACAAAATACATTTTGGAAGCATTCCCCGTGTTCTCGCTGTTTCTGTATGCGGAGTCCACGCGGAGTGACTCCCTCTATTCTCGCCGTTCCCTTCGATTCCCCGAGGAGTCCTCGGGGAACGGCGAGAATACGCCGTAAATCAAAAGTCCTTTACCTCCCGCTGTAAACTCATTTTGTTAGCTCCATTCCATGAAAGAAAATCCCGTTTTCTTCTTGTTTGTCGTGCCATCTTTCAAACTGAAAAGTGCGCGAACTGTGACTCATCACTATGGAGGAGTCACATAATTATATAAATTTGTCGAAAAGGACAAAGATGTTCTGGAGTTCTGCCAGAGTAAGTAAATAGTTTAATCTCTGTTTTTGTTTTCTTTGTTAGCCTGTCTCAGAACAACTGGATGCTCGTAAGCTTTTCTTGGTTAGCCAGTCTCAGACAAACTGAATGCTCATAACAGGCTCACAAGCTACAATCCTATTTGTATAAGCTTAGTGAAGAAATGATTGCTTAATTCCCTTAATTAATTTCTTTTGATAATTCTGTGAATAATTTCTGAACTCCTTCTAATACCAATCAGTTTTACTTTCACCTGACTAACTTACCTGACCAAACCCAGCAAATCAGCATTAGAACTTAGCCTTGAAAGGGTGAGGTGTAAATACAGTGGTTATAAATTCTACAGTGAGTTGTTTCTTGAGAAACATTTGGCGATAGATGTTTCGTTCATATGGAGATTGATCGAAATACACTTTTCTGCCTTTTTTTTTGTCAGAAAAGATTTTGTATAGTACTTTTGTAAGTCAAGTTTGGATGTCCACATCCAGTTGGTTCATCCTTCTGATACTGTGAATTCCCCATTATGTCTTGTCTTGGGGTTTTTAATCCTACTTCATCTTCTGACACTGCATCCCTCCTGTACCTTTCCCTTTCTCTCAGCCTCCCATACCATCTCAATTCCCAATTTTTGTTGTTGATGATACTGATATTGGAGAAAATGTTTATTACTATTTTCCTGATGTGACAGTTGAGCGGGAAGAAGCAAAGCTTTTCCTTAAGTAAGTAATTTATTTATGACCCACCATTTTGCAAAGGCAGAGTAAATGAAGAAAATAAACAAAACACATAAACACACAGAAAAAAGATAGGCTACTTAATTTTTAATCTTTGGTCAGGAAGCAGTGGACGACTTTGTGCGCTGGTTGGGCCCTGTTGTCCATGATTTTTGAAAGCGATGAGGAAACATCCCAAAGGGTCACACTTGCATCTTGAATTTTGAATTTCTCTGTCAATGTATGGTTATGACATAATTTCGTTAAGTGGAGCAGGTCCTTCGCATATTTAAGTAACATGATCTCATCTTTTTAATCTTCAGTATTAAGCTTCAATATCTCCACACAGTTAGTAAGAAGGTTTCTGATGAAATTATTGCTGGAATTCAGAAACTTCAACCTTTATGTCAAGCACATTGTTCTGGTTCTGACCCAGAAGTTTATGTTTATGTTCCATTTGAGAGGCTGGACTCAAAGGATAAGATCTACCAACAGTTTGACCATATTGCTTTACAAAATGTTTTTTTTCAAGTGGAAAGGAAGAAATAAGAGAATGCTGTGGGTACAGAGTATAATTGCATGAAAATCTGAATGCTATGATGGGAGATTCTGAAATATTATCCTGGTAGTTTCAAGGAAAGAAGTACAAGGTTTCAAATACTGTCAGTTGTACTGATGCTCCTTCTAAAAAGAAATTGTGTTGTGCTGCATTAAGTTGTGCTCTCTAATTTGTTGTTGATAAGTCTCAAGTTATCAATTCGCCTTATTCTGGCTCAGCATTCAAAGTGGGCTAGATTCTGTAAGTCCCCCATTGTCTCAAAATCAACAGAATCAACACTTATGTGTGTCTATAGACATACTTATAAGTCGAGTCTATAGGGTAATGGGTAACTTACATTTTCTATACTACCAGCAGGGAGCAGATTCCAGATTTTCTACTCGTCAACCTGAGAGCTATTTTACTATGTCTGTCAAATGTTCTGATGGTGAGACGTAGGGGAATAATAGAAACTAGTCAGCTTGGAAGTGGAAGTACTTACTGTGATTTTTTTTTTCTTGTTGTTTTATTTGTGCCATGATTTTAACTCGATGTGATTTACTATGATTTGTTTCAAGCTTACTGTCATTATTTTCTTGATGAGTTATTTCGAAGATTACTGTGATTGTTTTCTTGATGCCTTATTTACGAGTTTCCAAAGCGTCCAAAGTTATATGTAATTATTAAAATCCATGGTTTCTTGAATAGCTCAGTTCTTATGTCACTTGCAGCTTTGCTCAAGTGCCATATACAGATCAATTTTCGGTCTGTTGGTCGATCGGTCTGTCGGTTCACTGTTCTCGAGTTAGGGTACTTCCAGAAAGTTAGGACGATGAAACTTGGCAGGCATATAAGGGACCCAACCAAACTAACTTGGAAATAGTCACTTCCCCAATCCGACCACCGAGGGGGGAATGGAGGGATGGAGAATCCGGAATGTTGAGGCATCTATAACTTTCGAACGGGTTATAGGATCTTAATGAAACTGTATATTAACAATCTCGTGTCTCAGATCTCCTACTTCGAGTCCTGAACGGATCCGATGAATGTGGGGGGGGGGAGTCGGAGGGGAGAACCGGGAATATTGTGACACGATTAGACTAGAGCGATTGGGATGAAACTTGGTGGGAAGAACAAGCACATGCCCTAGATACATCAGCGACGGAACCGGGCCCTATTCGGACCCTGGGGGGGGGGGGGGAAGGGGGCTAAGACGATGAAAATTGGCTTGACCATTTGAGGCTTGAGACGATTGGCTTAAAATAGTCAGTTTCCCAATCTGACCATCGTGGGGAGGGGGGGGGGGGGGAGAATCCGGAGTCTTGAGGTATGTATAACTTTCGAAGGGGTGATCGGATCTGAATGAAACTTGATATTTGGAAAAGCCTCGTATCTCAAATTTCCGAGATCAGTTCCAACCAGATCCCATGAATGTGGGGTGGGGGTGGTTGGAGGGGAGAACCGGAAATCTAGTGACACCCTTAGAGTGGAACGATGAAACTTGGCGGGAAGAGCAAGCACAAGCCATATATACGTCACAGTACCGGACCAGATTTGGGCACCTTTGGGGGAGTTGTAGGGGGTGTGGGTCCGAAATTCCGGTCACCGCGAGTTAAGGTACTTCCAGATCCGCAAGGACGATGAAGCTCGACTTTGAACATCAGAGACTTAACAAGATTGGCTTAGAAATTGTCATTTCTCAGATTCGACCATCCCTTGAAGTACTATTAAAGCAAAATGTACTTTTTCATGATCCCCATTAGCCCATGATCGTTTATGCCCCAAGGATTTTGCTAAGAAATGAATTTTTAGCACCCTCAAATTACATATCTTACCGAAAAGTAAAAAAAACACTTTTGAACAAAAGATATAATTATATTCGTGATCCCCAAGGGCCCATGATCCGTTTTGCCTCAAGGGTTTTGTGATTTCCTTAAAGTAAAAACAATTATTTTGAGCAAAATACATATTTTCATGATTTCGATGAGCTTATCATCATTTGTGCAAGAGTGTTCGTTCAATGTTCAAGCGCCCTCAAAGTGAGCGTCATCACAGCCAAATGCATAAATAGAATAGTTTTTAAGAACGATCCATTCTCACGATTTCAAAGGACCCATGATCATTCTTATCTCAAGGGATTTGCTTACAAATGAACACAACTAACGCACGAATTGGCATTTCCTATTTTCATCCTCTGATACAGCGTTGCAAGTGCCATATGAGCTTGTAGCTCTTGTCTTCTAAACTCTTAATGAATAAAATATTAGCTTATAAAGTCATTATTGTTGACTATACATTTATATAAATGGTAATGGTGATACGGATAGGAGAGGAATTTCTGTGAGATTGCTGCAGTAAGAAGACTTTTCAGAAAACTCACGTTTTTTCAAACGCGGAGGTCAGACGTTTGCATCGGTCATTGATTTTCACCGTCTCTTAACTAATGTATCGCGCAGAAGACCATCCAAATCAGAAGAAGGAAGCTTGTTTTTCATCGGATATTATTATGTCTCACGTGTACTTCTGGCACGAATTCCCGATGAAACGTTATGTAGCTGCAACCCTTCAGCATGCAACGCTGCCGGCCTTTTGAACCAGTTTTCCGATGAAACATTATGTAGCTGCAACCCTTCAGCATGCAACGCTGCCGGCCCTTTGAACCAGTTTTGCGATGAAACGTTACGTAGCTGCAACCCTTCAGGATGCAACGCTGCCGGCCCTTTGAACCAGTTTTCTAAGAAACACTTTTGCAAATAGAAACGCTTTCTCCTGCAACATATTCTTGTGCGGTATGTTTTCTCTTGAAACGGATTCGCTAAAACGGTTCATAGGAGAAACGCTTTACTAGAAAACTGGCAAATTCTGAAAACTGGTTCATAGGACCGGCAGCGTTGCATATATAAAAAACGTTGCGTTTTACTTTAGAGTGTAGGTAATGTACAGTTGATGTTCTTGGGAGATTACCCAACTGGTTATGGTCAAGTTGGTGTAACAAATGAGCTTTCAGCCATTCAGCAACAATTGACTCGTAAATTTTGCTGAAAACAGACGTTAAAGTGATTGGTCTCACCAGAGGCGTTACTAGCCAAAATCTTTGGGGTGGGGGGGGGACGAGGCATTTACCGACTGGCTGGTCATTTTTACCGACTTTTTCTGCAGAAAAGCCGACTGTTTTCAACAATAAAAATGGCATTTTTGAAAAAAATTGACTGATTTTCCGAAAAATCGACTGATTTTCAGAAAAAGCGACTATTTTGACGAAAATCGACCAATTTTCAGAAAAACCGACTGTTTTCATGAAAAAAAATCAACTATTTTGACGAAAAAATCGCGGCGCTTCGCGCCGACTCGGTGATTTTTACCGACTGGCCGACGACTTTGGGGGGGGGGGGCGTCCCCCCCCTCCAGTCGTGACGCCCCTGGGTCTCACACCGGAGAAATTATTTTGTCCACCTTTTTTGGGGATAGGGGTTACAAACCCAAAATTCCAAATCATTTGTAAGCAAAATCGTTGACATGATCAAATATATCGATTGGTAAGAAGTACTTTATTTTTATACTTGGCTGTAATGTCGATGCGAACTTTAAAGGGGCTAGTATATCATCTGTTACCAAAACCCCTGAGATAAAAAAGATAATGGGCCCTTAGGGATCATTATAATGTATCATTTGATCAAAAGTTTCTTTTTACTTTCCGGTTAAGATGTGCACTTTAAGGGTGCATGTTTCCGGAGCGGGGAGATTTTCGGTCTTCACCCCCCCCCCCCCCCCCCCCAATTCCCCCCAGTAGTCGAATCTGTGCCAGACCTTAAATGAGACATCAGACATGTCTTCTATTCAGTAATTAAGTTTCATTCGAACCCGATTACCCGATCAAAGGGTACGCACGACTCAATTTTTCGGATTCCCCATCTCTCCCCCCCCCCCATATGGTCGGATCGAAAGAATGACTATTTCCAAGTTAGTTTCGTCGGGTCCCTGTACGCCTGCCAAGTTTAATCGTCCTAGCACATCTAGAAGCACCCTAACTCGCGATCACCGGACCTACTGACCAGTGTTGGGACAAGTAGACCACAATTGTCCTTAAGTAGTACTTGAGTTTTCCGTACTATAATTCAGTCACGTAGAAATTTGGCGGTTTGAACGAAAAACTGACGCTAGATGTTGAACAACTGATTCACATTCGGGTGCAGATATTGGGTAATGGACTACACTGTCAGAAGTTTCATAACAGATTGCGCATAACACTTTCAAGAATAACAACTTTTCACTTAGAAATAAAGTGTATGACCAATTAAGTTTATACTATTTCGTGCCTAGATCTCCTACAACACCTTCAATAGGTAAAAATACTACACTGTCAGAACGACAACAGAAGGATACGCGATTTCAACAGATAACACTTTGGGATGTTATGTGTTATGTTTCTTTCGTTCCCGTTAGAGGCCACCCCAAACAGGGGTGGCCCGAAATCTTACTAAAATTGTTCGGTATTTTTTCGATATCAGAACTGTTCGACAAAATTTTGGGAGGACTCGGTAATTATACAGAATCCTAAATAGTCTATGTATACAAATCTCTTTGGTATAATGATCGGGAGTCGGTATAATTGCCAGTATTCGGTAGTTATCACGAATTTGGTGAGAGAATTTACTGAAGTCATTTGGTAATTTTTCGATGCCGGAACTATTTGGTATATTTATGGAGATTCCGTAGTTACACAGATTCCAAAGAAGCTATTGGTTCAAAATCATGATCATGTATCATGATCAGGATTCGGTAATTTATCCAGTATAATTTCCAGGACTAGGAAGTTAACCACGAATCCTGACTTCGTTCCAGTACCGACGAAAGTATACCGAATAAGAATATTGTTCGGTAGTCTTTCGATATCAAAACAATTCGGTATAATAACCGGGATACGGTAGTTATACAGCATCCCGAACATGCTATCGGTCTAAACTTATTCGGTATAATAACTGGGATTCGGTAATTTATTCGTTATAATTGCCAGGATTAGGAAGTTAACCACGAGTCCTGACTTCGTTACAGTACCGACGAAAGTATACCGAATAAAAATATTGTTCGATACCAAAACAATTCGGTATAATAACCGGGATACGGTAGTTATACAGCATCCCGAACATGCTATTGGTCTAAACTTATTCGGTATAATAACTGGGATTCGGTAATTTATTCCTTATAATTGCCAGGATTCGGAAGTTACCACGAATCTCGAAACTCAGAAGAGGTACAGTGAAGCACTGGTCGCAGACAAAAGGGATGATCTGTGATATCATCGATAGTCCTTACTTTTGTTTTGGATCCCCAAAAGAATATCTAATCATAAATATTTCTAAAATTGCCTGCAGCACTTTTCGTAATATTCTCTATTTAGTGGAAGGGCGCGTCATTTGACGGGGGTTTTAAGCCAATTTTAGGACTGAGATTTTCAAACATTAAAAGGTAGAATTTGGATGGAAATTAAATTTGGCAGGAAAAAGCAACGGCGGCGCTCACTTTCTGTGATTATTGGTAGTGTATTAACTAGACTACAGTTGCTGCTGCTGCCGTAACGTCGCTCCATCCGGTTTCTGGAGCTTCATAGAGTCTCGGTATCTAATCAACGGTAAATGATAGAATTTGTAAGAGAAGCAGTCAAATTTTAGCCTACAGAAAAAAAAGGATTTCAAAAATTTTCGCCTGCGTCGCTCGATTTAGCTATATATTGGCTATAATAGATAGAAGCTGTTAGTACGGCTTCGCCGAAACGCCGCCTAATAGTTGGCTTATCGTCTTTCATGCTGCCCTTTATTGTTACTCTTCCTACGAAATCGTTTATGTTCCATAATTTAAAGCTCGAATTCTTAGTTCTAGTATTCGGTAAAATTTTTGAAAGATTCGGTACTTTAATCCTTATTCGGAGATACTTTCCTTCAACAAAATGTTCTTAATAACTAAACAATAACAAACAAAACAAAAATAACAACTAAACCAGGGAGTTGTACCCAGGCCCGTATCCAGGAACTTATTTCGGGGGGGGGGGGGGGGGGCTTGCCTTTCTGTATGCAAGTTTCGGGGGGGGGGGTCAACCCCCCGGGTACGGCCCTGGTTTTACCATTGCACGAAAAACAGTGCGAAACAAACCAGTGTTTCCAAAACAGTGCGAAGGCGATAAATCGCCAAAAAAAAAATTCTTGTCATATGAGTTTAGTAAATAAAACATAGGAGGAATAAAACAGACAGTAAAAGATCGTTTAGATATTCTGCGTCAACGAAATTGTGTTCTCTTGGCAGATAAATACTTTGAAATAAAAGGTATTGCTAATCAAACAAAACAATAAACAATAAACATTTTTTTGATAATAAACATTCACTGGAATAGCCTCTGTTATTTCAGAACGAGCATCGTGTGTAACGAATGTGCATTGGGACACTTTGCTGTATGTAAGGTTGGGACACGAGCGGCTCATTTCTCAACGTCGCTTGTACGAAGTCTCCTCCTGAACAAAAACGGCAGTTCTGACAGCTGTTGCATGTACAGCTCAAACAGGCAAAGGATACTTTCACAAGCAAACCACTCCTTTGTTCTAGATGGAAATCCACTCGTAAAAAATTTTCATATGAAATTCTACAATTTTTCTCCCACTCCTTGTCCAATCAACATTCGAAAATTGCTATGGATTCAGACGAGGAATCCTTTGAGCTACATACGCCAGCAAATCAACTGAATCGTCATGAATTGCAAAGAGAGCCATAAGCGACATCCCTTTCCATTGCTCAATCAGGGCTAACTGGCACTCCAAAACCGATTCAACTGCAATCCCCTGCATTGCCAAAACAAACTGCTGATTCCTAGTTAAGACAACCGATCCCTGATCTCTTCTTTCCTCAGACTGGGACGTTAATTGGTCCCTGGGCTTTTTTGCGACTTTCTAACAATTTACCGTGATTGCAAGCCCGACCCAGCTCTGTTCCCCTTTTCAGTGCTGGAGGAATCCCTGTCTACACTGCCTCTGGGATCTGAGTCAGCCGGTGGTGGAACCTCGTTAGAAAAGAAACTCCAAATGAGGGATCTAATGAAGGCATGATTTCCCGTCCGCACATATAGGTTCATTTAGAGTCATCAGTGAAGGCTTATTATTCCAAGTCGAAGCCCAGAAAATTGAAGTTGATGAAGGGAAAGAGATTGGCGGAAGCGAGGAAGGAATATAATCTATCCTAGGTATTGATAGCCGATAATCAGGGACAGACAAACGCTGCTTTGCCGTCCAACAGCAGTACACGCTCGTTAACTACAGTATTTGCTACTGGGGTTAACCCGAATTAGGGATAATATAATCTTAGTAGAGACAAGATTAATCTCAGTAGCAAATACTGCAAGATTTTTTTGTACAGAGTATGTCACCACTGCCGCACAACTACACTTTGAAAAGTATATCCGAGTAAGGATCAAAGTTAACTGCAGTATTTATCACTGGGATTCATCTTATCTCCATTTCGTATTAATCATCTTTTCCGTAGAGATAAAAATAGTCCCAGTAGAAGATACTGCCAGGGGCGTCGCAAGGGGGGGGGGGGGTGCAGCCCCCCCCCCCCCCCCCACCCACCTTTTTGAGATTCGGTAAAATGTTTGAATTCAAAAGTGCGCCCATTGAGCGCTTCCCGATGAAAATTAACTCGAAATAGTAGTATGAAGTTGTACGAAAAGTAGTATGCAGTATCAGCTGATGCTACTACGGCAAGACTGGGTGCTACTGTAGCAAGGCGGGATCCTACTGACTACTACTGCATGAGATTAGCCCAGTGTGAGGCACATTAAATTACAGTATTCTCTACTACTACATATGAATGCATGCAACTTTTTCGTACAACAAATTCTTCGGCTACAAATTTTGCATCGGGTTACGGCAGGTGATGATCCCTGTTTCGATAGCCTTAAGCGTGTAGATGGTGGCTATACCTATCTGACGCTTCGCCCCTTCAGTAGCTTTCTTCAGCAACGCGTTCTACGGCTGGGTTTTCCACTGCTACTTTTGCAAAACCACTGATGACGAACAACACAAAGCGTCCCAAGCAAAGCAGGGCCGGATATCAACTAAGGGCAACCTACACTGTCAGAAGTTTCATAGCAGATAGCGTATAACACTTTCAAGAATAACACCTTTTCACTTAGAAATGAAGTGTTATGACCAATTAAGTTTACACTATTTCGTGCCTAGATCTCCAACAACACCTTCAATTGGTAAAAATACCAACGGGAATGAAAGAAACATAAGAGATAACATCCCAAAGTGTTATCTGTTGAAACCGCGCATCCTTCTGTTGTCGTTATGTAACTTCTGACAGTGTAGTATTTTTACCTATTGAAGGTGTTGTTGGAGATCTAGGCACGAAATAGTATAAACTTAATCGGTCATAACACTTTATTTCTAAGTGAAAAGTTGTTATTCTTGAAAGTGTTATGCGCAATCTGTTATGAAACTTCTGACAGTGTAGTCCTGGGGCGCAGCATTCAGAGGGCGTGTATCAGGAAGAAATAACAACCAAATATTTAAAAATTGTGCAGTATTCCCGATGAAAAATTTGTAGACTGCGTAGTAGTATGGTAGTAGTACGGAAACGTTGTATGTAATACTATGTAATAGCAAATAATACTATCATTTAATCTGCCTCAGACTGGTCCAGTCTTATGTGGTAGTATCCAGTAGTATCCTGTCTTGCCATAGTAGCATCCGGTCTTGCTAATAGTAGCATATAGTAGTATGCAGTAACACGGTAGCCTTGAAGTAGAAGCATGTAGTAGTATCGTTAGTACTGCATGCTACTTTTTCATAATACTTCATAGTACTATTTTGAGATAAACTTTTCATCGGGTTACTCTGAAAAAGGCCATCTAAAATGCTGTTATCGGTAAACAGATCTAGCCCCGGAGCGAACCGCTTCTCTTGTTTGCGATTTGCGGATCAAGATCCAGCCAAATGTTTTGGTCTTTGGCCCAGAGCATAGGAATGTGTAAATCCGTTCTAGTTCCAAGGGCATATTACTACTTACACTCCTGTGTTCTTGGCGCCTTCACCCTCAAAAGGGGTTCATATTCGCATACTCCCATGCTATGGCTAACCACAGCATCACTAAACATATTTTATTTTCTTTAAACCCGCGTCTTATCTTTCCTTATCGGTTTTCATATTTCTTACATTTTGGTACGATTCCTCCTCGAGTCGGAGATCGCCTACTTTTCCAAAATAATCTTAGACTACCCGTCGACAACTATTTTTTAAACTTTTTAAAACGATTTTCAAAAATCAAATCTCTTTACATTTTCTTGAATTTTCTTCCGGTCTAGTAAGGAAGAAAATAACGAATTTGCTTAAAAAACCACTATCATGGCAATGCCAAATTAGGGTGTTACCTTACCTTAGACCTTAGTTCCTCCTGTGCCGCCAGTGGCACCCAGGGCGTCCAGAAAGAGCCGCCGGTCGTCCCTCATATGTGCTGCTGCCCAGACGTCTTCCCACTGGTGTTGGACTATCAAATTGATGTGTTTTAGGTCCCGCTGGTACATACGACGAAGTGTATTCTTCGGCCTTCCTCTTCTTCGAGTTCCCTCTGGTTGCCACTCCAGGACCGTTCTGGGGAGTCCGCCATTCCGATAACATGCCCCAAGTAGCGCCATCTTCCCTGGCGTATGACATCAGTCACCAGGGGCTGGCGCGAGATAGGGCGAACTGTCTGGTTGGCTATGTTTTCGGATATTACGTCAACTATAATGCACATTTTATAATATATACAATTAATCATCAATTCGTCATCACATACATATTATAGTATACAAATAAAAAACAAAAACAAAACACGGATGTTGGAATAATACCAAAGACAGCTACCGCCATCATTGTAAATGTTTGTGAAACTCGAAACGAAGCTTTTCTGGTACCGCGTATGTGTTGCAGGTACGGGGGACAACTTTGGAACCTTTGAACTTGCAACACCCTCCTGTCGGTTTCTTGTGTTTTCGTACGGAGGGGAAGGATATCGGATAAAAACAGGATGGTGGAGGAGCTTATGACCAACCGCTATTTCTAGCTTTTAGCTATTCGGATTAAACTTGATTGATTGATTGATTGAACCGCTAGGCACATGCTTAAAATTAAACAGGTCATCGTTATATTACGAATCTCAACTAAATTTCTAATTTTTTAATACTGCATCCATACCATGTGTTCATGTACTCTAACCCGCTATCTTCACATACCCACACAAAAACTTTCGAACCTTAAAAATTTATTGGAAATGGCAAAAAAGAATGTTGTAAGAACTCATAAATACAACGACCTGAGCTCCACAGCAAGCTGAAATAAAATCATCTATAAAAAATCATCTATCGAGACTTAAATCTATTCAGGTCGAAGGAGTTCTCGGGAAAAGCAGTATGAAATAATCCCCTTGACAAGAACGAACGTTGACGAATTATCTCAGGCTGTTGTTGACATCGTCCAGAGAGAAATTGCTCCCTCATTATGATTTAGAATTGTTGGCTTTACACATCTTGCTTTCGTACCAGCTGTCATCACCTCTCGTTATCCCGACTATCCCCACCCTCATATCATTAGTGCAGAAACTTCGTCGTTAAAATCTACAACTCTTTCCCCAACACATTGTTATCCTAACGAATGGCTATGTCTCAAATCAGGATCAAGAGAGGATTCTTTACTCCCCTATTAAAATATTAAAGTGCTCAAGTCCCCTCTGCGCACTAAGGTACATACACTCTCACCGAAATTTTTCGAAATAAGGAGAGGACTGGACAGGTCACTAGTTGGCAATGAGCCTAGGCTGCAGCCTGTCGAGTTTACCTCACTCCATAAAGGGCCTCTATGTCATCAAGTTAGAAGGATCATAAAGTTAGTGTCAGAGGATTCTTATGGCTCAGAATAAAGTCTTTGATTCATGTGGGCCATGGGAGACATCGTCATTTTTGATGGGTCGGATTTTTACGAACCCACTGTTACCTTTGTTTTCCCCAAAATCCTCGCGGTAGCCGTTATCGACGAATTACTTGGTAGATAAATATTCTTTGAACCCAAGCTGACTTTGAAACATTTATTCAAACAATGTTTACAACGGATACGTCAGCTACGATTCTTCGTCAGCGATATTTCAGCCCTTGTTGGCAAGGGTCCTCGTCAGGCTGTCAATCCTCTGGTTCAACTTCGGGGAAAATGATTACAGGTTTGTTTCCTTCCTCGAAGTTCAGAGGATTGACAGCCTGACGAGGACCCTTGTCAAGAAGGGCCGAAATCGCTGACGAAGAATCGTAGCTGACGTAGGCTATCCGCTGTAAACATTGTTTGAATTACTTGAACACAATTCACTCCTGAAAGCAAATCCACCATTGCTAGTGAACTATTCATTGATCTCCTGGCGCTGGTCAAACGATCACTAGAACCTTCAAAAGATCGAGTGGCGTGTAAAAGGATTGAAGCAACTAAGAATATCACCCTGTGGAGGTTCAGATATGTCGGAAGAAAAAATCATCGGCCAGTTTGACATTTTTTGGTCTCGGAAGCTGAATATTATTTAGCTCAGTTTCATAATCTTAAAAAAATCACTTTAACGAATTTAGTATAATTTACGGCGTTTGTTATCGGGATCTAGTTAACATCCTTAATTCTTTGGACTCGCAGGAATTAACAAGAAAGAACAGAAAACAAAAAAACTTAAAGAACCCCTCGCACTATTTACTCTTCAACTTGCAGTATTTTAAATATTGAATACTTTAAAACTAGGCTGTGCTTTCAACAAATAACCCATGATTTTTGGCTGTTTTAAGCCTCTTCCGAGACCCGTTGACTTTAGCGCAAACAGGGAAACAATTTGTAGAACCGGTTTTTCTGATAGAAAAAACTTCTCGTAGACAACCGTAGACAGTGTGATACACGCTGAAGGTAGCAAAACACGGCAAGTGAGAAAATCAGCGTGGTTTTGTTAGAAGGGTTAGAATGCACAGTACGAAATTGGGGTCTCCGGGTCTAGAAATATATGGAGTGACTATGGAAATAGGTTGCATTAGTATTATTTGTTAGACAGATCCTTTAAAGAAATTGATAATGCAAATAATTAGATTGATTTTTCTACTTTCATATGCCTACTACAATAAAAACATTTTGTTAGATCCATGGTCAAACTATGATCCCAGCATCCCCATGTCGGTCAAATCGGACCCACGCCACTAGACGACCCAGCGGTCGGATCGAGTCGTGGCTTCATCTTGGGTCTTGGGTGGGGGGTTCTAGACGTTGCAAGCGCTAGAATGCTCATGATACAACTCCATAAATGACCAGGAGTACGTTTTGGTGTCATTTTGTCGAAACCTGAAGGGGCAGAGTAGCTGTCGTGCGCTCTCTTTGCATTCCTTAACGTAAATCTTACATAGGTGACACCGAAACTCTTGAAGGACCCTTCACACCAATGATAGCAACTTACTTCCGTAATTGCATTCATTGATTCTTAAGCCCGGAGACCCAGATTTCATCCGTTACTTCTAAACCCGTAAGGACAACTCACTAATGTTTGCACTTGCCACGATTCAGCATTTTCCAGGCGAATTATCCTCCCAACGAGTGTTAGCGTATCATGCTATTGATGTGTAGAACTGGATATTTTAATATTTGCCGAGTTTTTGCTTGAAGTCAATGGACCAGGAAAAAGGCTTAAAACAGACAAAGCCATGGATAACTCAAGCAGAGCCTAGTTTTACAGTATTCAAATAGTTTTCAGTATTGGAACATTAACAGTAAATAGTGCGAGGTATGCTTTAAGTGAATTAATAACATCCGAACGAAAATTAAACAATATATTTGGAAGACTTATGACTACGGCTGTGCATTGGTAACTGTTAGCCCGCTTAGGAAACCGAGGAGGGAGGCAGCCCCCCCCCCCCCCCCTTAAACGGCCCTGCAGGGGTAGAGCGTAGATAATGGGTTTAGGGCATCCTTTTTTTATTTCAACACTGTAAAACAAAATCTTGCAGTATTTGCTACTGGGATTAATCTTGTCTCTAAAAAGATAATCTTGTCTCTTACATCTTATCTCTAATTAGGATTAATCCTATCTCAGTAGAGATAAGTGAAGTGAAGACAGATGAGGTACACTGTGCTTCGTAACTGCTCTTACTCGTGTGGAGTCCTTGACAGTAATGACTACTAAATCATTGTTCTTTCTTTTTATTTTAACTTTTTGTTCATTATTAGATTAATTTGTTAGAAATTGGTTTCGTGGGCTTTTTGTATGGTGTTATGTCTTTTCGAATATTGCTTTTTCCTCTTTTGTATTTATACTCCGTCTTTCTCTTTGTGACTGTATGGTGGGTCATAAATACATTATTATTATTATTATTAGTGTATGGACGGGGCATTCCTTAAAAAAGCCTGCGATAGGTAAGGGGGTCGTAAAATGTTTATAACATATTCACAAGCCCGCCACAGAATAATGTGGAACCAAGCCTCGACGCCACCGCTGTTTTAGGGTTCAACAAATCGCCCACCCCCCCAGAAAATTGTGGATGAAAATTTGCGTGTAAGAGTTTGGCGGTCTTGGACTGAACGTCTTGCCACGAATTTCGGCACATCAGTTCAATACGGAAAAGTTGAGTTTTTGTCAACGTGATGGTGAAGGTGCAAAAAGTCCGGCTGGAAAAGCCTGATACTCTACCCGCACCTTTGGCTTCTTTTTCCCAGTAATATAACAAAAAGTTTTCTATTCGGTAGGGATTTTAAACGATAGAGATGAGGAGATAAGTGTGAGAAATGCTCCGGATAATACACGGAGAATCTCAGCCTCACTTCCACTAAAGTTGAGTCTTCACCTTCCGGAATCTGGGTTCCCAGATTTTTCGAGATTTTTTTTTTTATTTTTTTATCTGCGATACTTCAAAACTCCAGAAATCTGTAAGTTCAAAAGCCCCTTTTTCCGGATTATTTTGATATACGTTTGGACTGGTTCATATTACCTTAATTACCTTAAATCGCACTTCGGAGCGAATTAAGATCAGTCTTGATCTGTTGAATCGCTCCGTCATTGATGATGTGATGATTTGTTAGGCATCAGATGCATCCCAGTTGTATTTCCAAGGCACATCATTCCACTCTTCATCTAGCAACTTTTTGAAAGCTTCCTCGTTGGGTGCTGATACCGTGTCGTCGGTCAGGCTGTTCCATGTGTTGACAACTCGACACGAGAAGAACTGTTGTCGTTGTCGGGTTCTGACAGAAGGCTTAAACAACTTTTTAGAGTGTCCCCTTCTAACTGCGCCAACGCTCTGGACAATGGGCATACAAATTGGGGGTTGTTCTTGAGAGGTCAGCTTATATGTCATAAGCATGTCAGCTCGCCGTCGCCGAAAAACAAGTGTTGTTAGTTTCAGCTCCTTCAGATGCAATTTACAGAAGACGTCAAAGAGTAATCTGGAAGCCCAGATTCTGGAAGTTCCGGGAGGTAAAGATCGGACTTAATGGAATCATTTCTCTGACCTGTAAAATGAACTTTTACCGTCAAAAGCGGTTGAAAAAAGTGTTAATGACAATCAAAGCAATTGAATCGAATTCTTCTCTAGTAGGCTAATTACGTAAATAGATACGTAAATAAATGTCTATTTATTTCTTTTTGTTTTTTGTCTTGAAGTATTTTTCTTTCTCCTCTTGACTGCCTGAAGGTTAGTGATGAACCTGATCCATTGATGGACTTCAAATTTTATTGTCAAGGTAAAGACAGAGTATAGTAAGGAAAAGAAAAGAAACTACACTACCAACACAATCATCAGTTGTATTTGACACTGCAAAACAGATATTTCAGCTGCATTTTATTAGAGCTATGTTTCGGCTTCTCTTGGTAAATATATTCAATATTTTTGAAATGGTCATTAAAAGTTAAATGTCATTAGTCATTAAACCAGAAACTTAGAGGCTCAGAAACCTATATGATGGATTACAATTGTCTGTCATTATTTTTGTAAACTTGGCATAGGTGCACAGACAGTCCAATTATCACAGTCGGGTGCGGATTTCCTCCTTTGCTCAGAAATTCTCTAGTCTAAAACACGCCAGTGAACCTCGGGAAGAACGAGAAACGTCGCCCAAACGATGACTCAAATTCTGTGTCAACCAATCAACGGCGTTCGGGGGGGATAGCCGTGGTGACGCTTCCGGCTCTTGCGCTAGGTATACGGTGATTCTCCAGCGGCACGCAGAGTATTTCTACGTATAGGCCCGCGAATTCTGCATGCATATTTGTGCGTGCGAAATCTTATCGGGCTGTGCACACGTAGCTTTAAAGCCCACTTCACACTATTTACTGTTTATGATCAACATCCAAAAGTATGTGAATACTGTAAACCTAGGCTCTGCTTTTCATCAAACAATTTATCCACCGCTATGGCTGGTTTAAGCCTTTCCCAGATCCATTGACTTCTAGCAAAAACTCGGTAAAACTCAAGATAACTGGTTTTACGCAGCAGTAGCATTATACACGTGGAAAATCGTGAATCGGGTGGGTTTAGAATGTAAGATATGGAATTTAGATGTCCATTAATGAATGCAACTCGTAAATTGATTGCATTGGCACAGTATGTACGACGTGTCCTTTAAGTCTAGACGGTGAGGAATCAGCTATAGGTACTGAACTTTTCAAAAAGGTAGTCTATCCGTTTCTTTATGGGGGAGGGTTAGAAACACCAGCTACATTTCCGCTCTGTATTCGAACGTGGCCTACTCTTTAGGCCGGTCACAAAGCCACGAATTCCCAGGCAAAAAAATATACGCCTATTTGAAGAATAATATTGAAAAAGAAAAGAAAAAACACACAAAAAAACAGAAAGAGCGAATACTTGTTTATTCGGTGTTTAACAGTTTCTTTTTTCAGGAAAAATTACGAGCTGCTTCATTAGCTGAAAAGGCCTGTTTAGCAGTTTACTGTAAAATTTTTGTTGAATGCGGGAAAGCACTCTGAGTTCAGTGCAGTTTACCAATAATCCAAGTGAAGCACTTTGTACCTCTCCAAACCAGTCGTACAGTAGCGCCCTTTAAAGCTAGCGGAAGACCTGAAAATCTGATTATTTGATGCTCCAAATTCATAATTATCGTCGTATAGATAAATTTAATCCTTAAAGGACTCATGACACCATTTTTTAAGCGGATGTATCCCTTTCGGCACGAAAACATTTACACATTCATCCGTTAACCACATAGAGTGTTCACGGTCGCTCTGAAAGCTGAGAATTCCTGTGGTGGAAAAGTTCGGTCAAGGCACAGACTCGTAACAGTAACGTGTGTGAATACTCTAGGTCACAGCACGTGTGACGCGAATTTAGATTTACTACTTGCGCGACTAACAGCTGACCGAAAACCCGGCTGTTCTGTTTCCTGGCAAAAATTCCACGTTCACAGAAAAAAAGACGGATTGCGATTCTGGTTCCAACAGAAATTCCAGTGAAAATGAGAATTCAAAGTCTTTGATTCGTGTGGGCCGAGAAGGTGGGAGGCACCATCATTTTTCGACGGGTCGGATTTTTTCGAACACACTGTTACCTTTGTTTTTCTCACAATCCTCGCGGAAGCCATCGTTATCCACACATTACTTGAACACAATTCACTCCTGAACGCCAGTCCGCCATTGCTAATTAACTATTTATTGATCTCCTGGCGCTGGTCAAACGATTACTAGAACTTTCGAGAAGATCGAGTGGCGTGTAACAGGATTGAAACAACTAAGTATATCTCCCTGTGGACGTTTAGCTATGTTGGAAGAAGAAATCATCGGCCAGTTTGACATTTTTTGGTCTGGGAAGCTGAATATTATTTAGCTCAACTGCAAAATCTTCAAGAAATCACTATGACGAATTTAGTATAATTTACGGCGTTTGTTTATTGTGATCTAGTTTACATCCTTAATTCTTTGGACTTACTGGAAGTAACAAGACAAATCAGAAAACACAATACCTAAACAAATCGATAACGCAAATAATTAGTTTAATTTATCTACACATTTTCCATTTGCCTGCTACAGTAAAAACATTTTGTTAGATCCAAAGTCAAACTATGATTCCATCCTACCCATATCGGGCGCTTCCGACCCGCACCGCTAGTCGCTAGATGATCCAGCGGTCGGATCGAGTTGTAGCTTCATCTTGGGTCTTGGGTGGGGTAGGGGGGGTTCTAGACGTTGCAAGTGATAGAATGCTTGTGATATAACTGCTTTAATGACTGAAAATGCACAACGTGAGTGGAGAGCAATAATGGATGGGCATGGCTACTGGCGCGGATGCTTCAAAAGTGCATGTTGTACTTAGTACACTTTCTTTCAGTATTGAAACATAGTTGACACCTTAGAAACCCTTACGGGTTTCTCAAAACATTTCAAGCTCGTCCCAGCTGGTGTCAGCCTCGCTTAATTGGCCTCCTTGGTTTTCATGAGAAAATCATAACCTGGTCTGCATATGAAATTGCACAATACGGTAAATGCAAAAATCAGCGTTAGGCTGTATAAAAATAGGAGGTTCGAAACCTCGTAAATAAGAATAAATGAAACAGTTAAAGCCACTACAGAATTCGTTGGTAGGGAGTAATAATGAGGCTAGGTGAGCTTACGTCAGATGGAAGGCACTCGGTAAATCCCGGGATGGGCTTTCCTTCCGGTGGATGAAAGAGAAGAAGACTATTTTCCAGTCCGAACTAAGGCGACACAACAATTGCCTCATGGAGGAGGCGTCTCGCGATGCTGACAATGATAGGCCTAAAATTTTGAAAGCGCTACGTAGGTCTAAGCATCTAAGTTAACCGTCACCTGATTCTTTCCCGTCTGTCGCTGATTGGGAGACACATTTTAAGTCCAACCTGTCTTTTTCTAACGATTTTCTCTCTGACGTAGCTAAGCTAGACTTAAGTGACTTTCCTTCTGACCACGTAATTGGATATCGAGATTTACTTTTTTCTGCAAAGAAACTGAAGTTCCAATTATCGCCTGACCATGGGCTTTTTTCAAACCATCTTAAGTTTGTGTCACGAACGTTCCTTTTAACTCTTCTTGCTTTTTTTTATTTAATTTTATCGGTAGTCGTGTTCCTTCATATTTTAAAATTGGTTTGATTTCCCCTATTCTAAAAAATGGAAAGAAGGATTTAAAATCTTGTGGCTCTTATCGTCAAATAAACAAGGGTTGTATTATATTTGATGGTGGAAAACGGATACGTCAGCTGAATTTTATTGGAACTATATTTCGGCCCTTCTTGGCAAGGGTCCTCTTCAGGCTCAAAAGCGCTCAAGTTGGAAAAACGAACTTGTGGGAAACATCCACAACTTGTGTTTCCCACAAGTTTCGTGTGGAAGCTCCAATAAAATTCAGCTGACGTACCCGTTTTCCACCATCAAATATGATTCGCAGTCAGCTTGGGCTGAAGGAATATTTAAGGGTTGTATTATTAGTAAACTTTTTGAAATGTGTTTTAAAAATATGTTTGAAGGCCTTGACTTGACAACCTGGTTAAACTAGGTTGGATTTAAAAGAGGTATGGGTTGCGATCACGCGCACGCTACTTTAATCAATGAAGCGTGAGTAAGTGGACAACCGCTTTATACGCTTCTGATTGACATACAAGGTGCTTTCGAAAATATTTCTCATGCGGCTGCTCTTCTATCCCTTGTGTATAATGGTAT
Organism: Branchinecta lynchi; assembly: GCA_023053575.1. NCBI lineage: Eukaryota > Metazoa > Arthropoda > Branchiopoda > Anostraca > Branchinectidae > Branchinecta > Branchinecta lynchi. Next base: position 18,916,742 of record JAKZAP010000018.1, read on the forward strand.
TCCCCGTTATGTTGTGTGCTTTAAGGTCCTGGTACAATGGACTGAACGTTCCAGTGGCAATTCGGTCCCCAAAAAATTCTGTCTAATTTAATTTCAGTGGGGAAAGCCGTTAGACAAGGTGGAATCTTATCACCATGTATTTTTAATGCATGTTTGGCAGAATGTCTTCGATCGCTTAAGACTTCTTTAATACATTTTGCATGGGTCGGTCAAAGGAAAAATTAATTGGAAGTTATAACATTCTAGTGTCTAACTTGGGGCAGAAGGGTCTAATAATTAGTTCTGAAAAGTGTAATTATGTTGTGATTAGTAGTTTGCCGACACTGAATTCCTCTCTGGACTGTGGTGGGGGGATTGTCTTCAGCCCTGTTGAGAAAGTTATGTATCTTGGAATCCCTTATTCATCTAATACTTATTAGATGATTGGAAACTTATCCTTATTCAACATGTCCAAGACAAAATAAGAAGAGCTTTCGGTGCTTTTATCGTTTACGGGGGATGTATCGCAGAGATGTGGTTCTATTTATACAGCTGTTGCACTTTCTCATATTCTTTTTCCGTCTGATTTCTTTTCTGTTTTCCGTCCTTCTGAACTTGCTGCTATAAAAGTTACCTATTATAAATTCTCTAAATTCCTTCTTGGTTTCCGATTTCTGCGAGTAAATCTTTCCTAACTTCGAATTTTAAAGTGAAGAATCCTTTGGAAACTTTAAATAGTACAATCCAGAACTTTCGTAAAAAGGCCGACAACATTCTTCTTCATCACAACCTTTTTCCTTTTTTCACAAAAAAGCGGCCTGGTTAGTTTGTTTATTTTGAACTTTTTTTTATTCCTGACAGGAAAGCAAAAAAGGAGTTCTTGGCTAGGGCAGGGAAATAACCGATATATTAAAAGTTCGCTAGTATAACGAATGTAAATGTACTGTTGTACTGTTTTGTGTTTTGTGTTCCAAGGGCTTCATTAAACATCTATCTATCTATCTATCTATCTAAACACAAACAGGATCAACTAACTGAATATATGTAAAGAAAAAGGAAGGAGACGAGAAAAATTAACCTGCGGGTTTAACTTTAAATGCAAAAGAGAGAAAAATAAGGGAAACCAGGAACGAGAAAAAAAAACACAACTAAAATAAGAAAACAAGGGAGGGGTCCAGAGAAGGCTTTCTCTGCTCGCTTGGAGGAAATAAGGTTATTCGAATTTTCCAACTATCTATGGGAATACTTTTTGGGAAAGCTGCATCATTTTCTGCAGTTCCCATAGCTCGAACATGGCGACGCGATAACTAGTAGAAACTGATGTCCGGCTTTGAGTCAGAAAATGAATTTATTTCCCCCCAAAAGCATGAGGGACAAACATATAAAAAAACAGTCACATGTTTTGATCATAATATTAACAAGAGCTAGAAGCTCACATGGCACTTGCAAGGCTGGGTCAGAGGATGAAAGTAGAAATTTGCCAATCCGTGGGTTTGTTGTGACCATTTGTAAGGAAGCCCCTTGAGAGAAGAATGATCATGTGTCCTAGGAAATCACGAGAATTTATGGTTTGGTAAAAAGTATTTATTTTTGCACTTGGCCGTGATGATGCGCACTTTAAGGGCACTAGAAATTCATCTGCTGTCGAGGCAAAAATGATCATGGGCCCTTTAGGATCATGAGAGAAATAGAAAACCGTGATTTTCGGTGTTTTTTTTTTCTTGATCAGCTAGTTATCGCTCTAAGATGATGTGCGAGGGATAAATATAAATACGGATATTTCGGTTGCACTTCCGGCAAACCGTCCTCAGCGAAAAAAAAACAAAAAACTAAATCTTAAGATCCAACACAATACCAACAGAGAAACGATGCTGAACCAACAAAACATGCAACGACATGTAACGAAAAACCAGAAGAACGATGCGGATTGAACGGCATACAAATTCAAATAAAATAACGAATATTCAAATGTGCGTGTTAAAAGTGTATATGTACAAATCTGTGATTATTTTACAATTCTGAATTCTGTGTCTATTTACAAGAAATAACCCGAAAGTCACGGTTTCCTATTTCTTTCGTAATGAATGGTCAGCTTGGCTTCAAACCTTATTTTAGGATCATGAATATATATCGTTTCGTCAAAAGTATTTTTTTTAATATTTGGTTAAGATGCGCGCTTTAAGGATGCTGCCAATTCTTTTTTAAGCAAAATCCTTGTGGCACAAAGACCATGGGTGCTCGGGGATCATGAAATGGATCGTTGGTCAAACATTTTTTTTTTTCACTTTGGGGTTAAGATGCGCACTTTCAGAGACCTATAAATTAATTTCTAAGCAAAATCCTTACGGAAAAGTGACTGTGGGCTCATGGGAATCATGAAAATCTAAATTTTGCTTAGAAGTATTTTTGTACTTTGCGGTTAGTATTAGTACTTTAAGGGATGGTCGGATTTGGGAAGTGACAATTTCTAAGCCAATCTTAATAAGTCTCTAATGTCCAAGCTAAGTTGCATCGTCCTAGCACATCTGGAAGTACCTTAATCATCACCAGAATTCCTGCCCCCCCCCTCCAACTCCCCCCACAGTGCCCGAACCCGGTCCGGTTCTGTCACTGATGTATCTAGGCCTTGTGCTTGTTCTTCCAACCAAGTTTCATCCCATCAGCCCACTCTAAAGTGCGTCACAATATTTCCGGTTCTCCCGTCCCCCCCCCCCCCTCCAACATTCACTGGATCAGGTCCGGACTTTAAATGGGACATTTGAGACACGAGGTATTTTCAAATATTAAGTTTCAGTAAGATACATCAACCGTTCGAAAGTTATAGCACATCTGGGATGGTCGGGTCTGGGAAGTGACAATTTCCAAGCCAATCTTGTGAAGTCTCTAATATCCAAGCCAGTTTCATCGTCCTAGCACATCTGGAAGTACCTTAACTTTTGATCACCCCCCCCCCCCCCCACATTAATCGGATCCGGTCCGGACTTGAAATGGGACATCTGAGACACAAGATCTTTCCAAATATCAAGTTTCAAGAGCCGATCAACCGTTCGAAAGTTACACATACCTCTAGATTTCAGATTCCCCTTCCCTCCACTTTCCCCAGGATGGTCGGATCGGAGAAGTGACTATTTTGAGGTTAGTTTGGTCGGGTCCCTGATATGCCTGCCAAGTTTCATTGTCCTAGCCCTTCTGAGGTACCATGACTCGAGAACAGTGGACTGACAGACCGACCGAGAAGTGATCGGTATATGGAGCTTGAACGAAGCTGCAAGTGACATAACAAACGAGATCTGGAAGACCATATGGCACTTGCAAGGCTGGGTCAGAGGATGAAAGTAGGAATTCGTCAATTCGTGGGTTTGTTGTGATCATTTGGAAGCAGAATCCTTTAGATAAGAATGATGAGGGCTCGGATCCTTGGAAATCACGAGAATGTATCGTTTGGTATTGCATTTGGATATTTATGACGTGCAATTTAAGGCTACCAGAAATTCATCTGTAATCAAAACTGTTGAAGCAAAAATGATGATGAGCTCATCGGAAGCACGAAAATGTATATTTTACTCCAAAGTATTGTTTGTGCTTTAAGGAATTCAGTTATAAGCAAAACCTTTGAGGTAAAAATGATCATGGGTTCGGAGAGACCACGAAAATGTATACTTTGCTTAAAAGTATTTTTTATACTTTGCGGTTAGAATATTAGTGCTTTAAGGGATGGTTGGATCTGGGAACTGACAATTTCGGATCCAATCTTGTCAAGTGTCTAATCTCCGTGCCAATTTTCATCGTCCTAGCACATCTGGAGGTACCTTAATTCGCGATCACCAGAATTCCGGACACCCCCCCCCCCCCCCAACTCCCCCCACAGGGTCCGAACTCCGAACCCAGTCCGGTTCTGTCACTGATGTGTATAGGGCTTGTACTTCTTCTTCCAACCAAGTTTCATCCCAATCACTCCACTCTAAGCGTGTCACAAGATTTCCGGTCTCCTCCCCCCCCCACCACAACATTAATCGGATTGTATCAGGACTTTCAATAGGACATTTGAGACACGAGTCTTTCCAAATATCAAGTTTCGTTAAGATCTTATCACCCGTTCAAAAGTTATACATACCTCAAGATTAAGGACTCCCCTCCCTCCAATCCCCCACCACGATGGTCCTATCAGGGAACTGACTATTTCTAAGCCAATCGTGTTAAATCTCTAATGTTTAAGCCAAGTTTCATTGTCATAGCACGGCTGGAAGTACTTTAACTTACGATCACCGGAATTCCGGCTCCCCCCCCCCCTCTAACTCCCCCACAGTGCTCGATTCCGGTTAGGCTCTGTCACCGATGTACATAAGGGCTTGCGCTTGTTCTTCCCATCAAGTTTCGTTCCGATCGCTCACTCCAAACGTGTCACAAGGTTTCCAGTACACCCCCTCCGACCGCCCCCCCCCCCCTCCCCCCCACACTCATTAATCGGATCCGGTCCGGACTTGAAATGGGACATCCGAGACATGTGGTCTTTCTAAATATCGAGTTTCATTATGACGATCACCCGTTCGGAAGTTATACATGCCTCAAGATTCCGGATTCTCCCTCCGTCCACTCCCCCCACGATGGTTGGATCGGGAAGTTCATTATTTCAAGGTTAGTTTGGTCAGGTCGCTGATTTGCCTGCCAAGCTTCATTGTCCTAGCCAACATGGAAGTAACTTAAATCTGGATCACCGGAATTCCGGACCCCCTTCCCCTCTAACTCCCCCCACAGTCCACGAATCCGGTCCAGCCCTGTCAATGATGTACCTAGGGCTTGTGCTTGTTCTTCCCACAAAGTTTCATCCCGATCGCTCCACTCTAAGCGTGTTTCATTAAGATCCAATCGCCTGTTCGAAAGTTCTGCATGACCCTGAATTCTGGATTCCGCCGTCTCCCCCTCCCCCCACGATGGTCGGATTGGGCAAGTGATTATTTCCAAGTTAGTTTGGTCAGGTCCTTGATATGCCTGCCAAGTTTCATCGTCCTAGCCCTTCTGGAAGTATCCCGACTCGAGAACAGTGGACAGACAGACAGACAGACAGACCGTGAAGTGATCGGTATATGAAGCTTGCAAGTGCCATAAAAATACTAAAAACAAACAATCAATCAATCAAGTTTAATCCGAATAGCTAAAAGCTAGAAAAGCTAGAAAAGGAATTCATATTTACAAAATACACAGACACGCAAGAAACAAATTAACTAATACACTTACAAGAAATTACCAGAAATAAATGATGGAATGAAACTACGTAAAAATTGGGTAGAAGAATTAGCGGAATATGGGGAAAACTTACTGCCAGTATTCCTCTCAGACCGACGCATGGAAGACGGGAGGGAAGGGGGGAATAGATGGGCCATCTGGGGACAACACGTTATCTTAGCTCCAAATTTGTTTGAAAAAAAACCCCACCCCATCTCCGCTTATTATCCCCAAAATGCTACCGATGCTCGATACTCTTGACGACTATCTCTCCTTGCCGATGCAAAATCTCCGGCACTCCGTATAGCTAGTGGAAAGGGCAAAAGTGGTGTCAGAGCTGCAGCCAAAGATCGCGGTGATTGATTGACACAGGATTTGAGTCGTTGAGTTTGCGTCGGACAGACACGTTTACTCCTTCTTCCTGAGGATCAGTGGCGAGCTTTGGACTTAGTCATATAGAGTGTAGCCTGCTTTGGAAACCTCCCGAACCGGCAAAGGTCGCCGAAGTTTGCTTTCCTATTCATACCAACGCGATAACTAAAAGAAAATGATACCGTCTTTCAGCGATCGAGTGTTTTCGTCGTCTGCTGTAAAGAATGAGACCTAAGTGGAAGCAGAGATGGGCGAATCCGAATCCGGATTCGAATCCAGGATTCGTGCTTTTGGCCGGATCCGAATCTTCTGCTTGTCAAGCCGGATTCGTATTCGGACTCCGATTCCAAACCCTCAATCTTACGAATCCGCTCGAAAGTCTAGACTAAATCCTTCCGGTTACCGTTTTCCCAATTTTTACACAGAGGGCCTACGCAGTCCAACTTTTTGGTCTCCACCACCAACCATCCTCAGTAATCTATCACGTTATCTGATTACCTTATATAACACTGCTTTTTGTCACCTCTGATTTTTAAACTAAAACCTATGTGCAGGATTTTTTGTTTTTTTAAGGTCGGATTCGAATCCGGATTCGATTCCCGATTCGAATCCTCAGCATGAAATGGTGGATTCGGATTCGGAATTGAATTCGTACCTAGCCCAGGATTCGGATTCGAATCCTTTCATGATCGGATTCGCCCATCTCTGAGTGGAAGAAACAAGAGCTGTAAGCTTATATGACACTTGCAAGTAGACGCAGTAGTCAATAATAACGGCTAAGATTCTTGCTGTGTTGAGGAACAGACGATTACGGACCTTTCGGATTCATGAAAATGTATGGTTTAGTAAATTTGCGCTTACAACGCGCAATTTAAGGGGGCTAGGAATTCGTTTTTTAAGCAATTGCACTGGTACACAATTGATCATGGGCCGTTGGCTCACGAAAGTATGTCACTCGCTCGGTAGTGTTTTTTTTTGCATTTTGCGGCTAAGATGGGCCCTTTCAGGGATTCGATGGAATTTGGAAGCAAAATACTTGGGGCACAAATGGTCACGGGCCCTTGGGAATCAGGAAAATGTATTTTTTGTTCAAAAGTATTTCACTTTGCAGTTTATTGGGGCTATTTTTTTTTTAGTTTGCTGTTAAAATGCGCACTTTAAGGGAGCTAGAAATTCATCTCTAAGCATAACACTTGAGACAAAAGTGACCATGGGCTCATGGGGATCATGGAAATAAAGATTTTGCTTAAAAGCTTTTTCTTCTTTGCAGTTAGGATGGTCGGATCTGTGAAGTGACAATTTCTCAGGCAATCTTGTTAAGTCCATAATGCTCAAGTCAGGTTTCATCGTCCTAGCACATCGGAAAGTATCTTTAAACGTGATCACCGGAATTCCGCACCCCCCCCCCTCTTCAACTCCCCCAAGTGCCTGAATCCGGTCCGATTTTGTCACTGATGTATCTGAGGCTTGTGCTTGTTCTTCCAACCAAGTTTCATCCCAATCGCTCCACTCTAAGCGCGTCACAAGATTTCCGCCCCCCCCTCCCTCCGGCTCCCACCACATTCGTCGGATCCGGTCCGGACTTGGAATGAGACATCTGAGACACGAGCTTTTTCCAAATATAAAGTTTCATGAAGATCCGATAACCAGTTCGAAAGGTATACATTGCTCAAGATTCGGGATTCCCCATCTCTCCACTCCCCCACGGTGGTCAGATCGGGAAAATGACTATTTACAAGTTAGTTTGGTCGGGTCCCTGGTGTGCATCCCAAGTTTCATCGTCCTTGCACTTCTGGAAGTACCCTAACTCGAGAAGAGTGGACCGACAGACCGACCGACAGACCGAATAGTCATCGGTATATAGCACTTGAGCGAAGCTGCAAGTGCCATAAAAATGGATCCTAATGAGATTAAAAGAAACAAAACTGTACTTTAATCGCGACACTATTTACGTCATACGATGGCCTGAATCCAGAGATGCGATACTTCGTCCTGTAGTGTCATCTAGCAGAGAAAACTGTTTAAAGCAGATTATAAAGGTCGGGAGATCCCGAGATGTCTCTGTTAAAGATGTAATGAAAACCAAGGAAAAGCCTCATGCTATTGGAGCAAAGAGAAGAAATTATGGAAGCTCCGTAAAACAAAACAAACAACTCGTACTATTGATTAATAAAATTTCATCTGTTGAAAATAGAGAATATAATTACCGTAACTTACCGTCTCAGCTTCCTGTGCTGACTTTTCCGATATCATGGCAACAAACCAAAAAGTCAGCAGATACTTTTCAACGGTTTTTTGGGTCTCCCTGGCAATGCTTGCTATACATAACATTCAATGCAGAACGTTTTTAAAATCCCAACAGATTATATCCCTAGTGTTGTCTGTTGAAACTGCGAATCCTAGTGTTATCTGTTATGAATATGTTCTGTCATCTGTTCTCACAGTGTACATGTCCAGTTTTAGTAAATAGATCTAAATAGCTCTCTTTCCTCTACGGAAATAACCTTTTGGACTATTTATAACAAGAGCAGAAAGTTCATATGGTACTTGCAAGGTGGGGATTTCAAAAATATTAAAGCACAATGGGCACTTTTAATGCTTTACTTTGTATTAAATGCTTCACAAAACATTTCCGACTTCCTCTAGAAGGCGCTACGAAAATCGGCCGTTTTCATGTTATCCCTTGTCTTTACCTCTCTGGCATTTCGGCGATCCAAATCTTAGGAGCTGGGATATCGTGGCAGGAAATTCAAAACTCCCAACAATGCTTGATATAAAAGATATATTTGAGATGTCACCAAAGTCAAGCCGCAGATGCAGTTTACCTGATTGTTCTAGTGTTTCATCAGAAGTTCCATGGCTTAAAGTGCCGATTAAAAGTTTTTCTTTGTGGAATAGTGTTGTGAAGCTTGATTAGCTTGCTTTATAAAATGTACCAGAATATGCAATAAGCTTATAAAAAATAACATAGCTACAAAAATCATTCAAAAACAAATAACCTATTCAAATCTGAATAATACAAGATGATTTATGCATAAAATAAAGATCTACTAAGTATTATAAGAAATATCACTTTTATCTTTGTCCAAGCTAGTAAATTGAGCATGTACTGGCCCAAAAAATTACGCTTTGAAATACCACAGAGAGGAAAATGTTGAAAAAGCTGCTGATCTAGGGGGTAAGCATTGTTCCTAGGTTGTTACAGAGTGTGATTGGGGTAGTTTGATGTGCCCATTGAACCTTAAGAGTGTGTTAGTTTGTCTATCTTTTTTTGAGGGGAGTGTTTTGCTTCTTCCGGATATCCTAAATAGCACTTCGGAAAGGGTTATAACAAAGGTGTGCGAATATATCGACGGAGCTCTGAAGCTAAGAGCGACCAAGCTTCGTAGTGAGGCTTCATAGCCGTACGAAAATATTGTTTTTGTTTTCTCTTGTAATGTGTATTCTTGTTGTGTTACCTGGGCTTTGTTCACTTTTTGTTTTGCTTTGTTGCGTGATGGTCTGATGGCTTTATGTGGAAATAAATCCTTCATTCACTCATGTTGGCTGCCAGTTAATCCTGGAGGTCAATGGGCTAATGGAGAAGGAAATGATCATATTAAAGTTTAACTGAAAAGCCAACTTATTTTTGTGTCATTTCATTGAATACACTGAATTATTGGCTTCTGCAAAGGGATTTTTAATTTTCCACTATCTGCTGCAGTTATGACGGCCGTCCCCACAGCGTAATTTCTACTATGACGCGGGAAATTTCAGTCTCAACACAAACGCTGCTTTTCGAAGTTGGCACTGGTGAGATTGGTGAAGATTGCTTAATGTCTGAACAAAAAACATCATAAATCTTTCTCGTAAGGCACACAACAAAAATACAAGCGCATAGAGATACCACTAATCACACCGAAATTCCACTATTTGAAAATCGATTATTCGTGAATAGCGGAAACAACGAAGTAACGCATTTTCAGCGGGTCTTCAAGCCAATATAAGTGAAAAGTGATGGGTAACTAGCAGGCCCGTATCCAGGAATTTTTTTCGGGGGAGGGGGGGGGTTGCCTGCGGTTCGGACAAAAAAGTACAAAAAAGACATAGATCAGAAGGAAAAGCCTTTAAAAATGACTTGTGTTGTGTGTTTGGGGGGGGGGGGGGGGTCAACCCCCTACCCCCTGGATAGGGCCTTGGTAACTAGACTGTCGTATCCCAGCCCTTTTCGGATAAACTTTAATGTTCTAGAGCTAGCAGTAAGACGTCTAGGTCGCTTCTCTCTCCTTGGTTGTTCATAACAGATTAAAAACGGGAAATGGACTTTTCCATCCCCATATTTTTATGAGCGGGTTGAGAGAAGAACGTCTAAAAACCGCTAAAAACGGGTCTTGAAAAAGGCAAAACACGATTTGCGAAGAAGTGTGTCCGTAGTGGGGCCCGGGCGTAAGGGTCGTCTTACCAAAGGTGGACTGCTGATACGTTAAAAAGAAAACCCTTTTTGTTTTAACTTCTGAACTAGGGTTTGGTTCTTGTAATTATTGTATCTTCTTTCTTCGGTTAAAAAACAGAAAATAATTGCAGTGGCACTTACTTTAACATCAGCCTTTTGTACGAAACTTTTATTCAAACAATGTTTACAACGGATACGTCAGCTGTGATTCTTCGTCCGCGATATTTCGGCCCTTCTTGGCAAGGGTCCTCGTCAGGCTGTCAATCCTCTGGTTCAACTTTGGGGATAGGAAACAAAGCTAGGACCGAAATATCGCTGACGAAGAATCATAGCTGACGTATCCGTTGTAAACATTGTATGAATAAATGTTTCAAAGTCAGCTTGGGCTCAAAGAATATTTATGTACGAAACTTCCTGGACCAGACCTGATTTTAGGTCGTGTTGGTCGTATGTAATATAGTTTCTTCTTAGTGCCAGTCAGGGAAGAGTGGTTGGATCGCCCTTTTCGTTGTTTTAGTTTTTTTTTAGTTTAGTACTCTTTATTATATAAACCAACTTTTACATGCTAAACTACATGAACACACCTTTTTCAACCCTCTTAACATACTTTATACATGTAGCTGTACTTCTGACTGCAGGAAAGCCAGAATGGGCCTGTGGGGGCAGTAAAAAAAACACTTCAGTTTACATTAATTTTCACATACTTTTTCAAAAAAGAGAAGAAAACTGAAAGAGGAAGAACAAAAAGAGCCGGCTCACGAATAAGCGCAAGAAGCTAAACTGATACCGAGCACGAGAGCTTGTGTCCAGTTGTATCACCGGAATCAGTGGCGAAGCTGCTCTGCAAGTCCTGACTCGGATTTCGGCAAAATCAGGGGGCAGGATGGGGCGTATAGGGCTGGGTCCAGGATACCCCTCCAAGTCGTCCCATAATGCCTGGATCTAGCCCAGTTCGTAAATGGTACGTCCAGAGCTTATGACCGTCCTGCCCGCCAATTTCCGATCGATCCCTCCACGCTAAGCATGCAACAAGATTTCCGGAACCCCCGTCCAAATCCTCACCAGAATGACCGGTCATTAAATGGAAAGCCTAGGGCACGTGCTATTCTACTTCCCAATCCATCCGAACTGGATCTCCCAATCGAGTGTTATGCATGCCACAAGATTTACATTTACGGACCCCCCCCCCCCGCCAACTCACTGCACGGCGGCCCGATCCAGTCCGAACCTGTAAATGGAATATCTAGAACGTGCCGGATCCGGATCAGATCAATTGTTCGAGAGTTATGCATGCCAGAACTTCCCTCAAACTTACCCTGGAGTACCCGTAGCCGGTGAAGACGTGTAACCTGTACAAACAAAGCTTATGACAGCCCTGTCCACAACGTTCCGTTCCAGTCCCAACACTTCGAGCATGTGGTGGTATTTCCCGTTCCCAACTCAGGGCCCCGCAGTGTCCGGTTCCGGTCCGGACCTATAAATGGAACATCTAGAACGTCTGCTCTTCTCGACATCAAGCTCCATCCTTACCAGATCCATCATTCAATGACTATGCATGCCACACAGCCCCACCCCCTCCAACAAGATTCGTTTATATTTATAAATTGTCTGTGTCCAGTTTTGTTGGTAGAAGATGAAACACCGCAGAGGTGCATGTAGAAGCTAATTTTGTATTTTTTAGTTGACCTATATGGCAAAAATGGGAAAGAAACCATGACCTGTCCATATGCATGATTATTGTCAACACAACGGTACTTTTTGTTTCTTCAAAATCCTGACACCAGCCAACGTTATTCACAGACAACAAAAACTTCAATTAGCCGGTATGTCTAGTCCTTGCCTTAGACCAGTGGTTTCCAACCTTTTCCGTACCACGCACCGCTAATCAAGGTTCGAAAAGATTGCGGACCCCCTTTTTCGGAACATGAAAAAGACGATATTTATTATCATAAATGATAAGGAATACATGTGTAGAAATATATACAAAATCAATGAGGCAATACCTGAGGCTTCTTTGTAGCTAAAATTTTGTCGAACCTCGGCTCGATCTCATTAACGGCAAGATTTTCTACAGCCGGCCTGTTTCTGTGTTTGGTTTTGATGTTCCCCCTGTTTTGATCAAGCTGCATCGCAAACTATTTTCGTTACCTTAATTCTCAACCTGAATGACAATATCCGTTTAGCTCCGTCAAATATGACAAAATCACTTGCAATTTTTTCGATTCTTCTTGAAACAGTATTTGTTTGACACAGGAACAGATTTTACGGCAGTAGGCTAGCTGTTTTGGAATCAACATTATTTCATTGACTTTCACTAGGGTTCGTAAATAGAGGCGTCATGCACGGGTTGGCATCACTCTTCCCCCCAAAGTGGTCGGCCAGACGGTTAAAAAGAAAAGAGTCGGCGCGAAGCGCCGCAATTTTTTCGTAAAGTAGTTATTAAAAAAAACAGTCGGTAAAAATGACTTGTCGGTCAGTAAAAATACCTTGCCGCTGAAATATGTTTTGGTGGTGATGCCTCTGCTGGTAACATTAGGCTTTCGGTAATCAAAAATGAGTGAGGCGAGATCCTGAAGTTACAGACTAAATCAGTTTTGATTCCTTTGCGTACACCTTGCAAGCGTCTCGTGTACCCCATCCGGTACGCGTACCACTGGTTGGGAACCACTCCCTTATGCCCGGGCCACATTCAGTCACACCTGTACGTAATTTGGTTCGTTAACTTTGGTTATTAACCACTATTACGTTTCATCCTGGTCGCACCTGGAACGAAGAAATTCAAGATATATTACCACCATCATCACTCAAACGTTAACAAAACTGGCTAAAATCAGCGACTCTGGTCTGTGATTGGTCCAAACACTCGAAAGATACGTTTCAAAATGGCGGAGATGGATTTTTCCATCTGGACAACCTTACGTTTTCAGCGTCTTTTCTTCCCAATTTCGACAGTAAGACGGACTTATTACCGGCGTTATTACTAGGTGTGACTATAGTGGGGCCCGGGCATTAGTTAGACCATAGGACCTCCTGTCGAGCCTCCACTGATGCATAGGGTGCCGACGAAGCCTCTTATGGTGGGTTTACACACTGCGTAAAATCCGAGCGTATTTTGAAATCCGAGCGTATTTTGAAATCCGAGCGTATTTTACGCACGTTTTGAGCTTGAAAAGATTTCTAGTAATACGGACGTAAATAGATAAATCGGTCCGTTTTGTATTCAAAAACGTTCGTATTGCTAGAAATCTTTTCAAGCTCAAAACGTGCGTAAAATACGCTCGGATTTCAAAATACGCTCGGATTTTACGCAGTGTGTAAATGGACCATTAGTCCGAAGCTAACGTCGACGATTTAGTTGCTGGGAGGTGAATGTTGTCCGCTCAATACTTATTCAGTAGATCAAACTGCAGTGAATGAATAAATGAAGGACTTATGACACTCTGCGTAAGGGCATAAGTGCAGGAGAAAAGGACCAAGAAATATAAGCTAATCTCGAAACACTCAAAAATATTTTCCATAAAGGTTATTCACTAATTAGAATCACCATAGTGACTATAGTGACAAGTTTAGGGGACACACCCTTTCATATCGAACATCTCGTGGTTTTTCGGTAGAAATCACTGAAAAACCTTGAAATACTATACACCAATAGAAACATATACTGCCAATGTGTAGCCGAATTTTTAAGCTCATATTCATATACCAGCTTCATGTTTTTACTTCTATCTTCTTGCCATGTCGGATGCTTCCGAATCGCATCAGTAGATGGCCCCACGGTTGTGCCGGTCCTGGTTTTGAGGTAGTGACTTGGATTTCGGAGGGGGGGGGACTAGACATTGCAGATGCTAGAATGCTTCCGATGTAACACATATTATTTAATGAATAGAAACACGTCAATGCACGCTATTAGAAGGTTGTAATTTCTTAGCTACAAAAGTACATTTAGTTTTTTTTTTCTTGTCCAGACGACAAGTGACGTACTTCATCCAAGTGGCCACCCCAGTATGAGAAGAGTAATCTCGTTGATTAGTATTAGTCTCTAATTAACAATTACTTTCGCTGTGCTTCTTCCAAACCTCTTCGTTAGCACATTGGAGGGAGAGCGCACCCTTGTACTGAGAGAGAAGGAACGCATGCGCGTCGCTGGAGGCGAACTAACTTTATGAACGGTTGACAGATGATTCTTGCCTTAGTTCCCTCAAGGAATTCATAGGGACAGTGAGATAGGATAAAGACGAGCGTTGATTTCCGGAAGTAGTGAAAGAAGGTAAGATTGAAATCCAGACAAGTGCAAACTGTGAAACAGTTCAACTGTGGGCTAGCGATATCTTTGAAAGCCTGCGATGCCTTCTGAACCTGATTTACAACAGTGGAACATCAGCAGCGGACGACGTTGTTACATACTCGTTTATTCAACTCTGGGCAGTCAAGGAAATGGCCATTCAGTTGTCCCTGAGAGCTAGTAAAGACCTACTTTGGATCACCAACAGTTGATTTTGTCACAACAAGAGCAATATCCAGCAAGAGGATGAAACTGACACCGTTCAAATTTTACCAACATCCAAAAACAGTGTTGATCTACTGCATGTTTATCAGACACCTCCATAATATCTTAAGATCTTTCCTAAGCAAGCCAGTGCTCATGTCCAGGAATGAGGATGGCTATCAGGCTTGCCTATGGAAGATATCTTGGCTTTAAAGAAGATAAATAATCTCCCTGATAGTATCTCTGGTTTAAGGTGTTATCAGCCCTCATAAAATTATGTAACTATAGTTGGAGGAATATAGTCCTTAATAGCTTTTCCGATTATTGCCACCGTGAGCTCCGAAGTTGTCGCCTATACATGCAAAGTACTCCTTAAGTGGACTGACTAAAAAAGGAACCCGTTGACGAAGCCTTGAAAACATTGCGAGAATTTGCCCTGGAATCCTGGCTTATTCTCTCATATCCCTTTTTTTCCGGAAATAATGAAAGTGATAAATTATCCCACTTCCATTATGTTGTACGAATATGTCGAGAAGTTCGTCGTGTGGAAGTGTTGGATAGAGAATATCCAGCCGGAAATTCAGATTATGGGTAAAGAAAACATCCATGTAAGGAAACCAAACCCCTTCTTCCAGCTACTTCATCTGTAATTGCGGGACCATGTGCCCTGTAAGACCTTTGTACTCGACAGAAGTTCAGCTATGTCGAGCCCGAGTTCGAGCCCAGTCTTCTCAGGTTCCTCTCGATTTCCAGCTAATGTAAACCCGAACGGATAGAGATCCTTCGTGATGCCGATCCACCAGCCGTTTCCCTCCTAGTCATATTTCTGTTCAATATCGTCTGGGACATGAGTGACCCATACTAGTCAAGCGTAGCAGGCCAACAAAAGGCATGTCAGAACTGACCTTCTGCGGAATGTCTTCTTGACAACGTCATCAACGTCATTCCTCTATCCGCAGCCGTCTGATATCTACTTTCGTAAGTGAATTAGCTGTCATTAACCCGAAGAGACTGCTAAACTGCAGGTTGTCTGGGTTTGAACGAGGAAACATCCAAGTTGTCGGACTTGTATCGAAGCAGGATTTCCGTATCTTCATTAGATAAACAGACAGCGTGAGGAACCGAAAGACTTGCCTCTTCCAATCTGTTTACTTTTTTAAGAGTCATTCACCATACAAGGACTATGTTCGAGGGCTGACTCGGAAATTGCATCCCTTTGAAAACTCGACTGCAGGATGCTTCTTCTCTTTTTCTGAGCTGACTCAGGAATGATCAATATCATCGGTATTAGCGCATTCGTCTTCTTCTTCATCAGTTAAACAGGCACCGTTAGGGATGACATACCCACACCTTTGACGAACTATAATAGTCCTCCTCTCCCAGTACCTGACGTTCTTTGCACATAGAAGGACTTCTAGTTGGGTGTTGAGTATTAGGCATAAATCGTATCCATTTAGGTCCATCGAATCGTCAACTTCTTATCAACTTTCTTGACACACAACACCACGTAGATAACGCTTATCGAAACGACCGTAATATTTAAAATGCCGATTGGCTAGAGCCAATCTGTTTCATTCTGAAGTAGCAAGGATCCTGTTGGACGGATTTTTACGGCAGTTGCACCTTCGCTCAAGTTCCATATAGCGATCACTTTTCAGTCGGTCGGTCCACTGTTCTCGAGTTAGGGTACTTCCAGAAGTGCTAGGACGATGAAACTTGGCAGGCGTATCGTGGACCCGACCAAGCTAAATTGGAAATAGTCACTTCCCAATCCGAACACCGTGCGGGGAGTAGAGGGGAAGGGGAATCCGGAATCTTGAGGTATGGATAACTTTGGAACGGGTGATCGGCTCTTAATGAAATTTAATATTTAGAAAGATTTCGTGTTTCGGATGTCCCATTTCAAGTCCGGACACGAATCCGATGAACATGGGAGGAGTTGGGGAGGGGATCGGAAATCTTGTTACACGCTTATAGTTAAGTGATTGGGATGACACTTGGTGGAAGAACAAGCACAAGCACTAGATTCGTCAGTGACAGAACTGGGCTGGACTCGGGCACTGTGGGGGGAGTTAAAGGGGGGGGGGGGGTACCGTTGATCACGAGTTAAGGAATTCCAGATGTGCTAGGAAGGTCAAACTTGGCTTGAACATTAGAGACTTGACATGCTTGTCTTACAAATAGTCAGTTCGATGATCCGACCATCGTGGAGGGAGCGGGAATCTGAATTTTGAGGTATGTATAACTTTGAAACGGGTGATCAGATCTTAATGAAACGTGATATTTGCAAAGACCTCGTGTCTAAAACGTCCTATTTAAATTCCGGACCTGATCCGATGAATTTTGGGTGGAGGGGAGAACCGGAGTATCTTGTGACGAGCTTAGAGTGGAGCGATTGGGACGAAACTGGATCGGAAGAACAAGCACAAGCCCTAAATACATCTGTAACAGAACCGTACCGAGTTCGGGCACTTTGGGGGGAGTTAGAGGGGGGGGGGGGGGGTCGGAATTCTGGTGATCGCGAATTAAGGTACTCCCAGATCTGCTAAGACGATGAAATTTGGCTTGGACATAAGAGCCTTGACAAGATTGGCTTGGAAATTGTCACGTCACAGAGTCGACCATTGCTTAAAGTACTTATTCTAACCGCAAAGGACGAAAAATATATATTTTCGTGATCCCCATGAGCCCATGATCTTTTTTGCCTCAAGTGTTTATGAATTCCTTAAAGTACAAACAATACGTCTGAGTAAAATATATGTTTTCATGCTCCTGATAAGCTCGTCATCATTTTTGCTTCAAGAATTTTGATTACAGTTGAATCTCGAGTGCCCTTAAAGTGCGCATCAGCCAACAGCCAACTACATTACCAAACGATACATTCTCGTGATTTCCAATGACCCATGAATATTTTTATCTCAAAGGTTTTATGATCACAACAAACCCACGAATTGAAGAATTCCTACTTTCGTCCTCTGACCCAGCCTTCCAAGTGCCATATGAGCTTCCAACTCTTGCTAGAGATGTCTCAGAAAAATCCTCTCCCTGGTTGTATCAGTGGTTAAAGAGGTGTTAGCTCTCATAGCAGAATGTTGCACTAGTTGGACAAATATTAGCTGCGTTCGTTCCCCTTCGGGCTGTCTCTGGTGTTTAGTCACCAGTGTCTCGTTCTTCTCATAAAACGCGTTCTTTTGGTTCACCGGTGAGTTGATGAAAACTGGCTAACTCCTCGCTGAAGCCAGGCTACCGAGCAGGTTCTGGTTAGTCCGCACTGGTGCGATAAAACCGGACACTGGTTAGTTCAAAAACGGGTTATAAGACTGGTGAGAAGTCACCAGTGGATGCAAAAACGGCTTATAAGAAAAACCGGAGACCACCGGTGAGAATTCCCGTGACAAAGAACGCAGCTATTGTCTCGAAGAGCCTTACCGATTGTTGCCACCAGGACGAAGTTGCCGCCTGCATGCGTCTCAGAAGCGGGCTGACCAGGGGCTGGCCAGGGAATTAATCTGCTGAGGAAGTCTGTGAACACATGGACCTAGAAGCTGTTCTGATATCCTTGCTGATTCTCTCACCTCCATTTTTGAGTCAAATGTCATTGAAGGTATGAGTTGCATTTCAGAGTGGACGATCCATATCGTTGCGTTTAAATTGATATGATATCTGTGACTGTGGAGCTGGCTTGCTGAACCCTTTTCTGTTCGTTACCTGGAAATACAGAAGGACCGACGAGTTTTCTCCATGCAGGAAACGCAGGAACTCCAGTTTCCGCAAACCCTACCCTGGAAAGGAGGGAGGAGCTCATTCAGGGGGTATGGTTTCACCCAAATGATACGCTACCCTGTTTTACAGTTTTTAATTTTATTTACAATTGACCAGGCCCGTATCCAGGAATGGAGGGGTCAACCCCCTAACCCCCCCCCCCCCCCCCGGATAGGGCCTTGCAATTGACCCATATAGCAGAAGTGACTACTTAGTGCGATGTCCGAAATAAAATACGAAGATGCGCGTTTTTGTTCTATGTTGGCGTCTTTGCTCTTCTGTGAGTGAATACAGCTTAACTGCAACAGCTGTTAAGTTCAGCAGTCGGGAAATGAAAAGTTCAACGCGAAATGAGACTAGCCTTGCATTCCATTCATTTCTAGACGGTGAGACTACATTCCGCCTTTTTTAAATTACCCATAACTATGTTCTAGATACTTACTTGTTTTCTGGAGTGTGGTATGGGCGACTACAGTCACACTGCAGTAGCCATCTTTCAAACGTCGGCGAGTGCAGAGTACGACATAGAATACGAGTCGGACCTGGCTTTCCTATTCATTTCCATCCGGCGAGAATACGTTCTACCTTGTTTAAACTACTTACGAGAACATCCTAGATAAAATTCCACAACCTGGAAAATGACGTCCTTGCTCTGCAGTTGCCCTGTGTTGTTTGTTTTCTTAAACCGCTCTTTCTGTCCTGCGCTCGTTAGCGAACATCGAATCTGCCGGGAAATTACTAAGCTGGCCAATTAGGCCTGTTATACCAATTGACACTTATACGACATAAATATCACTGGAAGGACCATATGTGCAGCTGCAACGCATGGCTTTTATTCCTTTCTCTTTTATGAAAATAAAGGGGGCGATGTACGACAGGGGGCTACCCTTGAAGCGGACATCATAACCCTAGCCAACAGTTTAACAGGATAGGAGTGAAATGGTAATTGGTGCTTGAACAAAATTAAGCAATCTCCCAACAGGCAGAACTTTGTCCAGCTGAGAGGTCGTATGAGAATGGTTAGTCATTGCTATATCAGAGATAGTCTTATCCAGGTGAATCAGTCTGAACCCGACGTTGTAGTAGGACAGTTTGAAGAAGTTTGTTCATATGGGGTGAAATATGAGAAAAACTATAATTAGTTGATAGAAGAATTATGACGAACACACCTGTACCTTTTATTTCTTCAGAGTCCTAACACCAGCGAACACTACGCATAAGAAACGAGGACGAGTGTCGTTGCCGCATTATAGATGGTTTTCGTCCTGTTTATGTGTGGTAAGGCATGATTGCAAAACGAATGTTGTGACCATTTTTATGGTACTTGAAATATTTTAATTTATCTGGGCGATTTTGTATTTGTCCACCAGTACTGACGTTAGACTGTGCAGTGCTTGTACCATGGCACACACCCAGATTCATCCAGACGCGAAGAATTTGAATTTAAAGCCTGCATTTCCAGGGCTAAAGATGCGACATGTACAAAAGTAGGAAAATGATTTTAGGATATGTCTTGCAGTGAATCTAATAACAAAAAATTCCGTTTGGAATCAGCCTACATTTCTAGTTGGTATATATTTCAAGTGCAGAGGGACAAACACATGCAGGTACCACAAATGCGAAAGAATGAGTTCGTTCTATGAAATCGATTATCCCTGGATACCGGACAAATGAGGTAACGCATTTTTATCCGGTTGTCAGGAATATTTAAGTGAATAAGTGATATGTTACTAGACTGTTTGATCGTAGCCGTATTCGGTTAAAATTTAATATCGTCATTTAAAACTAAAAAGACTTCGACCTTCAGCACACCCTACGCATTTATTTGTAGCGTTTTAAAAAATGACCAATTGTCCACAACACATCCAATTTCACATTTGTTAGCTAGACAAGGCGCTTGTCAGCCGTTGTTGAAAGCAAAGTGATCTTAACCAACTTCATTCCCCTTTTGCCGAGGTAAAACAGCTTGAACGCTTTCCATGAAAGACTTCGAATTTATCCTCAAACTTTTGTTTGTTTCGAGGCTCAACTTGCGAGATCATGTCCGAACAAGGCTAACCCGTGGCTTATCGCCGGAAAGGAGTCGAGAAAGCTGTCGAAACTGGAGTAGACGGTACCTTGGCATTGTTCGTGGAAGAGTATTTGTAGTTGGAAATATGTAATTTCACTTGGTTGCTTAATCCTTGAAAGCTACAGAAATTTAGGAGACTGCCGGAATCACCCGGTGTGCGTTCCGGTACGCTGTGTTGTGTGTCGGCAAGAATCACTCTGGAAGTTGTGTGTCGGGTTGATATCGGGGCAAGCTGTGAGTCTATACTTATCCGGTGAGCAACAAAGTTGTCCCTGAATTGTCCAAAATTGTCGACTGATTCCCTGGGGCAAAGTCCGGTAGATCCCCTGATCCAACCTCCAGTAAATTCCCTGAGACAAGTTCCGGTAGATTCCTTGGGCAAGATTTCGGTAGACTTCCTGATCAAAATTCCGTTTTTTTTCCCACAGACCTTCAGGGGGATCCGGCACAATCCGGTAGATTCCCTAAAAATCAGTTCAGTAGAATTCGGCAAATTTTAACTCTTTCGCTCCGGATTTGTTGTTCAATGAATGCAGTTTCTCCCATAGTAACGCAAATTTCGCACGCGTATTTTGGGATGCGAAATTCTGTTGGACTTTGTGGGCAAGCGGCTTAAGACAAGCGATGAATCGGGTGCGTTACCCCGATAACTCCTGATCTTGGTACATTTCGACTCCTAAATTGTCCTCATTGTACCTCGACTTCTTCGGCCTTTTTAATTTTTTTTATTTTATTCAATTAGTTTAAATTAGTTTAGCAGAAAGTCGGTATGATATTAAGTTAAGAATGTGAGGTTGTTTGTTATTTGAGATTGTTGTTTGTTTTGTTTTTCTGTATATCGCTTAATCGCTTTCAAATACAGATATATATATATATATAAAGGAGTAAGCCATACGGCTTGTCGCATAATACAAGAAATATAAACACTCTTCAAGTGGCAAAAAAAAAGGATAAATACTACTATAACATGAAATAAAGAACATCCATATTTGATAACTGTTTAACACATATACATGTTTTCATAAAACTTGGTCCCAACTATAGCGGTCTTAAAAGCTGGTAAGTTTTGTATAGTGATCACTTCTTCTGGTAAATTGTTCCAAAGCTTGGCTGACCCCCTTTTTTTTGGTGTTGGATTCATTCCTAATGGATTCATTCATCTATTCATGCAGTCTGTAATCGCGTACTGGTCGAATCCTTTGCAGAACTCACAAGTCTTGTCAATAGTCTTTGGTCTTGATATGAATCTGTTATCCACCTATTCGTTTACATTTAGAATTTCATTAGCCATGGCTTAAATGTTCAATTCGGCTTTGATTTGAGGCTCATTGAGTTCAGGGCTCAGGTGGGGGTCCACTTCATCAAGAATTTTCTCACAGTAGGGACCGGGGCTGTTTCGGGGGGACCCCTACACAATGGCTTGCGGTATCCCAACCGGATGTCATTGTTACATGTGAATGATTTTCAGACCAGTCTTTTTGTGGGAACCGTCTTTGCTGTACCCGAAATGAAATTGACAATACCATTTGATTTCTTGACAGAAGCAGAGAACTTGCATTTCGTTGTTGGGTTTCCTCCTCAAAAATATCATCTT
Source organism: Branchinecta lynchi (assembly GCA_023053575.1). Classification (NCBI taxonomy): domain Eukaryota; kingdom Metazoa; phylum Arthropoda; class Branchiopoda; order Anostraca; family Branchinectidae; genus Branchinecta; species Branchinecta lynchi. The sequence continues at coordinate 18,938,661 of JAKZAP010000018.1, forward strand.
AAGTCAGGGGTGTGCAATGTCAGAAGTTTCATAATAGATAACACGAGGTGTTACGATCAGGAAGAACCGAAAAACCGCCAAAACTATCTGCTGAGTTTTCCGACATCATGACGATAAGGAATAAAGTCAGTAGATGCTTTTTTGGCTCTTCCTAAAAAGCTTGTTATGCATAAAATGTCATGCATAACGTTTTCAATCACAACAGATAACATCCGAAGTGTTATCTGTTACGCATTATCTTTTGAAACCGAGCATCCTCGTGTTATCTTTTATGAAACTTCTGACAGTGTGGTGAATCGAGCCAGTTTGGAGCTGAACTAAAGACAGTTATGTTTTTGGTAATCATAGTTTTCAACAAAAGTAAGGTGGCTGTGGGGAATCATTTAGTTGCCAAGAAAAAAGCTTGATGTGAATTCTCCGCGTCTCCAGGGTCATGCAATAGGGCGCTTCTGCATAGATTGAAGAACATACAGTAGAGGTACGCTTCTTTGATTAGTTAACTTTGAACAATGCAGTCTGAAGCTAAATGGTAACGTTAAAACCCAAAAACCCTTTCAGGTGGTCTAAGCGGCAGGTAAAAATACACTTTGGTTTACTGGTAGTTGACTTTATCACAAAAGTGGATGAAAATGTGACTGTTCAAAGTTACTAATGTTCAAAATTTTAGGGATGCGATGTAAGGGGTAAATGTGGAGGGCAAAGCGAATTGAGGCAAAGGAGATGGTAACGGCGATCCGTTCCTTAACCAGGTGACGCTCGTGACCCGAGCTAGATGGCATGATATACTGCGGCGCCAGGATCACGAGCAAAGCCTGACAGTTGATTAACCCTTGGTTCACACTGCTGCTTCGTATGCGACACGATTTTTTCTTTGATGTTCCGACGTGCGACAGAATCGCATGAACGTTCCCCCCACCACGCAGACGCATAGGAAAACAAAGATTTTCCTCGAGGATATTCTGCAAAACGACAAAGAAGCCCCTGAGGAAACGACCTCTGAAGATGCTGGGAGATTACCCATTTGAATACCCACCCACATATTAGGAAATTTTCAGTCAAACCCAATATGTCATCTTGCTCAAAACAGGTTAACAAAAGTCTATTCAGAAGATAGTTTGCATTCAGCCATCCTAGGATTACCGTCAGACAAGGTAGAGCAATTTTTAGTCATGAAAATAGACTAATATTTGTTTTTCCTTTTCTTTGCCAAGAAAAATCGCATGTGTTATGTCGGATCAGTTGAAATATTTCAACGTATCCGAACAAAACGCAAAGTTCTGCTTTGCTTGTCGCATGATTTGTGTCGTATGTCGCATGACGCAGAATTTTGTGCGAAATCGCAGCAGTGTGAACCAGGGCTAACAGGCGGCAGGACGGTGGGCGTGGAACCTCACAAAGTGAGATCCCCGTACGCGCAGGTGAATTTTTTTTTCATTAATAATTGAAAATGAAAAAAAGAGAAAAGGGAAGTAAAAAGAGTGAGAAAAGTAGGATTTTTAGAATGATACCTCTACTGTAGGCTACCTGTGAGTTTTCACCTGTAAACCAACACGATCAGTAACAACCACGAAAGTAACTGCTATCAACCAATAGAAAGGCTCAAGATTTCCAGCTATGGTCATTCCCAACAGCGGTATCGTTGTTAATTTGTAGACGGTCGTCAATGGTTTGTGTAGATGATCGTACGATTGAGTATTTATTTATTTATTTATTAATAGAAAAAAGACGTTAAGTCGAAGCTTCTCTCTCGATGTTCCAAAAAAAATCATGGCGGGTCCAAAACAACAAAACCAAAGGTTTCGATGGGATCCCAAAAATTTAATATCGGATCCAGACAAATGGGTGGTGTATATATACGATATCCGGTCTTCGCCAGACTCCTTGGAATTTTCTGCTATTAAGATCTGGAAACAGAAGAAGGCCAATTGCTAATGTGAGAAAATCAAGTTCAGATATTGAGTCAGCATGTGTATATTTACCCCTAGGCTATACTTCATGTCTACTTCGACGAAATTGATCAAATCTTCCTGCCTTACTTCTGCCAGATATTCGGTTTCGACAGGATTCCAGCCGAACTAGTTGTCTTGCAAAAATTAAAACTCCAAAACGAATTCAGCGTATCTTCTTACCCCTATATCAAACATCTAATCAACTTTAGATAATACTTTAACTTTTAACACATTTTCCGGTTTCAGACGGATTCTGGCCGAACTGTATGTCCGGGTAGAAAATGACAGTCAAAAGCGGATTCAGCATGTCGTCTTACCCCTTAATCGGACATCTAATCAACTTCAAATAAAACTTCTTATAAACTTTCCGGTTTTGGCCGGATTCCGGGCGAACTATTTGTCCGGCGAGAAAATGATTTTCAGATTCGTGTTTAAAATGTCTTATTACCCCTAAAGCGGCTATCTCATGTTAAAAAAAAAAATGTGTTCGCCCCTTAATTTGAACCCCTCCCACACCCCTAAATGTTGAGCTACAAAGCCCATCTACGAACTCGACCTCTCTCCTGACCTAATGATTCGTCACACCAAGTTTCATCAAAATATAGTTTCTAAACCCTTCGAGAGTTATCATACAGACGGGCAGCTTTTACGAAGTCACAGGTATTCCACAACTTTCGTTTTGAGATATCAAAAATGCAGTGCCGTATTTTTCTGCACTTTTGCTGATCTCTCTGGTATCTTAAAACATACTTACCTACGATACGAGTGATATTTTCTAGGTAAAGTGGCGTAAATAGTAGACAGAATAATAGATTTATTTTAGTTTCTAAAAAACTGCAAGTTGTTGTGCGTATGAATGAATGAGTCTTGACCATCAAATTCTAGTGATGACGTATGAATAAAGAAAGAAAAACACAAGATGCGAAAAACGGAAAAAACGCAAGATACAGCGTTAACTCGACAATATACCCTTCTTAACTATTGCTTTCCTTCAGCCGAAGGTGACTGCGGTAATCGGACACGTCAGTTGAGTTTTATTCGAGCGATATTTCGGTGCTTCTTGGGCAGGGTTCTCTTTAGACTTAAAGCAGAAAAACGAAACTTTTATGAATAATGAAAGGTTCTAACAGCTATAAGTATGATTTTGGGGTTTCTTCGTTGGAATTTGTGAGAATTAAAGCTTGTGATGAAATTTCATTTTGAACACGGCTGCTGTTCTGCTAACTCGACTGGGTGGTTACATGGTAGTAGTGGTGGTACTGTTTCCGCATTCTGATTAACTTCGGTTTTACTAAGGGCTTCGGAAGCTTCGCACAATTTCGCAAGTTTTTCTTTATGGGATTGATAAGGAACGTTTCCGAAAGCTTTCTGGTGCTTTAAATGCTGCATTAATGCTGCATTTTCTTTTCTTTTTTTGTCCGAAAGCTGTTACCTTTTTTTCTTCTCTAACACTTCTAGAATACCAAAATTTAAGTCAGGGAGAAGAAGAAGAAAAACTAATTAGCTGTATAAAGCTGACAAAATGGATGAGCTACTGATATCCAACCTTCTTATCTTTCCTTTATTTGTTGGCCATGATAGCCAGTTGTCTTAAATTTGGTATGTTTGCCGAATTGTCAGTTGTCTTTTTGAATTTGTTACGTTTGCCGCCGAAAACACTGAGAGAATCGCCGTACTCCTCAGTTTCTTCATGAAAATTTAGCATTCTTGCTGAATTTGTCGATGAATTTTATGCTGAATTAATGCTGCATTAATTGAGCGAAAGTATAAGTCCGAAAGCGAAATGCTGCATAAAATGCTGAATTAATCAGCATTTTCGTTCGTTTCGGAGCTTTCGGACACGTTCAAGAAACGGCAGAATTTATTTTCTCTAAGAGTAATGACTAGATAAATACACAAAAAACAAAATCTGAAACGAATATCTTGGGATATACCCCCTAGAAGCATCTATGCCTATGTGCTAGGCTAGGCCTATTCTAAGGAATCTCGCCAACCTTTTTGTATTGAGTCAGAAATATCTTAGTACTAATACTATCGTGGACGAACATTAGCTGAAAGTCCCTTTGTTATAATCGGGTTAGCGAGACAGATGAAGGCCCTCAGGTGTGGCATTAATAACAAGAACTTCAGCACGAAACTGGTTTACAAAATTCCTCCTTCGCGACCGTTTTAAAAGGTTGTGTGAACGAGGATCGGACCCTTTCTTCGCCTGTTAAACTAAATAATATCTCTTATCGTTTGGCAATTATGCTGTCTTCATATTTCATATTATGTCGTATAATTAAAAGAAACAGGGATAAGGATTTGGGTTGTGCGTTCTGGCTTTGTAATCATCAGCCGAAAGCTAGCTGGTGCCGACGAATTGCTGATAATCCGCCATGAAATATATGTAACTTGTGGTATTTTTCTGGCATGACGCGGATTCAGGGAGTGGGAACTAGGTGTATACGTGGTTAGTTACGCTAGTCCCCGTGACCTGTCCATATCTTTGCGTGAACGTTGTCGTGTTTCATGTTTTTCCCCTTCCGGTCTTCTGCATAGAATGCTGACCATCGTTATTTCTGGTGAATATAGAAATCCTCGTTCTTAACTTCATTTAGTTGAATAAATGATCCCTCTCCAGCTGTACTAGAGCCCACAAAAATAATGAAATATGTACTTGCCCATGGAGGCTCCTAGTATTTCGGTTTTGGGTTTCAGTAATTCTCTTTGTAAATTGTAATGCATTTTTTTTCGTTCTATACTATACCCCGCCTTTACATCAAGTGACGACTAATTGATATTTACTCATTTATCTAACGTCAGATCCGTTCAGTGGGTAAACTTTTCTTGTCATTCAGTAACCTTAAGTTAGTTACGAGTGCTACGTCAAAAGCAGTGTTTTACTCAACGGGTTACCGTGTGCCCATTCTCCATTAGTAACGACTGATTTTGTTCTAAGCCTTTCTGTAAGTTTTCTTATCTATCCTTTTTGCCTTCTTGAGGCTACTTCCAGAAGAGTTTGTATTTTGGCAAAAAAAAGTGTTTAGATTGGCTCACTAAAAGCACAAGTCGCAGTGGATACAGTTTCTTTCCCAATATTGTGACACACTGGCTCTCTTGAAACTCTGCTGAGCTTCTCAAAGATTACGTACTCGTCGCGGTTCTTTTCGTCCTCGCTTGGTCTCTTGACATCATTCTCATTTTGCGGTATTTCGTTGACCGATTCGAGAGTCTTTTTCTGCCGTTTCCACTTTCCATTCAACTACCTCGAACACGGCTAGTCACGAAATAACACGAGTTTAGTCTCTACCTCGCTCGGACGTCATTAGCGTCCACGTGATGGTGCATTCTTTCGCTGATCTTCGTTTCATCCTTCAGATCAAGCCATATCTGCAAGAGCCGCAGCTTCTGTAGTTGTGTACATCGAAATTAATGTGGTATTCTTCACTTTCTATTCAACCAGCTCCTTAGTCATAAAACACTACGAAGCTTCTGTAGTTGTGTACATCGAAATTAATGTGGTATTCTTCACTTTCTATTCAACCAGCTCCTTAGTCATAAAACACTACGAATTTCGTCTACACCTCAGTGGAAGTCAATAGGCTACCTACTTCGTGATGATGCATTCTTTCGCTGATCTTCGTTTCATCCGTTAGGTCAAGCCATATCTGCAAGAGCTATGTCCTCTGTAGCGTGTACATCGAAATCAATGTCGTATTCTTCACTTTCTATTCTACCAGTTCCTTAGTCATAAAATACTATGAGTTTAATCTATACCTCGGTGGACGTCAATATGCTACCGACTTCGCGATGATGCATTCTTTCGCTGATCTTCGTTTCATCCGTTAGGTCAAGCCATATCTGCAAGAGCTATGTCCTCTGTAGCGTGTACATCGAAATCAATGTCGTAGTCTTCACTTTCTATTCTACCAGTTCCTTAGGCACAAAATACCAAGAGTTTAATCTCTACCTCAGAGGACGTCAATGTTTCCATTCCCCCAGAAATCTCCGTTAAAAAAAATAAACTACTCAGAGTTACTTTAACCAATGGTCTAAAACGGGATGCCCACATCAAAAATATTTTAAAACAAGCCTCCCCCTGTATTGCCGTTTTGAAACTACTTATAAAATTTTCTTGCCCTCCTAAAGACCTCCTTCAAATTTACGTTAGTTTTATCAGACCTATTCTTGAATCCGCTTGTCCTGTCTGGCACTTCGGGCTCTCTTCAGAACACACATACCGTATCGAGAACATTCAAAAAAGGGCCCTCATGATTATTAAGGGGGAGGGTAAAGTGCCTACAGTTACCTACTAAAAAGGTTCAAACTCGCTACCCTGGAAGAGAGACGAACTCGCCTTAGCATCGATTTCGGTATCAAAACCCTATCTGTTCCCCGATTGCGTTATATTCTCCCACCCCCCTATTCTCTTGTACGTACTAGACCCCCAGCGAGAGAAATCCCAGAAAATCTCCAAACTAGCCCCTGTGGCCCATCTTCACAAAAGATATAGAAGGAGCTTTGTTCCAGCATTTGTTGAGTTGTACAATACCCGATAAGTTTATTCCTTTTTAGTTTTGTTTTTACCTTCGTGACAAAGTGTTATGTGATTCCTCATTTTGTATGACGAAAAGGTCAAATTTGGCGGTAACGCTGTGACAGATACTTTTGAAATATAAAATTGTATTCGATTCTATTCTATGTGCTACCGACTTCGTGATGATGCATTCTTTCGCTGATCTTCGTTTCATCCTTTAGGTCAAGCCATAACTGCAAGAGCCATGCCCTCTGTAGTGTGTACATTGTAATCAGTGTCCTATTCGCCGAATTTCGTCGACTTTGCCAACGGTCTTCATTAAGTCTTTTGGAAACTTCGGCTTATCTAAAGGCGTAGTTATCCTTTCCATTACGACGGCTCTGGCCGAGTTCCGATCCCCCTTCGTTTGGTCTTTTATGTGGTTCATCAACTTGCTATGTAAAATCTTCCAGACCTGATCAAGAGTCCTATTCTGCCCGTCCAACGTGGTGTGTATATGCATTTGAATTTTGAACCGTTCAAGAAGTCCCGGGATGAAGGAGGGCCTAATGACGTTGTTAACTTTGTTTGCTAGCAGTTCTTAATTGGGAATTGTGATAGTTGATGAGGATTTCTTGATAGGGGGGTGACAAGTTCTCCTCGGTTCGTTAGCTTAGGTTGCGTTATTAGCGGAGGCTTGTCCGGGTAGCAAACGCTCGTGGGCGTCCCTGAGATGTTGAGGAAAGGGATTCATTCGACTGCAACGCCTGAAGTTACCCAGTCGACATAAATCTAGTTTTTTTTTTTCAAATGTAGCAGCGACGAAAAGCTGACATTTTCGTGGAATTGTGTGTGGACACTTCGGCGCTGAATTCGGTGTTTAAAAAGCAAGAGCTGGAAGCTCGTGTGGCACTTGCAAGGGTAGCTTATCAGCTAAATTTTGTGCTGTCGGGACTGCCTTGGGACATTTTCTGATATGGAAATAGACACTAGCCGTTCTAGATACTCAAGAGCTTGTACGCCTGCAGAATTAATTGTCAAATTAGTGTTCGATGGGCATGATTGGACATTAACAAACTCTAGAAGCTATATTATCTTTAGCTCATATTGAGATTAACTTAAGGGGTATTGCTAACGTTTTGTGACATGAAAGCCTCATACCGGGGATCGACTACAGGAAGGGAAGGGAACGCGAGAAAAGCAGGAAGGCATACTAAAACCAGGAAGGGCATACTAACACGAGGAAGGGCATCCTAAAACCAGGAAGACTGCTGCCAGAATTCGCAGCACAGTTCCCTTCCTCTATTTAGTATTCTTTGAGGGGTCAGCAACTTTTCAAATACACAGTTCACCATCCCTTCCTCGTTCCCTTCCTCGGGATAGTAAAACAAGAAGCTGACTGCGAATCATGTTTGACTGCGATAACCTGATTCATCAGCTGAGTTTTAATCTAGAAAATTTCGGCCCTTCTTGGTAAGCGTCCTCTGCAGGCTCAATTTGGATAAACGAACCTGTGACCAACGAATCCCTGCCAGGGATGGCCGAAATGTCGCTTGAATATAATTCAGCTGTCGTATCCATTTAGTGCAGCAAATAAGAACTTTCCTTCAAACAATGTTTACAACGGATACGTCAGCTATGATTTTTCATCAGCGATATTTCGGCCCTTCTTGGTAAGGGTCCTCGTCAGCATGACGTATCCGTTGTAAACATTGTTTGAATAAATGTTTCAAAGTCAGCTTGGGCTCAAAGAATATTTAAGAACTTTCCGTCGACTAGCTTCCGAAATCTGATATCGATGAGTTACTAATGTTACTGCGTTACATATCAAAAATCTGATTATTTCATAGCATAGTTAGTTTGGCCGGAGGCAACGTCACTTTGTATACAATGCAGGAACTTTATGAGGTCTGTTGCGAACACGAGTCGTTGATGTTTGTTTAGTCTGGCAGTAAGAAACTCTTTTTGAAGAAGCGGAATGCCTTTAGGTCCTCACAATATCAGATATCTGACCCTTTGCCGGTGCTATAGCTTATTTTTTTTTTAATTTTGGATGCACGAAGGGTCCCCCCCCCCCGCCCTCCCGCATCCCACTAAGTGAAACAACTTCTTGTTAACCTCATGGGATTGCGTTTCAAGGCTCGCGAATCTCAACACATGTTCGTTATGTTTTTTTATGGTACGCATCCTAACACGGGTTCCGTCTTTTATGGCTTCAAGCGTTTGGCTCCCGTGTTCCCGTTCCAGTTCAGTACCGAATCCAAACACAAACGGATTCGATAGAGTAGCGAATCCTGTTCCGTTTTTACGGCACTTGAAGCTCCGCTCAAGTACCACATACCGATCACTTTTCGGTCTGTCAGTCTGTCTGTCAGGCCACTGTTCTCGAGTTAGGGTAGTTCCAGCCGTGCTAGGACGATGAAAATTGGCAGGCGTATCAGGGACCCTTCAAGTGCCATACTAGCTTCCAGCTCATGTTTTTTGTGCAAAACATAGGCACTAAAAACGGTCAACAGCGCATCGTGCTTGGATCCGAGTTCAGCACTCTAACAATTGAAAACGTAACTTGGCATTCGTAATAAGTAAAGCTCTTAGCCACGGGAAGAAAATGCCAGTTCTCCTGCCTGAACATCAGTTCTTCGTATTAAGAAGTCCCTGAGTTGTGTGACCATGTACGATTTCATTTTTCGATATACTTCGAAAGGGTGGCCTTTACTGAGAAGCCGTACTAAAGAAAACTTTAATCAACCCGACTGTAGGCTTTCCTTTGATTACTAATTAAATAAATGAACTTCAGACGAGGTTTATTACCTTACTTTTTTGCGAAGCCTGCTCATTAAGAACGCTAATTAGACATGTTTACAGGGAGAAAAAAAGCAATTCATCATGTAATTGAATTGTGTCTCTTTGAAAGTATTTTATTAGGTTTGTTTTTAACCTTTACCCTTAATTAGTCTCGACGAAATGGTTGCACTCTTTCATATGCCGAACCCCCAGGTTCTAATTAATTAATACCTAATTAGATTAATAGCAGCGGTCCTACTTTGAACTGTTTTGCCGACATCTGAGTAATGAGAAAATTCATTATTTTAATAGATAATTTGCCTAAAGTAATGTCCAACTAGATGAAAGAGACATCACAGCACTAATTAAGTTTTGTAATTACGGAGACCGGCTTGTTTCTAATACCTCTTGGCCGAAATGAAAGCCTCTAAATCCTGGTTTATTCAGTATCTGGGAGGGGTCCACGAGCCGTGAACAGACGTGTATTTCTCGGCATACGGCACAAATGTATAGTAACTCAGTTCGTTGGGTAGGCTATCTGTTTCCTTCTTGTTATAACTATTTGTGTATATTTCCTCCTTCTTCTGCTTCTTTGATTCTTCTCCGCCTTTGGGATCACAAGATGTTAGTGATGGGATAGACTACCTACGATTTCGTAAATTTTGTCCGCCCGTCCGTCTGTTAGCATGATCGCTCTCAAAGGGGTTGGTATATATTGTTCAAATTTGGTGTGGGAATCCTCTCAGTCAGTGTACAGGTCAGGTTCGTAGATGGGCCGGGTAGCCCTACATTTAGGGTTGCCGGTTTTAATATTAATTGGTGAACAAAAGGTTCTTGCTCAAGCTACTGGGAAAGCCTGTTTTACGGGTATGAAGACGTGATGAATCCAGGTCTGAACTTCATGTTGTAATGGAGCAAGTAGTTCGCCCTGAATCTAGTCTGAATAAATAACTAATATAAAAGTAAAAAACAATACTTCTCAGCTCGAGTGCTTTCTAAAGAACTTTAAATTACCGAAGGAAACAACCACTAGCAATAGTGAACTGTCTCAAGCGGGGTTCGAACCCGCAAGATTCGGTTGAAACAATCGCCCGTGATGCAAGAGGCTGCCCACCATTCCTAGAAAACAAAGAATTATTTATATCTATTTTCAGGTGTCCGTTGAACTTGGTTGAATAAATGATGATGAACCCGACTCCCAACCACATGGGTCATTTCCAGTCATTCGGTGACCTGAACTGCCACCAAATCAGTCCTGGCTCCCCAGGGGAGCCGATGGCCTTCCGAGGGACTCCCAACTCAGCAATGCTACCAATGTCTCAAATGGAATACAGGTATGTCCCAAATATACTCTTGATGACTACCCGATGAAAAATTTGTAGCCTGCGAAGATGTACGAAAAAGTTGCATGTAATACTATGTAATAGTAAGGAATACTATCATTTGCCTCAGACTGGTCTGAGACTGGTCCAATCTTAAGCAGTAGTATCTAGTAGCATCCTGTCTTGCCATAGTAGCATCCAGTCTTGCTAGTAGTAGCATGCAGTAACACGGTAGCCTTGAAGTAGAAGCATGTAGTAGCATCAGTTAGTACTGCATGCTACTTTTTCGTACAACTTCGTACTACTGTTTTTAGATAAATTTGTTATCGGGTACTCTTCGTGCCGATGAAGACTCGCGGCCCGATGAAAAATTTATCTCAAAATAGTACTATGAAGTAGTACGAAAAAGTAGAATACAGTACTAACGATGCTACTACATGCTTCTACTTCAAGGCTACCGTGTTACTGCATACTACTGTATGCTACTATTAGCAAGACCGGATGCTACTGGCAAGATAGGATGCTACTGGATACTACTACATAAAATTGGACCAGTTGAGGACACTAAATTATAGTATTCTTTGCTATTACATAGTATTACATGCAACGTTTTCGTACTGCTACCATGCTACTACGCAGGCTACAAATTTTTCATCGGGCGTGTACCTACGCTGTAAAAAAAAAACTTGCGGTATTTACTACTGGGATCAATCTTGTCTCTACTGAGATAGATCATCTCTAATTCGGATAATCTTATCCCAGTAGAGATAAAATTACTCCCAGTAGCAAATACGGCAGCTAACTTTAATCCTTACTCGGAGAAACCTTTTACAGTGTAGTGGAAGATCTAGAAGCGTCACAACACATATCCCCATTGAACGGCGTTGATTGGTCGACACAGGGTTTGAGTCATCGTTCGGGCGACGTTTCTTGTTCTTCCCGAGGTTCAGTGGCGTGTTTTGGACGTAGGCTATTGACCGTTTTGCTATGTTAGTGGAGTGCTCCTTGGAACAATCAAACCTGGTATACTAGTGGGTATTGGGGTCTAGTTGTGCCAACTGGGCCCAGATTGCCCATGAGTAAAGTTCGTTACCCGTGACAGGAATCAACAGGTATCAAGTTCACACTTGGTATACTAGTGGAGTGTTGGGGTCTAGTTGTGCCTTTTGGGGTCCCCCCCCCCACCTCAACCCGGTTCAGGGGCGAATGGGCCCAGATAGCCCAGTGAATAATGTTCATAACTTGACCAGAACTGGACATAGGAAGATGAAATTCCTTGTGCATGTAGATCCTAGGGCTGGGAAATTGCTTTTAAAGTTGCACCTCCCCCACCCACCACGTTCATGGGCAACTGGGCCCAGATTGCCCAGGAGTAAAGTTCGTTACCTGTGACAGGAATCAATATGTATCAAGTTTAAACTTGGTAGGATTGTGAGCATTGGGGTCTCTTTTTACTTTTTGCGAATCCCAAACCCCACCCCCAATTGGTTTTTGGCCCATTGTCCCAGATGGCCCAATTTTTAATGGTTTACTTTGACAATAACTGGAAATAAGGCAATAAAATTCCTTTGTGCTTTTGGATCATAGGGGTTGGAGAGAGTTGAACCACCCCCACCCTCCCCGTTCATGGGCAAGTGGGCCCAAACGGCCCATGAAAAAAGTGTTTGACCCGTGACTGGATTCAAACTCTAAGCTGATCTTCTTGAGGAAAAAGAGGTGTAAATACGCATTTGATGGGTCACGACCCCCCCCCCCCCCCGCTGCCATTCATAAGCAGCTGGCACCAGATTTTCCTTGAGTTAAGTTCGTCTTTGACAGGTCTCAAGTCCAACTCTTGTATATTTGGAGAGATATTTTATGGATGAGGATTTGGTGTAACAGCAACAAATAAGACGATGCGATGTACTTTCATCTTTAATTATCAGTTGGAAACTGGACTGTTTTCTCATATAATCGATGCTATGCCGTTCTTAGTGAATTGTGACAAAGGGGGCATTAGGCTGCTCAGATTTGGTTTATTGCACTTGGTATTACCTTGCTAATGAGAGAGGTTCATAGGGGTGGACTGGCTGACAGACCATTTTCAGTGTTCAAAGTCAAGCTATTCGTGCAAGATCTTCAAAATTTCTATGGATTTACTTCCGGTTTGTTTACTTTTAAATCTTTTAAATTACAAATTAGGTTATTTCAATACTTGTTTGGTTATTGGGGTGAGAAATGTCTTGGTTCTAAAGCTATTTGTATATAAAATGAGATACACGTTTTACTTTTACACTTCACGTCTGAGCTCTTGCGCACTTGTTTTGTATTTGGCGTCGCTAAAAGGCTAAGTCACTTTTTTATTTATTTTATTACTTTTGTAATAAAATAATCTTCAATCTTAAATTAAAAATAATCTTAACAGAGCAAGCAGAAAGAACGATGATGCAAATTATTAGAGATTAGCAAAATATCTGCTAGGATTACCTGCTGACATTCGAATTGTGATGTCACGCGTGACTTCGGGATTATTGATCCGAATATTAAGGTTGGTGTAATGGAAAAGCACGCTACAAAGCGTGCCATCTGATATTTGGCCGAGTATAGTTTGTTAACTATTAAGTGTAAGCTAGCACACTTTCAGAAGTTTTAAAAAAAATCACGCATTTTTTCGCCTCCCTGTGTTCAGTTTTATGAGAATATACCTGTTATGACCCATGTAAGCGTTATATTTTGCAGAACAAAAATTAAAAAATAAAAGGGGCATAACAAACAGCCTGTATTCTCTAACGTAAATACGTCCTTCAGTCCAAGCTGACTGCGAGTCCTATTTGACAGTGCAAAACGGACACTTCAGCTGAATTTATTCGGCCCTTCTTGGCAAGGCTCCTCTTCAGGCTCACGCTGGAAACAAAGGATGCGCAAATATGTGCTATCTGTTATCAAACTTTGATTTTGATTTTGAGTTGTTTATATATAATATTGAACAAAAAATGTATTTATGTAGTTGTTTATGTATAGTACTGCATTTATTTTTTCCCTTTTCTTTTTTGTTTAAAATATAACTAGGCTAAGTGATTAAATTATTTAGTCCTGCCACAAACAAATCTGTATAGATTTTCACGTGGTAGGTCTGTTATGATATCAAAATTTTCTTTTGTAAAATTCCATTATATATTACATTATTTGTCTCTGTCTCTCTTGTCTCTTGTCTCTCTCAAACTTTGACAGTGTATGAAACATTGTGTATGATTTTAGTTGTTGTTAATGCTACTCCGACTTGTATGGGCATGAATTATTATATAATAAGAAATTATACCTGCAAACAACTCCTACCATTAACCTAGGAGGTCAACTACATTATCCTCCCGAGGCAAACAAAACGGGCAGTTGAAGTCGCCCTTGTTTTCGTCACGATTAAAGATTAGCTGGAGACCTTGGCAAGTTTTTCGTAGCATTTGATAGCATCGTAGCCTCCTTCACCCGAAGTCTACTGTTGAAAGTGCTAATTCATGTGCTGTATTTTATCTTGCGGTTTTTGGGATACCAAAACGTAAGCGGAGGGATACCTATGATTTCGTAAAAGTTGTCCGTCTGCAGTCTGTCCGTCTATTAGCACGATAACTGTCGAAGTGGTTGAGATATTTTGATCAAACTGGGCATGAGGGTTCTTTTGGTCAAAGTACAAGTCAGGCTCGAAGATGGGTTCCGTAGCCCTATATTCAGGGGTGGGGGAGGGGCTTGAAATTAAGGGGAAAATTAAAAGCTAATGAAATAGTCGATTTCCGGGTAAGGAGTTATGCTGAATCCAGATATGAAAATTATTTTCTCGCCGGACAAACAGTTCACCCGGAATCCGTCAAAACACGGAAAATTTGTGAATAGTAAAAGTTTAATCTGAAGTTAATTAGAGGTTCGATTTAGTGGTAAGAAGACGTGCTGGACCCGAATATGAACATTATTTTCTGGCTGGACAGTTAGTTCTAATGGAATCCGGCGAAAACCAGAAATTTTTTAAAGTAAAAGTTTTATTTGTATATGAAAAGATGTTGGATTTGCGGGTAAGAAGACATTGGTCGACTGACAAGATACGCAACATTTATGCTGTAGCCACACTGTCAAAAGTTTCATAACATACAGCACAACGATGTGCGGTTTCCACAGAAAACACTTGGGATACTATCTGTTGTCGCGACAAACCTTATGCATGAAATGTTATGCATAACAAGCATTGCTTGGAAGAGTCGAAAAACCGCCAAAAAATCATCTGCTGGCTTTTTTGTCTGTCGTCATGATTTCGGAAAATTCAGCAGATGCTTTTTTGTGTTTTTTTCGGCTCTTCCTGGCAATGCTTCTTGTCCATAACATTTCATGCATAACGTTTGTCGTGACTACAGATAACATTCCAAGTCTTGTCTGTTGAAACCACGAATACTTGTGTTGTCTGTCACCAGGGTGGTCACCAAAAGTAACTTCGTACATCCTGGAAAGTAACCCAAAAGTATCTCAAAGTAACCCAATGCAACCTAATATAACCAAATGTAACCCAATGCAATGTAACCCAAAGTAACCCAATGTAACCCAAAGTAACCCTCAGTAACTCAAAGTATCCTGAAGTAACTCGTACACCCTGGTTCTTGGTGACCAACCCTGGGTCTGTCATGAAACTTCTGACAGTGCATTGGCCAGTTGGTAAAGGAAGATCGAGACGGGCGGGCGTCGCTGATTAAGGACCATTCAAGCTTACGTTTAAGGTGCAGAATTTCCGAGTTACACATGCTATCCGCGAATATGTGTGGTAAATTTTCATCCCGTCGAGGCTTTCTGTGGTAAAAATTAATAGGAATGGGTTCTATTTCGTGTGTTAAAGGTTATACGTCACCACTCGTAGCAATGCGTTTCCATCACGTGACTACTGAAGAAGTAAGAGAGAAACATTTAAGGAGAGATATTGTAATATAAAAGTAATTGAATGCAGACTGAACGAGTTCTTTGAATGAAAGTCAGTCGTACTAATTTTGTATAGCTAATTCTGTTTTGACAGTTACAAGCCTTTTACCTTTGTTTTTTCGTAAAACCGGTTGAGGCTGATCTAAAATTCCACATGAAAGTCATCAAAGGTTATGTTCTCTATGGATGGATTGTCAGGTTTAAGGCTCCGTTTTGTAGATCTCTGCATACGTGATCCAAACGTCGGGGAGCGGCGTACAACTTGATTTTCAAGTTGAACGGCTGCAGAGGATAAGGCTTACAACCCGAAGTACTTTTATTCGTCTTACAACATAAGCGTGACGGTCCATTAGTTATTCCGTAACCAGGACTGGTTCACGTGATGTATTGACGTAATTAGCTGCGAACCTCCTGTAAATGAAATTCGATGGCGATAAACGGATGTCAGCTAAGATTTGCTTTCGGCGCTTCTTGGCAAAGATTCTCGTCAGGCTGTCGATAGTCCCTGCATTCACGATTGATTGCGATTGAACCTCCAAATTGGAATCCGTAATTGCAGCGGCACATCCTGACGAGGACACTTGCCAAAAAGAGCCGAAAACCACTGAAGATGTATGTATATATTTATTGCCCATTCTAAATGTAAGAATACAACGCTGATGGAGTAATAAAGAAAGAAAAGGAAAAGAAACGAACCCGTTGAAATTTTGTTTAGCCTGCGTAGTAGTACGAAAACGTTGCATGTAATACTATGTAATAGCAAAGAATACTATCATTTACTGTGCTAGAGACTAGTCCAATCTTATGTAGTAGTATCCAGTAGCATCCTCTTTTGCCATAGTAGCATCCGATCTTGCTAATAGTAGCAGATAGTAGTATGCAGTATCACGGTAGCCTTGAAGTAGAAGCATGTAGTACCATCGTTAGTACTGCATGCTACTTTTTCGTACTACTTCCTAGTACTATTTTGAGATAAGTTTTTCATCGGGAATAACTTCTGACGAATAAAAACAGAACAGAACGAGCAAAAAAAACAAATAAGGGCAATCGTATGCAGGGACAGACACGGTCAACCAAGGACCATTTCGAAGGTGCTTACACCAGTAAGTGCTTTCGATGTCTCTCGTGTCTTTTCTTCACCGCGGACACTGGACTAGCAACTCCGTATCGCGAGGATAGGGAGCTGTTGTTAGTCCAGAGAGGCAGTGGTAGCAAATATTTCTCATACTTGTAGGAACACTCCGTACTCATCGTGCCCATTCATCTGAGTGATTTTTTAAAACCTATTTATAACGACAAGCCCTGAATATCTTCACCGATTTCTTTTTCATTTTATACTGTGGGGTGGACGTACCAACGTTATAATTGCTTTGCATCTACATTATGGCGAATAAATCTGAATACTCTTGCTGACTAACTCTTCATGGCGATGAAGAATCGCCATGTGCCTAGCAAAGAGCCAGAAATGTTACCACTACAAACGTTGTTGATTGGTTGTGATAGGGTTCGAATCAATTTTGAAGATTCATTTGTTCCACCCGAGGTTCACTGGAGTGTTCCGGAACTGGTCATATAGAGTAGTGGTTCCCAACCGGTGGTAAGCTAACCGGTGGTAAGTGGTCGGTCACTAATCTGATAACGACTGGAAATTTTCTAGTATATATACATTGAATGTGTTCCACCCTTTGACAATTGTAACTATTAGTTGCTGTTTTCGTTCCAACCTCGTAAAAAGTTACTACGCTGACCGTTCCAACCTTCTCGAAATAGTAACTATTTGCTTACCATGTTTGGGAGCGTAGTAATCATGGTTACTACGCATCTCTGTAACGTGATTGGATAGATTCGACCGTGGCATGGTATTCGGCTGGAAAATAGAAAATTCGTTCCAGCCTTGACGCAAAAATCCAGAATTCTTTCTGGCCGCTAGGTGCGCTATCGTAAAGAAAACAATGGCACGTTACTTCTTCGTGTATGTTTATACAGGTTTGTTTTGCTATTTTCAATTTCTCTTAGGCCTAACCATGTTTAAAACTGTTCCTGTTCCAGATACCTCTTCCCCTCTTTTTGCATTACCCAACTCTGTTTTATCAAGCGTCATCAAGTTCGTCATTTCTGGCTTCCGACTTCAGTGCTGAGTGCTGGCTGTATTTTCCACAGGGCTAATGCGCGACTCGATAAGACGCGAAAGCCTAATCGCTCATTCACTCGTCAGATAACTTATCCCCAAATCTCACGTGTGATTATTATTGTTCCTCTAGCGCGTCTGGCGGCAATTCGTCATCGGATTTTATGAAGGACGTATTGTGCAACCTTAGTTGCGTTTTTGCTGATACCATAGTATCTGTTACCACGGTAACTGGATCTGCAATAAGTCGTTTTTGCAGTTATCGTGGTATCTGGTACACGGTGCTCTGCAAAAACAACTATTGCCGAAATTGCACTTTTCGAAGTCATCCGAAAAGAAAATCAGATATCCAGTTACATCACTAAGTGCTAAACTTCTTTCTCACCAATCTGACGAAATTTGATGAAATTGAGATGACTTTTCAGATACCACGACCAGTTACCACGGTTGGACCGTAGTATCTGAATATCTGATACCACGAACTAGCCAGATACCACGATAACTGCAAAAACGCCTTTTGACCGTGGTATCAGATACCATGGTGAGGGTGTTTCACCCTTCTAACAATAGTTACTATTAGTTACTAGTTCCGTTCCATCCTCACGAAAAGTTACTACGCTGACCGTTCCAACCTTGTCGGAATAGTAACTAATAGTTACTATTTGCTTACCATGCTCGGGAGCGTAGTAAGCGTAGTAACTACGCATCTCTGTAACGTGATTGGTCGGATTCGGCCCTGGCATGAGATCTAGAAAATAGAAAAATCGTTCCAGCCTTGACTGCAAAAAAACAGAAATCGTGACGTCATGCGTAGTAACTACGGTAAGTAAGATGGAACACGCTCGGTATCTGCGAAAACACAACTCTTGGTTTACTTTGCAGGCATCCGGGTCAAATGATGATCAACCAGGGAATGATGGACGGGGGAACGCGAGCTTGTGCTGGTTGTGGAGGGAAGATCCTGGAGAGGTTCCTGCTCCACGCGCTGGACCGGTACTGGCACCATGGATGTTTAAAATGCTCCTGTTGTTCTGCGAGACTCGCAGAACTTGGTGCGTCATGTTTTACCCGAGGAGGAATGATCTTGTGCAAGAATGACTACCTAAGGTACGTCAAATACCTTTTATTTTAAAGGACTCCTCTTGCTTATTCTGCCTTTTAAAACAGACTTAGCTCCCATATGGAATTATAAGCTTCTAAAATCCCCACCTTTCTCCATTGTTTCGTTTCGTAATTACGAATTTTAGCGCTTTTTCGGCTTTCCGAGTTTTCCCGTCACCCAACGAAAAGTGTGTCGTAATCTTCAATGTACGCTGACAACTCTTTCACATATAAGTATGTGATACTCCCCTCTTTATTACTTCTTTTATTTGCTTTTAATTTTCCCACGGTTCAGTTTTCAAATGTTTTGCGCCCAGCCGCCGGGTCGGAGAGCAGGAAGGCTGGATATATTCGACAGGCGCTAACAAGAAAATCGCTAGTTTTAGGTGGGAAGTAATGATATTTCCAAAAGAGTTTTTTCTGATTCATTTCATAGGGAAAAGATCGTTTCTAGTAAGAGTTGTGATTTACCTTAGCCTCGTTTTTGTTGCAATAGCGCTGCCGCGTCGCTGCTGCAGCACTTCTTCGCTTTTGCATAATATGCGTTTTTGAATTCACTTTCTTCTTGGTTGAAGCGGCAGCGCTGCAGCATCTTGCAGGGAAGCACGGACTTGGTCGGGGAGCAAGTTCGTGATTCTCGAGAAGCGCTGCCGTCTTTCTCGGAAGCGCTGCAGTGCAAAAACGGATGTAGAAAGAATCAGTCCGGAATCGACCGAGAAGTGGACCTGCAGCATGCAACAAAAACGAGGCTCTTATTATCAATGAGATGTGTTTATTTTGCATTAGTCCACTCATATTTAAGCTACTGCCCTATGAAGTATTTATAATAAACTCCTTATTTAAAAAACACCTTATAAACACCACTTTTAATATTTAAAAAACACCTTATAAACAACATATATATATATATATTAACACCTTATTTGCGTGTTTGTGTTTTGGTATCATATACTATGGTGTATACAACGGTCTTGAGTCGTTTTTGCAGTTACCGTGGCATCTGATACCTCAGTATAAACTTATCTTACTAGTAATCCCTAGCTGAAAAAGACCCCTGTAAAAATATCATGGTGAGAAAAAAATTGCCACAACGAAACATTCTCCAGCATGGATTTTGTTTTGCGCGCCGTGTTTTTCAGAAAGGTTACTAGATACAACTTCCTCGTAATTTAGGATATGGCCTTAAAGCACGCCTCGGACTATTTAGCCTACTGTTGTTTCAATATTCAAAACTATAGGAATACAGCAGAACTAGGCTCGGCTTTTAAAAAATGATCCACGGCTTTGGCTGTTTTAAGCCTTTTCTCGTGCCCACTGACTTCTAGCAAAAGCTCGTCAAAATTCAAACAACCGGTTTTACGCATCAATAGCATGACACGCGAAAGGCCCATTCACAACGTGTTTTAACTAATACTCTGTACCAGCCAGTTCCGGAAATCGCTCTGAGACTGAGAATTAGCTGGGTTTCTGCCGTTCGCAATTGGTATTGGTGCCAGTTACGTGTACCAGCTAGTCTCGCACCCAAGTTGAAATCAGTTCAACTTTTTAGGGTATTAGTAAATCACATTACTTAGGGGAATAATCAGGAATGTTCCGATTTGCTAATGCTGTACCACGTCAGACCGAATAACAATGACCTAAATTCA
Source organism: Branchinecta lynchi (assembly GCA_023053575.1). Classification (NCBI taxonomy): domain Eukaryota; kingdom Metazoa; phylum Arthropoda; class Branchiopoda; order Anostraca; family Branchinectidae; genus Branchinecta; species Branchinecta lynchi. The sequence goes on from JAKZAP010000018.1 coordinate 18,959,018, forward strand.
CTTTCGGTTTTCAAGACAGCAAGGAGTGGATGTGATTTTATCTATGGGGCTTGGTTAGAAACTAGCAAATCAGAATATTCGTCAGTATTCCCCAAAATAATCTGATTGCCTAGTACCCTCAAAAGTTGGACTGATTTCATCTTGGTTCCGAGACTAGCTGGTACCCGAAACTGGCACCACCTATCAATTGCTAACGGCAGAAACCCAGCTAATCCTCGGTCTCTGAGCGATTTTTGGAACTGGCTGGTATCGAGTATTAACTGAAACCCGTTGTGAATGGGCCTTTAGCGGGTTTAGAACGCAACAGGAAATTTGGGTCTCGGGGTTTAATAATCCATGAATGAAATTACGTAAGTAGGTACGGCGGGTCCTTTAAGGAAAGCGATGGATTCGGTACCAATGGTTTACGGTGCGGATGGATCTGCTGCGAAAAAATGTGTATACAATTAGGTTCGAGAAAAGCTTGGAATTCAAACAGGTTGTAGAATGCCAGACATAGTGCTAGAGTCTAGAGTGAGACAGTGAAGTTTGTGAGGGGTTACCCACTCCCCGGCACCTGCTGTAGACCCTTTCCCGACACCAGCTAGCAGCGACCAAAACCAACGGTGCTGGCACTGGCGCTGGTCTTAAATCAGGCGACTCTGCTTCTAAAAAGGTGTCAGACGCCACCAGCACTGGCCTAGTACCTGAGCAGCGGCCACTTGCTGTACACCAAAATTAAGAGTGGGCAACGCCTCGGAAGTTTGTTTTTGCTAATTCACCAAACAGGGGGTCCCAGCTCCGTTGAATGCCAAGCACCCAAGGATCTCAATGTCCGGACCTAGACTGTGGTATTCAAGGCCGTATTCAGGGGGGGGGGTTAGGGGGTTGACCCCCCCCCCCCCCCGCCGTATAGGCTTTTCCCTCTGATCTATGTGTTTTTGAGCTTTTTTGTCCGACCAGCAGGCAACAAAAAAAACCGGAAACGCAGCCCCCCCCCCCTCCCGAAATAAATTCCTGGATACGGGCCTGATGGTATTATTCAGTTCTGTTTTATCCGGATGTTGAGGGGCGTTTCCAGACCGGGACGGAAAGTTTGTGGTCGTGGACGTATTTAGATGGCTGCGTTTTGTGTTGAGACCCTTTTCTGATACGCTCGTTGTGGACATTCTCGAGTAGACGTTGTACCACAACCTCATTAAAGTTCTTCTCAGATCATAATCAGTGCGATTGTCTGGTTTTACCTTAAAAACAGGAAAATCTCTACAGTCGATGATAATTTTGGGGTAAAAACCTAATGTATACAACGGAATTATACTGTCAAAAATAAACCTAAAACAGTTTCAAGTGAATTAGAAGTCTACTACTGCAGCTTCGGTTTATGGAGGAAGAAAAGACAATTTGAAGGTGGAGAAGGACGCCTTCGGGACCTTCTGGCCCGCTATCATTTGGTTAAATTTTCAGTGCACTATCCACGAGGCCATCGAAGAGGCTTCGGTCTTTTTTCGCATTTTAACCGACGATAGTTCCCAGCTAGATTACCCACCTCCTCATCCAACCTGCTCTCGGACAGAAGGCATTTAAACCTCCATTTATTGTTGTTTGGTTACAACTCCTGATCAAAAGCATCGCCCTAATAAACAACCCGTACTGTCCACTGAGTAGCAACTACTGCCATATAATTTTCTGATCTCAAAGTCACGAACTGCCAAGTGGCGTAAAAAAAATAACAACCGACTAATCAAACAATCATCGTCTTTGGCAACTGTTTCAAAAATCCGCCATACTCTCAATCACGAGCGGCAAGGAGTCGCGGGTTGCATTACTGGCTTCGCTTTATTATTCCTGATTTGCAATTCAAATTTTGCATTAATCCTGCGGCACTGGCTCACCATGTGCTAAGGAATTCCAGATCTACAAAGATGAATTATCTAATTGAAGCACTTCATCACATTTAAGAATTCTCTGAAGGCTCGGTAGGAAGGGGGGGAGCCAGAAGGGATAAAAGGTGTGAACATGTGCTGAGTGAAGTAAGGGTCCATCCATGACTGTAGGTACATGTTTCATTGTCTTCTAAAATCCCAAAAGAAAATTAATCATGAATGAAAGTCGGAAGTGCTTGAGCTGGGAGCAACTCATTTACGATCATTGTTTACTTGATAACAACTCTTAATCTATCCACCTATTGACGTAACGGGAGACAAATCCTGTGAAGGCAAGAGGGGGGGGAGGGGGGTGAACGAATGTATTTCATAGGTAAACTGGCATGTCACAGCTCCAAACTAAAAAAAACTTTGTTAAACAGCTTCTTCCGTTTCCTAGACATGCCGACAAGCAGGCCCTCATCCAGGAATTTATTTCGGGGGTGGGGGGTTGCCTGCGGGCCGGACAAAAAATTACAAGAAAGACATAGATCAGAGGGAAAAGCCTATAAAAATGATTTATTTTTGTATGTTTCGGGGGGGATATATGTTTTCGGGGGGGGGGGGGGGGGGGGGGCTCCGTATATTTCTGAATCCGGAGACCCCAATTTCGTACGGTAAGCCCTCTAACAAAACCACGCTGATTTTCTCACTTGCCCTGTTTTGCTACCTTCGATGTGTATTGCGCTGTCGACGGATGTCAGCGAGAAGTTTTTCCATAAAAAAAAACGGTTTTGTAAATTGTTTCCCTGTTTTTGCTACAAGTCAACGGGTCTCAGAAATGGCTTAAAACAGCCAAAACCGTGGGTTATTTGTTAAAAGCACAGCATAGTTTTAAAGTATTCAAATATTTTAAAATTCTGTAAGTTGAAGAGTAAATAGTGCGAGGGGTCTTTTAACTCCAAGCAATTTTCACGAAGAAATTCACGAAGTCAGATACTTAAGCTAGACTCTTGCGTTGTTTTTTCAAAAGTTCAGTTTCCAGCTTGAGCCGGAGGACCCATGCCAAGAAAGGCGAAATATAGCTCTAATAGAATGTAGCCAAAGTATTTTTTTTCCTTTATATTTCGTTGTTGATTTAGCAGGCTGATTTATCTTTAACGGTCAGCTGTTTATTAGTATGTGAGTTTGATTGACACGTTTCCTTTTTATACAGTACTCCAGTACTTCGGTACTACAGTACTTCAGTTTTGAAGGATTCAGATAAATAATAATAATTCGTTTTGCACCGTTAACTCTGTTAACCTTCTAATGGCAGTGGATCTCTCTTCCTGGGTCTTTACATACATACATTGCGCATGGATCCTGGAATTTAGTTTCTATGTCTGCACACTGAACATTAATTGACCAAGCACCTTCATGCAAAATAGGAGTGTGAAGCTGCTACCACATAAAAGTGATTGCCTCCAAACTCATAAGTCAGGAACAGGAAAATACAAATCATATGTAGTGCCAGGCAGATAGATTAATAGTTCGACTCGTTACTTCGAAACTAGAGGTGCATAATAAAGCCATAAATTGTAATTGCCAAATATGCTGTCGATTTTTTTCGCGCGACTATGTAATATTCCATGATAATGAGAATGGTTCTATATTATGCTTCGCATATTATAACCAGTGTCTCTGCTGTTGACTTGCGGTTCTGCTGGAACTCCAATTAGTAGAACTCCAAATGTACTAATTAAAATTATGGGAAGCTAGCCAACCTGCGACTAAGAATTTCACGAATTATTGGAAGGGTTTAGGAATAAAATACTTCAAATCAGGAATATAAGTACTGGCAAGCATAATTCGATTTCCAGCGCTCGGTAGCAGATTCTCGTAAGTCCTGTGTTATAATCATTTTTGTTTCGTAATACTTTATTCTAAGACTCTTTTTTATTTTCTCCCGATTTTTTCGAATATTTTGTGGACTGTAAGTGGAAAGGCACATTTGCAAAGCTCCGTTCGTAGCCAGATTTTTTTCTTCTAACTATTCGTGTTGTTATTCCTTTCCGAAATACTTCCTCCTGTTTTACTTCTATCATGACGCAAACTGCACGGCGGGAAAACACGGGAAAACAGGAGGAAGTAAATATTTAAATATTCAAATATTTAACAATATAATGTAAATATTCTTTGAGCCCAAGCTGACTTTGAAACAAATATGATGTATTGCATGAACATCCCGAGAGTCATCGTAACGAAATAAGATAACATCTCACGTTCAGTACAATTTGTAGACAAATTATCATCAGACAGTATACACTCAGATTATTATATAATCATGGCACAAATTTCGTCACCCAGTTCCAAAAACCTGGCTGTATTTGAGTGCCAAACTTAGAAAGTGTCCGAATTCCCTCATAGGCACGAAATGCTCATTCTTCCGCAGTCTTGCTATCTATTCTTCATTCCGTACCTACTCCCCAGACATCTTCAGTTGGCATTCATAATTCAAGTCATTCACACTCTCATCCATACTTCCACACAACAAAAGTAAGGACGTCCTATGTTTGTTTGTTTTTTTTGTCGAAGTGGCAAACTTTCTGCACTCATTTCTATCAGATACATCAGTTCGTGACCCCTTAAACTTACTTTAAGAGACTCTTCGCCCCACATCTGCTTTGCCAAGACATAGAGACCCAGGGATACTCCAGTCCTGATTTAAAATTGCCACACCTGTACCTTCTATCCGTAAGGGATCCCTCGCACTATTCACTCTTCAACTTACAATATTCTAAATTTTTGAATACCTATAAAACTAGGCTGTGCTTTCAACAACTAACACACGGTTTTGGCTGTTTTAAGTCTTTTCCAAGACCCGTTGACTTATAGCAAAAACAGGGAAACAATTTACATAACCGGTTTTTCTGTTGGAAAAAGTTCTAGCAGACAACCGTCGACAGCGTGATTCACATCGAAGGTAGCAAAAGGGGAAGGTGAGAAAATCAGCATGGTCTTGTTAGAGGGGTTAGAATGTACCATACGAAATTGGGGTCTCCGGGTTCAGAAATAAGTGGAGTGATTATGGAAGTAGGTTGCGTTAGTATTATAGGTACGACAGGTCCTTTAAATCTCACTTGCTAACTTGTGCTACTTGCCCTACTTTTAACTCGAACCACTATCTTCTCTCACTCAACATATATCCCAAACCGCAATCATCTATAATTGTCTTGATCTAAGCGTTCTTGTCAGTACTTGTAAATACTATTCCAAATAGAATGGCTGCTGTTTAATTTAGCACATTTCCTTTTAGAAGCCTACAGCATATCAGAGGGAGTGAAGATAATATTCAAAACGTCTACTTAGTTGAAAGCATCCATACCGTACTCCTAGGAACTTGTGAATTGAGCGCTAAACTTTTGAATCAAGGCATAGAGAAACTACTGCACTCACATCTGACATCCGTCATTAACTTGGACATATAAATTTCGCTACTTCCACATTTGCATTAAGACAGGCTTACCTAATTACAGATCAGTAAGTAAATAGTTATTATTTTGATAAAATGCCATGGACATAAAGATAATCGGAGGAAAAGTGCGCATCAGAGATTGTGGTTCATAGTAACGGGGAATTTTGGAAACCCGGTGCTGCGTGAATTTAAAGCACGTGTCCTCACCTAACATGTTGCGTATGTAATCACTTGAATCTAGAACGAAAAACAGAGAATTAGAAATAAGAATTAGATTGAGAAATAAAAGAAAAAAATTGCTTTGGTAACGAGCGTGACCTATTAGCCCGCGCCACAAATAAAGCGAGCTTACGCAGACAAATTAAACGCATCGCAAGAATGCGCTGCGTCGACGCGTAGCCTACACATCAGATATATTAGTGAGAAATGGAAGTTCCGAAGAAAAAATTACTAATGATGAGGAAAAACTTAAAATTGATGAAAGGCCGGAAATTCAGCAGAAGAAACCGAGAAAATAAAACCTAAATACGCATCCAGCGTAGAAAGTGCCAGCGCCGGTGCGCCAACGCTACTCAACCCAAGCTAAACACATACGCAACGACGCGTCAATGTGAAAGAGGCTTAACGCTTCGACTTTGTCTGACTTCAAAATTAACCTTAACTATTGTAAGTCGTGGATCAAAAGTCAAAAATTCTTCTCGGGCTGGATTTGAACTCGCGACTTTCAGATATCAGACCCCACGCACTAACTGAGCCACCGATGGACTTGTTAACAGAGCTGCTCTCGAGTCCAGCGTTTCTAATTCAGAGAACAAAGTCCATGGTTGCCACTGGTCATAGATTTCTGTAATTTGTCACAGGTTTTCGACTTCTCCCCAGATCACAGCTGTGAAAAGCTTGTCACGGGACGTATGCCAAAAATGTCGCAAACTCTTCGACTCCTTTCAAGGCAACCTTTTTTGGTAAAAGGATTTCTTGTTTTTTACATTATTAGCTCCTCTTCTAAAAGGAAATTGGAGCCTTATAATCTAAGTTCAATTCAGTTCATTTTATTTGTACGACCAATTACATTTAACTATGATACCAGTACCCGCCCCAAGAAAGGTACAAAAAAGCACTTGCAATTGGGTGGGTAATATAACTCATTTCCTAACTAATAATTAACTAGAAACAAAACATAAGAAAAAAAGCAATAAAATAAAAAATAATAATCTATTTCTCATCAACTCATTTAAAGGACACCTGAATGAAGAGTACCAAGTATCATCCCTATCTGTATGACTTCCGTTAACATTTAACAACCCCGTTAACAACCCAATCCAAATACGAAATAGTGTTTCCAAGCTATGAATTTTGCTCCATTTTGCTTCTGTCCTTATTTCAGTACCGAACCATTTTAGAAATGAACGAATGTCTCCAATCAACTCTTCTTCTGGAATATTTTTTAATCAGTTAAGCCCAAACGTATATCTAGAAGAAATTCCAATACGATCCGGCCAGCGCTGTACAAGATTTGAATGAATTGCGCTTTTTGTCTTGGAGTCTGCATGTGCAAACCTCCAGAAACGAACATCCCTATTTTGAAAATGTAACGCTCAGGAGAAGAATGCTCTCCGTGGCCATGTCTGTAAATGCATTCTCCATGGTGTGTTCAAGTATGGTTTCATTGTTCAGGTGTCCTTTAATAGTAACAAAAGTCACATGCCAAAGTCCCGCTGACGAGTCAAGATGATTCCGCGTCGTGGACAGTATCCCTCGAAATCCAGATTCAGATATTGTTTACTTCACCAAAAAAACATTGTACATTGTACAAAAAAGTCAACAGCCACATAAAAGCCAAAAATCCTGTGGGTGGCTGTATCTTCTAACCACCTCTTAACTTAAAGTTATTCAGTAAATAATAACAGAAAAACTAATCTATTATATTTTCATAAAAAGAAAAAAGAGACAAATCATCAAAAAATGTTCTCGAAATCGAATCACGCACGAGTCATAAAAATACGTTTGTTTTCTAAATAACGAATAATATAATTTTATAAATAACATAACAGTCGCTTGGCTAATCTCTTTACTTGGTCGCTGAAGGTGTCCATGATATTTTCCGAGTCGAGACATTAGTTGTGTTTTTGCAGATACCATGGTATCTGATACGACGGTCTAAAGTCGCGTTTGCAAGTTATCGTGGTATCTGATGTTCAGATACTACGGTCCGACCGTGGTAACTGGTCCTGGTATCAGAAAATTCATCTCGCTTTCATCAAATTTTGTCAGACTGGTGAGAAAGAAGTTTAGTACTTAGTGGATATCAGTTTTTCGTTTGAGACGGTCCGACCGTGGTAACTGGTCCTGGTATCCGAAAATTCATCTCACTTTCATCAAATTTTGTCAGACTGGTGAGAAAGAAGTTTAGTACTTCGTGGATATCAGTTTTTCGTTTGAGATGACTTCAAAAAGTGGAGTTTCGGCAACAGTTGTTTTTGCAGAGCAACCGTGTATCAGATACCCCGATAACTGCAAAAACGACTAATTGCAGATCCAGTTACCGTGGTAACAGATACCATGGTATCTACAAAAACGCAACTATTGTATTTACCTGACACCCCAAAAATCGTCTGAAGCAGAAACAGGAACGAACGTTTCATAACTCGGAAAGTTCCTTCAACTCTTAATTGCGACAGTTGAGCACCCCTCTTGTTTTTATTTTTTCCTTTGAGAGATCGCTCATAATTAAAGCGAGATTGAAGGCGTCTCAGAAAATGAGCAATAACTTTTTAATTAGGTCATATGAAATGAGAATGTTTAATGCACAGGCTAATTGGCTAGTAAAAGAATTAAGGACGAAGTTTACTTCATTAGTTACTCTAATGAGCTCCAGGCTACAGATTCCAAACAACTTCGGCACCATCTCCCAGCGTAATTACCTAGCCGTAAAGATTTTACTCGAATTCCGAGAGCTTAATTTTGTTGCGTTATTGCCACACGTGGGCGAATGATATGTGGCTAGTTCGGTTCGGCATGAAAGAAATATAAAATTGAGCGACGGTTGGCCTACACTCCTTCTCAAGCACACGACCCGAACAGCGCACGTCGGCTCCATTCATTCTCCCCCCTTGTTACTAGTTATTTGAATAACTAATAAAAATTTCACGTTTGTTGTTCATTTGTGCCTGTTCGGTTCTTGATTTGTTTCTGTATTTTGTCTTAAGTTTTGTTGTTGATGGTATATTATTTAGATGTCGTTAGTTACTAATGTGTGTGTATTTATTGCATATTTATTGTTTATTTTTTGCTATTGTGGCAATTTTTCCATTAAGCCCTAAACCTTAATTGAATAAATATTTTGTTGCGATATGGCCACGTGGGATCAAAGGATCTGTGGCAAGCGGTTTGTCTTGACAATAAATACAACTTTTGGCCGTACTTCGGCTGCACACCTTCTAAAGCACACGGTACGGATACCAACGGAGTGAGAATTTTTGTTACGATATGGCCACTCGTGGATGAATAATCTGTAGCTAGCTCGGTTGATTATGAAATGAAATAAAATGTTTAGCTATGTTTGTGCTATACATCGTCTCAAGCGCACGATACGAGTAAAGCAGATTTCACACCGGGCGTTGAGGATTTCACACTGAGTTACGCAACCTCTAGGTCGCGCTTGCGGTGACGTAACGCAGAGCTTACGCAGACAAATAAAATGCAACGCAAGAATAGAACTAAGTTCTATTAAGTTCTACAAAACGGAACTGTGGAGAAAGGTGGGGATTTTAGAAGCTTATTAGCCCATAAGGGAGCTAGGTAGGCTACACTGTAAAAAGTTTTTCCGTATAAAGATTATTAACTGCAGTATTTGGTACTCGAATTATTCTTATCTCTACGCAGATAAGATTAATACCAAATAGAGATAAGATGAATCTGAGTAGCAAATACTGCAGAACTAAGTTCTATTCTTGCGTTGCGTCGGCGCATACGCATCAGACATCAGAGTGGAAAATGGAGTTTTCGAAGACAAACTTGAGAAAACCTACTAATGATGAAGAGAAACTTAGTAATGACGAAAGAAACGACAATTCAGCATAAGGAACAGAGAAATGAAAACGTAAATACACATCCAGCGTGAAACCTTGTCACGCAGGTGTGAAAGATACGCTACGCAACCTGTACGCAGCGCAAAATAAACGCAGCTGGCGCATCGCAACGACGCGTCACTGTGAAAGCGGCTTAAGAATAGGGTAAACAAACACGGAAAGGATCATGAACTGCATACAGTCCATAATTAAGATTGGCACACAGGCAAGGACATCCTCGAGAAAGGGACTGAAAGGGCGACAGAGAGCCAGGGTTGATCACCAAGAACCAGGGTGTACGAGTTACTTCAGGATACTTTGGGTCACTCAAGGTTGCTTTGGATTACTTTTGGTTACATTGGGTTACATTGCATTGGGTTACATTGGGTTATTTTGAGATACTTTTGGGTTACTTTCCAGGGTGTACGAAGTTACTTTTGGTGACCGACCCTGGACAGAGAGGTTTATTCTTTGAACGAAGAGCTTGGTCACACCTAGCTTACACCCTGGCTCATTTCCTGGCTTTTTGGGTTGCAAAATTAGAAAAAAGAAAAAGAACAAGATACAACTAATTCTGAATGTTGTCGTTTTATATTCAGGAGATCAATTAGAGCAAAACAGCGTGTATAATTAGGTTACAGGAACCCTAATTGCAGTCTACTCATTATCCCCAAGCTGCCATAAAGCCCACCAAATCTCACGTCCCCTAGGGATTTTCAGTTCTTTGTCGAATAGGCGGCTTTTTGAGCCCAGTGTGACCAAGCTCGAAGGATCCTTGTCTGGAGAGAAAATATGCCTTTACGCAAAAACGGTTTATGAAAGTCTAGTGTTTTCCCAGTATTCAGTGATATTTTCCTCCATTCTAATAATTATCATTTTTTTCGAGATTAACAAACGACTTTGTCCGTTCTTGCTTCCCGTGTCGCCTACCCACTGGAGCGACAATTCAGACGGTAATGTAACTGTGTGCCCTCCCTACAACAGTTACGTCACACAGAACTGCGCAACCGATTTTCCGAAAAATTGCAACAACTATAGCGCAGAACGACTAAAACGTTAGATGTTAAAGCCAAACTTGTACTAGACACGATCTTTTCAATATGAAACGGATCAGACACACTTTTTCGCAAAAAAAAAAAAAATTATTTTCCATCTGAATTTAGCAATTTTCTTGTTAGCCCTTGTCGGTCCTGTCCAGCCTTCCTGCTCTCCGAGGCGGCTGCTGGGCACAAAACGTTTGAAAACTGAAAGCGCCATGGTTACAAAGTAAGAAAAAGTGTATGAAAACTACAAAACTTAACTACACTGGGAGGCCAGTGGATCTACTCAACGGAACTAGACAACGCACTTCCACCTCTATCACTCAACCGGCGAATCTACAGGATGTTCACCCAACCTTATTCGCCGCCAGTTCGATTTAAGGTTATTTAAGGTAAAAAGAGTTCAGAGAGGTCAGCGGACTTTGAAGATTCTGGCAAACGTTGCCTTACGTAACGGGCAAGACTCGGCTCGGAGGTAAAAGACCTAAAAATCTGTAGGCACAAAACGGAACTATGGAGAAAAGTGGGGATTTTATAAGCTTATTATCTCATAAGGGAGCTAGGTAGGCTACACTGTAAAAGTTTTTCCGTATAAAGATTAAAGTGTCCTATATCTCTTTGGTATTAATCTTATCTGCGTAGAGATAAGAACGATCCGAGTAGCAAATACTGCAGTTAACTTTAATCTTTACATGAAGAAACTTTTTACAGTGTATACTATAAAAGGCAGAAAAAGCAAGAGGGGTCCTTTAAGAAAGTAGGATGTTATACGAAGTTCTTGAAATTTCGGGAGTAGGGCCTGTTTCGGCCGGTGCCGGGGAGTGTGTACAGCAGGTGCCAGCGAGTGGGTAACCCCTGGCCAGAGAACCGTCTATGCAACCTTCGGCGATTCAGATTAGTTAAAGTAATTAAACAAATAATTTTTTCTCATCTTGCAGGTTATTTGGCGCCTCAGGGGCGTGTAGCGCGTGTGGGCAGGGGATTCCCCCATCCGAGTTCGTCATGCGCGCAGCCAGCGCCCCCTCTTCCACGTCGCCTGGTCAACAGCAGACAGGCAATAGTGTGGCTTTTGTGTATCATGTGAAATGCTTTGCTTGCACCAAATGCCAAAACAGACTAGTGCCAGGCGATCGGTACGCCATCGTCGGCGGAAACCTAGTATGTGAACAAGACTGTCAAAAGTTGTTGAAGAACAACAACAACAGTATAGGCGCCCCTGTGAGGAAAGGCAAAGTGGGCCGACCCAGAAGATCTCGAGAATGAAAGGACGATTCCAGTTTGTTAATGCAGGTAAGTTATTTAAATTTTTGTTTTATTTGTTTATATTTATGCCAATGCTTGCTACTTATTTTGTCATTTGTTTGACCCTAGTTGGTCGTATCCTAATTTGGATAAAAAAAAATATGGTTTCCTCAAATGAATGAAATATAATACAGTGTCCGAGGTTACAAGTGCAGTAAAAGAGTAATAAAGGTAAACCAAACTTTAGCTTATTACCTTCGGCCCGTGACGTTTCCGTGACGTCATGAAAGAAATAGGGAAATTCGATTTAATTATTGTTGATGAATATATATTTGTATATATATATAAAGAGCCGAGCGGCCATCGAGGCGCCGGACGCGTTTACACTTATAAACCCTTCTAGGGACAATCAGTTCCGTTATTAAATGCAAAATATTGACTTTTCGTGTGACGTCACGAGCCGTCGATAATCGCCTAAAGTTTAGTCAACACTGTAAGAAGTCAAAGACTAACAAAAATACACACAAAAACACACTCGATTACTCACACCTCCGACATTATAGTCCATGCCCTAGGTCCAGCTGACTCCCTATCAGTGGGCATGGCTATTAGTATCAGTATTATTTTCTCCGCTCAAGTATAGGCTGCAGAGGAGAAAACGTATATAGGAATTGAAAGGTAGAATAAGAAAAACAAAAATAAAAATATAGAATATGGCAAGTGTAGACGGAGAAATAATACAGTGATGCGTTCGCTTCCTCTTCAGGTGGAATACCTCTATAGCTAATAAATGATAGTTATGTTACAAATTTTGAGTAAAATGGCGACAATTTAAAAGCTTAAAGCGCAACTCTTACTAGAAATGGTCTTTTCCCTATGAAAGGATCAGAAAACCGTTTTAAAAATACCATAACTTTCCACCTGAAACTAATGATTTTCTTATTAGCGCTTGTCGACACTGTCCATCCTTCCTGCTCTCCGACGCGGCGGCTGAGAGAAAAACGTTTGAAAAGTGAATGCGCCGTGGTTAAAAAGTTGGAAAACCGAGGAAGTAAAAGAAGTTAAAAATAGAAGACTCTCATATTATGTGTGAAAGAGTTGTCAGCGGATATTGAAGATCCTGGCAAACTCGGCATGGCCGAAAAAGCGCTAAAAATTCGTAGGCTCAAAACGAAACAATGGAAAAGGTTGGCATTTTAGAAGCTTTAAGTTCCACAAGGGATCTAGGTATATTACAAAGGCAGAATAAGCAGGAGGGGTCCTTTAACGCCAGATCTAATAATAAAAAAATAAAAATATGGATATTAATTTAATGTTGCAAAACAAGGCTACGAACATCGCATTGGTTAAAGAAGAAGCAGAGTAAACACGATAGAACAGGGCTCCTGTCTTAAGGAAGAAGAACAAAATTAAAACAGGGGTCCGGCCTCTCTGTCTCGTTACCAAGGCTGTAATGAGCATTCTAATTAGGTAGTTCGCCTGATATGAAGGGGAAGGAGTGGGATCAGTGAAAATAAAAATCACGCAGAAACGAAGTCTGAAATTTGAGGAGCAATTCGCGCAGGTGCGATACCCTTGACGTTGTAATTGCAGCAATAAAGTGCGTGGCTGAATTGCACGTTTTATGATTATTGGGTTCACGAAATTTATTTACGATTTCCGAAGGTTCTTTCTTAGTGACGCAGATGATGTATTCTATTGTAAAGCGAATGAACCGGATTAGTCTGTGTGGGCACACTAGCCCTAATCCAATCTCCAGCTTCTGCTACGGATTAACTTATTATATGACGATATTAATCGTAGATATTACATTGCTAATTATTCGATCATGAATTACTTTACCCATGAAGAAAATTAAGAATCTTGGCGTGGCCGAACCGCATCTGCCTGGTGATACAAGGGGTGAGCCACAAGGAAGTGAATGTATGTACGGTATTTTTTCAGGTTTTATGGCACTTCTATGAAGGGAAAAGATTGCTGTTACAAAGAGAAGTTGGTTCAACCAACGTATTTTAAAGGACCCCTCTTGCTTATTCTGCCTTTTATAATTTAGCTAGCTCCCTTATGGAATTATAAGTTTCTAAAATCCCCACCTTTCTGCATGGTTTCGTTTTGTACCGACGAAGTTGTAACGCTTTCTCGGTGTTGCCGAGTTTTGCCGGTTACACAACGCAAAGCGTTGAACGTCCTAAATCTTAAACGTCTAAAATCTTGAACGTCCGCTGGCAGCTCTTTCACACACAAGGATATGAGAATCTTTTGTTTTTGACTTCTTTTATTTGCTTAGTTTTCCTACTTTTCAACCACAGTGTCTTCAGTTTTCAATTGTTTTGCGCCCAGCCGCCGCGTCGGAGGGCAGGAAGGCTGGATAGAATAATCGACAAGCGCTAACAAGAAAATCGCTAAATTTAGATGAAAAGTAATAGTATTTTCGAGAAGTTGGCCTATTTTTCTGATCCGTTTTATAGTGTGAAAAGATCATTTCTAGGAAGAGTTGTGCTTTAAGGCCCTCTTCATAGGCAAGATGATAGAAGGGTCATTGTGGGCTGCCGTTTGGCCCGTTTATTATTTGTTGTTAAGGGCATTCCCGATAGTGATTCCTATTCATTTCTTACTCTTCATCATGAGATTGTCTGACCAAGAATTTTTAGAAATTACCTTCAACTCTAGTCCCCCATGGGACTGTACAAGTCCTCTTTGATGATCTTTATGTTAAATTTTTTTACTGAGTTTCAGAACTTTCGAACTGATTCTCAAAGCTTTGGAAATGCGAAATAATAATGAAATCATCTTGACCTTTGTGCTTTAATCCTTCGGAATCAATCTAGCTGGAGCTCAGTTTCTAGTGCCTTTACTTTCGAAGGGACGGGAACTTGTCTAAGATATCAGTTTGGGTGCTTAACTGGCAATTTAAATTGTTAATTGCCTGAGGACGGGCTCGTTTTCCACGGAAAACTTGTATTTGAAAACAATTTTGGCTAATTACGTATGATAGCTGGAAAATCAAACAGTCTAACTAGAAACGCTAATTAAGGGATATACTAATTGGTTCTTAAGTCACAGTAGCTAGTACCACTCTCATTAGAGATCCCTCTCAATTCATGTTACCCATAAATAACCGAAACCAGCGGCAGGAAAAGTTTGTCCAATTAGTGGAGGTCGGTCCAGAGACAGCGCATGACTTCGGAGGTGCGCGTGGGAGAACTGGTGTGACGTCATTGTATGAGCTGTATCAACTAGTAATGTAATGTAATGTTTATTTTTCACCTATCGTACAGGAAAGAGAAAATGATGGAGTATAAAAAAGAGAGAAAGTAGAAAAAATCACACAACAAAGAAAAACAAAAAGCAGATCACCGAGGGAAAAATCATACTTATAAATCACAAAATGTCAAAATACAATCCCTTGCCACTCATGACCGCTCTTACTGAATTTTACTCGTTGACATAGCTCAAGCTTTGGAATCGGGTCAACGATACCGTTTGTGTTGGTCATGTAGGTATTGCGCGTCCAAGGAGGGAGACGAAGAAGGTATTTTGCGAATTTAAAGTAAATCCGTTGTCCGTGCATGCTCAGGTTCTGTTTTTTCAACATATTAAAAATTTCAAATAAAGATTAGAAGATATGCTATCTGTATAATATAAAGACGGTCATTCATAACTAATGGGGGACGATAAAAAACAAGACCAAAGGTGTCGATGGAATCCCAAAAATCTAATATTTGATTCAGGCAATAGGGTCTTGTCTTCGCCAGATCCAGTCTTTGCCAGGCTAATCATCAGAGAAAACCAAGTTCAGATATACCTCTATAAGCCATATCTGTTTTGACGATACTGACCGAGACTTCCTGCTTTACTTCTGCCAAGTTTCCGGTTTCGGCCGAATTCCGAGCAAGCTACGTCCAGCAAAAAAAAGAAAATTCAGAAAAAAAATCCAGCGTCGAGTCCCTATAAAGAACATCTAATCAACTTTGAATAAAAGTTCGGCTTAAAAAAAAAATCAGGTTACAACCGGATTCCGGACTAATTATATGTCCGGGTAAAAATGATTGTCATATACAGACTCAGCCTCTCTTCTTACCCCTTAATCTGTCATCTAATCAAACTATTGCTATTAACAAATTTTCCGGTTTTGGCCGGATTCCAGGCGAACTACTTGTCCGGCGAGAAAATGGTTTTAATCATCGCGTTCAGCATGTCTTTTTACCCCTAAATCGACCATTTAACCAATTTCATATAAAACTTTTGCTTTTAACCAACTTTCCGGTTTTGGCCGGATTCCGGACGAACTTCTTGTCCGGCGAGAAAATGGTTTTCACTATCTCAGCATGCCTTCTTGTCGACTATTACATTAGCTGTTTAAAAATATTTTGTTTGTCCCTTAATTTGAACCCCCACCCCTAAATGTAGGGCCACCGAGCCCGTCTAAGAACTTGACCTTACCCTTGACCCAAACAATCCTCACAACAAGTTTCATCAAAATATCTCATTCCCTTCAAGAATTATAGCGCGCACAGACGGACGGACGGACGGACAGACGGGCAACTTTTGCGATGTCATAGGTATCCCTCGACTTACGTTTTGGGATCCCAGAAACCCAGGCATTTTTTCGATTCAGGGCGTATCGGAGGGGGGTTCGACCCCCCCCCCTCTCCCAAACAGACGTATTACCGGATAATTGGTACGATCTCGTTCTGATGTAAACCGGAGTTTCGTGAAGAACTAATACGATAATAATATTCGTGAAAATGACGTTAACAGTCTTCCAGTTTTTTTTACATCAAAACGGATTAAATACCTGATTCTATTTTAAATTTTAAAATATTAAAAGAAAGTTAAAGATTTAGGTTTGATTAATTGTAATTAATCCATATGGGCATTCGGTCGGCATAATTATTCGGTTCCTTCTTCCTCCTTTATGAATTTCCTTATTTCCCTGTAGATGATGCGCGATCTCAACCAGAACAAATTAAGAAAATCAAAAGTAAAGAGAAACATGGCCAACAATAAATAGCACATATATGTAGTAACTCCATGACAACAACAAATCAAAACATAGGTGCACGTGGTCCAAGTCAGCCGTAAACCGATAAAGCCGCTCTTTGTTTGTTTAAATGGGTTGATGAGACCATATTAAAAGGGTCGTAAATTGTTTCCAGATTTTGCGTGGTCATGCCCGCGATTTGCATCTACTGTTTACAGTTAATTTACTGTCATCAAAAGTGTTAAGACTATTAGAGCTGTTAATTAATGAGGATCTCAGAATACTTTGTTTAGATTCCTTCCTTTTTATTGAAGTTTAAGTTTTGCTCTCTGTATATCGTGATACCAGCAAGCTTTCCCTCCCAAGAAAGGGCCATTGCACTAAAAAAAACGTACTTACATTCGATTCCTTTGTGTTGCTACTCGCAAGTTGCCAACCCTTTTGGTCACCACCCGGATGCTGTTTCGCGATGCCGGATTGTCAAAGGACCCCTCGCACTATTTACTCTTTATCTTACAGTATTTTAAACTACTTGAGTACTTTAACACTAGGCTTTGCTTTCAACAAATAACCCACGGTTTTGGCTTTTTTAAGCCTTTTCCGAGACCCGTTGACTTATAGCGAAAACATGGAAAAAATTTACATAACCGGTTTTTCTGATGGAAATACTTCTCGCAGACAACCGTCGACAGTGTGATACACATCGAAGGTAGCAAACACGACAAGTGAGAAAATCAGCGTGGTTTTCTTAGAGGGGTTAGAATATACCGTACGGAATTGGGGTCTCCGGGTTTAGAAATATATGGAGTGACTATGTAGGTAGGATGCGTTAGTATTATAGGTAAGACAGGTCCTTTATTTTCTTAAAATGAAATTATTAATCATGATTGAACAATCATCGTCAATGCAGTCCAGTAAAGGTAGCCTATGCTTATTTGAACATTTCTATAACTGTTTCACTACCCTGGTGTTTCCACTTGCTTACAGAACAGCGAAATCGAAAGGAAAAATTACGAACTTGATATAAACTAATAGCCAACTCATTAAGGGTTGTCCTTGCCCGTCCTGGCACAAACTTTGATTCCAAAATATTTTATTATCAATTTTTAAATGGCCTTTTTCTTCTTGACTGATTCTGCAGGTTTGAACGCCATCTATTTGGTTAAGTCACGTTCCGCTTAGCAAAGTGAAGGGAATACTAGATGGCAGTTAACAGCAAGTATTCAAAATAAACAATGGCACATGTCAAAGGTATGAATGGATGAATTGCTTTTGGCAAGTATTTTGCAGCAATATTCGGCAACCGTTCACTGTTCCGCGACGTTCACAAAAGCATACCTCTACTGTACATGTGATTTTTAAATGTCAGCATGTAGTAAAGCTTCATCCTTGCCAGTATTCCCTATGTCTCATTTTCGTGTTTATCTCTGGTCTTGCTCGACTTGGTTGCTAGGTTGGACAACTGAAAAGAATGTTTCATGCCAAAACTATTTTTGACAGTGTGCAAAACGCATACGCCAGCTTCATTTTATTAGAGCTATACTTCGGCCCTCTATGGCAAGGGTCCTCTTGAGGCTCAAGCCGCTTAAGCTAGAATTGTTCACAAAATCAGATAGTTAGAGTTTGACCGAAACGGGCTGATATAAGACATTCTAGTTAACTATCATTCATTCACTTAACGAGGCTTGAATACCCGATAAAAATGCGCTACAGGAGTGTTGCATGAAGCTGCCACCCTAAACTCCTATTTTGGGGAAATGACTTAGGGAAAAAGAGTAAAGGTTGAAATAAAATTCAGTGGAGTATCCTGAAAGGAAGCTTAGAACCTTCGCTTTCTGCTGGTACCATAGTTTACTTGTAATTGTTCAAGACTAAGCTGAAGAACACAAAAGAATATAGGCACCCAAGTGATCATGAAGTCGCCCACTTTGCTAAAATGGTATTTTGCTACATGGTGAAGTTAGAAGCCAGCTGTTTGGTCAGAGAGGTTCCTTGACCTTTTGCAAATAACAAAATTTGCTGTTTTCTTGGAATTTGCATGATTTTTCTGGGGGTGGCAGCTTCATGATCCAAGGTGGCAGGATCATGTACCATGGCCAATTGGGGGGTGGGCGGTGCCATAGTAAGGGCAGCTTCATGCAACACTCCTGTACTTCGTTGCTCCACTATTCTCGAGTAACCAATTTTCAAATAGTGGAATTTCCCTGTCAGATCTGTGGTACTTGTATGCGCTTGTACCTGTGTGTATGCTTAACGAAAATGATTTACAAAAAAAGGGTTCACGGAGTGACCTACCTTCCGCAAGATGATCACTGGCCACTGAAAAGTCGCGTTTCGGTTAATAGTAGAATTTTCCGTTGTGAGGACGGCCGTAGGTATTCTGAACGTCATTCTGGAGCAAACAGTGAAAATAAAAAATATCCCTTTACACAATCCAAATAATGCAGTGTATTAGGTTCAGTCATAGAAAAATAAGTTGGCTTTTCAGTTAAACTTTAAGCTAGAATCTTTCGTTGTTTCTCCAGTTCATTTTCCAGCTTGAGCGGCTCGATCCTGAAGAGGACCTTTGCCAAGAAGGGCCGAAATATAGATCTAGTAAAATGAAGCTGACATATCCGTTTTGCACTGTCAAACATGATTCGCAGACAACTTGGGCTGAAATAAATATTTATGCCTAACTATCACTTCATGGATCTACGTTTGTTTAGCGTATTCATTCCACTATTTTTTTTTAGTAAAAGCGGGAAATAAAATAATAAAGCTTAACTGTAAAGCCAACTTATTTTTGCATCATTTAACTGACTACATTGCATTATTTTGATTGTGTTAAGGAATTTTTTGTTTTCACTATTTGCTCTAGTATGACATTTAGAATATCTAGGGCCGTCGTCACAACGAAAAATTCTATTGTGACGAGGAAAATCTGTATCTCATACCAAGGCAGCTTTTCAGTGGTCAGTGATCCGCTCGAGGAAGTTGGCCCACTGCGTGAACACTTATTTTTCGTAAATTATTTTCTTCAAGCACACAACACAGACACAAGCAGATAGATGCACCATAAATCATACGGAAATTCCACTATTTGGAAATCGATTATTCGTGAATGCTGAAGAACGAAGTAACGCATTTTCATCGGCTCTTCAAGCCTCTTTAAGCGAATATGTGACGGGTACCTAGATTTTCCTATCATATCGCTTTTCGGTTAAATTTTAATTCGTTCATTCAAAAAGTACCTTTTATGCGAGAAGTAACGCATTTTCATCAGCTCTTGAAGCCTCGAAGTGAATAAGTCAGGGGTACCTAGATTTTCATATCATATCCCTTTTCGGTTAAATTTTAATTCCTTCACTCAAAAGTACCTTTCAGTTAAAAAAAAATGCAGCTTTCAAATCTCATTTGGCCTAACAGACAAGAAAAGGCGCATCCTGCCATGTCTTCGAACTGTGAGCTTGCATTTCAGGGATTGGACTGCGTCAGAAGTGTTTTCCGAGAGAGATATAAGTTCGTCCTGCAATTTACTTGAGTGTATCATAACTGCACCCAGGTTGCTCGCAGCTTTTGACGACGTTCGGTGTTTTCCAATAAGTTTTATTTTGTCTAATCTGGTTTAGGACCATTTTGAATGTCTCCCTTAGTATGGAACTGGTGTCTTACTTTCAGAGTTATGGGGGAAATACCTTATATTCACTAAGAGAGGTAAAATGAAAAGTCAGAGATCTCTTTGTAAAATGAGGATAGGTAAACAGACTGGATTTAATTAATAAAATACGAACTTTTTTACGGAAAGGTAAAGGCAATGCTTCGAAAATGGAAGGCTTCGGGATTGAATTGCAAACAAAAATTAGGAGTTATTGTGAGGTGTTCATAGCTTCTGTACACAAAAATATGAACTTACGATATACCCGATTTTGGTTACACAGTAGTCACTGATTGGCATTGGACATGGGGCTAAACTGAGCAGTCAGATCAAGTTCACTTCTTTCCTTGTTCTTTTTATAGCGATATAGAGATAATTTGAGGGTATAAAAGGGCTACCACTTTTTCTATCGTACGGCACAATCCCTCCATTGTTTATTTTTTATGGCACTTGCCTTCCGGCCAAGTGCCATATACCGATCACTTTTCCGTCGGTCGGTCAGTCCGGTGTTTGCAACTTAAGGTACTTCCAGATGTGCTAGGACGATGAAACGTGGCATGCGTATTAGGGACCCGACCAAACTAACTTGGAAATAGTCACTTGCCCGATCCGACCGTCGTGGGGTGAGGGAGGGGAGTCGGAATCCGGAATTTAGTGGCACGCATAACTTTCGAACGGGTGATCGGATCTTAATGAAACTTGATATTCGGAAAGACGTCATGTCTCACATGTCCCATTTTAAGTCCAAACCGAATCCGATCACTGTGTGTGTGTGTGGTGGGGGGGGGGGGGGGTGGAGGAGGAACGGGAAATCAAGTGGTACGCTTAGAGTGAAGCGATCTGGATGAGACTTGGTGGGAAGAACAAACACAATCCCTTTGTACAACCGGACAAGATTCGGGCACAGTGGGGGAGTTAGAGGGGGGGAGCTGGAATTCCGGTGATCACAAGCTAAGGTACTTCCAGACGTGATACGACGATGAAACTTGGCTTGAAAAGTAGAGACTTCACATGATTGGCTTAGAAATAGGCAGTTTCCTGATCCGAACATTCATGGGGGGGGGAGTGGAGGGAGGGAGAATCCTGAATCTTGAGGTATGTATAACTTATTAACTGGTGATAGGATCTTAATAAAACTTGATATTTGGAAAGACCTCGTGTCTCAAATCACCTATTTAAAGTCCGGATGTAATCCGCTAAATGTTCGGGGGAGATGGAGGGCAGAACCGGAAATCTTGTGACACGCTTAGAGTGAGCGATTGAGATGAAACGTAATTGGAAGAACAAGCACAAGCCCTAGATATATAAGTGACAGAACCGGACCGGGTTTGGGCACTGTGGGGGAGTTGGAAGGGGTCCGGAATTCAAGTGATCGCGAATCAAGGTACTTCCAGAATCCAGATGTGCTAGGACGATGAAACTTGGCTTGGAAATTAGGCACTTGACAAGATTGGCTTAGAAATTGTCCGTTCCCAGATCCGACCATCCCTTAAAGTATTAATCCTAATCGCAAAGTACAAAAAATACTTTTAAGCAAAATATATATTTTCTTGATCCGTATGAACCTATGATCATTGTTGCCTCTCGGGTTTTACTTATAACGGATTTACTTAAAGTACAAAAAATACTTTTGAGCAAAATATACATTTTCGAGCTCCAGATGAGTTCATCGTCATTTTTGCTTCAGCAGTTCTGATTACAAATGATCACAACAAACCCACGAATTCCTACTTTCATCCTCTGACCCAGCCTTGCAAGTGACATGTGAGCTTGCAGGTCTTGTTTGTAATTAGTGGTACTCTTCAAGATTGAGAGTATAAATTTAAGAATAAAAAATTGATTGTAAAAATATCCCGAATTTGCACTGGGCCTTACAAGAACCCGAATTAAACGGAGTCTGTCTAGCGCCCAGTAATAGTTAGAAATTGGTTATTTCCCCGTTTGAGTTAAATTATCTCTTGCCACACTTTTCTTCTTCTTCTCCATCCGACGTCGTTATCCGTCACTCTAATTGGATCGGCAAAAACCGTATCGACTCCTAATGCCATCTATGAAGAATGACCAATCACTACTAAGTTCATTAGCTATGATTGATGGCTCAAGGCTAGAGGAGAACGATAGTAGATTACTGAATTAAAGAACCATTGTTAATGATGAATAGTTCTCTAATTAACGTACTACTGACTCTGTTTGTTCAGGAGGCTTTTGTCAACACAGTAGGAACTCCAGGCGCATACGCTCATGAAAAGATAGCGTTCGAGACAGATATAGCACCCAACTACACCTACCGTCAGGTTCAGGTTCAGGTTCAGGTTTATATATTTACGTAAAAATTTATAAAATAAATTACACTTCTTTCTCGGCAGAGTGACATCTCGAATGCTCGGGAAAGACATACAATGAGAAAAACAGTTTAACTTAAATAAATAACGAGTAATCATCCGCAGTACCATAAATACAAAATAAATAACAAAATATCACATTCACCAGACCAGACGTGCACCTCCAACTTTTCAATCCTGTGGACGTTTGCAAGGGAATGCAACCTTCCGGACCATTCGCCTACCAAAACCTGTCAGTACCGTTAAAGTTTAACTGAAAAGGGATGTAACAGGACAATGTAGTTACCCATTTTATTCCTTTGAAGACCCGATGAAACTGCGTTACTTCCTTGCTCAGCTATTCACAAATAACCGATGTTCAAATAGTGGAATTCCCCTGTCTGATTTGTGGTACCTCTATGCGCTTGTATCTGTGCTGTTTGCTTGAAGAAAATGATTCACAATAAATATTCTTTGAGCCCAAGCTGACTTTGAAACATTTATTCAAACAATGTTTACAACGGATACGTCAGCTCTGATTTTTCATCAGCGATATTTCGACCCTTCTTGGCAAGGGTCCTCGTCAGACTGTCAATCTTCTTGTTCAACTTCGGTGAAGGAAACAAACCTGTCAATGATCATGACAAGCCAAAAATCGAAAAAGTAATCTCTGCTAGATTTGAAAATTCCTGTTGGGAACACCGCGAAAAGCTGCGGAAAAAATTTTCTCGACTTCAAAACAAAAACTACAGTAAAACCCAGATTTACAGTCCGAAAGTTCTCCCTGGACCTTCCGTACTAAATTTTAGCTCCAAAACTTTATCTCCAACACAAATTAATGCATTGTCCCATGGATGTAAATTCAACATCGCGCCCCGTGAACCACCAGTAGAAGAATTCGTAGCAAGTTTTGAGACAGGTCTTTTCCATGAAGATGCAAAAGTAGATGATTTTGAAAAAGCAAGAGTAGATGCAGCCCACTTGCTACAGTCCCGAATCAACATCCCTCCAGAACCGAACCTCCCGAAAGAAGAATTGCAAGCCTTTTTTTGACAGGTTTGTTTCCTTCACCGAAGTTGAACAAGAAGATTGACAGTCTGACGAGGACCCTTGCCAAGAAGGGTCGAAATATCGCTGATGAAAAATCAGAGCTGACGTATCCGTTGTAAACATTGTTTGAATAAAAAGATTCACAATAAGTGTTCACACAATGAGCCACCTTCCTCGTGCTGACTGACCACTGAAAAGCCGCATTGTATTCAGATTGAAATTCGTGTCATAGTAGAATTTTGCGTCTTGAGGCCGGCCGTAGATATTCTGAACCACATAGTAGAGCAAATAGTGAAAAATAAAAACATCCCTTAACGCAACCGTTATAATAAGTAAGTAAGTAAGTATTTATGACCCGCCATTTTGAAAAAGCGGAGTAAATGAAGAAAATAAACAAAACAGATAAAAGAAATTTTTATGATTTTCGGGTTTTTTTTTTCTTGATCAGCTAATTATCCCTCTTGGACGATTTGCGAGGGATAAATATAAATTCGGATATTTCGGTTGCACTTCCGGCAAACCGTCCTCAACGAAAAAACTAAATCATAAAATCCAACACAATACCAACAGAAAAGTGATGCGGAACCAACAAAACATACAACGATAACACATAAACAAACAGAAAAAGACACTTAATTTTCAATCTTCGGTCAGGAAGCAGTGGATGACGTCGTCCGCTGGGTGGGCCCTGTTGTCCATGATTTTTGAAAGCGAATGATTTTTTAATGCAGTGCAATTAGTTAAATGACACAAAAATTAGTTAGCTTTTCAGTCGGTCTGTTTGGTCGGTTTGCAAACTTTTCCCGCAAACCACAACAGCCTATGACAGACTTGTTTTCCGCTGGCTTTATGTATCATCGCTGGCTCTCAAAAATAGGCGTTGAAGCCACTCTGATGATTCATTGTCGTTACTGTCTTAAACCCTGCTCGGGAACTCAGAAGAGTAGTGGCCGAGCATATCATAGGCCTACTGAAAATCAGAAAACCGACATAAACTTAATCCCTTTGGTCACGCTCGACCAAGTCTACCAGAAACCCCTGATTTGTGGATACCGTATGCATCCAGCGTTTGTCATACCCAATGCCTTACTCTAACCCAGAAAACATCGATGATTTGAGTGAAGCTCAGGAATCGACCAATCAGAATTCCTTTACTGGACAAGGTCAGTCGTGAGTTATGCCAAACGTGAGATATTTCCAGCGTTTGAGACAGGGTATCCAAAAATCAAGGTTTTCTGGTAGACCCCTGGTTATTAAGACGATAAGAATCCTAGGAGACCAAATACTAATGTGAAAGGGGGGGGGTAGTCCTTTGAGAGCTGGGTCAAGCCAACAGTTCGTAGCATAGGCCCATTGCTAGTCCGTGAACCGTTAGCTCGTAATCTTGTTCGTTTTCCACACCAAAAGGGAAGCTGGAGCCATCTGGGATTTTTGCAATATATCATAGTTTACCAAATTTGGTAAGAACGAATGCCGAATAAGCTATGGAAGTGGTTTGCAATATATCATCTAATGTCGTAAAATACCAAATTTGGTCAGGATTTATGTTGAAGAAGCTACGAAAGACGATGTCAAATACTACAAAACATCGAATACAAGTTATTTTCGATTTCGAAAACAGCGCGAAGGCGGCAACATGCCGGAATTGTTTTCTTGTCGGATAAAAATATTAAAAGTTGAAAATTTTAATCAAACGAGTTATTCGATTAAATTTGGGAATTGTACCACCGCACAAAATAAGTCCTGAAACTTCGTTCGCAACGCAGCGGAACTGGTCGTTCGGATCTCAAATTTTCAAGAATCTGCACGGAACCCGGGTTCAACTACAGTGAAGTTCCACCTTAAATAATGATACGAAACGGGGCTCATCCCCTCTTTCCCAGTAGCGATAATGACAACCTACCGATAAATATATAATAATCTGTATTTGTTAGTTACAAGTCTGTTTGTTTTGAAACGTACTGATTCGGCCCATTCTGACTGGGAATCAGATATTTCGTCATATATTATATATGTATATATATATATAGCTGTATTTAAAAGCTATTAAGCCATATACAGAAATAACAATTCACTAACTATACCACAAATATTTTAGGATTTTCAGGATTCAATAACTTTACTAAAAAAGATTCATTCCGGCTTGACGACCGGTTACAAACAAAGCACATATCTGCTTGAAAAACGCAACCAGTACACATTTACTACCATATTCTAATCAAACCTTCACTCAAAAAAACTAAAAATTAATTAATCAATTTGTCAATTTGTCCTCTCTCGTCTTCCAAACTCTCCACTCACCAACTACCCTCAAGGAGATGTTTCTTTAACCAATTTTTAAATTGCGGTGCACTTTCAGCTTCTCGAACTGAGTCTGGAAAAGTATTCCAGACCACCGTACCTGAATGACTTGCCACATTGCTAGAACGAACCGTACTTATTGGCTCACTTACCTTCTTGCATTCATACCTTGATACCTACCTACAGGGCCGTATCCAGGAATTTATTTCGGGGGAGGGTTTGCCTGCGGGTCGTACAAAAAGGTACAAAAGACACATAAATCAGAGGGAAAAGCCTATAAAAATGAGTATTTTTGTATGTTTCGGGGGGGGGGGGGGGGTCAACCCCCTACCCCCCCCCCCCTGGATACGGCCTTGCCTACCTACATACTCTCTACTAAACTAATCACTGTTTCTACCATATTACAAAAACAAACTATAAATCCAGGAAACGTGGATTTCAGGATACCTACAAGTAGCTGACCCCCCCCCCCCACACACATTTTGAAAATAGTACCTCTTAGGAAGTTTTTCAGAACTCAAGAGAGAGAAGAAAAAAACGGGTAAGTCCTTCAACAAGGGTCCTCTTCCAACTACTGCCTGAAGAAAGAGAACGTTTGCTAAGAACGGACAAAATGTATGAATGAACAAATTTAGCGCCCTTCAGAATTGATCCAGGAGGATCTAGATGGAGGAAAAAAAACGAAAAAAACACACAGTACAATGTT
The DNA here is from genome assembly GCA_023053575.1 of Branchinecta lynchi. Taxonomy (NCBI): domain Eukaryota; kingdom Metazoa; phylum Arthropoda; class Branchiopoda; order Anostraca; family Branchinectidae; genus Branchinecta; species Branchinecta lynchi. Next base: position 18,985,664 of record JAKZAP010000018.1, read on the forward strand.
AACTCTCACAACACAACATTGCAAGTGAATACGAATATTAACATGTGAATGAGTCGTATAAACCGTGTTTAAAAAAAACGAAAATATTTTTTTTTGATGTTTTATTTTTTTTTATTTTTAAACTTCCTCCTCTTTCTTCCAGAGTATTTGCTTGTTATTGTTTGTTTCAGAATAATAATTCAGTTAGTCATTGTATTATCTGTGATACGCTTGGGTAAAAAACTGAAGGAATTTTATGTTGAATAACACCACAGTAGAATTGTTTCCATAAAATAGGAAACCTGGTCCGTTAATTGCGGTCGCTGTTTTTACCTATCGCGGATTAACTTTTGCTGTTTCGAGGATTTGACCGGATACGATGTTTATTCTTTTATTGTAAGTTCTTCATCGCAAAACGCTACTGTCCCAAAATCATCGATCTAGAGTCCGTCAGGTAGCCGGATACCGAACTGTAAAAGACTTAAAACTTCGCATGCAAGCTCTTAAAGCACATCTCTTACCAGGAATGATCTTTTCATGATCAGAAATATCGGTTTTCGAAAATACCATTACTTGCCATGTGAAATACAATTTTCTTGTTAGTGCTTGTCGACTATGAGCGTGTTCCACCCTTCTAACAATAGTTACTATTAGTTACTATTTCCGTTCCATCCTCACGAAAAGTTACTACGCTGACCGTTCCAACCTTCTCGAAATAGTAATTAATAGTTACTATTTGCTTACCATGCTCGGAAGCGTGGTAAGCGTAGTAACTATGCATCTCTGGAACGTGATTGGTCGTTCGCCCGTGGCATGATGTTCTGCTGGAAAATAGAAAAATCGTTCCAGCCTTGACGGCAGAAAGCCAGAATTCGTGACGTCTTGCGTAGTAACTACGGTAAGTAGGGTGGAACTCGCTCCATATCGAGCCTCCTTCCTCATCGATGCGGTGGCTGGTCGCAAAATATTTGAAAACTGAATGCGCCGTGGTTAAAAGTAGGGAAACCAAGCAAAATAAAAGAAATCCATAACAGAAGGAAAAACTGATAGTCTACCATGTCTTCCTGAATGAAAAGCAGTATTTTAAGCTTCTCATGGCCTTCGGCTATGTGTGAAAGAGTTGTCGGTGGACAGGCCCGTATCCATGGATTTATTGGGGGGGGGGGGGGGGGGGGGTGCCCGTGAGTCGGACAAAAAAGACATAGATCAGCGGGAAAAGCCTATACAAAATGATTATTTTTGTATGTTTCGGGGGGGGGGGCAGATGACCCCTAACCCCCGCCCTGGATACGGCCCTGTCGATGGACCTTGAAGGTTTCGGCCAAGTTTGCGTTGCGTGACTACCAAAACTCGGCTATGCCCAAATAGCTCTAAAACGTTGTAGGTAAAAAACGAAACAATTGCGAAAGGTGGAGATTTCGGAAGATTATAATCAAGCAAGGGAGCTAAAGGCAGAATAAGCAAGAGTGATCCTTTAAGGTCAAATTTGTAAAAAGCGCATTCACCATCTCGAGAATGAAAATTCACTACACTCCAACACATTATACAGTAGTATCAGTATTAGTATTAGTATCTTAGTATCAGAGTATGCGAGATAATGAAACGGCAGTCGAATGTAGAAATGACCTGGATTTGCTGCGCTCCAATCCTCCCACTCTTTCGGCAAATTGCGGCGATAGCTTGCAAAATTTGATAGAATCCATCTACGCAAAAGCTGCGAAAACAACACTAATTACTGTTTTTGGCTCCTCACTGGGTGAAATAATCAGTGATATCCCTTCTGAATAACAGTGATCTGATGAGTATCAGTCATGCTGGGTGACACCGCAACCCTTTCGACCCTGACTGTAAATCATTTTCGAGGGGGGCTAGAGGCTCCTCCTAGCCAAACAATCAGAGCTCATAACAGCGCCCAAGATTTTTGTGAGATCTCAAACGTCATCAGGAAGCCCCGGGCATTTAGAAATCCTAAGAGAAGAGTTATGGTGAGTCTTCAACCTCCGGAATATGGGTTCCCAGATTTTCCGAGTTTTTTTTTTAATTTCTTCTGCGATACTTAAAAATTCCGGAAATCTGGAAGTTCTAAAGCCCCTTTTTCCGGATTATTTTAATATATTTTTGGACCGATTCGTATATTCCAGATGCACTTTACAGAAGACGTCAAAGAATAATCTGGAAGCCCAGATTCCGGAAGTTCGGAGAGGGGAAGACCGGCTATTAGTAAATAAAATTGTGGTGCTAAAAAGTTCATTACTACTGAAATATTGACTCATATCTGTTTTCGTCGGTCAGAGTGCAATCTCTAGACATTAGAAGTATGCTTCTTTTAATATTTCTCTAAATTTTAAAATAGCTTGGTTTTGTGTTTCGACTCTAAAAAAAAAACTTCCAAAAACTAATCAACAAAGCAACACAACCAGAAAACACGTCTTTGCAAATACGAGGGCTCTCATAATCGACCAAATCTTTAAACTGTTCATCGACAGAGGGTATGAGTTCAGTGACCCCATACTGGGATCTTTGACTCAGTTTTACGTTTCCCTACTTAGACTCGAAATTCTGAAGAAAAAAATCAAAGTATTGCGACCCGATTCCAAAACTAGAAGAGTTAGACAACGGCTTTAACCTAAAAAGAAAGCGGCCGCGAGTCGGCAAGCATTGTTCTCTGAAGAAATTGGTAAAGTTTTTGTATTATTGAAATCCATAGATTCTCTCTTTCTAGTGTGAGTTTGTTTTATGTTCCGTTTTTTTTCTCTTATTCAGTCTTTTTATGTATAATAGATATTTCTGTGAAATGAATATTACAGACATTAAATCATCCCCGAGAAACATAACTGTCGTGGAATCCAATGCGATGAGATAATGAAAAAATAAATAGTAAAAAAATGCTCCACAAATATTGGTCCGGCTAGACCTCATGCTTACGGCTTCCAGAAACGGAATTCGAAATTAATGATATTTAATAAGACTTAAAAAATATTCCTTCAGCCCAAGCTGACTGTGAATCATTCTTAACTGTGCTAAACGGACACGTCGGCTGAATTTATTTGATACCACAGATCCAGCTTTGGGCCTGAAGAGGACTCTTGCCAAGAAGGGCCGAAATATCTAGAAGGGCCGAAATATCGTTCAGTAAATTCAGATGACGTATACGTTTAGCACACTCGACCTCGCTAAAACCCGTCGCTTCCAAAGGACGGGATCTCAAATTATTAACTAACTTAATTCATAAATTATAGTTAATTCGTAATTCTCTTATAAACGACTAAGGACGAGAATTTCTTCTGTAGTAAAGACACTACGTAAAGAAAGTCCTATGTAGGATAGATGTCGTTCAAAACACATTGTATTTTGATACAGTGACCCTGCGTTCCAAATTATACTAGCGCCTAGCCCTTTCGTCCTCCCATGGGGTTCACTTTATAACCAAAACAAGGCTTTTGAAAAATACATTTCATTATGATAGATATGCATGGGATTGCCGAAAAACAGTTTGATTGTACTTTCCTTAACCCCACCCTTGTGATACCCGTGATCTTATCTGTATCATCATACCTAAACAGCAGGCTGCGTTGGTAACATATACATTTAATGTCTTGGTGTCCTGCTAGGTTTATAATACCGCTAATTAATGCTCACTCTTGGGCTCTGCTGTTTACACGCCCGAGTAGTGCGGAAACGTAGAATAGCATAGTATAAGCGATGGACAACCCTATAGGAAAAGACTAACCACATCCTGAAACTTGCTAATGTCACACCGCAGTGCAAATCACAGACACAGTCCTCAACCCCAGTTTTCAGAGAACTGGGAGCCATCGCCATCTAGATTCATATCGTCCGCCATTTTTACCGTTAGGATGGTACAAGTTCTAAATTCGCGACCATAGACTTAAAGGACACCTGAACAATGAAACCATACTTGAACACACCATGGAAAATGCATTTACAGACATGGCCACGGAGAGCATTCTTCTCCTGAGCTTGACGTTTTTAAAATAGGGATGTTCGTTTCTGGAGGTTTGCACATGCAGACTCCAAGACAAAAAGCGCAATTCATTCAAATCTTGTACAGCGCTGGCCGGATCGTATTGGAATTTCTTCTAGATATTCCAATCTGGAATTTCTTCTAGATATACATTTGGGCTTAACTGGTTAAAAGATATTCCAAAAGAGGGGTTGATTGGAGACATTTGTTCATTTCTAAAATTGTTCGGTACTGAAATAAGGACAGATGCAAAATGGAGCAAAAATCATAGCTTGGAACCCCTATTTCGTATTTGGATTGGGTTTTCTGCAGGCAATGTTAACGGAAGTCATACAGATAGGGATGATCATTCAGATGTCCTTTAAAAGACCCCTTGCACCATTTACTCTTCAACTTGTAGTATCTTAAAATATTTCAATACTTTTAAAACTAGGCTGTGGTTTCAACAAACAACCCACAGTTTTTGCTGTTTTAAGCCTTTTCCGAGATCCGTTGACACAGCGAGAACAGGGAAACAATTTACATAACCGGTTTTTCTGATGGAAAAAATTCTCGCAGATGACCGTCGACAGCGTGATACGCATCGAAGATAGCAAAAGACGGCAAGTGAGAAAGTCAGCATGGTTTTGTTTTAGTGGATAGAATGTAGCGTACGAAATTGGGGTCTCCGGGCTTAGAAATATATCGAGTGATTATGGAAGTAGGTTGCGTTAGTATCATAGGTAAGACAGGTCCTTTAAATACTATTGTTGTCAGGTAACTTTTCAAAGAAGAGGAAGCCCTACATACCAACAATTCCAAAGGTTTCGGTGGGATCCAGTAGAATATTTATTAGATTTCGTATTCCAGACAGTCGGATCTTGCACATTTCCGGTCTCCCCCAGACTCCGTAAGCATGTTACTATAGTCTATATGAACACGCCAGTGAACCTGGGGAAGAACAAGAAATGTCATCCAAACAAACTCTGAAAATCGACTCAAATCCAGTGTAAACCAATCAGCAACGTTTGTCGTCGTGACATTTCTGGCTCTTCGCTGGGCACGCGGTGATTCTTCGTCCATACAAAGAGTTAGTCATCAAGAGTATTTATCCCTAAAAAACGCTAGAAAATGTTCAAAAATGGTACCGTAATTGTGTTGTTTGACGAAATATGGCACGCCGCTAACCCGCACAGTTGGACCGCGGAAAGTGCCTTCACACTCTGCTAGGATGTGTGTAAGAAATGAACTATACGTCTTCACCAGACAAAAGTTGTTTGAAAAGTAAAAGCTCATCTTTTCTGTTCATTAGCTTATGAACAGGTTGTACTATCTTTGTATGATGGATGCTTATATATGAGACGAGGGGTGACAGAGACTAATCCGCCTGGAGCGCTGAAGTGGTACTACTATCTTCCGACATTGAGGTTGCTATCGGAAAGTAACGTCGAGACTTGTTAAAGGACCTCTCGCACTATTTACTGTTCAACTTACAGTATTTTAAAGTACTTAAATACTCGAAAACTAGGCTGTGCTTTCAATAAATAACCCACGGTTTTGGTTGTTTTAAGCCTTTTCCGAGACCCGTTAGACTTACAGCCAAAACAGGGGAAACAAATTAAATAACCTTTTTTTCTGATGGAAAAATTTCCCGCAGACAACCCTCGACAGCGTGATACACATCGAAGGTGGCAAAACACGGCAAGGGAGAAAATCAGCGTGGTTTTGTTAGAGGGGTTAGAATGTACCTCCAGGTTTAGAAATATATGGAGTGATTGTGGAAGTAGGTTCATTAGTATTATATTTATTTAAACTACGACGACCAACTAGGGTCAAACAAATGACAAAATAGGTCATTTAGACCGTCATTAGACAGGTCCTTTAAGTACCAAATCAACCGAGATGGAGGTATTATAACTGTTATACTTTTCGAACAGAACCATTAACAATTAACCGTTAATCAGGGCATCATTCTATCAGCCGCCAGAGAGGATGATATAAAGTCATATCAGCCGCCAGAGAGGATGATATGAAGTCATATCAGCCTCCAGTGAGGATTTCTGTTCGAAAAGGTTACAACAGTTAACATAACTTCATCTCGGTCGATATCGGAATGACAATTTCGATGGCCACTAGAAAAGATCAAGCTCGCCGTATTTTAATGACTGTCTCTGTTTTATTTTAGAATATCAACCTCGATGTCGAAAGTTAACATTTAAAGCACAAATCTTACTAGAAATGATGTTTTGCCTATGAAAGGTATCAGGTGAAAAGTTTTCCAAAAATAACATTACTTTCCACCGGAAATTAGTGATTTTCTTGTAAGCGCTTGTCGAGACCGTCCAGCCTTCCTGCTCTCCGACGCGGCTGGTGAGAGCAAAACGTTTGAAAACTGAACGCGCCGTGGTTTAAAAGTGAGATAACTAAGCAAAACAAAGAAGTCCAAAACAAAAGATAGATCTGATGGTCTACCACGTCTTTCAAAATGAAAAGCAACAATCTCAAGCTTCCTATATCCTTAAGCTTGAAAGAGTTGTTAGAGGACTTAAAGATTCCGGCGAAACTTGCGTTACCTGACGGCAAAACTCGGCACAGCCGAAAAAGCGCTCCAAATTCGTAGGCACAAAACGAAACAGTAGCGAAAGGTGGGGATTTTAGAATGTTACAATTCGATAATGGAGCTAAGCTAGGTATACTATAAAAGGCAGAATAAGCAAGATGGGTCCTTTAATAATTACCGTGGGTCATAGCATGATATTCATTACATACCTGTTCGAGAAAAGTTATAAGACTAGTACGTAAGAAATACTTGGGTTGCATGATGAAATACATGTGTTGCAATTCGATATCAGGCCGTTCGCCTTGTGCTAAAAAAGGGGAACTCTTCTAATCTGCCGCCCCCAAACACCTAAAACAATTGAGAAGAGTACTTCTCAATTAGCAAGATTGTCCTTTCAGCAAATTACTTGCTGCGGGAAATTCGTCCGGGACCTGAGAATTCCTACTCCTTAGGGATAGCGAGTCTAATACATTTTGCCACTTTGGCTGGAAGGCTGGCGCCGCTTCCTCCAGGATCCCATTTCTTTATTGTTCAATATTCGGATTGTCTTTCTTCGTTTTCAATTAGAGTAAAAGACCTCATCATTTGGAAATAGCATTCTCTGTGAGTGCATTGTATTCATTTTTCATAATAAAGAGAAAACCTGCTTTTAGCTGATAACCAACCACTTGGGCAAATTTTTAGAATTTCCATTCCCAAAATTGGCAATTATCAAAATGGCTTGTGAGGAGACAGGAGAGTCTTGTGATGGGATTAGCTTTCTAGTACATGACTTTTGCCATAAGTAACAGACAATTTTGAGGGAAACGGAAAACATAGAAAATGAAATGGAGGCTCCGGTTTTCGGAATGTGGGATAAGGAATAGGCCAATTAGAAGAGTGGGATTCTAGTTTTAGACTTTTAAGGTACGCAACACACATAAAAAAGGCCGATTGGCATTGTCGTATAAGAAGAAAAATCATAACTTAAATCTGTTCATATTGTTGAACTCTACAAGAAACCTGGTTTGTGCCCGAAGGTTGGTTTGAGGACCTTCGCCGATTCTTGCAATGTAAAAGACTCCGGCCTTTCCTTTTAGAAACAAAATAGGCCAGTCGGAAGTGTGTGATTACACTGGAACAATGAAACCATACTTGAACACACCATGGAGAATGCATTTACAGACATAGACACGGAGAGCATTCTTCTCCTGAGCGTGACGTTTTCAAAATAGGGATGTTCATTTCTGGAGGTTTGCTCATGCAGACTCCAAGACAAAAAGCGCAATTCATTCAAATCGTGTACAGCGCTGGCTGGTTAAAAAATATTCCAGAAGAAGGGTTGATTGGAGACATTTGTTCATTTATAAAATTGTTCGGTACTGAAATAAGGACAGATGCAAAATGGAGCAAAAATCATAGCTTGGCAACACTATTTCGTATTTGGATTGGGTTTTCTGCAGGCAATGTTAACGGAAGTCATACAGATAGGGATGATACTTTGTACTCTTGATTCAGGTGTCCTTTAAAGGACCTGTGTAACCTATAATACCAAAGCAACCTACTTCAACCTACATTTCGTACGGTACATTATAGCCCCTCGAACAAAAACCACACTGATTTTCTCAATTGCCTTGTTTTGCTAACTTCGATGTGGATCAAGCTGTCGACGGCTATTTGCGAGAAGTTTTTTCACCAGAAAAAATGGTTATTTAAATTTTTTCCATGTTTTCGCTGTAATTGAACGGGTCTCTGAAAAGGCTTACTACAACCAAAACCGTGGGTTATTTGTTGAAAGCACAGCCAAGTTTTAAAGTATTCATTTATTTTGAAATACTTGTGAAAAAGTTGAAGAGTTTAGTAGTGCGAGGGGTTCTTTAACTAGTAAAACAGACGGAAGCTCTCTGCAGAAGATTATTATTCTGATCTGAAACTTTAAAGAAAAAAAATCGATGGAACTATTAGAAGAGCCAGTGAAATAATCTTAATACAGCCTAAAAAATAGCCTAGCCGATTTTGTTCACAATACTATGTCAATGAGCTTTTGACATTGTGAATTTTTCGCCTCGGATGGATGGTCTGGTCAGAATGTGGTCAGAACTGGATGATGACGAATGAACCTGATCGTCTAATACCTCTTTTTCTGAAGTATTGTCCAAGTTAACGGATCTGGTTAGGTGTTCTGTTTTGATGATACCAAATTTACGGGGCTCGTAAACAAAGGACATCTGGAAGACTTTTGTCTGTAATAGAAAGACCAGCAAATATTTCCTCTTGGGATCTCGTGGAAATCTTTGTTCTTGTTTACAGTGCAACTCGGGAAATGTCAGATAGGCTATCTTTTATGGCGTTATTATTTGGTCATAGTGTAATGAGTTCCGAGCTGAACAATTTTAGTACTAGACTGACTCATCGTAACTAAAACCGATGTTTGAACTATAGAACCTACTTGATAACACTTACTCTTAAAGGACCCGTCATACCTATAATGTCAACGCAACCTACATCTGTGGTCGCTCGGGGAATTCTTAAACCTGAAGACCCGAATTTCATCTGATACATTCTCAGCCCCCCCCCCCCCCTCTAACGGCAACTCACTGATTTTCCCACTCGACTCGTCTCGCTATGCGTATCATGCTCCCTACGACTGTTTACGAGAAGTTTTGTCGTCAGAAAAAAACATAGTAATAAATTTTCCGCTGTACTTGCTATGAGTCAGCGAGGCTTGACAGAGGCTTAAAACAGCCAAAGCCGTAGGTAATTTGTAGTATCAGTGCGAGGGGTCATGGATCTTCTGGTTACCCTTCTGCTTTCGCTACATAGCTTACTGCCCATGTATGCAACGAATACTATTCAGCAGTCATTCTACACATCCTCCTTATTCATCACCAAGTGCATTGTGTGCTCTTTCATTCTCCTGACACATAAACTGTCCAATTGGTATTCAGTAAATTACTCGGGGCAGGGAAGAGTATGTGAGAGGATTAGATTTAAGTATACACAGAAATGCTTGCAAGCTTCCATTAGAACATTTAGGCGATTCTCTACAGTTGAATTTCTTGTTGAGTGAATTCCAATCGCATTTCCGAGTTTCTATTTACGAGTTCGCATGGAGAGACTGGAACATGCGACGGAATATTATAAAGAGACTGTGTAAATTTATGTCTTTGTCCAACTCAAGTTAAAGACCGTTATAGGAGTTCGGCATAGAAGGAATCTGTCCTACTTGAATTTTGATAGTAACTCGACCAGATGATTGCCGTCTCACCAGTCCAGTAGTGTTTTTTTTTCCTACCCGCGTAGCATTTTTTTCAAATTTTTCAAACTATATTTGACACCTACTTGATGCTACGTTCCTCCCCCCTCGATGAAATTAAAGGACACCTGAATGAAGAGTACCAAGTATCATCCCTATCTGTATGGCTTCTGTTAACATTGCCTGCAGAAAACCCAATCCAAATACGAAATAGTGTTTCCAGGCTATGATTTTTGCTCCATTTTGCATTTGTCCTTATTTCAGTACCGAACAATTTTAGAAATGAACATATGCCTCCAATCGACCCTTCTTCTGGAACATTTTTTTAACCAGTTAAGCCATAACGTATATGTAGAAAAAATTCTAAGACGATCCGGCCAGTGCTGTACAAGATTTAGAGGAATTGCGCTTTTTGTCTTGGAGTTTGCATGTGCAAACCTCCAGAAACGAACATCCCTATTCTGAAAACGTGACGCTCAGGAGAAGAATGCTCTCCGTGGCCATGTCTGTAAATGCATTTTCCATGGTGTGTTCAAGTATGGTTTCATTGTTCAGGTGTCCTTTAAATAGTAACTTTCCCTAATCTTTCCTTATAGATGACATTTACAGTTAATATTTTGAAAATATTTTACGCAACTATTGTTCTAACAATATTAAATTTAACTACCATACTTTAAACTATTGATATTTTAGAATAAAAAAAAATGTTTCTGGTTTATTGGTCACGGTACAAGGCCCTTGTGTAAAGTGCCATCTATGTATTATTACAACTATTGAATAAATTTTCTTCATTACCATTAACCTAATCATATTTTTTCAAACCCAATATCCCCCCCTCATAAATAAAAACTTTGCTACGCTTACAGTTCAAACAGTCAAAGTTTATAGGTTCGATCAGGAATATTTTGGCAACTATTTTTAGCACTCTAATTAAAGCACTGCCTGTTATACCCTTCCGTCCTTAAAGCACCTCTCTTGCAGTGGCAAAAAGTAATGCAGCGGCAGTACAAGACGATATCAACCTCTACTCAGTGACAGGATTCCTAAGACTCCTTAAAGTTGTCAATCTGTCTGTCTGTCCTTCTGTTAGCACGATAACTCTCGAAGGGGTTGAGATATTTTTTGCCGTGGCTTTGTTTTGTTTACAGGTTGGATTTACCGTTAAGGAGGCATATTGAAGTGATATATGAGCTTAACTTCTTTTCGAGAAGTAGTTCGCCCGGTAGGCTACCCGGCGAAAACAGTAAATTCCGTAAAAGTTTCTCCTGAAGTCGTAGAGGTTCAATGTAGGAGCAAGGAGACATTCTGATTCCCTTTTTTTTTTCTTAAGGTCCTGTATTCCCTATAATAATAATGCAACCTACTTCCATAATCACTCCATATTTAAACCCGGAGACCCCAATTTCGTACGGTACAGCTCACCCCTCTAACAGAGCCACTCTGATTTTCTCACTTGCCGTGTTTTGCTACCTTCGATGTGTATCAAGCTGTCGACGGTTATCTGTGAGAAGTTTTCCATCAGAAAAACCGGTTATGTAAATTGTTTCCTTGTTTTCGCTACAAGTCAACGGGTATCGGAAATGGCTTAAAACAGCCAAAACCGTGGGTTATTTTTAGCGTTATTTTTCAGTGTAGTTTTAAAGTATTCAGATATTTTAAAATACTAAAGTTGAAATACTGTAAGTTGAAGAGTAAATGCGAGGAGTCCTTTAACCATTTTTATATGTGAATGGTGAAGCCTGTCATTTTTGTACCTGGTCTTTTGTAAATCTCAGTCCGTCATTATCTTGCTGCTTTACATGTTTGAGAGAAAGTTCTCGTCGCTTTACCTTCTTGCCAAAACTGAACTTCGTTTCCCAAGAATTGTTCTTATGTCCCCCGTGTTCGTGTCCGAGAAACAGTACATACAATCGATTGCAAAAACTATGTTGCGTGCTATTCAAATAGCTTAACACACGGAAACCGTCAACCTGGGTTAACTAGATAGTATCAATTCACTGGAAAGACGTGAATCGAACTTCTGTCTGAGTCATGCTATCATACACTGTAAAAGTTTCTCCGAAAAAGGATGCAGTATTTGCTACTGGGATTAATATTATCTCTATTGGGATAAAATTAATCCGAATTTGGGATAACCTTATCTCAATAAATACAAGATTAATCCCAGAAGCAAATACTTCAAGATTTTATTTTACAGTGTATCTGTATTTGTATTACATTTAGACAGATTCATCATCTGAGATTCTTATTCGGCGATATTTCGCCAGAGCTAAAAATTCTGAATTGAGACAGTATTTTTAAATGTGCTGCTTCAGTCTGCCTTATAGTTAAATCCAGATCTGCAAATTTGTTAGTTACATTTGGATCACAAAGGTAAATTTTTGATCATACCGAAGAGAACCCTTGTCAAGAAAGACGCCAAATTGACATTTCAAGTGAATGACCGATTTACCACCAATAAACATGGTTCGGAGTCAGCTTGGCCTAAGAAATACTCTGGTCTGTAGTTACACCTGACAGGCTTGGGACGATTGGAGGAAAGATGTGAAGCCGATTGACCAAGGTCAACCCTTCTATGTGGTGTTGACTAAACTTTAGCTGATTAACTACGGCTCGTGACGTCACACGAAAAGTTAATATTTTCCATTTACTAACGGAATTGATTGTCCCTAGAACGGTTTACAAGTGTAAACGCGTCCGGCGCCTCGCTGGCCGCTCATCTCTATATGTATAGGTACAAATATATATTCTGCAACATTCATTTAATCAAATTTCCCTATTTCTCTCATGACGTCACGAAAACGTAACGGGCCGTAGATAATAAGCTAAGGTTTAGTTTCCACCTTCTATGTAGTTCTATGAACGTAGACGACTCTAAGAAGTTTGACAAATAACAAATAACACCAGATGCGCATTTGATGGATTGAACATTCTTGCCCATAAAGTTGGGTGCAGAGTACGGAGTAATATCGATAAAAGAAAAGGAGGAAAGCGAAGACACTAAACTACGAAAAACAGCGTAAACTAATTAACCAACATTGCTAGGAGAGAGAGACAAATTTTAATATATAATAGAATTTACCAAAAAAAATCAATATCATAACAGATTTTCCACGAGAAAATCTATAGAGATTAGTTTGTGGCATGACTCAATAATTTAATCACTTAGCACAATTGTATTGGGAACAAAAAGAAAAGGGAAAAAATAAATGCAATACTATACATAAACTGGGGCTGAAACTGGTAATGAGTAAATATTAAGGATTCTTGTTGTGTAGTGTTCACGTTTAATTGTTTGTTATTTAAGTCATAGGCTAGGTGGATAATAAGTTGTTGTGTTTAGTTATTTCTTTATTTGATACAAGTAGTAATAATAAATTGCAGCACAAGTCCTTAGGACTTTCTTTTGCTGCAATGGGATATTAGTAGTGTTATTCGGTTAAAAATAAAAACCTACCTACCTAGAAAAAAAAAAAAAAAAAAAAACTATATAAAGAAACACAAATTTGTTCATTATTATAGATAAATAGAAGACAATTAAGCCTCGTGACAATCCAGAACCAATTCATACCCAAGGTAACCCTCTCCCCTCACCAATCTTTACTCATCAAAAAACTTTTCATCTTATTTTTAAATGAATATACACTCTCGGCCATCCGAGTGCTCTCCGGCAGATTATTTTCTGAACACAGAACTTGACCGTTATTCAACAATCGGTTTTGAACTTTCTGATTATCTTGAGCGAGTTAGTGGTGAACTGCATTTTCTACGCAATACGAGTAGAGGGAGCGGAAGTAAGAATGCATAAGTTCAGAGTTCCAGAGTTCAGAAATACCGCCCCATGTAAGATATTCAATAGCTTAAAGCCGGCCTCAAACTACGCTGTGTCTGCGTGAAGTCAGTTTACTCTCATGATACGTTTCGTTTTTTTTCTTACGTCAAATTGTCATAAACAATGACACAGCTATACATAAGTCTACTTCCTTTAGGTTATTAATTGTTGAGTCTGTAATGTAACCCCATTCTTATTCCAGGCTCAATCTGCTTCGTTTATTTCAACTGCCCTAGGCACGCGTTTGCTCAAAGCTTCCAATCAACTCCAAGGTGTTACTCGTTGAGAGCGCCTCCGGCGTACGTAGCTCAGCACTGACGTCATCAGTTGAAGCTCAGCTTTCGATTCGTGAGGACGGGAATTTGAATTTGCGTCTACCGTGCTAAGTGCGCTGTGTATTGACGTCATAGAAGAATAACGAGAACGTGATCAGTCTGCTGGCGGTAGCAGGCTAGTAATAGAACAAAGTGACAAATGTTATTGGGCGTTACTGCAGTCACGAGTAGTTGTGCCATGGGTGATTGCTCCTGTTCTTTCGAATTTAATTGGAGACTTAAGGTTGAGTGTTCTGAGTATGGCAATAATACTCGCAGTATCTGTGACCTGTCTTTTTGGGATCCCAAACGAAAGTGCTGCAGACCTTTGACATCGTAATTGTGTCCGGATCCCTGTGATCAGGATTACTCCTGAACTGATGGAGAAAAATCCGCGATCCCACAAAGTGGATGTGGTTCAAAACGAGTGTTTCCTCGATCGTTTGTGCCGACCATAAGCTTGTTTTAGCGACCAAACATTTTTTTTTCTTGTGGCTCGCACTGTGACTAAGAGCGTGTTCTACCCTTCTAACAATACCAGCTACTAGTTACTATTTCATTTCCAACCTCACGAAAAGTTACTACGCTGCCCGTTCCAACCTTCTCGAAATAGTAACTAATTATTTGCTTACCATGCTCGGGAGCGTAGTAAGCGTGGTAACTACGCATCTCTGTAACGTGATTGGTCAGATTTGCCCGTGGCATGATATTCTGCTGGAAAATAAAAAAATACTTCCTGCCTTGACGGCAAAAAAAAACAGAATTTGTGACGTCGTGCGTAGTAACTACGGTAAGTAGGGTGGAACGCGCTTTAAACAACACGAGGTGATATTCGGTTTTGTGGCTCGAATTCGGTGGAAATTCATATTTAGCGGCAATAATAAAATTAGCTACTTCGTAAAGCAGAAGGCCACAAAGTTAGATCTTTCTAGGGGTGTGAGTGTAGGCAGGTTTAAGCCTGGTGTTATATTTATTGGGATATTATTTTTATTTATTTGTATGATCATTGGACGTTGCCGCCAAACAAAAGAGTTAAAACGGCGTTACGCGAGTTTAGATTTGTTGGCAGTGTGTGAGGCGCACACTTTTTTTCTCTGTGATAAACACTCAGAAACATTTGGTGCCTAAACGATGCGGAAATATTTCGCAGATTGAGATTTTCCTCAACATTTACGAGTCGGGCAGGGCTTTAGACATGTTGGGACGCAGAAACTTCATTCGTTAAGTTGGTTGAGGTGTGATAGAGATCAAAATGAAAGTGCTCTTGGCTCGAACTAATGTTTAGATTGGAATACCTGGAAATTTACTAATTGCCTGACAAAATGTTATTAGGGGGTCGATGCATAGGTGAAACAGCAGCCTGAATCTCTCACTGTCTTCGTTTTTCTGACCACGTGAATAATCGCCGGAATTTCATTAAAAACCGAAATTGTATGGAACTAACCAAGCGGGGGGGGGGGGGGGGGGGGGTAAAAGTACAAGTAGAATGATATTAGTTTTTGGTTCGGCTTAATATGCAATCTGGCGAAAAAAAAAAACCTGATCAACCTACATATTTTCTTCCGAATATTTTGTCGGCAGACTGATAAACGCACCTGACCCTGCCAAACTGTAAGTAGAATGAGGGGATCGGCACTTCCAGCATTTTCAGTCGCATATGCGGTCATTCCGGTAAAACTATGATAACTGGAACAAGAATGTTAGAATACACTATCCCATTTATCCTATTCCAATCCCATCGATCCACTTGTCTTGTTTTCCTTCCAGTAAAATTTGATCTGCTAGAGTCGTGCAGTTCACGCTTTTCGTATTAGGTGGCTAAGTACCATTTTGCGTGCGTCGTTTCGTCATTTTCCCTCCTTTTCGCGGATATTAATGCATCGTTTTTTTACTGCCTGAGACTCGTTCGGAAAAGTGCATGAAAATAAGTTTAAATTGACTTTAAGGGCGTGTTCCACCCTACTTACCTTAGTTACTACGCATGACGCCCACGAATTTTGGCTTCTTGGCATCAAGGCTGGAGTTTTTGGGATCCCAAAACGTAAGTGGAGGGATACCTATGACATCGGAAAAGTTGTCCGTCTGTCCGTCCGTTTGTAAGCACGATAACTCTCGAAGGGAATGAGATGTTTTGATGAAACTTGGTGTGAGGATTTGTTGGGTCGTCGGACCAGTCAAGTTCGTAGATGGGCTTTTTAGCCCTACATTTAGGGGTGGGGGAGGGGGTTCAAATTAAGGGGCAAACAAAATATTTTGAAACAGCTAATGTGATAGTCGATTATAGGGTAAGAAGACATGCTGAGCACAATGGTGAAAACCATTTTGTCATCGGACGAGAAGTTCGCCCGGAATCCGGCCAAAATCGGAAAGTTTGTTAAAAGTAATAGTTTAATTTGAAGTTGATTAGATGTTTGATTTAAGGGTAGGAAGACATGCTGAAGACGATGGTGAAAACCATTTTCTCGACGGACAAGTAGTTCACCCGTAATCCGGCGGAAACCGGAAAGTTTGTTAAAATTAAAAGTTTTATTTGAAGTTGATTAAATCTTTGACTTATGGGTAAAAAAAACGTGCCGAACACGATGGTGAAAATCATTTTCTCGCCGGACAACTAGTGCGCCCGGAATTCGGCCAAAACCGGAAAATTTGTTAAAAGCAAAAGTTCGATTAGATGACAGATTAATGGGTAAGAAGAGAGGCTGAATCGGTATATGACAATGTTTTATACCCGGACATATAATTATTCCGGAATCCGGTTGTAACCGGATTTTTTTTTAAGTCAAACTTTTATTCAAAGTTGAACAGATGTTCTTTATAGGGATAAGGAGATACGCTGGTTTTGTTTCTGTATTTTTTTTGTTTTGCTGGACTAGTAGTTCGCTCGGAAATCGGCAGGAAGTCTCGGTCAGTATCGTCAAAATAGATATGGCCTATAGAGGTATATCTGAATTTGGTTTTCTCTGATGATTAGCCTGTTCAAGACTGGATCTGGCGAAGACAAGACTCGATTGTCTGAATCAAATATTAGATATTTGGGATCCCATCGACACCTTTGGTCTTGTTATATTTTTGGTAATATATCATGCCACGACTTGATCCGGCCAATCACGTTACAGATATTTGTAGTTACCACGCTTACAACGCTGCCGAGAATGGTAAGCAAAGTAGTTGCTATTAGTTACGATGTCGAGAAGGTTGGAACGGTCAGCGTCGCAACTTTTTACGAGGTTGTAACGAATAGTAACTAATAGTTAATATTCTTAGAATGTCGGAACACGCTCTAAGAACTTTAGAATAAAAATAACGTAGGTTTAACTTAATGACCATGACTTCACTTACTAGTGAATCGTAGTTCACAAATTGGGGGGCATGGAACATCTAGATTCTTAGATTCTTTGGGGGGCATGGAACATCTAGATTCTTCTAGATTCTTTCTGAGCCTCACTTTCCAATCTTCAGCCTACAAGACGTCTAATAAGAATATGGTGCAAACCAGGACATTGGCCTCTACAGATATAAATAGAGAAGACAGTAGAATTAAATAAAATATTCAGATCATTCCCTCGCAGGAAGTGTAAAATCAAACAAAAAACGTGAGCTACAAAGCACTAGCACAAGACCAAATTTTGCAAAACGCAATTGTTCCGGCTCCAGTAATTTACTTCGTCCGAAATAAGTAATAGAAGTAAATCTGCCAAATAACACCACCAGAGCCATGTACTGGTGTCCAGACCGGCGTCTCCAAATCCCAAGGTATTGTAGTATTTGTAGAAGCTTCCAGCATTCATTATTAATGCAAATCAGGGGACCGGGTGTAAATCAAATTATGCGATAGTGAACTAAGCGATTGATATTATGGTTTAAAGGTGTCTTGTAAGTCTGATCCAATACTCGTTTGACGAGATATGATTCTCAGCGATCCTATTTGTAAGTTGTTCCGCGGTTTGTGTAAAAATCAGTATTAAGTTGGATTTTGTTGTTTTTCCTCCAAATATAATTTTGCGATTGGACATCCTTTTCACGAGAGACATCATCAGGCTAGAGGTACCACTGCCATCAGGAATTCAGGTTCAGGTTCAGGTTCAGGTTCTTTTTAATAACATAGTAAATAACAAAATGTCCAGAGACCGGCTGAGAAGACAAATTCATCAGGCTAGAGGTACCACTGCCATCAGGAATTCAGGTCCAGGTTCAGGTTCAGGTTCTTTTTAATAACATAGTAAATAACAAAATGTCCAGAGACCGGCTGAGAAGACAAATTCGTAATGCACGGGATGGAAAGACTTCTTTAAATAAATACAACATTTATACTTCACTACATGCCATTCATACAAATGGAAATATGCGCATTCCCCCGTCTGTACCCGGTCCCCAACACCACCAGTTGACACGTCCAGCGAAACAAACAATACAAAAATAAAAATAAAAGATAACAAGAACCGAGGAAAAGTGATTTCAGTCCGAAGGATCCTGGACTGAGTATTCACATCCCCCAGGTTCAGTATCTTCAAAACCAGATAAAATTATCGAACATTAGTCCGCCAATAAGGAAAAGTAACTTCTAGAGAGGTAGATTTGAAAGTAATAGCTGCGTTTCTTATCCGGATTCTCCTTGCGATTCTCCTCGCAATTAACCTGTTTCGCAATTCTCCTATTATTGCGTTTGTGTCAGAATCGAGAACGGGGAAAGCCTCGAGATTCTGCAGAATCGAGAAGTTTCTGCAGAATCCGATGGTGAATTCTCGATTCTCCTCTCTCCGTTCTCCCCCCTGATTGGTCAACAGAGTGCGGATGTTCAATATGCATAAACACATATATCGGGTTGCGGACGAACTGAAAAATTAGTGTTTTTTGTCAAAAGCGAGAATGGAGAAGCCAGAGGAGCAAAAACGGTAATTTGTACGAGAATCGAGAATTCAGAAGCGAGGACGGAGAACTGAGAACTCAGATAAAAAATGCAACTAATGTCAATGGTGAAGATTAGGGTTACTCGTCCCCTTGCCGTTTTCACTGATATCGCCGTTATCTTACCATAATGTTACCGCGTGATCCGTCTCAAGTTTTAAATTTTGAGACATAAGGTTCCTCCACCAGAACATGCAGCATGCATAAATAAATCATAGATATTTAGATAGATAGATATATATTTAATTAATCTATCTAAATCATATGCTGTCTCAGTCTGTTATGCCTCCTATTTCTCAAAAAGAAAATTAGAAACAAACTTTGATACCTTCCACCAATGTAAGACCAAAGGCACATGAAGTGTTGCTTAGTTTTTTGGCATCCCGATGAATGAATGTATTCCCAAAAAAGCCCTTTTTGGGATCCCAAAATGTAAGTGGAGGGATACCTATGACATAGCAAAAGTTGTCCATCTGTCAGCACGATAGCTCTCGAAGGGAACGAGATATTTTGATGAAACTTAGTGTGAAGATTCTTTGAGTCAAGGGTAAGGTCAAGTTCGCAGATGGGCTCTATAGCCCTACATTTAGGGGTGGAGGAGGGGATTCAAATTAAGGGGCAAACAAAATATTTTTAAACAGCTACTGTGATACGATTATGGGGTAAGAAGACATGCTGAACACGATGATGAAAACCATCTCGCCGGACAAGTAGTTCGTCCGGGATCCGCTTGAAACCGGAAATTTTGTGCAAGTTAAAGTTTTATTTGAAGTCGATTAGATGTTCTTTATATGGATAAGGTGGTACGGTGAATTCGTTTCTGAGTTTTCTGTTTTTGCTGGACAAGTAGTCGCTCGGAATTCGGCCGAAACCGGAAATTTGTCAGAAGTAAAGCAGATCTGGCTGATAGAGGTATATCTGAACTTGGTTTTCTCTGATGATTAGCTTTGCGAAGACTGGGTCTGGCGAAGACTGATTTGTCGAAGACAAGACCCAATTGTGTGGATCAAATATTAGATTTTTGGGATGAAACCTTAGGTCTTGTTGCCATAGCGGGACAAAATATAACAATACCAAAAATTTCGATGGGATCCCAAAAATTTAATATTTACAGACAATCGGGCCTTGTAGCGGTCCAGCGGTAAACATCGGAGAAGACGAAGTTCAAATATGGATTCCGCATGTGAGTTTACCCTTAGAGCCTGCGTCATGTTTACTTTGACGAAAGTTCCTGCATTACTTCTGCCAAATTTTCGGTTTCAGCCTGATTTCGGGCGAACTATTTGTCTTGCAAAAAATTGAAGTTCAAAAACAGATTCAGCGTATCTCCATACCATCCATATCTCCATAATCAACTTCACATAAAACTTAAACTTTTAACAAATTTTCCGATTTCAGCAGGATTCGTGGTGGAATATGTCCAGGTATAAAATGGTTGTCATACACGAATTCAGCAGGCCTTCTTACCCGTAAATCGAACACCTAATGAAACTCATATAAAACTTTTGGTTTTAACAGATTTTCCGGTTATGGCCAGATTCCGGGCGATCTACTTGTCCGGCGACCAAATAATTTTCATATTCGGATTCAGCATGTTTCACTATCCTTAAATCGAACCTCTAATCAACTTCAGATTAATCTTTTATTTTGACAGACTTTCCAGTTTTCACCGGATTCCTGACGATCTACTTATCCGACGAGAAATCATTTTCATATTCTGATTCAGCATGTCTCCTTACCCCTAAATCGAATATAATCAACTTCAGATGTAACTTTTACTTTTAACAAACTTTCCGGTTTTAGCCGGATTCCGGTGAAGTACTTGTCCGGCGAGAAAATGGTTTTCATATTCGTGTTCAGCATGTCGTCTTACCTCTTAATCAACTATCTCATTAGCTTATAAAAAATATTTTTTTCGCCCCTTAATTTGAAACCCCTCCCCCTCCCCTAAATATGCAGCTATCGGGCCCATCTACGAACTCGATCTTTCCGTTGACTCGAAGAGTCCTCTCACGAAGTTTCATCAAAATATCTCATTCCCTTCGAGAGTTATTGTGCTGACAGACGGACGGACGGACAGACGGACAGACGGACAACTTTTGCGATGTCATAGGTATCCCTCCACTTACGTTTTGGGATCCCAAAAAATAAATAAGCACTCTAGCTGCAATGTGCCAGTCCAAAGATTAGAAAAAACGCCCATATACCTTCCGCTAAAGTAAGACCAAAGGCCCATGAATTGTTGTTTAAACTTCTGGTATCCCGATGATTAGCTTGCAGTCGAGTTCCAGGTTACAGTTCCTCTATGGGGTTATAATCTTCTCTCCACGGTTGCGCGTGGCAGTCTTCGTGTAGCCGACTCTTCAGGGTTGCCAAGAGCTTGACTCATAAAAAGGTTACAATTGCTGAAAGAAAGGTGCTTTTTGACACCTAGAATTTTGTGTTGTGCATTCCGTTCCGCTGCACAACGCGCAAAATTGGTAATAACTTAATTTGTAACGACATTTTCCAAAACATGTTTTCACTGTTACATCACAGTTTTGTAACAACATTTAATCGGAAAAGAGCTATATTTAAGGCTTTAAACTGTTTTTATGTCCAAAATCAAAGTAAAGTAGCCTACATGTTTTGGCAGTGTTTTGGGGGCGGTAATCTGTCACTTTGGTAAAGTAAATGAAAAAGTGCTTTTCTGACCGAAAAATTGTCGGTCGTAAAAAATCGGCGTAACTTTGAGAGAAAAAGTATCACGGTGTCACCCAGCGACAAAAAGTATAAAAAAAAATACCAAAAGTCTCACACTTGGCAACACTGACTCTCTCTGGTGCCTCATTGATAACACCCGTGGCCTGTCCGAAACAGCCACACTTTTGTCTACGATGGAACAACTCGATTGGTGACGCGCATTTTTTATAGGCTGTTCCCTCAGATCTATGTCTTTTTTGTCCGATCCGAGGGTAACCCCCCCCCCCCCAACATAAATTCCTGGATACGGGCCTGCATGGTCAGGATCTTTTCCCGGGAGTGACCCTGGTCCGGCATTGGCAACTATTCAATCACTAAGTTACGAAAAACTTACTATGGGCCCTTGCTAATACTCCCGTTCAACGAGAGCTACGAGCTCATATGGCACTTGTTACGACTAGGCAGTACAAGAAATTAGATGAGAACGTCACAAAATACACCCGCCCTCCAAAAATGCGGTTCGGAGTTTCACTCACTTCTGAGCAGTTCCGGCATCGTCTCGGATTATCTGTAGCAAATGCACATGACTGTTAAAACTCCCAAGTTTCAGCCCAATAAATCCGCTCGTTTTATCCCTGGACCTGCTACACGATTTCCGGTACTCCATCCTTCTCCTATACTCCATCAACTAAAGCATCTTCTTTCACTCGACTCTGAGCATTTTTGTAAAATTCCGGTATCCCCCCCCCCCCCAACGTTGTCGATCCGGTTCTAGCCCAAAATATGTCATCTAGGGTATATGCTCTCTCTGCTTTCCATGTTTCATTTAAACTGATGCACTCGTTTGACCCCTATGCGAGCCTCAAAGTTTCCGGCAATCTCCCTCCAACTCCCCCACTGTGGCCGAACAGGACTTGAAAACATAAACGTCGTATCTCTTAACTCCCTCTTCCTGTCCATCAAGTTTTACTTAAATTGGAGCATAGTCTATCTGCAAGCTTTCAGTAATATTCAGTAAAATCCTTGTTACAAGTGTTAGAACACTAGTAACACGCTCACTATACCTTGGCCGAATCCAGCCCGGACGCCAAATAACAAATCTAGGCCGCAGAAACTCGGCACTGTCGAACTTGCATCTCATTCGGTCCATCTGTTAGGTTTTTTTGCATGTCAAAAGTCCCCCCCCCCCCCCAATTCCCCCAACCGTGGTCGCATATACTTCGAACGCATGTTTTACATGTCGAGGCCAGCGACTCTTATCACCCATTAAGTTTTACTCGAATCAGACCACTCGTTTGCAGTTTACAGAAGTCAATTTCCATATTTCTCTTCCCTTGCTCCCCCAAAATGCTCGGATCTAGGAACGGAAGTTTACGGGGGTATGTTGTGTCAGGTTTTTAAGTCAATTAAATCGGGTCGCTAATACGCCAGCTAAGTTTCGTTGTCTTAGTACATCTGGAACTATTCTAACTCAGGACTACCGGATTTCAAGGAAACACCCTCCAAATCCCCCCACAGAGCACCGAAACCGTCTGGCTCCGTTGATTTCTATCTAGGCCTAATGCTTGTTCTCTCCATTAAGTTCCGTCGCAATCCCTCTGCTTTAAGAGTTTCTTGATTTCCCCCCCCCCCCATCTCCCCACAGGTACCGGACCCGAGCCGGACTTGACACTGAACATCCGAGGCGATAGCTCTTTTCCACCAGACAAGTTTCATTCAAATCCGATCACCCGTTCAAAAGTTATGCACGCCACTAGATTCCGGACTCCCCATCTATTCACTCCTCCCACGATGGTCGGACCGGGAAACGGCTGTTCTCAAATCAATCTGTTCGGATCGCTCACATACCTGCCAAGTTTCATCGCCCTAGCACATCAGGAAGTAGGCCGAACTCGCCAGATCGCTAGAAATCCGGACCCCCACCCCAACTTCCCCACACTGCCCGGATCCGGTCCGGTTATGTCAATGACGTATCCAGGACTTGTGCTTGTTCTTCCAACCAAGTTTCATCCCGATCCCTCCATTCTAAGCGTTTTCTCAAGATTTCCGATTCCCTCCTCCAACTCCCCCCAGTGTCATCGGATCCGGTCCGGATTTAAAGTGGGACATCAAGGTCCGATCACTCGTTCGTAAGTTAAAAATACCTCAAATTTTGGCCCACCCCCACCCCAGATGGTCGGATCGGGGAAGTGACTATTTCCTATTTAATCTGGTCGGGTCCTTGACATGCCTGCAAATTTTCATCGTCCCAGCACATCAGGAAGCACCAAATTCGCGGGATCACTACAAATTCGGACTTCTTCCCCCCTCCCCCCAACTCCCCCAAAGTGAGCGGATCCATTCCCGTTATGTCAGTCACGTATCTAGGACTTGTGCTTGTGCTTTCCACCAAGTTTCATCTGGATCTCTCCACTCTAAGTGTTTTCTAAGATTTCCGGTTTCCCCCTCCAACTCCCCCAAATGTCACTGAATCTGGTCCGGATTTAAAATGGAGCATCTAAGACACGAGGTCCTTCCATATATCAAATTTCATAAAGATCCGATCACCTGTTCGTTAAGCTAAAAATATTTAACTTTTCCTAATTTTTCCGGATTCCCCCTCCCTCCACTCCCCTCCAGAGGGTCGGATCGGGGAAGCGGCTATTTGTAATTTAATCTGGTCCAGTTCCTGATATGCCTGCCAAGTTTCATCGTCCTAGCTTATCTGGAAGTGCCCGAACTAGCAAAATCGGGACCGACAAACCGACTGACGGACAGAAATTACAATCGCTATATGGTACTTGGCCGAAGGGCAAGTGCCATAAAAACAAAATTAGAAAGTCTCATGCTATATCAGTAGCCTTGTTCTGTAAGATATCCCCTGCCTCCCCACTCGATTGGAACCACTGCCTGCAGTTGCAGCTTTAGAGATGTCTCGAATTTGGGCGTAAAATAAGTTTCTTCATGAAGCTGCTGTATTACAATTTTCTCTCTTGGAAAAGTTTAACATACCGGGAGAGGTAAATCAGTTTCTAAATTATTACCAGGAACAAAATATTTTTCAGCCCAAGATGACTGCAAATTATGTTTGATAGTGCAAAAAAAAACACATCAGCTTGACAGCTGCATTATATTAGAGCTATATTTCGGCCATTCTTGTTCTCCGAACAGTGATCGGTATATGGCACTTGAGCGAATCTGCAAGTGACATAAAAAGGGACTCTAAAAGATCTGAGTATTTGATCGTTAATCGTTAGTTAATCAGAAACGGTGTGGAAAAAAAGTACAAATATGTGGAGGGTCTTTAGTCACCCAAGCTGGCAAATTGGAGTTGGCGATCTTACTGGCCACACCTTAAACTGCTCCCATATCCAGTGTCGTCTTTACCCTAAGTCCGGTGCTGGGGGGCCAGGAGAAACAAGAGACCAAGCGGCCGGTGTAAATTGTCGAGGAACCAGTCTACGGTTACTAGCCTTTATCGTCTTGTTCATCACGATCCAGGTATGACCAACTACATTGCACCGTCGTCATTTATACTACCAAAATTATGCTCAGATGTGACACTAGTGTGGCTCGACTCGGCAAAGAATCGTGTGCGGTAGTCTGCTAGAGATTTTACATTTTTGCCTCACGAAAAGTGGCCAAAAGCCCGTTGATGGCCTAGGGTCTATTAAAAGTAAAAGACGGCACAGCCCATATCGAAATGATACGAAGTTTCAACGAAGCCTAATGCTTCTCTTTTATTTTATTTGTTTGACTATGACTGGAATTGAAATTACGATCCTGTTTCTTCGCCATATGTGGTATGACAAAGATCGTGACGTATCACGGCTTAATGATATACATTTGTGAATCCTGAATTTTTATTGCTTTTTTTCAACGGATAATCTCACGATAACATCTGAGGATGTGAGGGGTTCAGCATTCCTCATAGAAATCGAAACGACTCAGGGTATTTCAGATTGTGAAACATAACTGTTGATCCTTTTCCATGGCGAAAGTGCATGCCGGCTCGAAAAGTATCAAATTGAGAGACTTTGCGCAAGCAGTAAATCGGTAAATTATACCGTATGTTGGAGCAGGACTTCCAAGTCCTGGAGTAGCTGTAGAGACCGCTTTTTCTTTCCACGCTACCGGAATGAGTAAGCTTCCAGGCAGTTCCAGGATTGCCCTAGGACCCAACCATGAACTATGAATGGTATTATTGCCCTGCGGGGAAAAAATCACACGGTTGATTATTTTACCGGGAAAGGTTCTAATTGTGTTGATTTCTTATTTCAAAGGACTCCTCTTGACTAATCTGACTTTTGTAACATACCTAACTCCCTTCTGGAACTATAAGCTTTTGAAATCCACATCTTTCCCCGTTGTGTCGTTTTGTGCCTACGAATTTTTAGTGCCTTTTCGGCCGTGCCGACTTTTGCGCGTTACACAATGCAAAGTTTGCCAGGATCTTCAACGTCCGCTGACAACTCTTCCACACACAAAGATATGAGAATCTTCTGATTTTGAATAGTTTTAATTGCTTAGTTTTCGTACTTTTTATCCGCGGCGTGTTAAGTTTTCAATTTTTCAAGCCTTAACAAGAAAATCGCTAAATTTAGATGGAAAGTAATGTTATTTTTGAGAAAGTTTTTTCTGA
Source organism: Branchinecta lynchi (assembly GCA_023053575.1). Taxonomy (NCBI): domain Eukaryota; kingdom Metazoa; phylum Arthropoda; class Branchiopoda; order Anostraca; family Branchinectidae; genus Branchinecta; species Branchinecta lynchi. Next base: position 19,011,756 of record JAKZAP010000018.1, read on the forward strand.
TCCATTTCATAGTGAAAAAGTCATAACTAGTAAGAGCTGTGCTTTAAGTGAGGTCGACAGTTCGAAAGTTTTCAAACATTTATAATACAAATAATCAGTGGTCACGCTTTGGGGACGAGGTCCAAACAAATCCCAGAGATTCTCAACTCATTTTTTACCTTTTCTGTTTTCGCTTATAAATTCAATCGCTTTTTGAACTAGAAAGAGTGATTATAGTGGAGTGTTCATCTACGAACAGTCCACTCGTGTGTCCGCTGTAGCCGGTTTGCCGTTTTCAGTTTGCACCGTTTTTTTCTGGAGTCCATAATTCGTGAGCCATGACGATATCACATTCAAACTTGGTATAGCCTACATATCGTCACTTGGGTCTGGTTGTGCCTTTGAAAGTCCCACTCTCCACACCAACCCGACTCAGGGGCAATCGAGGGGCAATCGAGCCCAGATTGCCCAGTGAATAATGTTCATAACTTGACCAGAGCTGGATAAAGGACGATGAAATTCCTTGTACTTGTATATCCTAAGGCTGGGATAATATTTTTAAGGTCATACCCCCCTCCCCCCCCCACCCCCCTTGCCCGTTCATGGGCAACTGGGCCCAGATTGCCCAAGAGTAAAGTTCGTGTTCCGTGACAGGAATCTACAGGTACCAAGCTGAAACTAGGTAGGCGTGTGGGCATTGGGGTCTCTTTTTGCCCACTTAATTGGATCAATTGGGCAGATTGTACAGTTTTACTGTTTTTAACTTGGCGGTAAGTGAAGATAGGGTCACGAAATCCCGTGTGCTTTTAGATCTTAGGGTTGAGAATGTGGCCCAAGCACGTGGGCCCAAGTTTCCCATTGGTTAAGTTTTTCACCCGTGACTCGAATCAATTCTTAGTTGGTATACTTGATGATCTACAGGTCTAAATATGCATATTGATGTCCCCCCCCCCCCCCCACCACCCTTCCGTTCATGAGAAAATGGGCCCAGATTTCCCATGAGTTCAGTTCATGAATGACATGTCTCAAATTTAACTCTTGTTTACTTGTGGATATAGATGTGGATTTTTCTATAGGAGCAACAAATAAGACCACTTGACGTAGGCTCCTTGACTCTTTAATGAAAAGTTGGAAACTGGACGGTATTGTCATAATTATGATTGATGATATGCCATTATCAGTCAAGTTGTGACGAAGGGTGTATTAAACTGCTACGATTCGGTTTATTGTACTTGTTATCACCTTGCTAATTGAAAAGAGGTTTAAAGGGTCGGACTAGCTGGCAAGACATTCAGTATAATTTTTAAGCCGTTCTTGCAAGGTGATCTTTGGATTTCTACATGCGGTTTGTTTACATTAAAAGCTTTTAAACTGCATGAAATCGACACCTTCTCTAAGCTGGGTGATTTTAAATAAGGTGAGCCAGGGCCGTATCCAGGGGGGATGGTTAGGGGTTTGACCCCCCCCCCCCGAAAAAAAATAATAATAATTTTTATAGGCTTTTCCTTCTGGGCTTTTTTGGTACTTTTTTGTCTGACCCGCAGACAACCCCCCCCCCCCTCCCCCCGAAATAAATTCCTGGATACGAGCCTGAGGTCAGCTCAATACTTGTTTGGTTATTGGGGATGTGAAATGTCTTGGTTTTAAAGCTGTTCGTCTATAAGTTGTGATAAACTATATACTTACACGTTTGAGCGCCTGCGCACTTATTTTATGTCATAATCAGTCACATTTCCCTCAACCTCTCTAATTTTCTCTTTAATAGTTCTCAACTATCGTCTGAAGGATTCGAACTGAAATCAGCTGCGTCTGAGCGAGTGATCAAAGTAGGTAATACTCTTGGTGACTAACTTTTCGTGCCGACGAAGAATCGCCAAATACCTAGCGAATAGCAGGAAAGGTCACCACAGCTTTCCTCACAAAAGCTCTTGATTGGTTGACATAGGATGTGAATCATCGTATAATAAACTAGCTAATAAAGTTAAAGTTAATACAATTTTGTTCGCGTTGTTTAACTTTTGAAAATAGAGAAATAGACTCACAAAGGAACAGGCCCGTATACAGGATTTTTTTTCCGGGGGGGGGGGGAGGGGGGGTTGCCCTTCGGTTTTGCCTGCTGATTGGACAAAAAAGTACAAAAAAGACATAAATCAGAGGGAAAAGCCTATGAAAATGATTATTTTTGTACATTTCGGGGGGGTTTCAACCCCCTACCCCCCCCCCCCTGGATACGGCCTTGCAAAGGAAACAGCCAAGCATCAACTATGCTTTTTACACATTAGCTGCGTTCTTTGTCACGGGAGTTCTCACAGGTGGTCTCCGGTTTTTGGGATCCCAAAACGTAAGTGGAGGGATACCTGTCATCGCAACGCATCGCAAAAGTTGTCCGTCCGTCCGTCTGTGCGCACTATAACTCTCGAAGGGAATGAGATATTTTGAAGAAACTTGGTATGAGGGTTTTTTGGGTCAAGAGTAAGGTCGAGTTCGTAGATGGGCTTTGTAGCCCTACATTTAGGGGTGGGGTATGGGGTTTAAACTAACGAGCAAATGAAATATATTTAAACATATAATGTGATGGTCGATTATGGGGTAAGAAAACATGCTGAACACGATGGTGAAAATCATTTTGCCATCAGACAAGTAGTTCGCCCGGAATCCGGCCGAAACCGGAAAGTTTGTTAAAAGTGAAAGTTGTATTTGAAGTTGATTAGATGTTCGATTTAGAGGTAAGAAGACATGCTGAACACGATGGTGAAAACAATTTTTTTGCCGGACAAGTAGTTAGCCCGAATCCGGCCAAAATCGGAAAGTCTGTTAAAAGTAAAAGTTTTATTTGAAGTTGATTAGATGTTCGATTTAGAGGTAATAAAACAAGATGAACACTTATGTCAAAAGTACTTTCTACCTTGACAACTTGTTCGCCCGGAATCAGGCCAGAACCGGAAAATTTGTTAAAAGCAAAAGTTTTATCTGAAGTTGAATAGATGACAGATTTAGGGGTAAGAAGATGCGCTGAATCTGTATATTACAATCTTTTTTCTTTTTTACCGGGAGATATAGATCGTTCGAAATCCGGTTGAAACCGAATTTCTTTTATAAGTTAAAGCTTTACTTGAAGTTGATTAGATGTTCTTTATACAGATAGGGAGATACGCTGATTTTGTTTCTGAACTTTCTTTTTTTTTGTAGACAAGTATATGGTAGTTCGTTCGCAATTGTCTGGATCAAATATTAGATTTTTGGGATCCCATCGAAACCTTTGGTCTTGTTCTTATAAGCCGTTTTTGCACCCACCGGTGATTACTCACCAGTCTTATCACCCATTTTTAGTGGAGTGTTCCTTGGAACAATCCACTATTGCGAGCGGTGTAGCAGCTTTCAGCTTTCGCTTTTCGGTTTTCACCATATTTTGTGGAGCTCATAGCCCGTGAACGAGTGCAAGTATCAAGTTCAAACTTGGTACACTTGTCGGTATTGGGGTCTAGTTGTGCCTTTTTTAGGGTACCACCCCCACACCCAACCGGCTCAGGGGAAAATGGGCCCAGATTGCCCAAGAGTGAAGTTCGTTACCCGTGACAGGAATCAACAGGTATCAAGATGAAACTTGGTAGGATTGTGAGCATTGGGGTCTCTTTTTACTTTTTCCGGGTCCCAAATCCCACCCCTACTTGGTTCAGTGGAAATTCGGCCCAGATTGACCATTTTTTAATGTTTTTAACTTGACATTAACTGGAGATAAGGCGATGAAATTCCTTTGTGCTTTTGGATCATAGGGGTTGGAGAGAGTTGAACCACTCCCACCCTCCCCGTTCATGGGCAAGTGGGCCCGAATTGCCCATGAAAAAAGTTCTTTACCCGTGACTACAATCAAACTCTAAGCTGGTATACTTGAGAAAAAAGGTGTAAATACGCATTTTGATGGGTCGCGACCCCCCTCCCCCCCCCCCTACCGTTCTTGGGCAGCTGGGCCCAGATTTCCCTTGAGTTAAGTTCGTCAATGACAGGTCTCAAGTACAACTCTTGGGGAGATATATCTATGGATAAGGATTTGGTGTAACAGCAACAAATAAGACGACGCGACGTACTTTGATCTTTAATGAACAGTTGGAAACTTGACTGCTTCGTCATATGATCGATGACACGTCATTCTTAATGAATTGTGAAAAAGGGGACATTATGCTGCTACGATTTGGTTTATTGCACTTGTTATTACCTTGCTAATGAAATAGAGGTTTAAAGGGTGGGACTGGCTGGCAGACCATTCAGTGTTAGAGCTAAAGCTATCCGTGCAAGACCTTCAACATTTCTTTGGATTTATACTGGCGGTTTGTTTACATTTAAAGCTTTTAAAGTGGGATGATTACAGATTAGGCTATTTCAATCCTTGTTTGGTTATTGGGGATGAGAAATTTCTTGGTTCTAAAGCTGTCTGTATAAAAAATGTGATACACATTTTACTTTTACACTACACGTCTGAGCGCTTGCGCAGTTGTAGATTTAACCAGTGTCAGGTTTTACCTCACCGGTGCGAACTAACCAGAACCTGCTCGGGAGCCTGCTTCAGCGAGGAGTTAGCCAGTTTTCCTCAACTCACCGGTGAACCAAAAATACGCGTTTTAAGAGAAGAACCGGACACTGGTGACAAAACCCCAGAGACAGCCCGGAGTGCAACGAACGCAGGTCCCTGGCCATTGCCCCTTAACGAGGTTGGGGGCGAATCAGCCTTAATTATCTCCCAAATTTGCATTTCCTGATTATCCTTCTTGGCCTGGCGCCGGTTCCTCCCCCTCGCTTACCGCCCTGATTCTGTAACCCCTTTTCGAATGTTCTAAAAGGGGTTAAAATGACCATAAAATATCCACAGTGACTTGCAGAATCATCCCATTTGAATTCATGGAGCTCCGTTAGCCGCGTATGCGACCAGCATAAGGTGGAGTCGAGAAAACCGCTTAGTTAGCATGAAGCCAATTGGCCATACTTGCGATGCGTTTGGTCTTTGGAAGAAATAGAAGAAAGGGGCCTTTCATGTTCAATTTGGACAAAAAGCTGCCTCATAAACGGCCGGAAGGACAAAGTAAATTCGACGAGTGGCCTGCACACGAAATAAGGTGAAATGACCGGAAAGAAATGGGGTTTGTCTTTTTTTATTTTTTACTGGGGTCGTAGAAAGAAGACGCTCAGTGACAACGACGATGACATCCCCGAGTGAGTGTGCGAAAGTAACGTTGACTACGTTAGCTTCACGTGTGTGAGGGTATAAGGTATTATTTATTTTTGTATTACCTTTATGGATTAATTAGTGTTGAAATGAAACTAAATTATTGTTTAAGTTAAAGGACACCTGGACAATGAAACCATACTTAAACACACCATGGAGAAAGCATTTACAGACATGGCCACGGAGAGCATTCTTTTCCTGAGCGTGACGTTTTCAAAATAGGGATCTTCGTTTCTGGAGGTTTGCACATGCAGACTCCAAGACAAAAAGCGCAATTCATTCAAATCTTGTACAGAGCTGGCCGGATCGTATTGGAATTTCTTCTAGATGTACGTTTGGGCTTAACTGGTTAACAAATATTCCAGAAAAGGGTTGATGGGAGACATTTGTTCATTTCTAAAATTGTTCGGTACTGAAATGAGGACAGATGCAAAATGGAGCGAAAATCATAGCTTGGAAACACTATTTCGTATTTGGATTGGGTTTCCTGCAGGTAATGTTAACGGAAGTCATGCAGATAGGGACGATACTTGGTACTCTTCATTCAGGTGTCCTTTAAGTTGAAGTAGTCTGTGGTAACCGCCCAGTGTCAGTGCATTTATGTCTTCTCATGTGCGGTCCCCTATCATGATCGGTTATTATGTAATTTAGCAATAAAATAATCTAACCTAATCTAATCTAATATAAGTCCAGTCCATCAACAGAGCAAGTGCGCAAGCGCTCAAACATGGAGTGTGAAAGTAGGATGTTTATCATTTCTTATATACGAACGACGTTAGTAAATAACTCACATCCCCAGTAACGAAACAAGTGCTGAACTAACCTTGTTTGAAATCATCTTCGAAAAGGTGACCATCAGTGACCATGAAGTTATTTAGGCAGTTTAAAAGTTTTTAGTGTAAATAAACCGCGTGTAGAAATCCAAAGATCACCTTGCAAGAACGGTTTCAAATTCAATACTGAATGTCTTGCCAATAACTCCATCTCTTTAAAATTCTTTTCAATTAGCAAGGGAATAACAAGTACAATAAACCAAATCCTAGCAGCCTAATACCCCCTCGTCAGAACTTGATTTAGAACGGCATATCATCAGTCATATGACAAAACCGTTCAAACACGTTTATTGGTTGCATTTTCTGTTCTAACAGCAAAATCCACATCTATACATACATATCGACAAGTATACAAGAGTTAAGTTTAAATAAAAATTAAAAAAAAAAAAAAAAAAAAAAAAGAGTTAATTTTGAGACCTGTCATTTATGACCTAAAGTCATGGGAAATCTGGTCCCAGTTTTCCATGCACGGAAGGGGGGGGGGGGGCATCAAAATATAAATCCAGACCTATATATCTTCAAGTGTACAAGCTAAGAAAGGCCCGTACTTGCTCATGAACGTGGAAGATGGGAGGATGGTTCAACTCAAAATATGTATTCCCGACCCTAAGGTCTAAACGCACAATGAAGGTCCTATCTCCAGTTACTGTCAAGTTAAAAACGTTAAAAACTGGGATATCTGAGCCCAGTTGACCCTGAACCAAGTGGGAGCGGGGTCTGAGACAAGTCTGCCTAGTTTCAACTTGATGCCTGTTGATCCCTGTCATGGGTCACTAACTTTACTATTGGGCAATTGGGTCCAGTTGCCCATGAACGAGATGGGTGGGGTGGGGGAGGTGCACCTTAAAAGTGTTTTCCCGACCCTAGGATCTACAAGTACAAGGAATTTCATCGTCCTGTACGCAGCACTGGTCAAGTTATGAACATTATTCACTGGGCAATTTGGGCCCGATTGCCCCTGAACCGGGTGGGTATGGAGACTGAGACTTCCGAAAAGGCACAAATATACCCAAATGCCAATATATATATATATCAGATTTCAACTTGATACATGTAGCCTACTGGTTCACGAGTTATGAACCCCACGGTGGAAACGGAAAACCGGCTACGTTGAACTGGTCAGAAATGAACACTCCACTAAAGGTGGAAAGGTCCACCACGCTATTAAAAGTTTTACTCAGTAACAGTTTCGCCTTGGAGGAAACTGTATATCTTAAAGCACACAGGAAACCATTTTGTATCATCCCGCCCAAGGCCGCATCCAAGGGTTACTATCAGGGGTTGACCCCCCCCCCCTCCCCGAAACATACAAAAATAATAATTTGTATAGGCTTTTCCCTCTGATCTGTGTGTTTGTTTGTACTTTTTTGTCCGACCAGCAGGCAACCCCCCCCCCCCCCCCCGAAATAAATTCCTGGATACGGGCATGATCCCGCCGGTTTATTTATACTTTTACTTTATTTAGTTTGTCTTCACATGAAAGTCACTGATTAATACACTAGATAGGCTATGGTTATAACGAAGTAGATGGCTTACCAGTCGGTCAGACAACTTTTGTGGGTGGGACTCGTTGGCAGGAAATGCAAATTTTTATGATCAAGCCGGTAATTTTTGGCTCCACCTATATTGCAAAGTCAGTGCTGAGCGGAAGTTAGCCGTATCTGTTAACCTGGCAAAATATTGTCAATCAAAATCAAGTTTGTGATGACGTGTATTCTAAAGGTTACGACTCGAACTGACGGAACTGTTTTGAACTTCTTTCCTGTTCGTTTTAAATTTCCGAAAAGCAATAAGTTGTTAATTTAAGCGGATGGCTTTTCCTCCTAATTTGGAAATCAGCTTTCAGATAAGCGTTCGATCCCAATAAGAATCAAAGATTTTAAGATTTTAAAGGATTTTTAATGTTAAAAGATTTTGCACAAAAATGTGCAAGGTAATTGGAAAGACTTTTGACTTTCAGCCATACTCAGCCAAAACTTGATTATTTTGAGATTCTAAAAATATGACGGAACGTTGTTAAAGGATCCAGTTAAATTTACATTTGTTTCATTTATTGTAACCCGACCAGCCCTGTAGCTTGTGGATGATGAGGTCAGGGAGACGGTTTCGATTTCAAGGGTCCCTCACTTCCGAGCACCGGGTAAACTTCTGGAAACGAACACATCTATGCTGTACTATAAACAGAATGCGTCTTTCAACTAGTACTGCGTTTTTCAATTCAATTTCAATTCAGTTTCGAGAATTTCAATTGAAGCAAAAACGGGCATCGACAGGCCTGAAGAGTACAGACAAAAATATCGATTATTCATTATTTCAGATTAAATTTAATTTCGACCATAATTCATAATTAGTTTTATTGAGGAATTCTGTCACCATCTTATTATTATAAGTATTCACGTCTAATAATACATAGCTGGCAAATTTGCCTTCGGGCCCGATCACTGTTCCTATGGCCGGCTTCTACCAGACTGTCGTAGTGGTTTGCGAACTCTGTTCACAAGACCCTCGGTAGATCAAATGGAAAGAGCGCCTGCCTTGTAAGCAGAGGGTCCTGGGTTCAAATAACGCCTGAGGAGAATTTTTGTTCTTTCAGTTCACTACTTATGAAAGTATTAACGTCATCATTTGTATATGACAGATCACACGCCAGTGCAAACACCCGGAGTATAAGAAAGAAAAGTGATGAAGAATAGATGCAATGGATGCAACACAGTAGCAAAGAACAACAATAGAGGGACTCCGGTTTCGAGTTACCCTATTTTCGTCTGTTTAGTTAAATATCCGCCAAAAGAAAACTTAAGGTCTTGTTTTCCGGAACTTTCGCAAGCTTTAGGGCATAGAAGAATGTCGAAGGCCTTTCAACCGAAATCTGGTTTATCAGGACTTCCGTTAACTTTCGAGAACAGAAGACTTTCTGAGTCCCATTCCCCGATTACCTGACTCTCCCCAACCCCATCCCCTACCTGTTTTTTTTGACTTTCTTCAGTTTTGGGGTGTAGAAGACTGTCGGAGCCCCCCCCCCCCCCACCCCATTGGTAAATGACAGGCGTAGACCTTCTTTAATCCACACGAAAGTTTTCCAATCTACGAAGCTGGCCCGGGGACTAATTCGCGACTTTCGAAAACGGTATTAAGCGCATAATTGCGAAAACTTCCAAATATTATCTCCAGCTGAATGCAAACTGACAACAACAATCACTCACTTCGTTTCCCTCCACTTCTTTAGCGTATTTTGAAACAGATGAAGGAAGCTGACAAAAATTGGTCCAGCGGAGGACGATGACGACGCTGATGACGGTGGAACAAATATTGACTAAGATAGGTGGAAACCAAACCTTAGCTTATTATCTTCGGTCCGTGACGTTATCGTGACGTCATGAATGAAATAGGAAAATTAGATTAAATTAATGTTGCAGAATATATATTTGTATCTATATTTATAGAGAGGAGCGGCCAGCGAGGCGCCGGACGTGTTTACATTTACAAACCGTTCTAGGGACAATCAGTTCCGTTAGTAAATGTAAAATTTGGCTTTTCATGACACGTCACGACCCGTAGATAATCGGCTTAAGTTTAGTCAACGCCCTAAGATACGAATCCTTTGGCAGACTGCGAAGGAGACCTACGATCTGTCTGGACTACTGGATACTTCAGCCCATGGTCCACTTGCTCCTCAAGAGGTACTTAGGAATTAGGATAAACAAGAGGCAATGTAGGTTTGTTCCAATACACTTCGTTCACTAGTTTGCTCGAACACCCTAATGTCGAAGTCATAAATTTTAAAAGTGCGTCTCATCTGACACCTTCCACGCGAGAACACATGGTAGTTCACTTAGAAACGCAATCCCTTCGCGTAAATCGTAATTCGATTTTTCGTCAAAACAGTTGATTTTTTTCATGAAAACAGTCGTTTTTTCTGAAAATTGGTCGATTTTTCGCCAAAATAGTCATTTTTTCTGAAAATCAGTGGATTTTCCTGAAAATCATCCATCCATCTTTGTCTTTCCAGTTTTGCTTCGTATAAACCCCGTAGGCTTGTCCCAATACACTACTGGCTTTACTTTCACAATCTTGGAATGTATTTCGTTTATTATGCCTTGTTCAAACACACTAATGTCAAAGTCATAAAGTTTCAGATCCCACTGCATCACCGTTCCTAACGCGAAAACACATAGTTGACACCTCAAACCTTTTGCGAAACATGAAACCAAACAAAGGCAATGCGCGTCCTACGAAAGGTGTTGTGTACAAGTTTACGAGATTTTAATTTGATAAGTGTCCTCGTTCACAAACTTAAGGGCAATATGTGCCGCGGTGCAAACGAACGGGAATGGTGCTGGAGGTGAAACTCAAAATTATATTCAAGAGCCTAGAAACCGTAAAGAAATGGAATTTCAGTATCGTATCTGCAATTGTAGTATATGTTACGCAAATTAATCACTGGGGAATCTGCACCTAGTAGTGTCTGAAAATCCCGGAAGTTCGAGGCAGGACCCCCTACCCCAATGACAACAATCGTCCAAGTTTATACTTGATACCGGCCATGGTTTGCAAGCTATGAACTGGGCACAGTTGCCCCTGAAACCGAAGAATGGAGGAAGTGTCTGTGTGTGGGGGGGGGGGGGGACAACTTTAAACTAGATTCCAATATTATTATGTATGCCAGTATTAAATTTTGATACCCGTAACGGTTCACAAAATCTCAAATCAATGGCAATCCGGGCCCAGTTGCCCATGAACGGGGAGGTGGAGGGAGGTGCAATCTCAAGATTTTCGTAGCCGGACGATATAGGTGCAGGAAAGTTCGTCAGTCTAGCTCCAGCAGTGGTAAAGTTTAGATCTTAGCCACGGGTCAATTTGGGCCCGATTGCCCCTGAACCGGGCGAGTGTGGGGATTTGGGACCACAAAAAGTACAACTAGACCTCAGTCCCAACAATAATACCAAGTTTCAAACTGATGCCTGTCATGGTTCACGAGGTCTGAACTCCACTGTCTGGGCAATCTGGTGGACCCCTAAGCAGCACAACTAGACCCAGCACCAACACTTGTGCCAAGTTTCAACTTGACCTCTGTCATTGTTCAATCAATCATCGCATTTATTCCTGAATATCTGTTTCACAACACGATAACATAGGACTGTCAACTTAAACAAAATATAATTGATATATACAATTCGTTTTAAAACTTGTACGACTTCATAACTTGTAACAAAATTAAACGGTGTGTCAACATAAAAAATAAACAAAATTAAACGGTATGTCAAACATAAAAAGTATAAAATATGCAGTATTAGATTAATTGTCAAAATTTCTTCAAACAATGTTTACAACGGATACGTCAGCTATGAATCCGTTGTAAACATTGTTTGAATAAATGTTTCAAAGTCAGCTTGGGCTCAAAGAATATTTAATTGTCAAAATATTATACGTGTCTTCACTTGTTTAAAGAACTTCACAAAATATGGCACAAATGACTTAAGGAATCTATCAGAAGAGTGACTAGGTGGGTTTTGTAGCGTTACTTTATTTGCCGTTCTGGTGCGTGCTTGTTCACCTTTTTTTACTGTGTAGTCAGGCAGAATCCCCCTGAAATTCTTCACAGGTAATGATCCCCACTGAATGGGCAAGCTGGGCCCAATTACCCCTGTACCTGGTGGACGTGGGGGTGGGACTTCTACTAAGTGCAACTGGACTCCAGTGCGAACAGTCGTACCAGATTTCAACTTGATATATGTTATTGTCCATTAGTTATGAACTCTACTCAATGGGCAATCTTTTCCCAATTGGGCAAACCTTAGCTTTCACGATTCCTTTTGCCGTCAAGGCTGGAACGGTTGTTATTTCCAGCGGAATATCATACCACGGGCAAATCAGACCAATCACGTTAGAGAGATGCGTAGTTACCACGCTTACTACGCTCCCGAGCATGGTAAATAAATAGTTACTATTTCGAGGAGGTTGGAACGGTCAGCGTAGTAACTTTTCACAACGAAAATAGGAACCAATAGTTACTATTATTAGAAGGGTGGAACACGCTCTGATTTTTTCTCATCTGCAGAGTTGAGCCAGTTAAAGCAACTGGCAACGCCCCATGCTATAGTACCGAAAAAACTGGGTAGGACAAAACTGGGAGCTTAGAACAGCTTGAGGAGCTTTTTGATGGTCTGATCCAAGGGGCTGCTCATTGACAGTTTTGGCGTACACAAAGAGGCTGCAAGAGGCGGAGTCCCAATGTACTCTTTGTCAGCTCAGCCCGATCATAGACGTCGAACCGTTTTTCGAGAGGGATGCCTCCCTCTAGTATCATAATTGGCAGAAATATTATCTCCACTTCTGCCTGATGGACGAATTGCGGGACCCTTTTCAAGCGAGAGCGGAAGCTGGCTAATTAACGCGATGAAAAAGTCGAGAAAAAGTGCAATTATACCCTCTCAAGGACATATTCCATTCATTCGTCTTCGCAATAAAACGTTTTGAAAACCTCTGTCACTACGGCATTCTTGTCAGCTACAAAAAGGACTTGAAAATAAAATTAAACAAACTGAGCCACGGATTGTCTGATGAACGTTTTCGCTCTTAGAAACTAAAGCTATACAGACACAGGGGCGGTTCGAAGGGCTTGGACATGGGGGGGGGTGAGGATTTCACAATATACGGCTGGCTAAAAACACAGCACCGGCCAGGTTCAAGAAATATTAACGTTATAAGTTCTAAAACGCTACGGAAAATGCCACTGTAGTAATAAAATAATAAACAAATAAGTAACAGGAATCGGACTATGCCCATCATATCAAATTTCGCTAGAGCGAAGATAAGTCTCGGTACCAGCTTCTGACATATCTATTCAATGAGCGCCGCAGGCGAAATTTTTTAAATCCTAGCAAGATTCAACTACTCCTTTGCGACTTCTACTTTTCAATGTAGCTTAAACCCCACATGTCAAGCTTAAAAATGCACAGAAATGATGAACATTTCAACTAAATAGAAATAGGGTAGGACTACGAAAGAGCCGCAGGCCAAATTTGTTAAATCGACCTTTATTCGGTAATATTCGACTACTTCCCTCAAAAACTCTTGCTTTTACCGTGGCTCAGAGTAGATTTTGTTTGTATGTGTAGTGTTTTGCCTAATTATGTCTTCAAATATTCTTTTGTACTCCACTGTTTTCGTCTTGTACGATTTGTGGGTCAAAAATAAATTATTATTATTATTAACCACCAGCTTTTACCCTATGTACCTAAGACAAATTTAACCTCAGCGCCGCAGGTGATTTTTTTGTAATCCTACCTTTTTTTGGCGTTTCTGGCTTTTAAGGTTGCTGAAATCTTAGGTCTAACATCACCTAAATTACGGGTCATTCAACCGTGCCCCGATAACTCGCAAACGGAGTGGGATATTATTCCGGAAGCTGGTACGTGATAGTGCTTCCATTCTGAACTTAGACTACAAAAAATAGTGCAATCATCAGGCCCGCCATACAGTGCTTACAAGAGCTGTTTATGTGCAAACCTTACTACGCAGGCCATTTGAAAGAAAAGGAGATTTTTGCACAAAACCAGACAGGATAGTGTTGAACGTCGCGCCGCAGGCGAAATTTTCCAAAATGAGCCTATTTTCAGTGCCTATCTTCGAGTGAAAATCACGATTTGGTAATGGCATTCATGTCACTCTGACAAGTTTGAAACATACGACTGCCATTCTAATAAGCTAAAACACACGATATTTCGTAGCGTAATGACTTATAGAAAATCTCTATACATACGCTGCGTTTTTACGCCAAGGCAAAAGATTGCTGGGGTGAAGAAATTTACCTTAAGTGTGGTCTGTCCCATGAGGAACGCGTGTTATTTATGGGTTTGAGAGGGGATGGTTTACCTCTTGGTAAAAGAAGAAAATATCTGGGTAAAGTCAGGGTTAAAACTGGTCCTTACTCTTGCCCTATGTGTGGATGCGAAAATGAAAGTATGAGCCATTTTGTGGGTGAGTGTGAGGAATTGAATGGGTTGAGACAAGAGTTGTTTGGAGTGAGAACGTGTGGGAGTGAGTGGATAATTGAGAGAATGAAAGAGAAAAGTTTCCAGGCTATTCAACTATTTGGAAGGTTCCTCCGGATAGGGTTAGCACACAGGGAAAATTGTATATCCCTGTAAATTTAGATATTGATACAGTGTTATTGTTGTTATATCTTTTTTCTTTGTTGTTGTGGTGCGATGGCCCTTGTTGGCTTTTATGCATTAAATATCTATCTATCTATCTATAGGTCATTTGCTGTCGAAATTCACCTAACTGCCTCATATGGGAAAGCTCAGAACTTACGACTGTCTCGAATATACGACTAGAAAATCTCTTCGTAAAATACGACAAGGAACGGGTCATTTTAAGGGAAAATTCGCGGTTGATCTCATTCTGGCAAGTTCCATACGACTGTGACTCTGTCAAAGTGAGAACGCAAAACTGTGAATCTGACAAGCTTAAAACATACTACTAAAATGTCTATGGAACAATACGGCCAGAAACAGGTCATTTGAAGGCGAATTTCACGATTAATCTAACTGCTTTATCTGCCTTTACTTGGCAAGGTCAAAACTTACGACTGTCTCTATTTTACGACTAGAAAAGCTTTTCGTAAAGTACGACAGGAAACGGGTCTTTTCAGGTGAAATTCGCGGTTGATGTCATTCTGGCAAGCTCAAACATACGACTTTCATTCTGGAAAACTCAGAACACACAGCTATGAATCTGAAAACAACGAATGGAACGATTTTGGAACGACAACGATTTGTGGGTGAAATTCACGTTTGGTAACTGCCTTATGTCATTCTGAAAAGCTCAAAACATACGACTGTCATACAGACAAGCTCAAAACATACGACTGAGAGTAGATTCTCTGGAGCATGGGGGGGTCAACCCCCCCCCACGCCCCCCTCGAACCGCCCCTGTGCGGATACGCAGTCCGATCGAGAGTCCGATAAGCTTCTGCAGACAAAATAACGCATGTAAAATTCGTGTCGCTAATGCGGCTTTCACACTGAGAACGCAAGAAGCTTGCGTTGCGTTTGCGTAGAGTCAGCGTTGCGTCTGTCTTGCGTCGGACCTTTCACACTGTGAAGGTTTGTGCATTGCGCTTTCAGAAAATGGCTAGTTCTGATGAAGACTAAAAATGATGCCTGGACCGAACATGGAGCCTATATGCAAATTCAGACAGTTTGTAAAATGTCTATAGGTAATTTTTTATTATTACTATTTGCTACTTGAAGGAGACAAGGTCCAATTAAATGTAATGTGATACAAAGTAGGGTCAAATTACCAGTCATGCTCTTGCTAAACTCCTTGTTGATGATTTAACAAATTGATAACCATGTATTATTAATGAAAGTCTTGTTGTGATAGTCAGGGACCTTTTTATCACATAGTCCAGGTCTCTCTTGAACTAGTTTTACTAGTTTTTTCTTCAAAAACTTCCATTTCGATGAAAAAGAAATTGAAAAAAATCTGATGCGTACGCGTCGGACGCAACGTAAAAATAGAGCTCAGTTCTATTCTTGCGTTGCGTCAATTTTTTGTGCGCAAGCTCCGCGTTGCATCGTCGCAAGCGCAACGCAAGGCTTGCGTAGCTCAGTGTGAAAGGCAAACGCGTCAATGTGAAAGCAGCTTAAGAGTAAACCTGGAAAATCGGACGCAACTGGGAAATTGGACTGTGCGTACACCTCGGCGTACACGGGCAAGATTTAGTTGACGAAGTCCATGTTCCCAAGATTGCAGACTAGTTGAGGAGGAGCGGGTTGGGGTCCCGTGCTCAGGGGCGTCCCGAAGGTGGGGGGTGGGGGGGGATCCACGGATACTCGATTTTTATAGAATGAAGTTATTCTTTCGGATGGTGGTATATATATCTATGTTCTTGTCATTCTAGGGTTGAAATATCCGACAACAGTTCTTCTTATGTCGAGTTGTCAACACATGGAACAGCCTGACCAACGACACGGTATCAGCACCCAACGAGGAAGCCTTCAAAAAGTCGCTAGATGAAGAGTGGAATGATGTGCCGTGGAAATACAACTGGGATGCATCTGATGCCTAACAAATCATCACATCATCAATGACGGAGCGATTCAACAGATCAAGACTGATCTTAATTCGCTCCGAAGTGCGAATTAAGGTAATTAAGGTAATTATTCCTTCAGCCCAAGCTGACTGCGAACCATATTTGATAGCGCAAAACGGATACGTCAGCTGAATTATATTAAAGCTATATTTTGGCCCTTCTTGGCAAGGGTCCTCTTCAGACTCAAAGCCGCTCAAGCTGGAGAAAACGAACTTGTGGGAAAACCAACAAGTTGTTTCTGTTTTGCTGTTTTGCACTATAAAAAATTACTAGGATTCGATTCCCGACACTCTTAGAGGGAGTGGGTGGGGGGGGGGGTCTTTTGATATACGTAACCTTCGAGCGAGTTTCCGATGTTTCCGATCTAGATGGAACCTGATAATTGGCAAGAACACTTGTCTTAGATGTTCCGTTTCAAGTCCGAACTAAATCTGGATATTGAAATCTGGAAAGATTTTCAAGGACGATGAGACTTGCCAGACTTATTAGAACCCAACCAGATTGGTTTAACATGACCCGACCATCCAGGGGACAATAGAGAGGAGGAGTTGGGGGGATCCAGAAGCTTGTGAAGTGCATACCTTTCAAAGGAGTTATCGGATGTGCAACTTCGGTTTTTAGTGCTAGGAGGTTGAAACTTGGCAGACTTATTAGTGACCCGACGAGATTGATTTGGAAATTGTCACTTCCTGGATCTAGCTCTAGCTCTAGGGTGACGTTTTCGCGTTGATGTCCGTAGAGCTGATCGGGCGACCCCATCCCCGCGAAATGAGAAAATCGATCGGGCGTTGAACGGCTGAGAAAGATGGGTTCCGTCCACGCCAAAATACCCATTCAGCTAGATGGGAGCATATGAGTGGGAAGGTCCGCATTTTTTCTGTCTTCAACCTGTGCAAACCTTTTTTCTATCCTCGTTTAGCTCAACGCTGCCCTCGGAGCGGTGTGATGTCCATCGAGCTGGATGCCCGTTCATATGTTCATCTATACACACGAAAATTATAAAAAGATCGACGGCATCCACGCGAAAAATGGCCGTCGAGCTCGACGGGAAGTCGACCGGACCAGACAATGTCCCCTAGCATCGGTCTCGTTCAGACTAAGGCCGGATGATGAAAGTGTCGCAACTTTGTAGAATACCATGATGTAGCATGGCGGGGGAAAAAACATGAGAAGGAAGGAAGGAATTTATTTCTTCAACATTTCTACAACATGTTGAACATATTCTTAAACCAATAGCACGTCTCAATATGTGACAACAGGTCACCTGGGCAAGAAGGAGATCAAATTATCAAGATCTATTTATCATTTATTTTATTTTTTGTATACACTTAGTGAGACGTCAGCTCACTCCAAATCAACTTTCTTCACTCAAACACCCATATGAAAAGGAAACACAAATAGGAAAAAAAAATAATTAGAAATATGAGTGACTTTTAAATACTAACAAAACCACTCTGTCCATGACCCAACACATCCATCTTTTCTATGTCAACCTGCCCTTCCCTCCAAATAGTTGTTTCCAACTTTAGTCAAGTCAACACATTTTTCCCATTCACACATCAAATGCTTTAGCTTCTCATTCCCGTGAGCTGGGTCTCAGGCTCGCAGAAACTGAGGTCGGTAGCATATAATATCTTACCGGACTGTACTAGCCTAACCAACAGTCATGCGTTGGCTGATCAGGACCGACTAAAGAAACATTTCTTGAGTTGTTTATGGTACGACGGCAATATTTCCCACTTATTGCTTGTTGTTATCGTTTGTTTTTATTGCTTTTTTCCTTCATTCCTTTTTGTTTTTCCTCTTTCGGTTTTCTTTTTTTCGGAGAAGTATGTGAAAATGAATGTAAAGTGAAGCTATTTTTGTTTTTTTTACTGCCGCCACAGGCCTATTCGGGCAGTCAGAAGTATCAGCCACCACATGTATAAAGGATGTGAACCATCGGCGATGAACCAAACGTAGTTGTCCATCACCGACTTTTCGACTGTCCGTTTCCTTAACGAATTTCACACAACCAAGGTAGCGTTCCAGCGACTTATTATTAGTTACGATCGTTATTATTCTTGTTATTATTGCTGTTTCAAAGCCTGCCGTAATAAGTAAATTGGCTCCTCACACTTATTATTTTCGTTCCACGACTGTTACGATCGTTACAATTTGCTTATGATGGCTGCGAGCATCATAAGTGATAATAACTATCGGTTCTGCAGGGACTCCCGTTAGAGTGATGACGTATGTTCGCGTTGTTATTATTTTCGTTTCAGAGAGCGTGATAACTACCACAATACGGCGTTCGCCCCTCCTCTTATCATCGTAACTTGTAATAACTTCACTGGAACGCTACCCAAAAGTCATGCGTTGCTGATCCGTGGTGAACCAAACGTAGTCGTCCATCTCCGACTTTTGGAATGTCCGTTTCCTTGACGAATTCCACACAACCAAGGTAGCGTTCCAGCGACTTATTATTAGTTACGATCGTTATTATTCTTGTTATTATTGCTGTTCCAAAGCCCGCCGTAATAAGTAAATTGGCTCCTCCCACTTCTTATTTTCGTTCCACGACTGTTACGATCGTTACAATTTGCTTATGATGGTTGCGAGCATCATAAGTGATAATAACTATCGGTTCTGCAGGAACTCCCGTTAGAGTGATGACGTATGTTCGCGTTGTTATTATTTTCGTTTCAGAGAGCGTGATAACTACCACAATACGGTGTTCGCCCCTCCTGTTATCATCGTAACTTGTAATAACTTCACTTGAACGCTACCCAAAAGTCATGCATTGCTGATCCGTGGTGAACCAAACGTAGTCGTCCATCTCCGACTTTTGGACTGTCCGTTTCCTTGACGAATTCCACACAACCAAGCTTGCGACCCCCTGAAAAATGCAGCAGCAGATGTCTTCAAAAAGGTGGCTGATTTAACTAATTCTTTCCTGCTACCGGGTGCCTCTACCTTTCAGTCTGATCAGCTGGCCAGAACGGCATGCGAGTACAAAAGAGCCAGGTGTTGATGTTCTTTTATCAAAAATAAATCCAATCAAATTAAGCTCATTTGTCAGCCTGATTAAGCGACACTATAAAGCGAATCAGGGGAGAAACAATACTTTCTGATTTTGACACTATCAAGGTCGGTCCCCTCGAAAAAGGCAAGGTCTTACTTTGAACCTACACTAATGCTTCAAGACCAGAGTATTGAATTGTTGGTACAACCCACTAAAATATCCTCAGACCTTGACCTGATTGGGGGGGGGGGGGTGCATTTATCACACCAGAAAGGTCGGCCACCTCGAACAAGAAAAATTAAAGGCCGTCCAAATACTTCTTTGTACATGCGTTGGTCTTTTAAGTCAAAAGATTTTCTTTAAAATGGTAAATTCCGTAGAAATTAGATTTCCGTCAGACCTGCCATCTTCTGAGCGGCACGGGAAGGGGAAAACATTAACATGTTTTCTCAACAATAATCGTCCCAAACAATCGTTTTCTTTTTTATGATAAACATAGATACTAATCAAATCAAGCTAAAGAGAGAGAAAAAGTTTTTAACAGCCAAAGATTTTTTTTTAATAATCGAGAAAGTCATTTATGCACGCAGGAATTTTCAGGAACAAGATTACGACGATACAGTAGTGCGCAATGACAGACGAAGCAACCAAAAACTTTGACCAGATTGATCGACGAGCTAAAGTAAGTAATGCTGTTCGTTAACCTTTTCAGTGCAGCTTGAGTTCGAAACTGCCTGAAAAAGGGGCAGGAATAGACAAGGAGTCGCGAAAGACCTGAGATACTCTCAGTTTTAATATTATTACTAACTATGTTCATAGTAGTGATAACTGCCTAGTGTGCTAGTGGATTGTAACGTAACGTTGCAAAGGACCGAGTTCTACCGATCTGACGTCTTGCACAAAACTGAACATGAAAGCAGTGTGGCCACTGGTCGCAGAATTCTACGAATTGTCACATGCTTCCGACTTTTGCCCTGATTCACAGCTGTGAAAAATTTGTCAAAGGAAATCGCATTTACGGCAGAAATGTCGCTATTTCTGCGATTTCAAAGAATTTGTCCAGTTTCAAGACATCTCTTTTCCAGAAGAGGGATTTTTTTGTTTTATGAATATTAGCTCCTCTTATAAGAGTCAATTGGAACCTCAGAACTCAAAATCGACGAGTTTTTGATGAAAATTTAAAAAAGGACCGAATTTTGTCGGCGCCAGAGCGCCACAGATTTTTGCAGTCAAATGTCAAAGATTCCGTCAGAGAAGAGCGACAACACTGCATGAAAGGGTCATGATTGAGTGCGGAACCGGTAGATGCCGCGCTTCTCTACTTTGCTTTCCATCCACTGATCCGAAATGATGTCTAGCGACAGTCGCGATACAAACAATCAACCAAGTTTAATCCAAATAGTTAAAAGCTAGAAGATGAATCACGTTTATTATCCAAATAGCTTACAGCTAGAAGTGGAATACAACTTGAAATCACGTTTATTATCCAAATAGCTTACAGCTAGAAGTGGAATACAACTTTTACGAACTACACAAACCCGAAACAAATTAACTAATACACTTACAAGATATGACCAGAAATAAATGATGATGAAACTACGTAAAGATTGGGCGGAAGAATTAGCAGGATACGGAGAAAACTGATTGCCAGTACTCCTCTCGGACCGACACACGGAAGACGGGAGGGGAGGGGGGAATAGATGGGCCATCTGGGGACAACACATTATCTGAGCTCCAAATTTGTTTACAAATACAGCTACCCGCTTGAACTGTCTCAGGAAAACAAATTTAATCCATATGTCACAAGAACTTATGGGATTCATAGGCTACTTATGATACATGATAAAACTAACGTAATACCAAGAACAAATAATCTGACAGAACCTCCGTCTCCCTATCTCTGTAATATGACTATGGGGAGTCGGATATTAGCTGGGTACCCGGATTAGCTCATGTACCTACTGACGGATACACAAGAGTAGAATAACTGGACGCCACTTTATTCGCCAACTTGACTGTACAATAATGTCTGAAGTAAAGAGGGTATCCAGTAACTGGTGTAAGAATAAGCTTGTACATACACAAAGGGTATATGTATGTAAGCAAAAAGCGCAGGCAGAACAAAGATAAACAAGGGAGGGGAATGTAAAGGTGAAGGTTGATGGTGACAGAATAATTGCTGAAGTGAACGAACTCACGCACCCACCATAAGGTCTTGACAGTGAGGTGTTAAAAGAGAAAGATCAAATCAAAACCCTTGCCACTCAATGTAACGAAACCCCCCACCAAATCCTTTCCCAGTTCCTTCACCTATAGTTAGTTTTTGGGATCCCAAAACGTAAGTGGAGGGATACCTATGACATCGCAAAAGTTGTCCGTCTGTCCGTCCGTCTGTCAGCACGATAACTCTCGAAGGGATTGAGATATTTTGATGAAACTTGGTGTGAGGTACTGAGGACTCATCGAGGCAAGGGAAAGATCGAGTTTGTAGATGGGACCGATAGCTGCATATTTGGGGAGGGGTTTCAAATTAAGGGGCGAAACAAAAATCTTTTAAAAGCTAATGAGATAGTTGATTAAGGGGTAAGACAGCATGCTGAACACGAATATGAAAAACATTTTCTCGACGGAAAATCACTTCACCCGGAATCTGGCGAAAACCGGCAAGTTTGTCGAATATAAAAGATTAATTTGAAGTTGATTAGAGGTTCGATTGAAGGATAGTGAGAAATGCTGAATCCGAATATGAAAATTATTTTATCGCGTGACAAGTAGATGGCCCGGAATCCGGCCGTAACCGGAAAATCTGTTAAAAGTAAAAGTGTTATATGAATTTCATTAGGTGTTCGATTTACGGGTGAGAAGGCCTGCTGAAGTCGTCTATGGCAGTCATTTTATACCTGGAAATATTTCACAACGAACCCTGCTGAAATCAGAAAATGTATTAAAAGTTGAAGTTTTATGTGAAGTTGGTTATGGAGATATGGATGGTATGGAGATATGCTGAATCTGTTTGAACTTCAATTTTTTGCATGACAAGTAGTTCGCCCGGAATCCGGCTGGAACCGGAAATTTGGCAGAAGTAAGGTAGGAACTTTCGTCAAAGTAGACATGACGCAGGCTATAGGGGTAAACTCACATGCTGAATCCATATTTGAACTTCGTCTTCTCCGACGATTACCACTGGACCGCTACAAGACCCGAAGTCCACTTGACTCAGACTAAGATCACGGGAAGTCAAGTTAAATGTGTTTGGATTCGCATTAAACGTACAGTATTTGGGGGGGGGGGTCGCCGGGGGGGCTGGTCGGGTTTTCTTTTGCACCAGGGTTTTTTTGGTCGGGGGGTTTTGGTACCGGGGTTTTTTAGCCGGGGGGGCTTTTTAGCCAGGGGGGTTTTGGTACCGGAGGGGGTTTTGGTACCGGAGGGGGTTTTGGTACCGGAGGGGGGGATCGAGGGGGTTTTCGCCGGAAGGTTCTCACCTACACCCCTTTTCCGTTCTTTCTGTCCAGTATGATTTGACCAATTCTTGATTAATTAACCTTGACCACCATCACACAAACATGCTTCGTCGCAATAAACTATCAATTAATCTAATACCCTGTCATACTTTAAAATTTAATTAAATTTAAAACTAAAATGTTATTAATAATAGTCAAAAAACTTTCAGAAGGTGTATAAAACCAAAAAGACTTCAAACTAAAAAAAAAGATAGCTCTTCCTACTGAAGTAAGGACGTCCTACCGTCGTTAGGAAATCCCTCAACGTAGTCGCATATGTTACTTTCAAACAAAACCGTGTTCAAACTACTATACCTACACTTTTATCGTACAATATAATATATACGATAAAAGTGTATATTCTCGTCTCGTCCGTATATTGTAATCTACAGCAGTAACTAACAACTTAGCGCTTCCTCCGCCATCTAGTGTCAGTTACAGCCAGATGCCAGTTAAACAAATGATACAGCAGATGGCCCTGAAACGGTACGGCATACATCTAGCCGCCTACGTGACCCAGCGAACTAGGCCCAGTAGCGACATCTAGAAAACTAAGAAGAGAAAATATAAAAATCTGCGATTCCTACGTGACAGTGAATAAGTTCGGAAAATTGCTTTCTTCTGAAGAAAACGCTGAAAGAATCGATTATGTTTGTGAGAAACGTAAAACAGAGCATTGTAGTGTGTCAAAAATTGTTTTCAAGGACCGTTCCAGCCTCCGCAGCAGCCCAATGTAACAGAGGAAGTGCTAGGGCCATCTACGGGACAAATTTTAGTGGTAAGATGACTGGCAACGTTTTTTTTTTCAGACGTTGCCTGTTGATACGGATAATTACGGTTAAAGGAACAGAAAATTTGATTCAAACTTGACTCGGGGAGCTCCCTGACATATCAAGAACGTACCCTAAGTCGATCTTGAGAGTAAGAAAAATTCTCGTTACGACCATTGCAGTTTCCGGGCAGTTTCCGAGAGTTCGACTTTTGAGTTGGTAGAAAAAAAAGCAAAAGGTTTGTTGTGACGGGAGTAGGAATCGAACGCACGACCTCTTGACTACTACCCCGATACTATGGCCGAAACACGGCCAAAGGCGAACTTTTACAGTGCATAAGTGCATAAGGGGCAAGGGCCTGCCAGCTAGCTTTGGGAACACTAAGGAGGGGATTCGAGATAACAAAGAAGGGGGGTCCTGTCGACAATAAGTCCCTGTATCTTTGTCTAAGCCCCCCAGGTCGGTTTGATGGCCGAAAGTTGCTTAGTCAAGTTTTCTGTGCCTTTAACACAACCTTTTATTTCTACAAAATCATATCAACAGCCAACAATGGAAACCGAAAGGCAACAGAGTCTACCTCGTCGGCCGCTCCTTATAACAGCAAGCTTGATAGCCTTACTTGAACTTAGCGGGTGCATCTTTTTAGGATCCCAAATCGTAAGTGGAGGGATACCTATTTGCCCGTCCGTCTGTCTGTCAGTCTGTCCGTCCGTCTGTAAGCACGATAACTCTCGAAGGGAATGAGGTATGTTGATGAAACTGGGTCAAGAGTAAGGTCGAGTTTGTAGATGGGGTTTGTAGCCCTATATTTAGGGGTGGAGGAGGGATAGCTGATTTTGGGGTAAGGAGACATGCTGAATCCGAAATAAAAGTTCTTTTTTTGCCGGACAAGTTGTTCATCCGGAATCCGGCGAAAACCGGACACAAAATTGTCGACCAATTTTCGGCTACAGCAGTCCCTACCCCTTTATTCTCAAACCAGTATAGCTGTGCTAGTGGATGACGAACATTCATTTGTTTATTCCATGGACGTCGTAGAGACCTAGTGTAATCGAAGGTCGAAGGGGTTGATATATAACGTTCAAACGAGGAAACATGTTGCTGAAGCGAGGATGTTGTTCAATGAGGATTCACTGGTAAAGTACAGGTCAAGTTTGTAGATGGATCCTGTAGTCCTATCTTTAGAGGCAGAGGAGGGATTTCGACTTTAGGTAAAAACATGTATGTTTTACTAGCTAATAAGATATTCATTGAGGGGGTAAGGAGGTCCGCTGAATCCATATGTGAACTTAGTTTTCTTGCTGGACAATTGGTTCATCACGAATTTGGCCGAAACTGGAAATTTGTTTGAAGCTCAAATTTGTTTCTGAAATCGATTAGAGATTCGGTAGCGGGGCAATGAGACATGCTGAATCCATTTTTAGTGGAGTGTTCCTTGTTAGTGGGGTGTTCCTTGGTATCAAGTTCAAACTTGGTACACTAGTGGATATTGGAGTCTAGTTTTGCCTTTTGGGGGTCCTACCCCCCACCCCAACCCGGTCCAGGGGCAAATGGGCCCAGATTGCTCAGTGAACAATGTTCATAACTTGACCATAACTGGACATAGGACGATGAAATTCCCTGTACATGTAGATCCTAGGGCTGGGAAATTGCTTTAAAAGTTGCACTTACACCCCTACTCATCCCGTTCGTGGGCAACTGGGCCCAGATTGCCCAGGAGTAAAGTTCGTTACCCCTGACAGGAATCAAGAGATATCAAGTTGAAACTTGGTAGGTTTGTGGCATTGGGGTCTCTTTTTACCTTTTGCGGGTCCCAAACTCCACCTCCACTTGGTTCAGGGGCAATTGGGCCCATATTGCCATTTTTTAATGTTCTTAACTTGACAATGACTGGAGATAAGACAATGAAATTCCTTTGTGCTTTTATAGTGGTTGGGGATATATTAAGGATATATAAGTTGGACCACCCTCCACGTTCATGGGCAAGTGGGCCCAAATTACCCATGAAAAAAGTGTTTGACCCGTGACTGTAATCAGATTCTAAGCTGGTATTCTTGAGGAAAAAGAGGAGTAAATACGTATTTGATGGGTCCCCCCCCCTTCCGTTCATGGGCAGCTGGTTTCGTCTGTGACAGGTCTCAAGTTCAACTTTTGTACATTTGGGGAGTTATACCTATGGATGAGAACAGTTGGAAACTGGACTCTTCTGTCATGAATATTCTTAATGAATTGTGACAAAGGGGGATTAGGCTGCTACGATTTGGTTTATTGCACTTGTTATTACCTTGCTAATGGAAAAGAGGTTTAAAGGGTTGGACTGACTGTTAGTCCATTAGTGGTAGAATATGTTGGAACTCAAGCTATTCGTGCAAGATTTTTAACATTTCTTTGGATTTCTACTTGCGGTTTGTTTACATTTAAAGTGGGATGATTACAAATTAGGTTACTTCAATACTTATTTGTTATTGGGGATGTGAAATGTCTTGGTTCTAAAGCTGTTTGTATATAAAATGTGATAAACATTTTACTTTCAATAACCTGCTCATGTCATTTTTATCTGAACTGATATCTTTGGATGTTCCCCAAGGGTCAATCCTCGGCCCACTTTTATTTTTAATTTATATTAACAATCTTGACTATTCTGTCAAAACCTTCGGTCTTACGGTCCTGTTCGTTGATGATACAGCCCTCAATGTGTGTGGTCCTACTGAACTTGTTCTACGTTCTAAAATGAATGATATTTTTATACATTTGCTTGAATTGTTTGAAGCGAACAAATTGTTCAAAAAAAAATCCTCATTTTCTCTCGGATTTCTAAAGTACTGCCGACTTTTAATTCTCTAACAGTTGAAAATTATGGTACAACAATCAGTCGAGTCCACCATCTTCGGTATTTAGGGGTAGTAGTTGACTCGAATTTAAGTTGGAAGGAACACATAACTTACCTGAGGGTTAAGGTTGCACGGAACGTCGGTATGATCAGGCTTCTTCAGTATTATCTCCCTTATGATGCCCTACGGTGTATTTATTTGGCATTAATCCATTCTTACTTAAATTATTGTCCTCTTGTGTACTTAAATACGTTTCGATCGAATATATTACCATTGGTAAGGCAGCAGAGTAAAGCCTTAAGAATTCTTAAGCTTTTTGTCCCATCTCCTGATTCTTGCCCTAATAAGTCACCAACGAATAGGCTTCCTCTATTTTTGAATATATTGCCCCTCGAATCTTTCGTCATTTTCCATTCTATTTTATTCAAGAAAAAACACCACTCTAATTCCCTACCGGAACATTTTTATGAACCTGACTAATTTTCTGGAATTAAATCTAATCCCGACCATAACACGCGCGATCCTCTTAAACCAACCTTTAATAATTTCCGAAAGATCAAGATTTTCACTGATAAATACCATATAGAGGGTATGGCATAATTAACATAATGAAGTTAAACTTGAACTTTCTGTAAATGTTCTCGAAAATAAAGTTAAATCAATGCTCATCGAAAACACTTTAAGAAAAATAAATAATAAAAAAAAAAAGAATAAAGGTAATGTCGTGGGTGAATGGTTTGTAGAGGTTAGTCCCAACTCATCTTGGTCGTTTGAATCTGGAAACTGAATGGGCTATGGTTTAGTTATAACTTCTATGTTGATGTTATCATAATTGTAGTAGAAGAAAATGTCCGCCATTTGGCCTCGAGTCTTCTCTCTGCCAAATTGGCTATTTATATTGAATTTAATTTGTAATGAACATAACTTGAACTTGAAAAGCCGTCTAGTCGACAAACAACTGAAAATCCTTAGGGGACGTGAGATTTGATCGGCTTTATGTCAGCTTAGGGATAATTAACAGACTGCAATTAGGGATCAATTAAGGTTCCTGTAACATAATTATACACCCTGTTTTGCTCTAATTGAATCTCCTGAATTAAAAACGACAACATTCAGAATTAGTTTTATCTTGTTCTTTTTTCTACTTTTGCAACCCAAAAAGCCAGGAAATGAGCCCAGTGTGACCAAGCTCTGAGAGGATCAAACACTAACTGGCATTTCGAGCCGTCCGCCAAATCCGCGCTCACAAAATGGTTCTGCTCTTCGGCAGTTTAGAGTGATCAAAAGGTTCGTCTCCGAGGATTCCTATCGCTGCGGCTTATGACAAAGGGTCGAGGGTAGCCATATGGATTAGGATATTTGAGGTTTCTGATATACAAAAAGAATTCCGTGTCTCGACTGATCATTCCTGACAATAGCAGGGGATAGATATGAGGGTCGTAAAATATTCTGAAAATCTGCGCCCCCAACTCAGAGTCAATTGAGTTTTAGATACGAGCGAGGCATCCAATGGCCTGGTTTGATCATTGTATCGAAAAGCCAGCAATCCCCACCCTATCTGTGTTTCAAGTAGTATTAAGTAATTAATTACTTACTAGACAAACCACAACCTTGAATATCCTGATTTACGGTACTGGTCTTTCCCCCGCAAGAAGCGTTCGCCACCTTCTACAAAAGCAAGAACAACCTAACCTAGCCTAACCTAACCACCTCTCCCTATCTCTGTAATACGACCATGCAGAATCGGATATATTCTGATTTCTGATACCCTACATGATGCAAACGAGCGGAGGAGCAGCTACGCAGAACATCATAATTTTTTACTGGTACCAGGGGGCGTAGCAGTGCTTTAGCGCCCCCGGAATTTTTCGCCACTGGGTATTTTTCGCCACTGTAGTTGTTGACCCATGTCCTACTGACGCGCTGAGCCTTGCGTAGTTACCTGAAGGCTTAGTGGGATTAGTAACCGGGATTTTTCGCCACTCTCGTAACTCATTGAACAGAACATTTCTTGAAGATAAGCATTTAATTTATATTTATAGAAACTACAATACACTAAAAACACGAAAACTGGCAAACCATCCTAAAAAAAAATGCGAGTGTACTAGATGAGACACTGCCATGAGAAAGGTTACTCTGATCGTTGACCCACTTCGATGCGGCCTACTCATTTTTCGAAGGCGCTTTTAAAACAAAGTACGTCAAACTACAGTGAAGCTACACCCGAAAAAAAAATCTAGCTTAATGTCGTATTTTCTTTGCAGCTCGTAGTTTTATTAAGTTCCATCCTTATTGGTTAACCGAGAAGGCAGAATAAGATCTAGCATCAAATCAGCAGTGTTTCTTTTTATACTTTTTCTGAATTAATACTTAATACGTAATAGCGAGAAGGTCGCAAAATCCTTCTGAGATTTTTCGCTAAGCCCACACTTATCTGTCATCTGTTTTTGCCCTTCTTCGCCTGTTGCGTTACCTGTAGTGGCGAAAAATACCCAGTGGCGAAAAATCACGGTGGCGCTAAAGGACGTATCTACCTGACAAACAGGTATATCGCAGTAGTGCCCGGCAGAAGAATACGAACTCCGTCTGAGCCGTCCTCTACAGCTGATTGGTTTCTACCATTGTGACGTCACGTCTCATTCGCTGCAGACCGGTTTCTCCACCCCTGCAGGCATCCTACAGTTTGGTATCTGGGATGTAGACGGATTGCAACTCGAACAGCAAGTACTCTAGTTCCGCTCAGTCTGACTAAGGTATCCATAGTTACTGTGTAGGACCAAAGACGGAGGTTCTATTAATAATAATAATAGTATACTGAAAAACAATAAGGCCACAAAGCCTCTACAATACTCGCTGCATTGGACTAAAGACGGAGTTTCTGTTAATAATAATACTAACAATAATGTATTGCAGAACAATAAGGCCACAGGATTCAGGATTCAACAACTTTACTAAAAAAAATTCATTCAGGCTCGACGACCGGTTACAAACAAAGCACGTACATGCTTGAAAAACGCAACCAGTACATTTACTACCATATTTTGATCAAACCTTCACTAAGATAAACTAGAAATTAATTAATTAATTTGTCAATTTGTCCTCTCTCGTCCTCAACCATCCATTCACCAACTATCCTCAAGGAGATATTTCTTTAACCGATTTTTAAATTGCGGTACACTTTCCGCTTCTCGAATTGAGTCTGGAAAAGCCCGAAGACTGGAAAAGCCACAAAGCTTCTACTAGAACTACAAAGTTCTATTGGCTTATTTGTTCTTGATAAAAGTCAAAGGAATATCAGCCGTACAGTTTCAGGTATTAGTGAGCTTCAGACGTCTCAGACTTGCTCATCCAGATTCTTCAGCACCGAGAAGAGAGACATTGATCCTCACCACGAGATCAGCCATGAAGACTTCAAGAAAGCCTTCGAAAACCCTGCCATAACAATCATTGATGTCAGACTACCAGCAGAGCTTGTGAATGTTGGCGAGCTCCCGAGAGCGATCAACATCCCACGTAAGAAATAATTAACTTAACCATCTTTTGTAAATATTAGAGGATACTCTTAATGACTATCTCTCCTTGCTGATGCAAAATCTCCGGCCTCTCTGGGTACCCAGCGGAAGAAAGGTAGAAGTGGTGTCACAGCTGCTCCCCAAAGACCACCGTGATTGTATGACAGAGGATTTGAGTCGTTGAGTTTGAGTCGTTACGGAGACGGTAACTCCTTCTTCCTGAGGATCAGTGGCGTGTTTTGGACTTAATCATATAGAGTATTACCTTTACCTGTTTGTTATTTCTATAAAGTCTATCAACATTCCCATTCTTGTCTACTTTTCTTTCTTCATTATATGTATTTTTGTGTTGAATCGTGACTGTTTTGGCCTTGCTTTCGGTTAGCAGTATGAGTATTTAGCTGATGGATATTACTGGGTACGGTATGGTTCGTCGTGTTAAAGCAATTTTTGGTTTTACTTTTTTTTTTTTTGTGCGCTCGAGCTCTGCTCTCAGCAGCGGGGAGTGTTAATGATACATGTGATACCTTGAACCTGACCAGGCCCGTATCCAGTAATTATTTCGGGGGGGAGGGGTTGCCTGCTGGTCGGACAAAAAAGTACCAAAAACACATAGACCAGAGGGAAAAGCCTATAAATTGATTATTGTTGTATGTTTCGGGGGGGGGGGGGGGGTCACCTTCACACCTTCATCCGGAAAACGAGATCAGTCCTGTGATTACTCTAGCGGAGGTTATGAAATAACAAATCAATAAATGAAGAAAAGAATTAAAGGTTGACGATTTATCGCCAAATTTGGGGATTTTTGCTTCTGTTTGCATGACCATACAAAAAATGCCGTTCCTTCCTCCAACTTCAATTCATTCTTCTTCAACTTCAACAGGTCCTCTCCACTTTTCTTTTCTTCTTCTCTTCAGATTGTTTTCGGGCGTCAGACTCGCCGAGTTCTCCAAAAATTTCTGCGCGGTTTCACCGTGATTTTTTCTTGTGGTGATGTTCTTAAAGTTTACGGAAAAGCCAACTTATTTTTGTATTATTTCACTGAATACACCGCATTATTTGGATTGCGTAAAGGGATTTTTTTATTTTCCACTATTTGCTCTAGAATGGCGTTCAGAATATCTACCGCCGTCCTCACAACGCAAAATTCTGCTATTTCGCAGAAAATTTTAATGACCGAACATAATGAATCATCACTGAATAATCACCAATGTAAAATCTGTGAGTTTTTAATGTCAGCATGTTAAAGTCCTTGCTTATATTTTCTTTGTCATTTCTGAGAATGTTTCATTTTAGAATGTTTAATGCTGAGATAGGACAGTCTAGTTATCCCTCCCTTATTCAATTAAAGAGGCTTGAAAACCCCATGAAAATGCGTTACTTCGTTGCTCCGCTATTCACGAATAATCGATTTTCAGTTAGTGGAATTTCTCTGTCGGATTTGTGGTACCTGTATCGCTTGTAACTGTGTTGTATGCTTGATGAAAACGATGTAGGGCCTAGGCTCACGCAGTGAGCTACCTTCCGCAAGATAATCTCTGGCCACTGAAACGCCACGTTTGGACTGAGATCAAATTTTTCGCGTCATAGTAGAATTCTGCGTGTGACGACGGCCGTAGATATGCTGAACGTCATTCTAGAGGAAACTGTGAAAAATAAAAAATAATCCCTTTGCACAAACCAAGTAATGCAGTGTGTTCAATTAAACGATACAAAAATAAGTTGACTTTTCAGTTAAACTTTAAATCATGGCTATTACTGAAATTATGCCTATAGCAGGTCGCTAATGAAGTGTGACTTGCTCCAGTTTCTTATTTGTTTAATTTGTTCTTATGGTCTCTTGGCCTTTTTTGCAGTTAAATCTCGTCTTAAAATTTTTTAAATTGTATTAAATTTTATTTTACACATGTGTACAAAACATTTTGCAGCACCTACTAAGAAAGCCTCAAAGGTTGACCTCACATCCTCATGTTAAATATTATGAAACTTCTGTCAGTGTCTTGAACTTCTTCTAGTTATGGAGCTTCAAGACGCCTTACAACTGAGCCCAGAAGCCTTTGAGACAAGATTTGGGGTTAAGAAGCCCAAAACAGAGGACCCAATTGTGTTCTCGTGCAAAAAGGGAATAAGGAGCTTGAAAGCGATTATGTTTGCGCGGGGCCTAGGCTTCAGCAGGTAAGCCGACGTCTTTCACAGAGTCTAACCCTAGGTTCACACAGACGTTCACACTGATGCGATATCGGCCATCGCCGAGATTTTCGTCGCCAAAATTGGCGATTTCTGTCGCTTGTCAGGCGATTTTCAATGTTGGGAGAATTCAACTTTAATCGGGCGACAGTACGATTTTATGCACGCAACAGCAACATGGACGACCCTTTTGATGATTCACTTTTAGAAAAATTAGTTGTTGCTGTTCAGTTCTACCCCCTTTTGTACGAAAAGCGAGAAAAGGGATTTTTTTAAAATTTTTCGCGTTAAATTCTGTTGCCTACGAAAAGTCAGTGTGAACATCCGGCGATAAAAATCTTGTATCGCCGCGATTGAAAAATCTCGTTCGTCGCCGCGATTTGCTTTCTGTGAACTAGGGTAAGTCTGACCAAACCGTACCAGTTCTTTAAAGGACCTGTCTTACCTATAATACTAATGCAACCTACTTCCATAATCACTCCAAATCAGGCCCGTATCCAGGAATTTATTTCGGGGGGGGGGGGGTTGCCTGCGGGTCTGACAAAAAAGTAAAAAAAAAGACATAGATCAGAGGGAAAAGCCTATAAAAATGACTAACTTGTGCGTTTCGGGGGGGGGGTACCCCCCCCCCCCCCCCCCCCCCTTACCCCCCCCCCCCCCTTACCCCCCCCCCCCCCCCCCCCCCCCCCCCCCCCCCCCCCTGGATACGGCCTTGCTCCAGATATTTCTAAGCCCGGAGACCCCAACTTCACAAAGTGCCCTGTCACAAAGTGCGACATAAACGGAGAAAAACGAAAGATATGACATTTGTTGAGGTTCGTTGATTGTCGGAGTTATTAGATAGGCCAGTAGGGATTTTTTGGCTTATACAGCCAACGTTCACCTGATCATTATTCTTTCAGAACACGCCATTACAACGTGGGATTTAATGGCTACGTCCTCGAGGAGGAGCGATTGGGTGGCAAATAAGACCAAGACGATAAAAGTTCTAGGAAGAACATTAACGGTTTAGCGAATGTCTGTTTAGCAACAAAGACAGACGTCGAGAATCCTATCTGAAGAACTTTAACGGTTTTGTTCAAGCCTGCGTAGTATCTGTTTTCTTTTCTTGTTTCGCCACTGCCTGTCGTTTAATTAACTTTTAATTCCTCCTTGGGCTCTACTTAAGGCATTTTTCCACACACAGTTGTTGGCCACACACTTCTGAGTGTTTGTCGCGGAAACACGACTGTGTGCCACACAGTCGAGCCACAAGTTGAAACTCGCGGAAACGCCGTTTTGTCTATTTTTTGGCGGTAGTTTCAAATATCTGAAAATAAAATAAAATTCGTGTAAAATCTCAATAAATAGAACTCCTGGCTTATTTCCTTACCATTCTGAACAAAAAACATCCTCAGTTTGAAGTCTATATGCTTGAAAAAGTAGTTGGTTTTCTTGTTTACAAACTATTTTGCTGCTTAATTTGAATTTCCCGCCAGAATTTAGCCACAAAATTGACAATCGCCTCGCCAGTTGTTTGTCGAATTTGAGCCACAAAGCGAGCCGTGAAAATTATGTTGGTCGCGGAAACATTTGTCGGTCGCACGAAAGATCGCGGAAACACTCTTTTCGAGCCACAGTCGACCCACAAACTGTTTGTGGGAGCACGGAAAAACGCCTATAGTAGAATTCCAAGTCCTGCCGATATTGCTGCCAACTATTATCCCAGTACTTAGATATCTTCCTGCCACTATGATATGAGCCTGTTTAGTGTTTAAACTACTGTTGACCTTTTGTTCTGGATTGTTTTTTAATATTTACAATTAAATTTTTTAGTTGAGTATAAAGAGCATGTATCAGCTGAAAATAAAAAATTAATACCTTATCCTTAGATCCTCCTGTGTCCCCAAAGGCGCTTAGGGCGTCCAAGAAGAATCTCCAGTCGTCGCTGACCTTGTTTTTCCAGCAGGGGCGTAACGACTGGGGGAGGGGACGCCCCCCACCCAATGTTGTCGGCCAGTTGGTTAAACAAGAGCTACGAGCTCATATGGCACTTGTTACGAGTAGGCACGGCTCGGTTATGTCAATGATATATCTAGTGTTTGCTAGGTGTCTTCCCACCAAGTTTCATCTCGATCCCTCCACTCATAGCGTTTTCCAAGATTTCCGGTTCTCCCCTCCAGCTCCCCCCAAAAGTCACCGGATCCGGTCCGGATTTTAAGTGGGTCGTCTGAGGCATGAGGTCTTTCCAAATATCAAGTTTCATCGAGATCCGGTCACCCGTTCAAAAGTTATAAATACCTCAAGATTCCGGATTCCCCCTCCCCCCACTCCCCCCACAGTGCCCGAATCGGCTCTCGTCATGTCAATGATGTATCTAGTGTTTGCTAGGTGTCTTCACACCAAGTTTCATCTCGATCCCTCCACTCATAGCGTTTCCCAAGATTTCCGGTTGTCCCCTCCAGCTCCCCCCCAAAAGTCACCGGATCCAGTCCGGATTTTAAGTGGGTCGTCTGAGGCATGAGGTCGTTCCAGATATCAAGTTTCATCGAGATCCGGTCACCCGTTCAAAAGTTATAAATACATCAAGATTCCGGATTCCCCCTCCCTCCACTCCCCCGACAGTGCCCGAATCGACTCGGTCATGTCATTGATGTATCTATGTTTGCTAGGTGTCTTCCCACCAAGTTTCATCTCGACCCCTCCACTCATAGCATTTCCCAAGATTTCCGGTTGCTTCCTCCAGCTCCCCCCAAAACTCACCGGATCCGGTCCGGATTTAAGTGGGTCGTCGGAGGCATGAGGTCTTGCCAAATATCAAGTTCCATCGAGAACCGATCACCCGTTCAAAAGTTATAAATACCTCAAGATTCCGGATTCCCCCTCCCTCCACTCCCCCACAGTGCCCGAATCGGCTCGGTTATGTCAATGATGTATCTAGTGTTTGCTAGGTGTCTTCCCACCAAGTTTCATCTCGATCCCTCCACTCATAGCGTTTCCCAAGATTTCCGGTTGCCCCCTGCAGCTCCCCCCAAAAGTCACCGGATCCGGTCCAGATTTTAAGTGGGTCGTCTGAGGTATGAGGTCTTTCCAAATATCAAGTTCCATCGAGATCCGATCACCCGTTCAAAAGTTATAAATACCTCAAGATTCCGGATTCCCCCTCCCTCCACTCCCCCACAGTGCCCGAATCGGCTCGGTTATGTCAATGATGTATCTAGTGTTTGCTAGGTGTCTTCCCACCAAGTTTCATCTCGATCCCTCCACTCATAGCGTTTCCCAAGATTTCCGGTTGCCCCCTGCAGCTCCCCCCAAAAGTCACCGGATCCGGTCCAGATTTTAAGTGGGTCGTCTGAGGCATGAGGTCTTGCCAAATATCAAGTTCCATCGAGAACCGATCACCCGTTCAAAAGTTAAAAATACCTCAAGATTCCGGATTCCCCCTCCCTCCACTCCCCCCACGGTGCTCGGATCGGGGAAGTGACTATTTCCAACTTAATCATTTGGGGTCCCTTATACACCTGCCAAGTTTTATCGTCCTAGCTTATGTGGAAGTGCCCGAACTAGCAAAACCTGGATAGACCGACAGACCGACGGAAGGACAGAAATTGCAATCGCTATATGGCACTTGGCCGAAGGACAAGTGCCATAAAAGTAACCAAGTCGGTTCGAAGCGCCGCGATTTTTCGTCAAAACAGTTGATTTGTTTCATAAAAACAGTCGTTTTTTCTGCAAAAACAGTCGGTAAACATTACCAGCCAGTCGGTAAGTTCAGTTAGTCGAGAAATCTCTTGCCCCCATCCCCCCAAACATTTTGGCTAGTAACGCCTCTGCTTCCCAGGCATCAAATGGGGCATTCCCACGGGCCCATGGCATTAAAAAGCGATACCATGAGTCAGGCCCGTATCCAGGAATTTATTTCTGGGGGGGGGGTCCCTTTCGGGGGGGGGGGGGGTGCCTGCGGGTATCACAAAAAAAGATATGGATCAGAGGGAAAATCCTATAAAAACGAGTATTTTTCTATGTTCCGGGGGTTCAACCCCCTACCCCCCCCCCCCCGCCCCTGGATACGGCCTTGCGGCATGAGTGCTTTAACGTCTCCTAACTGTTTACCCGAAACCGAAGTACTTTCCTCTAACGCTGCCGACAGACGATTAGCTGGATATTCTGCACTTCCATCATCAAATTTAAAACATTCGGGTTATTGCCAAAAATCCTGGCAGGAATTCCAGTCATGGAACGGCCAAAGCTCAGTATCTGTCAGAACCTTCAAGCGCTGCTTACCTAGAGCCATCTCGCGACTATTACGTGAACGAGGGCAACAAAATTATCAAAATTCAGACTCAGTTTTATTGGCGTGCAGTTAAAGTTATGATGAAAGAAGCCTGTTACGTCATAAGAAGGTCTATGTGCTACTATAGTGTATTCGAAAGAAAGAACATTGCCAGGACTACGTTAACATGTTGTTTGAAGCAAAGCTTGACTAGCAGCGCCACGTATCCACGAAAAAAAGAATTATCAGATCTTCATAAAATCACCACGGATGGCGTGCAATACGGTAAGGCTTATGCTATTCCGAGGAAGCGAAAGAAATTTCCTATAATTAATCCTGACTGCAAGCAAATAAGAA
The DNA here is from genome assembly GCA_023053575.1 of Branchinecta lynchi. NCBI lineage: Eukaryota > Metazoa > Arthropoda > Branchiopoda > Anostraca > Branchinectidae > Branchinecta > Branchinecta lynchi. Next base: position 19,048,301 of record JAKZAP010000018.1, read on the forward strand.
GGGCTGGAAACAGGCCCGTATCCAGGAATTTATTTCCGGGGGGGGGGGGGGGGGGGTTGCCTACTGGTCGGACAAAGAAGTACAAAAAACACATAGATCAGAGGGAAAAGCCTATAAAAATGATTATGTTTGTATGTTTTTTTGGGGGGTGGGGGGGGGGGGGCAACCCCCTAACCCCCCCCCCCCCTGGATACGGCCTTGGTTGGAAAATATGAGAACAAGATTAATCAGTATGTTAATTCCACAACCCCTTAAAAGTTAAAGTACAAGTCGCAGTGGGTACACTTTCTGGTCGAAAATACGAAACGTGACTCATATTTGAAACTCTATTGGGGTTCTCAGACATTACAAACACGTCATGGCTGTTTTCAGCGTCACGCGCATCCCCCTGGTCTCGATGAGACTGTTCCATAACCGTTATTTCTGACCAATGAGCTATTCAGAAGCGGAGAGAGCCAAACACGGAAAATAGAAGAATCAGTCGAGCGCAGTTAGGGCGGATAAACATTTCATCGGAAGCGGGGAATTGGAACGGATCGAACGATTATGAACGCAGGGTGTTGTGTTGACGATAGAAAATACTGCAGTTAACTGTAATCCTTACTCGGAGAAACTTTTTACAGTGTAGTTGTTGCCCTACATAATATTCGTTTACTGAATCCCGCCAACGGTGGACAATTAAACAACTGATAAGGAATGGATTATTAAAATAATGGGAAGTAAAGATTTTAAAGAAATAACAAATGTTGGGAATTTCCTCAGGTTAGCTTTTAACACCGGAGAGATTTCTTTTGATGGGGAAGTTGTGTTTTTAGTGTCAATAAAGTATTCAGAGTGAATTAAAATATTAAGACTGCGTTAGTGTGTATATACGCATGTAAGATTGTTTCACTTTTTGTTTTGTTTTGTTGCATGATGGCCTGATGGCATTGATGTGCAAATAAATCATTCATTCATTCATTCATGCTGAGATGGTTCGTTTTGGTGTTGTTTTGTTGGTTCCGTGGCCCTTCGGGCTTTTACGGAAATAAACTTTATCTTATCTTATCTATCATGCGCAGCTGGGGATTGAGTATGAACGTGTCACGTTTGCTAGAGTTCTTCAGAGCGTGTTTTTTTTTTGGATCTCTGACCTGCGTAATATAAGTGTAATTGTAAATGATCACTTACAGTGTTTCGAACTGTATATAAGTTTATTATTTATGACAAAATTATGACAAAGATGTTGATGTTATTATATTTACGACGAAAAATCCAATGTTCGGCTTGTCCGTGAAGGAATTTGAAAATAAATTGAAATTGGAACTGAATTTAAATTGAACCTGGACGTATACAAGGCGAGAGCCAGGCACCACTCTTGCAGGCATGTCAATTTGCAGGCAATCCAGGTTGGAGACATTTTTACTCAAGCCCGACGCAACTGGAAAGCGAAAAGCGCGAGCTAAATACTGAGTTTGAAGTCAGTCATGAGGAACTCAAGAAAGCCATGGAGAGCAAGAGTGGCGCCACCGTTATTGACGTCCGACAACCCGAAGAGTTGACTGAATTTGGAAGGCTTCCGAGAGCCTTTAACATTCCACGTAAGTCAAAGCGGCGACTTCGGTTCAGCCGTTCACCTTCTCGACTCCCAACCCCCTCCCCTACCAAAAGTCAGAAAATCAACCAGAACGAATGGCAAGTTCTAAAATCTAGGGCACCCACATTCTGTCCTGCCAAACCTTCAATTCCGTAGGTCGCAAAAACTTTTTAACGAAACATGGGCGACAAGCTAAAAGCTTGCCATTTATAAAATATAATAGCGATGGCCATTTATAATATATCAATCTCGCCTTCGGCTCGGATAGGTCTTTCAATGGCTGTCTCAGAGTTATTTTCCGATATCAACCTCATGTCGGAAAATAACCTTTAATAGCTACTATTTGTTTACCACGCTCGGGAGCGTAGTAAGCGGGGTAACTACGATCTCTGTGACGTGATCGGCTTGATTAACCCGTGGCATGATATTTTGCCGAAAAGAGAAAAACTCCGTTCCAGCCTTGACACCAAGAAGCCAGAATCCGTGACGTCATGTATAGGAACCACCACGGTAAGTAGGGTGGAACATGCTCTTAGCCTTCCGGGTTACTCTTCTACCCGGATAACCGTTTTCGTCGAGCTGGATCCAGAAGATGAAGCCAGACCAAACACGTCTAAAAAGTCCGTGGCGTTGGATACCCCAGATATCGGGTTCTGGGTGAGGGCAGCGCAGCACATTTGGGAGACAAGTTAAATATGCAAGTGGATGGGGTAGGGGAAAAGCGAGTAATTGGGAGTTGTAACTAGGAAGCAAAACATGAGTGAGAGAACGTCTACAAAATATTGAATAATTCATAATTTGTGTGGTTAAGGGAGAGTTGGCGTGGCTGCAGGGAAGACCCACATAGTTGGTGATTTAGAAGGTGAAGCCTGGCTTTTATTTATCATTTGTCAAAGTTCACGGGTCAAGCCTGTCGCTTCTTTGCCTCTCGGTATGTTGACGCAAGGTTATGTTCGTCCATGGCTAAATCTTCTAAATTTTTCTAAGAAGTTGCGCTCATTGCGGCATTACTCGAGTAGGTGTTTATATAGATAAATGTTTAGAATTAAGAAGAAGTATGAGCATTTAAGTTATATTTTTGTTGTTATTTTGTGTGTATGACCCTTGGGCTTTTGAAACAACTTATCTATTTATCTATCTATCTATTTCAACCGCCTCCGAAGTAAATCGGATTTTCAGTTGCGTAAAGGATCTGTGCCATCCTTAAACTGCTTTGGTCAAGTTTGGAGGCAATTATTCTCACTTGAAATCAGATCGGCCAGTCTTTTTTAATTCAAGATCACGCCAGTATATGGCTGCGTGTTGATCGAGAGACGTTTGAGTTTGAAGAGTGAAGCTTGTATAAACTACTTTTAATAAATAAATCACTTCATTTATTTTAATAACTAAATTACTTACGGTACTTCAGAATCAGAATCACAATCGTTTTATTTGCCCAATATCTTTACACAAGGAAAAAAATTAATCCGGGAGATCAAGAATTTAAACGCGTCATGAAATATATAAAAATAACACTTAACAATTAATACAATTAATTCATATCGTGTCAAAATGCTTCATTGTCTTCTTTTCCTTCTATTTTCAGGTTGTGATGACCGATGAAATATGGCACGAACGACTTTGTGTAGCGTTGACTTGATTCTGTCGGTGGTGATTCAAGGACTTACTTACTTGTCGGAGTTTAAAAAAATTCGATTGGTTTTGAACAGCTGCTTCAAACGCGATTGTCCTGTGGGGGACTTGCCTGCACGGACTTGGTTTTCTGCGTACTTGTCTATACTGTACACAAAATTCCTGCAGTATTTGCTACTGGGATTAATCTTGTCTCTAAAAAGATAATCTATCTCTAATTCGGATTAATCTTACCTCAGTAGAGATAAGATTAATCCCAGTAGAAAATACTGCAGTTAACTTTAATCCTTACTCGGAGACACTTTTTACAGCGCAACGTGGTTGCCAAACAGGGCTTGACCGTTGCACACTTACTGACCGATCCGATTCCAACCAACGACCCTAGGGGTTTGAAACAACACCGTTCTTTCCACTAATATCCGGTTTAGTTCCAGAACTTGGCGATGCCTTGCGACTGAGTGACGAACTGTTCGAGGGGAGATACAAAATTCCGAAGCCGGAATATGATGACGATATCGTCTTTTCGTGTGCAAGGGGGCGTCGAAGCTGGAACGCACTAGTACTAGCGAGGGAAGCTGGTTTTACAAGGTACATTAAATATGTAGACAAGGAAATAAATGAGTCGGATAAGTTTACTGTAGAAATACGTTTTGCCATATTCAACTGCTGGCCTACGAACCTAAGCCTGCGTTGTCGAGTAATAATGACTACCCATAGAAAGTCTGCAGAAGTCTGCCCTATGAATCTGTCGTAGAAAAGATGTTTGATCTTAAAAACCCCTTACAAAAAAGGGTCTCTAACGTCCTAGTGCAAAGATTTAACAACTCGCATCCTTTTTTAGTCAAGTTTCATGGATAGGAAACTATAAAGCATATTGACAGTACTTGAAGAATATACCGTCAAAATTGTTAATTAAATATGTGTTTTTTCAAACTACGCAAACCTGACGCAAACTACAAATTATGTTTGATTTGTCCGCTGAACTTTTGCCCCTTCTTGGAAAGGGCACTTCTGGTAAGGGACGTTGTTTTGGAGACGTTCCTGGGAGCAGACGTCCAGCAACGGTTCGGTTATGCGATATGGGGTGATCGCGGCATCTATTGTGAATGAATGAATTTGTTACATGCGGCATTTGCACTGTACATGCAGAAAAAAGGTAAATGCGCGCTTAACAAGAAATACAGAGGAAATTAAGAAAAGCAAATTTTTCGTATACAAACCGGTTAAGGTTCGCGTAGCGCAGGTGACGTTCTCCTGGTACTCTGCTCTCGGCCGGGAGTGCGATTCGTGGTTGGGGGCAAATCATCCGACGCTTCCCGTGCTTTTCCCTTGGTTTATCTAGGTACCCATTTGAAGCTGAGTGGACTATTCGCTTGTCTTACGGGGAAACGCCACTAACCCTCGCTCTAAACCAAACGATAGGCACCGCTGAGACTCGAACAACCGACCCTTCGTTTGGGAGTCCAGCGCGCTAACCCGTTCGGCCACGGATGGACGAAACATGAAAAGAAGAAAACATGAAAAGCAATAAATTTACCGCATTAGCTGGCGCATTGGGCAATGGGCAGGAAGGCGGTTGGATGATGGCAGAAGATGTTCACTTATTTCTTTTAGCTTGACAGTTGGGGACAAAAAAATTCTCCATGATTCAGCGATTGCGTATGCGACGAGGAAGGTACAGAAGAAAACGGAGATATTTGAAGAAAAAAATGAATGAACTCCTTTCTTTCTTTCTTTCCCCTTTTTTCCTTTGTCTTTGTTTTTGTCGAAGTTTTGTTTTTATTAATGTTTTGTTTCGAGGGTAATTAGTCCCTTACAGGTTCGCCTCTGGGCATTGAAGATTCCATTTTTTTTTTAATAAACCCTTCATTCATTCATTCATTCATTCAAATGCATTTGACTGGTGTTTTTTTCTTCTGAGAATCGGGTACAAACCAGTGAGGAAAAGCACAGAGGAGGAGCAAAATTGTGGGATCGGTCGGACATTGGCTCGTCCAGCCACCGGAAAAATATTCAGTTGGAAATTTAGGTCTATTAGTAGTGTTAGTACCGTACCTACGATCCACTCGTTCTCAAATGAAGGTCCGTAAAGCGGAAATAAGGGCGGATATCTGGAATGTACGTCCTGGAAAGTTCAAACTATAGCAACCATATTATTCTTGACAAGGCCTTATATTAGATAATAGGCTAGATATGATAATTTACGGTAACAATTTGTATTTCCAACAGGACGAAGCATTATCCATTAGGGTTCTACGGGTACCTTGAAGAGGAAAAGAAGCATACGAGGTAACGGACTGCATCGAACTAGAGCAACTAGCATTTTGTGGATCAAAAATGTATGATTTGAAGTGAATGGAAATAAAAATGTCTTCTTTAAGAACCAACTATTCTTTGATCCCAAGCTGCCTTTGAAACATATATTCAAACAATATCTACAACGGATACGTCAGCTACGATTCTTCATCATGACTTTAAGAACCCCTGCATAGCTTCAACTTCGCAAGATTATGCGAAAAGAAGGGAGAGAGATAGAACTCGTGTTTTTTTTGCTTTGGTTAGCCTACACACATTGGTCTTCCAAAGCTTAAAGGACCCCTCGCACTATTTACTCTTCAACTTACACTATTTTAAAATATTTGAATACTTAAAACTATGCTGTGCTTTCAACAAATAACCCACGGTTTTGGCTGTTTTAAGCCTTTTCGGAGACCCGATGAGTTGTAGCGCAAACAGGGAAGAAATATACATAACGGTATTTTGGGATCCCAAAACGTAAGTGGAGGGATACCCATGACATCGCAGAAGTTGTCCTTCTGTTAGCACGATAACTCTCGATTGGAATGAAACATTTTAATGAACTTGGTGTGAGGATTCTTTGGGTCAAGGGTAAGGTCAGGTTCGTAGATGGGCTATGTAGCCCTACATTTAGGGGTGGGGGTTCAAATTAACGGGCAAACAAAAATATTTTGAACAGGTAATGTGATAGCCGATTATAGGGTAAGAAGACGCGATTTTCTAGCCGGATGAGTAGGTCGTCCAGAATCAGGAAAAAACGGAAAGTTGGTTGAAAGTAAAATTTTCATTTCAAGTTGATTAAATGTTCGATTTAGGAGTAAGAAGACATGCTGAAACTTACATGAAAAGCATTTTCTATCCAGACAACTAGTTCGCCCAGCATCCGGCTGAAATCAGATTTTTTTTTTTAAGGAAAATGTTATTTGAAGTTGATTAGATGACAGACTGAAGGGTACGATGAGATGCTGAGTCTATATATGACAATCATTTGTTACCCGGACATATAATTCGTCCGGAATCTGGTTGTAACCGGAATTTTTTTTACAAGTTAAAGTTTTATTTGAAAGTTTTATTTATAAGTTGATTAGAAGTTCTTTATAGGGATAGGGAGATACGCTGAATTCGTTTCTGAATTTTCTTTTTTTGTTGGACAAGTAGTTTGCTTAGAATTCGGCCGAAACCGAAAATTTTGCAGAAGTAAAGCAGGAAGTTTCGGTCAGTACCGTCAAAATAGATATGGCTTATAGAGGTGTATCTGAACTTGGTTTTCTCTGACGATTAGCCTGGCAAACCCTGGATCTGTCGAAGACCATACCCAATTGTCTGGGTCAAATATTAGATTTTTGGGATCCCATCGAAAGTCTTGTTCTGATGGAAAATCCTCTCGCAGACAACCGTCGACAGCGTAATACGCATCGAAGGTAGCAACACGCGGCAAATGAGAAAATCAGCGTGGTTTTGTTAGAGGGGTTAGAATGTATGTACAAAATGGGGGTCTCCGAGTTTAGAAATATGTGGAGTGATTATGGAAGTAGGTTGTGTTGGTATTATAGGTAAGACAGGTCTTTTAACGTAGGCAAGCTTAGATCAGGTACGATGTGTGGTGAGTTAGGGAAGATAGATGTGGGAGGAGTTGTCTGTGGTTTTTGGGATCCCGAAACGTAAGTGGAGGGATACCTATGACAACGTAAAAGTTGTCCGTATGTCCGTCTGTCCGTCTGTTAGCACGATAACTCTCGAAGGGAATGACATATTTTGATGAAACTTGGTGTGAGGACTCTTTGGGTCAAGGGTAAGGTCAAGTCGTAGATGGGCTCTGTAGCCCTACATTTAGGGGTGAGTGAGGGGGTTGAAATTAAGGGGCAAATAAAATATTTTTAAACAACTAATGGGATAGGCGATACGAATATGCAAAACATTTTCTCGTCCGACAAGTAGTTCGCCCGGAATCCGGCAAAAACCGGAAAGCTAGTTAAAAGTAAAAGTTTCATTTAAAGTTGATTAAATGTCGATTTAGGGGTAAGAAGACATGTTGATCACGATGATGAAAACCATTTTCTCGCCGGACGAGTAGTTTGTCCGAAACCCGGCAAAAATTGGAAAGTTGGTTAAAAGTAAAAGTTTGATTTGAAGTTGATTAAATGTTCGATTTAAAGGTAAGTATTTTCCACCCGGACAACTAATTTGACCGGAATCCGGCCAAAACCGAAAAATCTGTAAAAAGTAATAAGTTTTATTTGAAGCTGATTAGATGACAGATTTATCCGTAAGAAGAGAAGCTGACTCGGTATACGACAAGTATTTTAGTACCGGACATATAATTCGTCCGGAATCCGGTTGTAACCGATTTTTTTTTAGAAGCTAAAGTTTTATTTGAAATTGATTAGATGTTCTTTATAGGGATAAGGAGATACCGGATTTCGATTCTGAATTTTCTTTTTTTGCTGGACAAGTAGTTCGCTTGGATTTCGGCCGAAACCGGAAATTTGGCAGAAATAAATCAGGAAGCTTCGTTCAGTCTCGTCAAAATAGATATGGCTTATACAGGTATATCTGAACTTGGTTTTCTCTAATGATTAGCCTGGCGAAGACTGGATCTGGCGAAGACAAGACCCAGTTTTCTGGATCAACTATGAGATTCTTGGGATCCCATCGAAACCTTAGGTCTTGTTTGAACAGTTGCAGCTTGAGGTTAAGTGGAGAAAGGATGGAAGAATTTGGGAAGAGTTAATGAGGCAGTAGAAGTTGCATTGACATGGTGCTGCAGCGCTGATAAGGTTCAGTAAATTTTATGTTCAAGAAAAACGGCAAGTGATGGGGTCGCGCCCTGTGGTTGTTACTTGGTGCTGATTGGTCTGGAGGAGAAAGAGAGATTTAAACTGAGAATTTTCTAGCCTGGGTTGATGGTCTCGAAGGGAGAACTGGAGTTGATGCACATTTATCTATGATTTCCAATCAGGGAAGGCTGAAGAAGTATTTAAGCTAGCGTGGTTCTGCTTAGCATGGCTTAGCTCAAATCAGATTATTTTAACTCGCCTTGGCTTACCTAGCTCTGAATAGAAGCATAGCTTGGCTAAGCTCTGCTTAGACGAACTAATTACTAAGTTAAACTGAGCTAGGCTGAGCCTATAATTTGGGTCAGAGACTTCATCGCTGCACTTTTCACATTTTAAACAATTTTTGTACTTGCAAATTTCACTCGAACTGGGACCCTGCCGTCCAAATCTTTTTCCAACGGTATCCGCCACATGAAATCGAAGGCGAAGGTCCAAACCCGGAACAAAGTTTTTTTTTTTTTTCAACGTCGCCCCCGACCAAATTTGGGTCAGAGACCTCATCGCTGCACTTTGCACTTTCTAACCAACTTCCGACTTACAAAATTTCACTCGAACTGGGATCCTGCCTTCCAAATTAGGTAAGCAATGCACGTATCGATACGCGATATATGTATCGATAAGGGATCCTAGTATCCATACGCGACACTCGTCCCACGTACCGTATCTCTGCTTAAGTTGCGTTTTATTGGATTCACTTTTGTTTCGTCAAAGTTTGTAGTTTGGCTCTTGTTTTGTCTTACTTGCGTTTTATTGAGTTCTTGTTTCCGAAAAGTCAAACTATACCAAACTACGTCGGCGAGGTAGTTTGTAGTTTGAGCTCCGTAGTTTCAGGTTTGAAACTACAGCAAACGGAATGGACAAATAAAACGGCATTTAAGCGAAACTATGCCGAAACTACATCCAAAAAAACGCAACTTTAGTCTAACGAAGTTAGCTAGCCTAGGTCAGCATAAGAACCACTATGACCAGAGGCGTCATTGGCATCCCCCAGGGGCTCCTGGGGAATCAATGGTACCCGGGTAACAGCCACCCATGAAAATCATAAAATCTGTGAGAACAAAGTGATAGTGACAAAATAATGACAGACAAACTTGATCTTAAATTTGAAAGAATTTGATTCATGTGGACGGAGAAGGTGGGAGACACTATTTTCTTTTCATGGGTCAGAATTGTACGAACACACTGTTACCTTTGTTTTTTCCAAAGTCCTCACGGTAGTTAACTTAATCCACAAATTACTTGAGCACAATTCACTCTTCAAGGCAAGGTGGCCATTGCTCATTAATTATTCAGTGATTTCCGCCGGAGGTCAAATCGTCTGCTAAACCTTCGAGAAGATCGAGTAATATCACTATGTCATCAGGTACATATGTCGGAAGAGGAAATCCTCGGCCAGTTTGACATTTTCTGGCCTCGGAAGTTGAATGTTATTTAGCTAAATTTCAGAATCTTCAAGAAATCACTATAACAAATTTAGTATAATTCATGGCGTTTTTTTGTGATCCAGTTTACATCCTTTCTTCTTTGGACTTAAGAGAATTAACAGGAAAAAACAGAAAACAAATACTACAGGAAATCGATAGTGCTAGTATCAGTTTGATTTTACAACATATTTCCATATATCTGCAAAAAACAAATATTTTGTTAGATCTTATTCAAACTATGATCCTAGCATACCCTTGTCGGGTGCTGCCAAGCCGCGGAACTAGACCCGATGAAAAATTTGTAGCCTGCGTAGTTGTATGATAGTTGTATGAACAATTTGCATGTATTGATATGTAATAGTACAGAATACTATCATTTAATAGGCCTCAGACTGGGCCAATCTTAAGCAGTAGTATCCAGTACTGCTTGTCTTGCTAATAGTAGCATGCAGTAGAATGCAGTAACACGGTAGCATGTAGTAGAATCAGTTCGTCCTGCATGCTACTTTTTCGTACAACTTCATACCACTACTTTGAGATAAGCTTTTCATCGGGGATGACTCAGCAGTCGGATCAAGTCGTGGCTTTACCTTGGGTCTTGGGTGGGGGGTCTACACTCTGCAACTGCTAGAGTAACTTAAGATCAAGAACAAATCATCAGATAGAACCTCCATCTCCCTATCCCTGTACTATGACTATATGGAGTAGAGTATTTCCCCATACTTTTTCCGCTGCTAACGAGCGGAGGTTAGTAGCTTCGCGCCACATCACGTTTAGTTACCTCCACAATTAGCTATATCGCTGTGAAGCCGCCTTGAGAAAAAGTAGAAGACAAAGCTGATTGGTTCTCTGGACGCGCTCAAGGGCGGGTCAACGCGCGGAGTACGCCCCCTGCATTTTCTTTCTGTGCGATAAGCAACGGCGAAGACTGAAGTAGAATAGACGGTTAAAAAGCTAGAGTAAATACCTCCAGGTCCGCTCAGTTTTGTCGGGGTATTCAGAGTCACTGCATAGTACCAAAGACAGAGGTTACGAGAACTCCTTCAAGAAGTCCTCCCTAACTCCTCAAAACGAGCCAATGACCCAGAATGACGCCATTCGCTACCCTACTAGGTTTCGCGAAATGACGCCCCTGACTAAGCTTGCCGATGCAAAATCTTCGGTCTCTCCGGGTATCTAGCGGAAGAAAGGCAGAAGTGGTGTCACAGCTGTTCCCAAAGATCCCGTGACTGATTGACAAGGGATTTGAGTCGTTGAGTTTGAGTCGTACGGACACGCTTACTCCTTCTTCCTGAGGGTCGCTGGCATATTTTGGACTTAGTCATATAGAGTATTGAGCTTCGTGCATCTCAGCGCTCCTCAATCCGAGCGCCGTCGACTTGAGCACCGCTCATTTGAGCGTTGATATCGTCAGAATGAAGACTGGTGTGAACATACGGACTTACTGTCATCGTGAATACTGATTCTCCTCATAAGGATTATAATCGTCATCAAGTTCTGGTTCGACCCCTTCCCTAAAGATGTCTGTGTGCTATACCAAAGGATACGGATAAATCTTTTATTATCTTCAAACGAATTTAACTGTGATTTTGAACATAATCTAAGTAATAAACTAACTTCTAAAACTTAAACGTCAAACTTGCAAAAGAGATGTCGCAGTGTGACTACATCTGTACAAGTCGAAACATACGCTTAACTTAGGTTGCGTTCCGCAACTTAACGATCGTTAACAAATTGTTAACAGTTGTTAGCTTTTTGCGTTCCACGTTTCTGATTTAGAAATTTAAGCCAATTTCCGTTCCGGAGCTAAACGATTGTTAGCCAGTTTGTAACGATGGTCGGTGAGCATCGTTACAAAATAGTTAACAACTGTAGAACTGGGAAAAGTTAATGATCGTTAAAGCTATAGTTAGCTCCGCCCCGAAGTAAAGTTAAGGATTGTTAACAATTGTTAAGTTTGGGGAACGCAACCTTAGAGCCTTAGAAGCATATACGGCACATATGTCAAAAAGATCGTAATACTGATAATGGTGAAATCCCAACCAACAACATGAAATGAATTTAGGTTGCGTTCCCCAAACTTAAAAATTGTTAACAATCGTTAACTATACTTCGGGGCGGAGCTAACTGTAGCTTTAACGAAGGTTAGCTTTTCCCAGTTCTACAATTGTTAACTATTTTGCAACGATGCTCACCGACCATCGTTACAAAATAGTTAACAATCGTTAAGCTCCGGAACGGAAATTGTAGGTGGGCGGAGCTTAAATTTTGAAATCCGAAAGGTGGAAGGCAAAAAGTTAACAACTGTTAACAATTTGTTAACGATCCTTAAGTCCCGGAACGCAACCTTAGATTATCGCAATTCAGCCGGACAAGTGCTGGGGACGTATTAGACTTCTTACCGCCGATGAAAAAACTAAGACGGAAATCACACATTGCACTGGGCACAGATTACTCATTACGGTAATGCTGGAATGATCCCAAATAAATACTAGCCTAATCTTTGGCAAAAATGTCAATACATAAACAAGTTTCAGAATGTGACTCTTATTTACACACGAGATTCGGTCATTCAGTTTCATGCCTTTGTAATACAACTTGACTTTCAAAGACTGTTCATAGGATCCAGTGCAGAAAAAATTGAGTGTGCAAGACGGACTTTTCTATAAGTATGAACCCTCAAAGCACAGAACTGTTGTTTGCCGAAGCTTTCGAGATCTGAAGAACCCGTGGACGACCTCGGCAAACCAGTAAATGGCATTTTCCTCTTAGTTCTTCCTGCGGATATATGTCAGATTCCGCGGAAAAAGACGTTGAAGCCTGAGAACATCCTATAATCATTATACATTGTTTGATGTATCTCAATCGCTTCAGTCAGAACTAAAAGCTAGTCGAGAAGTTCGCAGTCCAACATATTCGATCTTTAGAAAGAAGCTAGAGACTTCCCTTTACTCTAGAGACTTCCACGTTTTTTTTTTTACCCAATTGGATATTCTATCCAAGTTTCTTAGTTCTTTTTGTCTTTCGTTATGTTGTTTTCCTTTTTTTTCTATTCCACTGTCGCTAAGTGCATCTGCGGGCTGTAAATGAAATTCATTCTTAGCTTACGAACCTCTGTTTGAAATTACACGAAGCTACTCTTGAAGTGAGCGGAAAGTGTGATTGAAGTTAGCATGGATCCTTGAAGCAATAAGTGAGCTTGTCAAACTGCCGAGCTTAGAACATACTACAGGCATGAAACTATTACGAACGCTCAAACGAACACCGATAGTGTAACAAACAAGTACATCCGATAACACTAAAAACTCTATTCCGCGCTCTAAGGCCCGACCCTATGAGCCTGTTCCACCCTACTAACCGTAGTTAGGCATGACGTCACGAATTCTGGCTTTTTGCCGTCAAGGCTAGAACGATTTGTCTATTTTCCAGCAGAATATCACGTCACGCTCTACTACGCTCCCGAGCATGGTAAGCAAATAGTAACTGTTAGTTACTATTACGAGAAGGTTGGAACGGTCAGCGCAGTAACTTTTTTCGAGGTTGTAACGAAAATAGAAACCAATAGTTACACTGTCAAATAAAATCTTGCAGTATTTACTACTGGGATTAATCTTGTCTTTACAGAGATAAGATTATCTCTAATTCGAACTGATCATATCCCAGTAGAGATAAGATTAATCCCTGTAGTAAATACTTCAGTTAACTTTAATCCTTACTCGTAGAAACTTTTTACAGTGGACTATTGTTAGAAGGGTGGAACACACTCTACTTGTCATGTTTGTGCAAACCGCGGCCGCCATATTCAAAACCACCAACATGTGAACATTAACAATGTCTTCTGGGACTAGGTAAGATTAACACGAGCTCGACTGCATGTCCCCGAAATCCGCAAGGATTCTTTGCGTCAGACTAATCAATGGCGAGGGGTCATTTTTGTCCAGGGTGTCACTGTCCTTCTTTTCTTGCGCACAGGTTGGCGCGATACCCCTGTCGCGCAACTGCGCAAGCGCTCCTAAAAGGCGCGAGTTGGCGGCGTCAAGCGCTTTGATCGTTTGTACTTGCGCCTCGATAACACGCTGCTTATCCGCCATCTGTTGCTTTTCGCGATGAAGCTCGTTCTCCAAGGTGACTAGCCTGAAACAAAAACTATTGTTAAAGGACCCCTCGCACTATTTACTCTTCAACTTACAGTATTTAAAATATTTGAATACTTTAAAACTAGGCTGTGCTTTCAACAAATAAAGTTTGGCTGTTTTAAGCCTTTTCCGAGACCCATTGCCATAGAGCGAAAACGGAGAAACAATTTACATAGCCGTTTTTTCTGATGGAAAAGCTTCTCGCTGACAACCGTCAACAGCGTGATACACATCGAAGGTAGCAACACACGGCAAGTGAGAAAATCAGCGTGGTTTTGTTAGAGGGGTTAGAATTACGAAATCGGGGTCTCCGGGTTTAGAAATATATGGAATGATTATGGAAGTAGGTTGCGTTAGTATTATAGGTAAGACAGGTCCTTTAAATACCGGCCTCGATGGGAGCTGAGGAGTTGCTAACCAGTTAAACCAAGAGCCAGTAAATTAGTGTCTATCAAGTCTCACAAGTTTTTACTACAGTAGCTGCGTTCGTTGCACTCCGGGCTGTCACTGGTGTTTAGTCACCAGTGTCCGGTTATTCCCTTAAAACGCGTTACTTTGGTTCACCTGTGAGTTGATGAAAACCGGCTAACTCCTCGCTGAAGCCGGGCTCACGAGCAGGTTCTGGTTAGTCCGCACTGGTGAGATAAAACCGGACACTGGTTAGTTCGAAAACGGGTTATAAGACTGGTGAGAAGTCACCGGTGGATGCAAAACGGCTTATAAGAAAAACCGGAGACCACCGGTGAGAACTCCCGTGACAAAGAACGCAGCTAGTGATGTTCTAGGCTACTAATTTAATTTTTTGCGCTACCTGACATGGCAAAAAAATAGTGCCTGGCCTTGCATTTTAGAGATGTATTTAAACATCTGTAAATGATAATGTATGTATATATTTTAAGTTGTGAACCAAAAGACAAAAGTGCTCCTCAGGCGCGATTTCAACACACGTCCTTTTGTGCTCTGCCGTGCGGGCCTAGTCTGTCTACGCGGCTCCGAGACTGGAGTCCTAGACTTCTAAATTTAATTCACATTTACAGTCCCTTGTATAATATTCCATCTTTACGTAGTTCTTACATGTGTATGGCTAATTTTCAAATAAGTGACAATAAGTAAGCGTAAAGTCACTAGCTTAAAGCAAGTGACAGACTAAGTTACGAAAGTGATGAAAAAAGAATAAACTCAACACACTTAATAGAAACTGCAGACTCCTGTAACAACAAAAGTCGAAAATGCAGACTCCTGTTCGGCTTCAAATGCCACTACAATCGGGCCTGTTCAGCCTGGTTCTCTTTCAAACCGAAATAGAAAAAAATTCTGAAACTTTCGCGAACTTCACGGTGGACAAGAATATTACTGACTAATATACTAACTAATTTACTGATTTACTACTATACTAGTAAATTTTTTACTAACATATTTACTAACTAATTTATTACTATACTGATTAATTTTCACATTATCACACTGGAGAAACGTGGGGATTATCAGGGATTATCCTCATGAAGATTATGTAAAGTAATAGTATATTATGTACTTGTATGTTAGTGAATTTTTATTGGCATTTTCTTGTGCTATTTTTCGCAATGAAGAATTTTTAGAAGAATAAAGCGAATTTGTGGGACTGTCTAATGTGTATGTCCACTTACCGGCTAATCATGACTCGAAGGTGTTCATCCTTGATCTCCCCAGGTGGAGACGGGTTGGAGGGATCAGGTGAGTCGGTAGGATTCGCCATATAGGCCTGTTCCGCTCGACTCAGTCGGAATTCCAACTCCTCCATAGCGCCTCTTAGTTCTACGATTTCTCGCTCATACTGAAAGAGAAGAGATCGTTAAAGGACCCCTCGCACTATTGACTCTTCAACTTATACTAACTCTCACAAGGGAATACTCTTGATGACTATCTCCCCTTTCCGATATAAAATCTCCGCCCTCTCCAGGTAGCTAGCGGAAGAAAGGCAGAAGTGGTGCCACAGCTGCTCGCAAAGATCGCGGTGATTGATTGACGCAGGATTTGAGTCGTTGAGTTTGAGTCGTACGGACACGCTTACTCCTTCTCCCAGAGGACCACTGGCGTGTTTTGGACTTAGTTATATAGAGTATAAAGGGAAATCACTAAGTCAAATACTTAACGCTAAGCAAGAATCTTTAGTTTGTGTTTTTCACAAGTTTGTTTTTCCAACCTGAGCGGCTTTGAGCCAGAAGAGAACCCTTGCCAAGAAGGGCCAAAATATAGCTCTAATAAAATTCAGGTGACGTATCCGTTTTGCATTATCAAATATGATTCGCAGTCAGCTAGGTCTGAAGGAATATTTAATTTAAGTATCTTAAAATATTTGAATACTTTAAAACTAGGCTGTGCTTTCAACAAATAACCCACGGTTTTGGCTGTTTTAAGCCTTTTCCAAGGACCGATGACTTGTAGCGAAATCAGTGAAACAATTTACATAACCGTTTTTCTATGGAAAAACTTCTCGCAGACAACACATCTAAGGTAGCAAAACACGGCAAGTGAATCAGCGTTGTTTTTGTTCGAGGGGTTAGAATGTACCGTTCGAAATTGGGGTCAGCGGGTTTAGAAATATATGGAGTGATTATGGAAGTAGGTTGTGTTGGTATAATAGGTAAGATAGGTCCTTTAGGAAAGGATATAATACAGAAGATGGTTGGGATCAATGCCTATGTGATCAAGGCTAAACGTGGTTAAGAAACATTTCTTCAAATTCATTCCTGAGCTCCGTCAAATTAGAGACGAAGGCCAAAAGTACTATTTTTTTCTCAGTATCCAGTGACCCGTAACCTTTCAATAAACTTTTAAACTACAGGAACAAATCCAAACACGGTCTACCACACATTCCAAAGCGACCTTGCAAGCTAGCAACCTGAGTTCCGAGGATGCGCAACAGACAGATAGATATATAGACTCGTAGCGCCGACATGGTGCTATACATCGACCATTACATTTCATGTGTTAAAATACTTCAATATATACAATTATTACATCAAAGAAAATAAATCACTTGGAGTTCACTAGTTTATTAATATTCTCAGTGAAATATAGTGCAAATGAATTCGAATACCGGTTAGTGCGACATTTAACTAGCACCAGGAGATGTTGGTGCCGCGTCCGTCCTCTCGAAATAGCCTACCATACATACGCGATACGCCATCTCTGCATCTCTGAGAAATGGTTGCTACTATCACAAAGTTGCATAGTTATGGCATTATGTAACCAGTGGCTTTGCCCGTTTGGGTCAAAACGTACGAAGGGTGCGGCTAATTTATGTGGTCTTGTAAGTTCTTAATTTTTTGTTTGTTTGTTTGTTGTAGCGTCTGTTTAAGGCCCATTTACAACGGGTTTTAGCTAATACTCGGTACCAGCTAGCTCTGAAAATCGCTCCCGATACCGAAGCTTTGTCAGGTTTCTGCCGTCCGCAGTCGATACTGGTGCCAGTTTCGGGTACCAGCTAGTCTCGCACCCAAGTTGAAATCAGTTTAACTTTTCAGGGTACTAGCCAATCACATTACTTAGGGAATTCTCAGGCATGTTCCGATTGGCTAACGCTGAACGACCTGAATTCACTTTCAGTTTTCAAGACAGCAAGGAGTGGATGTGATTTTATCTATTGGACTTGGTTCGAAATAGCCAATCAGAATATTCCTCAATATTCCCCAAATAATCTGATTGGCTAGTACCCTCGAAAGTTGAGCTGATTTCAACTTGGGTGCCGACTAGCTGGTATCCGAAAATGGCACCAAGATCAATTACGAACGGCAGAAACCCAGCTAATTCTCGGTCTCAGAACAATTTCCGGAAATGGCTGGTATCGAGTATTAGCTAAAACCCGTTGTGAATGGGCCTGTTGTGAATGGCTTCTGGCCGGAATAAAAGTTTTGAACCGAAGAGAGAAGACTGGCGCCTATGCGCGGATGGCCCTTTTGCAAAGAAGCTCTAAGGTAAAGAATCCGACATATGAAGGTTCAACTTACTTCCGTGCCTACTTCTCCAAGCTCCCCGGGGTGGAGCGCTGTGCGATCGAGCGCCTGTCTCGATCCTCTCGCGCTCCGCGGCGGCCGTGTTCCACGCTCGAAACACCGCTCGTCCGGTGAACTCTCGTCGCTGTCCCATTCTGAGCCTAGGCGCTGTCTGACCAACTGTCCGTAAGTAGAAGCGTTCGACCCGTTTAGCATTGACTCGGTAATGCCGCGACGCATTAATCGCTGCTTTCGGCGGTTTAGATTGTCTAGAATAAAAAGTGAAGTTAAAAAAAGTACTATTGCTACACAGGCGCAACGTAGCCTGTTGAGTTGGACAGGCGCTCAATAGTCTCTGTTTAAATACCGTTTTTGGTCGCCGGTCACCGTTCTTCAAACTCTGACCGTCGAACTTTGGGATCTTGCAAGTTCGAACTTTGCCTGAATCGTCCAAGGAATGTCGCCAGTGCAAGGATCGCCGGAATCGTAAAAACACTAATTAAGCGAACGGTGGAACTTCGACGGCGTTTGAAAAACGGAAATTATGCAACCGGCTAAGCCAACGGCGAACAAAAGTCTGATCAAAAACGCAACGAATGGAAATTAAGCAACCGGCTAACTAATTTTTTTTTTTAGTAATCAGCGTCATTAACCCAAGGGAGCTTACTCTCTCTTTCCATGCACAACAAACGCTCAACGTCAACGCGTTTCCAAACTCTCAACAAACGTTCAATGTCACCGCGTCCTATCGCCTCCAGCCTAGGGGTGGGGAAAGCTTATTGACGGGGAAGTGAGAGAGTTTGGAAACGCGTTTGGCTTGATCTGTGTTGCTTCCTTTAAGTTCCTTTTCTGAGATAATCCTTTCCTGAAGAGCACTCATTAGACTACCCTATTTCGGTGACTTTCTCAGAGTATTTTTTATTTTCGGTTCTCTTTTCGTGGTACAGGAAACCTGAAACTCAAAACCTGAAACCTGAAACCTGACCTCATTTTTACAGTACCTCAATTTTTGCCACGAAAATGTTAAAATTAAAATGTACATATTGTCCTGACAGTCAAGAGGCAAAATTTGACATTTTTAAACATTCATGTCCAAAAATACTCAAATTCTGTGCCTTTTCTTTGTTCTGAAGCTGCTTTGAAAAGGGATTATCTGGCAATATATGTCCAGAAATATTGAAGCAATATTTATCTATCCAATTTGTAAACCATTTAATTAGCTTCAATCCAGTACGTTTGTCGTATTTGTTGATTCCTTTTTAAGCCAGGTAGATTATTCTGAAGGAAAGACTTCTCTGGAAATTTCAAATCTTATCTGAGGTTGGATACCCCTCCTGTAGATGCGACGAACCACGTGGACATGAAACAAACTTCTAAGAAGAAAGGAAGATCTCTGACGTGGCGTGCTAGTGGAAAGATACTTAAAAAAAACTGTGCACAACGGGCCTATAAGGACCTTTTCTGCAATAGAGTTTGACCTGTCACTAGACCTGTCAAAGACGGCTTTGAGAAGCTCTCACCCAGCCCCCCCCCCCAAAGGGTTTTACAAGAAAGAATTCTTACCCTGAGCGGAGTAGTTATCCAGGTTCAAGCTGGGTATGCTTTGAGGTACACTGGTGGGTGGCCCTGGGTAGGCTACCCGAGGGTTTGTTCGGGGGGCAGAGGGCTTGAACACCCTCCTTTCGGTGGGTGGGGTTGATATGCAGGAAGCAGAGTCAGACGAACTCGTGGAACCGTGCATCCTGAGGTTAGGACTAGGGGCTGAAACAGAAATACAATAATCAATAAGTGTCGAGGAACATAACGGGACTTGGGAGTAGGGACTAGAACTATTCGATAAGCCGACAGTGGTATCCCATGCAGAAGTGGTTAGATAGGTATTAGTTGCGTTTTTGCGATGCCACGGTCTAAAGTAGTTTTCGCAGTTACCGTGGTATCTGATACCACGGTCAAAAGGAGTTTTTGCAGCTATCGTGGTATCTGGCCAGATATGGATCTATGAAAGATATAGAAGGAGTTTTGTTCCAGCATTTGTTGAGTTGTACAACAACCGATAATCTAGCCCCTTTAAGTGTTTTTTTTTATCATTCATTACAAAGTGTTATGGATATTCTTCATTTTGTATGACAAAAAGGTCACCTTCGGCGGTAACACTGTGACAGCTACTTTTGAAAAATAAAATTCTATTCTATTCTATTCAGTTATCCGTGATATTCAGATACCAAGGTCCGACGGTGGTAACTGATCGTGGTATCTGAAAAGTCATCCCACTTTCATCAAATTTTGTCAAATTGGTGAGAAAGAAGTTTAGCACTTAGTGATATAACTGGATATCCGTTTTTCTTTTGGGATGACTTCGGAAAGTGCAATTTCGGCAATAGTCGTTTTTGCAGAGCAACCGTGTATCAGATACCACAGTAACTGCAAAAACGACTAATTGCAGATCCAGTTACCATGGTATCTCCAAAAACGCAACTATTGTTGTGAGTGAGGTCGGAGTTACTGCCACCGTGTCAAATGTTGGCCAGTTTGTACACTTGTTTTCTTCTTCTTCTTCTGACCGCACCTTAGTACTTCTATTCTTTGAGAGGGCAATAAAACGAGCTTCAATTCTGTCGTAATCATAAGAGAAAAAAGCTAGCGA
Organism: Branchinecta lynchi; assembly: GCA_023053575.1. Lineage (NCBI taxonomy): Eukaryota > Metazoa > Arthropoda > Branchiopoda > Anostraca > Branchinectidae > Branchinecta > Branchinecta lynchi. Next base: position 19,068,822 of record JAKZAP010000018.1, read on the forward strand.
AGTGATCAAATCCACTTTTAAAGGCAATTCGCGAGAATGCAGAATGCCGTTCCGGCTATTTCTACCGCCTTTCCATCGACCGTGCTATTGCCCCGAGCCAACGAATGGATGAAATGATGGTATATACTTAGTAAAGAATAATCCTGTTTTAGTGTAATTTTAATATGTGATGTGTAATACTTAAATAAATGTATTGATTGATTGACTGATAAGTACTCCGCACACGCAACCTAAAATCCAACAACAAAATAAGAGTGAAACTGTTAAAGAACCCCTCGCACTATTTACTTTTGAACTTACAGTATTTTAACATATTTGAATACTTTAAAACCAGGCTGTGCTTTCAACAAATAACCGACGGTTTTGGCTGTTTTAAGCCTTTTCCGAGACCCGTTGGCTTATAGCAAAAACAGGGAAACAATTTACATAACCGGTATTTCTGATGGAAAAACTTCTTACAGACAACCGTCGACAGCGTGATACAGATCGAAGGTAGGAAAACACGACAAGTGAGAAAATCAGCGTGGTTTTGTTAGAGGGTTAGGGTGTATCGTACGAGATTGTGGTCTCCGGGTTTAGAAAAATAAGGAGTGATTATGGAAGTAGGTTGAGTTAGTGTTATAGGCAAGACATAACCTTTAAAGAAGAATACAAGACAGTTGCGGGCACAAACTCACCTAATGCCAATCTTTGTACTCTCACATCCTCCACACTATGCGCTGCCAGGCCATATCGCCTCGGGATTGTCCTGGAACCAGGCATCGATCCAATTCCCATCTGGTAGACTGGGTTCGTAAACGCCACCGGCGTCCGGTTCGGACTGACCGTATTCAAGCTTCTCTTGTGAATATTGTTGTTATTTACAGCATTCACGTTCAAAATATTCTCCCCATGAATGCCGGGGTCGACTGGGCTCGAACTGGTAATGCTTTGATACCCGGAGGAGGCGACGTTGCTGAGTTGGGAGATGGATATGTTACTCCCTTTGTCTGGCTCGCAGTCTGGACTGTCGTCGACATAGCGGAGGCCGTCGGCAAATTCGAGAAGCGGTCTTTTATTATCGGATTCTTTGGCGGGTGATTGTACGGAGCGAGGTAGGGTAGAGGCTCTTTGGTCTTCAGTCGCACTTAAACACTCAGTGCTCAAAGTTGGGTCGTTATACCTGAAAAATACCAGTTCTGAGTTTTGAAGCGCATTCAGCACCATTTTGTTTTAAATACAAGATTCACCCAATTCAGTTAGAAAAACACGACAAAAAAATCACAGTTCGCAGTTCGTTATATTGAATACACAAAAATGAGAAAATAAATAATTAACCTTTTGAATTTTGCTGAATTTTATTAGAGCCATATTTCAGTCCTTGGCAAGGGTCCTCTTCCGGCTCAAAGCCGCTCAAGTTGGAAAAACGAACTTGTGGGAAAAAAAGATGGTTGGATGTGTGGTGGATGGTTCCATAGCTGACGTATCCGTTTTGCACTATCAAATATGATTCGAAGTCATGGGCTGAAGGAATATTCATAGATTTAAAACATTTAAGAACCCCAAATTCATTACGTTTGTCGAGAGAAAACGCATACTATAACAAGCACACATGAAAACCTGGAAATATGGTTTACAATGTCCAATCAACCGTCTCATTTGCCTCAGGCATCAGTACTTTTTTGTCAGCTCTGATTTTTAAACTGTGATTTTAAGGTCGGATCCCAATCCGGATTCGATTTCTGGTTCGAATCCTCAACATGAAATGGTGGACTCGGATTCGTACCTAGCCCTGGATTCGGATTCGGATTCGGATCCTTTTATGATCAGATTCACCCATCCCTATCTGCCCGATGAAAAATTTGTAGCCTGCGTAGTAGTATGGCAGTAGTACGAAAACGTTGCATGTAATACTATGTAATAACAAAGAATACTATCATTTAATGTGCCTCAGACTGATCCAATCTTATGTAGTAGTATCCAGTAGTATCATGTCTTCCCACAGTAGCATCCAGTCTTGCTAATAGTAGCATATAGTAACTAGTAGCGTATAGTAACAACGGTAGCCTTGAAGTAAAAGCATGTAATAGCATCGTTAGTACTGCATGCTACTTTTTTGTACTACTTCATAGTACTATTTTGAGATAAATCTTTCATCGGGTGTAAGCAGGGACCCATACATTCCCTCTAATGACTCGCCATTCAGGGCGCTTGTCTATAAGAGATTTATGATGCCCTCTTGACCGAGCGTCAGATAGTTCGAGAAATAAAATACCAAACTATCCAGATAGACAAAATTTTTCGCAGCTGTTGTGCTGAACTACGAATAATTCTCTGTAATGGAAGAGTATCCTGGATATTTTGTCCTAGCTTAGGTACCTGGTGGCATGCTGAACAGTCCTGACCTGTGCCAACAAATTTTGTATATCTGGGCAAGAACGCCGACTTGACCCAAGCGGAATTTTTGGAAACTAGGTGAGGCTCGGGCAACATAGCAACATAGAAGCATAGGAAATAACAAGCCCCCTGAATGGCGAGTCATTACAGGAAATTTATGGGTCCCTGGTGTAAGGAATGAGTAAATGCTTACCTGAAGATATTTCTTTGGAGGCTTTGGTATTGGAGGCGTTCAGTTGCAATCTTTTGCGGAGAACTCTGTCCATTGAAAGAGGAGTAGTTAGCATTGCTACCCATCGTTGTGCCATTCGGGTGACTCAGTCGGGTTGTGATGGTGCTTAAGCAGTACTGAAGACGATCGAGGCGGCTATCCCCTGGTACCTGCAAAACACAAACCATTTACGGATCAAATATTTAAAGGTCGTTCACAACAAATATGTAACAGTTGAAAGATAAATCTCTAATTTTATTTACCACTCTTGTTGTGCCCTTGCACAGTGTTTGTTTGCATGTTACCTGAAACCCCTCGCACTTGCCGCAGTGGCTCACTGACGTATGTGTATATATATAAATATATATATTTTTTATTTGTAACCCGCCAAATACACAAGGTGGTAGCGGAGTAAAGAGAACAATGTAAAACAACGCAAGATAAATAACAGTATAAACACACAACATTTACACAAAAATTCATGAAAAACATCATTCACTCGATGACCAAGATGACGAGATGTACATAGTAGTGACGCTGACGTTTTCTTTAGTGAACGAATGACATCTTGGACAAATGAGTCAGTCTAAGTCCACAAGTCAGTCTAAATCATTCAGGCTTGTTTGTAGTCGGGATCGGGCAAGCGATCTGGCGATCGCTGGCCTTGCGGTCCTCCATTCGTATCTGATTCTGCAACATTTCTTCGCCTTCTGTCAACAAGCTGGAATTTCTTTAGTTGCAACTAAGGGGACTAATTGAACTAACGGGCTTGAACCCAACATCTATCGAAAGCTAGCACAGTATACGCTTTGTTTCCATACGAACGAAAAGCAATGTCAAGCTGAAAAAGCCGTTGGGTTTTTGTCAATCGACCTTGTGTCCCTGGCTTGACCCTGTTTATTTTGATTTTATACAGAAGTGTAAATTAAACCTTGAACTGAGTCACAGCAAAGTTCCAAACAAACTGAAAGGACAGTTCTTACTCGACAACAGGCAGTAACTAGCTTATTAAATAAAACGTTCTTAAGACACACAGAAACAGGTAAAACTTCGAAAGCGCATACTTTGTAGTACGCTTTTTAGGTACGACATGGTTAGGAGCTTTAGAGCGTGTTCCACACTTCTAACAATAGTAACTATTAGTTACTATTTTCGTTCCAACCCCGTAAAAAGCTACTACGCTGACCGTTCCCGCCTTCTCGAGATAGTAACTATTTGCTTACCATGCTCGGGAGCGTAGTAAGCGTGGTAACTACGCATTCTGTAACGTGATTGGTCGGATTCCCCCGTGGCATGATATTCTTCCGGAAAACAGAAAAATCGTTCCAGCATTGACGGCAAAAAGCCAAAATTCGTTACGTAGTGCGTAGTAACTACGGTAAGTAGGGTGGAACACGCTCTTAGAAAAAAAGGAAGATTTGCAGGATACTTACTCGAGTTACCAGCTTTGGTACGCTTTCGCACAGCAGAGTGTGAAGGAGGCTTAAGTGCTTGCCAGCGTCGATGTACTCATCGTAATCAGAGTACTGGGGTTCGGCAGGTAGCGGAGCCTAAAATTAAGTTCTTTTAGTATTTGAAAACTCATGTAGGCAGAGAAGCAACGCAATAATACATAGATAGCCCTTTACACAAAGGACCAGACTATTGTAGTGGGTAGCTGAAATGGTGAGAGCGCCTGCCTTGTAAGCAGAGGGTCATGGGTTCAAATCCCGACTGAGGAGCATTTTGGTCTTTCAGTTCACTATTTATAAAATGAAGCAACACAATTTTATTCCCAAACCTTTTTCGCATCAAAACTGATGGTTGAAAGCCGGAATTTCAAAGATATGCATGCAGTAACGCGAAATTGCTGATGATGCTGCTCTTGGTACAGCAATAGCATATTTCATGAAACAGGTTGCGTTCGCTGCTCTCTAGAAGAACATTCTTGTCCGGGAACAAATCGACTGATATTTAAAGTAATAAGTTCAATCTACCCGGGAAAGTTTTCTAAGGGCAAACTGCCTTCCAATTCAGAGCAGGCAGAAGGTTTCAGAGAGAGGTAGTGTGGTTCCTGATGGGAGGTATGCTTGCCCCCTTTGTGAGAAGGAGGAAGAAAATTTGGACCATTTCCTCCGTAGATGCCCGAAACTTTCTGATTGAAGGAAAATTTATCTAGAGGGTGTGATTTTATCACTTCCTGAAATTTTGAGCAATAGTAACTCTACCGTTATTACTCGAGTGGGCATGTACATAGATAAATCTTTAGAGTTAAGAAGGAGTCTGATTGTTTAAGTTATATTTTTGTTTTTGTTTGTTTGTGTATATGGCCCGTGGGCTTTTGAAATACACTAATCTATCTATCTATCTATACGGCTAGATCTGTGGTAGAAATCGATGTAATGCCAGGTGTGTGCTACAAGTGTTGTCGACCCATTTTCCTTGAAAACTAAAAATCGCCCCACTGCTGAGGCCATGCCAAGTATGAAAGTGCGCTGCAACAATGCATATCGTCGGCAGCGTCAAATCAATGTGACACGTTTACCGAAATTCGCCGGATAGCACAAGTGTCTCTATTGTCACGACTTAAACTGTGTCATTATGAGCTTATCGCGTTTGCTTCTAAGCCTGATTTTTTTATTTGCCCATTAGGCGGTCGTCAAACGACAATTCTTGTGTTCTCTAGTGGTTTTTCTTTGTTTTTCTTTTTAGTTATTAATGGCACTTGTGCTGAAATAAAGCAAATTGATTAACTGATTGAATCTGTTTGTACGATATGAACGGCTCTCGTTGTTAATGAGGCCCAACGACCTTCCACTCTCCCGACTTTCTGGTCTCATTTGCCCACCGAGAAAGGTCGTTTTTGTTTGTCTAACTTCTCGCCAAAAGTTCTTTACAGTCAAAAGGAAAACCAACTTTGCAGATCCGAGCCCAAACTTTCTCGACCTCCCCTCAGGTCAAGAGGGAAACTTCCGGATACGGCGACAGCAGAATAAACTCGTAACCAAGACGAGAACTTAACAATTTCACCAAGTGAGTGCAATATGACATTATATAATGCAGCTCTTCCGCGCAGACTTCCGAACATGGTGACGGCGGAATGAACTAGTACTCCGCGCCGGACGGGTTCTCCTAGAGCGAAATAACACTAGAGGGTAGCGCCAAGACCTATGCTCTCCATGCTTTGGAAACGGGCCATACTCGTAGCGCCGCCCACTGGGCTTGCGGCATTTAAAGCTAGACAAACTTGCGGCTATAGAAATATCGAGTAAAGCGAAGGTGCGGTCTGCACACACCAAGGATGCAATGGAGGCTGTATAAATTTTTGGGTATCTTCAGAATGTGAAGTTATCGAGCCAGCGTTGCTGAACGACTGAATGAGTTTCAGTAGGGATGTTCTCTATCGCTGGTGGCGATAGCATCGCTGCTATTTGAGTGTGTGTCAATTTTGTCAAGTTTGGCACTTCCCTAGTGCTATTTAGCTCTGGGTTCTCGGCACCAACTGACACGCTACCCACCGAAAGGTTGCCACGTGAATTAACTGAGCCAGTGCTCCAGGAGGTATGATATGTCATAATGCAGCTCTGACCCCCCCCCCCCCCCCGAGTATTGCCACAAATCTCGCTGTTTCGCCTTGATCGTCAAATACTTCTGCTTTTTTTACCGTCTTACTGGCCGCAGATTTCTCAGAAGCTTTCTAGAAGAACTCGAAAACCTAATACGGAATTCTGCAACCAGTGGCAACACTGCCTTTAATTGCACTGTAAAAATTTCTCCGTGTAAGGAATAAAGTTAACTGCAGTATTTGCTACTGGGATTAATCTTGTGTCTACTGCGATAGGATTAATCTGAATTAGAGACAAGATTATCTTTTTAGAGACAAGATTAATCCCAGTTGCAAATATTGCAAGATTTTTTTACAGTGTGACTCAAACTTACAGAGATTTGCTGGAGGAATTTTTTCATTGGCTCAGCCTCGCGTTCCAGGAAGTCGTTCATAAACTCCATGAAGCTCTCCTTCCCCTGGAAGCGGGTAAAGTTCGCCAGCGTTTGAAGTACTTTCGCCACAAGAGTTAAGTTTCTTGAAGACCTCTCGCTGGGATATTCTACAAAGAAAACAAATTATTTTTAAGAGCTGCGGGTCCTCGAGTACTCCGCGAAGTTCGTTTAACACGAGCAAAAAAGGTGAGAAAAATTTGGGATCTTGATCTCAAAATTCAGGGCCCTGAGGGCCCTCACTTTGAAGTCAATGGAACAGAATCGAAACATCGTAGGAGGTACCAGCATTTAAGTAAGTCTAAACTTGCTTTTTGACAACTTCTATCTACTTTCTGTTTTCCTCATCCCATCTCATGATTATGTCTCTTTCCAAATGTGTTGGATTCTTAACACACTTCCTTTAAAACAATTTGTTGCTCTTGATCCAATCCTCGTCAAACTGAAGTACAGTAGAGGTATGTTTATGTGAACAGTTAGTTTAATGTGAACAGTGCAGTTTTGAGCTAAATGGTAGAATGAAGACGCAAAATACCTATACAGATGTTTTCAGATGCCCTTAATTACCTACTTTGGCTAACTGGTAGCTGGCTTTAAACAAGCAGTGCAGTGCATGAAAATGGCAAAGCCCACTGTCAACAAACGTTCACGTAGGTATACCTCTACTGTACGACCGTGTCTATCTTCCTTCAGACCATTGTCCGCACATAAGTATACGGATATCCGGCTAGATTCACATAAACATTATCAGCGACGAATCATACTAGAAAGATCAAAATTTTCCCTTCGAACTCGGTTGTACAGAGATCCCTGTTCGTACTCCACATAATTGCTTATTAGCACGAATTCCCTGATGATTATTTTTGAGTGTATTGACACGTGCAATATTTCAGCATAAAAAGAATAGAAGGCACAAACTGAGATACAGGCGAGTAGCCTACTCTCTACCAGAAAAGTGGAATGGCTTTACTGACACAAAAAAAATTCAAACCTCAGGCCCTTATTAATGACGAAACCGAAGTTCACGAAAATACGGAAAATAACCTTCATCGCCCCAATCGAGCAGCAAAAACAGCATTAACAATCTTATAAGCACTATTTTTTCCAAACAGCCATCTCCAAAAAGTAATTGCCCAGATATGACATTTATAGTTGGTTAGTTATTTTTCACAGGTTCGTTTCTTCCGTTCTGCCTGACGTCTGATAGCCTGACGAAGACCCTTGCCAGAAACGGCCAAAATATCGCCGCCAAAGCATATGTAACTGACGTTCTCATTTTTGTCCATTGTGTGATTATGTTTCCAAGTCTGCTTGGGCTCCTGCTTGGGCTCAAGGGGTATTTAAATCATAATAATCCGTCTCAGGAGCTAGAAACAACAACTAACCTCTAGCTAGATAGCTAGAAACAACAACTAACCTCTAGCTAGATAGCTAGAAACAACAACTAACCTCTAGCTAGATAGCTAGAAACAACAACTAACCTCTAGCTAGATAGCTAGAAACAACAACTAACCTCTAGCTAGATAGCTAGAGGCAACAACTAACCTCTAGGTAGATAGCTATAAACAACAACTAACCTCTAGCTAGATAGCTAGAAACAACAACTAACCTCTAGCTAGATAGCTAGAAACAACAACTAGCCTCTAGCTAGATAGCTAGAAACAACAACTAACCTCTAGCTAGATAGCTATAAATAACAACTAACCTCTAGTCCTCTAGCTAGATAGCTATAAACAACATCTAAACTCTAGCTAGATAGCTAGAAACAACAACTAACCTCTAGCTAGATAGCTAGAAACAACAACTAACCTCTAGGTAGATAGCTATAAACAACAACTAACCTCTAGCTAGATAGCTAAAAACAACAACTAACCTCTAGCTAGATAGCTAGAGGCAACAACTAACCTCTAGGTAGATAGCTATAAACAACAACTAACCTCTAGCTAGATAGCTAGAAACAACAACTAACCTCTAGCTAGATAGCTAGAAACAACAACTAGCCTCTAGCTAGATAGCTAGAAACAACAACTAACCTCTAGCTAGATAGCTATAAATAACAACTAACCTCTAGTCCTCTAGCTAGATAGCTATAAACAACATCTAAACTCTAGCTAGATAGCTAGAAACAACAACTAACCTCTAGCTAGATAGCTAGAAACAACAACTAAAACCTAGCTAGATAGCTAGAAACAACAACCAACCTCTAACTAGATAGCTAGAAACAACAACTAACAGCTAGAAGCAACAACTAACCTCTCGTTATTCCGAACAGGCTAGGTGACAGCACAGCTGGGCACAGGAACCGCAAGAAAATCGAAGCAGAGATGAGGTGGTCACCAAGATCCGCTCTCCCTAGTTGGGTCAGACGAGTTCGGAAGGTCTGGAAGCAAGCCTGGAGCTCCCTAAAAACAAAAAAGCTTTTTGTTTATAACTGAGACAGCTATTTCCTACTGTATTTTGGTGGCCTATTCGCACCCTCATAACTTCTAACACAGGACGGACAAACATGTTATAAAGGAATGAAAGATTGATTTATAAGAGAAAATCTTCCAAATGCAAGCTTTGGGTGAAAGATGACGAGACTTGATGTTGTTCAACAAAACATGTTCCGGAATAATTTTTGCAAATATCTCTAGTTTACGTTAATCGTAAATATAAAATAGTAGTATCAGGCCAGTCTAACCTAGTTTGTTGCGTATTCTCAAAGGGCATTCACATCGTTATATACTATTTTCCCTTCTAGAAGCAGGCACAAATAAATATATTTACATAAGTATACGAATTCTTGGACATACGCCATATTTTACGAAGAAAGGACTGTGTAGTACTTCGCTGCTGTTTGCTGTTTGCAGTACTTCGCAGTCTTACCCGATTACTCCTTGACAGATATGCTTACGCGTTTCTTGTTGCGAAATGTCGTAAGGTGAAATCACGTAATACATTCATTTACTCGTTCAATGCGTTCTACAGGAATTCTGATCGCGATCTGAGAAATAAGACTTAAAGGACCTGTCTTACCTATATTAAGTAGTTAGCGGTTGCTTTGTTATTTTTCCTTATTTATTATTTATTTTTTGTTAGATTATGGCTTTTTTGGCTGAATTAAATACATCATCATAATACTAATGCAACCTACTTCCATAGTCACTCCATCTATTTCTAAACACGGACACCCCAAATTCCTACGGTACATTCTAACCCCTCTAACAAAACCACGCTGATTTTCTCACTTGCCGTGTTTTGCTACCTGTGTATCACGCTGTCGACGGTTGTCTGTGAGAAGTTTAGGTTTTTCCGAAAGGAAAACTGGTTATATAATTGTTTCCCTGTCTTCTCTACAAGTCAACGGGTCTTGGAAAAGGCTTAAACAGACAAAACCGTTGGTTATTTCTTGAAAGCACAGCATAGTTTTAAAGTATTCAAATATTTTATAATACTTCAAGTTGAAGAGTAAATAGTGTGAGGGGTCCTTTAAGTTAAACTTACGTTGGGAAGAAGGGCGCTGAGGCAAGTACTTGGCCCCACACCTGACTGACCGCATTTCGCAAATTGGCCTGCTGCTTGGCCAGCACAGTTGGCGACGTCACGCGAAGTGGGTCAACTTCACAGTCCTTGGCTGCTGACGTTTCAATCAGATTCCCGAGAACGTTGGTTAAGGAGTTTCTCAAGTACGTTTCTCCGGTTAGTTTCATGTAAGCTTCCGTGGCCTTTGTCGCTAGCGAGTTTCCACGAAAGATTAAGTGCTTGTCGTCTGAAAAGAAGGGCGAATTAAGACACTTATAAGACAAGGAGAGAGCTTAACTTGGGATAGATGCCTGAGATGAGGGGTCTAAACTAAGTTGTATCGTAATTGCATAGAGGCGTGACGTCACACCCATCTGATCTATTTTACCTCAGAAAATGAAAAATTGTAGTTTATTCCTGTCGATGAGTATATATTTTAATATATATATAGAGAGCCGAGCGCATTTACATTTGCAAAACGGCCCAGGGAAATCGTATGTTGGGTCGTCAATCACACAGTTCAGTTCAGTTCAGTTTATTTTACGACCCAAATACATTTAACTATGTTACCAGTACCCGCCCCAAGAAAGGTACAAAAAAGCACTTGCCACACGACGCCACTATTTACGTCACAACTGTATGGAATTACGATACAATTTAGTCAACACCAGATGCGGTGTGATGATTTCGCCGAAATTATGGACAGGCTCGAACTGAAGCTGACGCTGAAGCTGAACTGTGGCTGAGCACATTCTGGCAGCTCATGTTCGCTATGTGGATGTATTGGCGTGTATAACAAAGAGACGTAGCACATATCACATATTTTTGGCGTAAACCACTTTCGAGAGCTCGCTGTTCCCGGAAACCAGGCAGAGCAAAAATCGACTATTTTAACGAAAAACCGACTATTTGATTTTACAAAAAATCGAGAAGGTTCGCGCCGACTCGGTTATTTTTTACCGACTCCCCCCCCCCCCCTCCCCATACGTGACACCCTGGCTGGAGATTTGTTTTCTAACGCATACGGAGCGAAGATACGCACGAGTCGGCGCTCGGATTTACGAAACAAATATGTAACTATCATCGCCAGATGAGCTGAGTAAGCCAAACTCGGCATCGATCCTATAATTCCGCAAGTCCATCTATCTTATCCCATCTCTCTGGTGAGTGACTCTGAATTAAGAAACATAGCACGTATTCTGGGGGCGGCTGGTTTAAAGGTCTAACGAATTCCTCATTAGTCCCACTTAGCGGCACATTGAACTGTGGTTAAAAAAGCAATCCCCAAACCCGACCCAAAAATTCCCAGACTAACACGGCGATTTTAGTTTACTGGAGATTTCCCAAGTACGTGAACATCTAGAGATTCTACATGTACTCTAACAAGGGATAGCAAACCGTTTTTCATACACAGCTGATGTAGCTTCTCGTCCTACAAGACTAGATTCTTAAGAAGACTATTTATCGTAGTCTCACAAGGAATAGGAAACCGTTTTTCATACACGGCTGATGTAACTTCTCGTCCTACAAGACTAGATTCTTAGAAGACTATTTATCGTTATTACGCTTGCTTTTGTTTTTGTTTTCCGTTGCCGTTCTGTGACCGCGGACCATTTTTTTATTTATTGTTCAAACGCAGTTATTTAAGACACGAATGTTAGATGCCTCAAATCTTATCCCACCTTGATCGTTACAGACAGCAGAGTGGATCTGTGTCCGCCGAGTACGTCTGAGGACGAAGAAGTGTTCCACTCTTCTAACAATAGTAACTATTAGTTGCTATTTCCGTTCCAGCCTCAGGAAAAGTTACTACGCTGACCATTAACCTTCTCGAAATAGTAACTAATAGTAACTGTTTGCTCACCATGCTCGGGAGTGTAGTAAGCGTGGTAAGTAAGGATCTCTGTAACGTGATTGGCTGGATTACCCCGTGAAGTGATATTTTACCGAAAATTTTAAAAAGTGTTCCAGACAAAGAAGCCATAATTCGTGACGTCATGCACAGTAACTGCGGTAAGCAGGGTGTAACACGCTCGAAGTTTGGATAGTTTAGACCAAAGATTAGATACCATAAACCTACAAAATCTGTGCATGTGTGCGGGGTGGGATGCGCAGTGTAGAGAATTTCGACTAAACCCCCACGATTCCGGCAAGTGACTATTTCCAACTTAGTTTGGTCGGGTCTCTAATATGCCTGCCAAGTTTCATCGTCCTAGCTTATCTGGAAGCACCCTAACTCGCAAACACCGGACTAACCGACCGACCGACCGACAGACCGACGGAAAAGTAATCGGTATATGGCACTTGGCCGGAAGGCAAGTGCCATAAAAACGAAGTACCAGGTAAAGGCTCCTTAGAGAATTCATAGTCGGCAGTTCAGTAAACGTTCGGTAGCCTACCTGCCACAATCCCTGGCTATAACATGTCTATAGTTAATGACGGTGCAACAGTTCTGTACAATGTTCATTTGTATATATCAGTGCTGTGCCACAGACTTCTCTCCTTTTTGTTTTTCTTCCTTTTTTTCTCACTTTCTTCTTTAGCCTACTCCCTTTTGTTCTGAGTGAAAAATAAGGGTAATAAATACGCTACTTACTTACTTATTACTGGGTAAACAGTAGGCTACGGAAAGTATTTATTCTGCATAGAATGTTGAAGGCATGCTCAGAATAGTCTTTTTATTCCAGCTAAATTTCCGAAGACTAAGCGTGCCCCCTCCCCCCCCCCCCAAAAAAATAAAACTTAACCTCTCGTGTTAGCCTACAGTAAACAAACCTTGCAGACACAGCTATCGGAGTCTTACTAACCAAACTCTGGAATAGCCTAATAAAAGGACGCCAACTCCTCTAAACGGCTGTCAAGTTAGAACCAAACCTGTCAGTAGTGCAGAAAAACTTTCGAAACTCTTTTTCCAAGCTGTTAGAAGCTGTCGTTCTTGCTGTCAAGGCTTCAGAACGTGCGGTATTTTCCAGATCTTAAGTTCGAAACGGGAGGGAATAAAAGTTTGGGATTTAACAAAGTGGGAAGTTGACAGGCGTATCTCGAAGTTCTAAACTGTGAGGGACTTCGTTTTAGAATGCGTGTGAAATGCTTCTACTTTAATTTTTATCTGGGGAGGAACCCGCCGAGGTATAGGCAACTCCCTAAATGGTTCTAACATTGCCCGGGGACTGGACGAGCAAATGATTAGTTTCTGACGTTCGAGATCTGGGAGTCCAGGTCGACAACGAGAGATGGCAACCCCTTGAACTTTGAGCCCGGCCCTCGAGGTCTGGGCTCGCGAGAAACGGACTACGCTGTGGTTTATTCTGGACTAATTTACATAAATCATAAAAATAAATAAATCCCTAACATAAATAAATAAATCTATATTATAAATATACAAATCCAAAAGCCTTTTCGGCCTAGAAGCCATGCTGACACCTTGAGCGTGTTCCACCCTACTTACCGTAGTTACTACGCGTGACGTCATGAATTCTGGCTTGTTGCCGTCAAGGCTGGAACGATTTTTCTATTTTCCAGCAGAATATCATGCGAGGATGAATCCGACCAATCACGTCACAGAGACGCATAGTTACCACGCTTACTACGCTCCCGAGCATCCCGATGAAAAATTTATCTCAAAATAGTACTATGAAGTAGTAAGAGAAAGTAGCATGCAATACTAAAGATGCTACTACATGCTTCTACTTCAAGGCCACCGTGTTACTGCATACTACTATATGCTACTATTAGCAAGACCGGATGCTACTATGGCAAGACAGGATGCTACTGGATGTTACTACATAAGATTGGACCAGTCTGAGGCACACTAAATGATAGTATTCTTTGCTATTACATAGTATTACATGCAACGTTTTCGTACTACTACTATACTACTACGCAGGCTACAATTTTTTCATCGGTATGGTAAGCAAATAGTTACTATTTCGAGAAGGTTGGAATGGTCAGCGTAGTAACTTTTTACGAGGTTGGGAAGGGAAAGGGTGGAAGACGCTACTGGTCTGGGTTCAGCAAAGACAGTCTTCCAGTCTTAGTAAGTATAAAACATGAAACAAAGTGTGAAAAAAGCCACATCACTGATGCGTAACTACCATATCATTCATGTCCATGGCGCGCTTATTTATGGCCTTACTACCTTGTGTGTAGTATATGCTATATATGCTACGAGATTAATCTAGCCTCTAAAAAGATAATCTTATCTCTAATTCGGTTTAATCTTATCTCAACAGAGATAAGATTAACCACAGTAGCAAATACTGCAGTTAGTTTTAATCCTTACTCGGAGACACTTTTTACAGTGATGCGAGGCCGAGAGATAGGAGTAGTCTTAGCCTAATCGGAACGACCAACTTTGACAATAATCAAACAAGACTGACACGCACATTCAACATTGCTAAATTATCCCCCCGAGCTATCGTGACCAGCTTAGATTTTCGGAGGCTTTCTAGTCCCTCAAAGCTTTCAGAAAGACGTCAAAAGACATGCACCTTTCCCATTTAAGACCCAACACGCGGCGCCACTGGGAAACCTTCGTGACAAACTAATCTCTATTGGGGCTAACCTTGTCTTTTCAAATCGGAGCTGAAAATCTATTCACTATTTTATTTCTCAGAGACAGAGGCCATCACCAAACGTTCTCGGGTATTCGTTAATCTGCCAGGCGCCTTTAACGAATATGTCATTGATGCTAAATCAACAACAGCTTTAATAGTAGAAATATATATTTGTTTATTTACCCATCGTAATACCAAAATGGAAAAGATGGAGTACAAAAAATAACACAATAAAAAGAGAAAAACATTTCTAATAAATTATGATTAAAATATGGGCCCTCGCACAAAAGCAAACAAAATACTACTTTTTCGGTTGTAGGAATAGTAGGCATAAATTACAAGAAGGATCTAACGGCTCTTTAAATTCGATCTCCGTTTTTCAGCTGAAACCACAAGATCAATCAGGGCCGTATCCAGGTGGGGGTTGACCCCCCCCCCAAAAAAAAAATAAAAAAAAATAAAAAAATAATCATTTTTATAGGCTTTTCCCTCTGAACTATGTCTTTTCTGAACTTTTTTGTTCGACCTGCAGGCGACCCCCCCCCCCCACCACCAAATGAATTCCTTGATACGGGCCTGGGATCAATAATATTGAAACTTGTACTGACCCAAGAATTACTTATCTATTAGTTAAGATCTTCATTTCTGGTAAGTATGATATTATTATCCTTTTCATTATAACTTACCCATTTTCTGAATGTCACTTGCCACTAGGTCCGCAAGGAAGGTGTGGGCTCGGCCGTATCGCTGCATCACCGCAACAAGCGACGTTGCCAGGTCCTCCTTCGCTTTAACGCCAACAGATGGTTCTAGCTGTTCACATAACCAAATGTAGTTGTTGCACAGGAACTAAACGAAAAAGTAGTTCGTTACTTTTGGTCTGCTCTTGTCAAAAAGAGGCTACTAGAAAACGATAACTCTTCGTGAAAAACAAGAACACAATGAGGGGCTGACTACTCCCTGGCATCCGATGTACCCTGGGACCGGCAGCGCCCGAAAATTAACCGGGTGCCAGCCCAGCACTGACCTAATATCAACTGCGAATAATGACAGAACCTCTGTCTCTCAGCGAGTACGTCAACAAAATTCGTTTTCCGAAAATCCCGATAAAAAATTCTTTGACTGTGTAGTTGTACGGTAGCTGTACGAAAGAAGTTGTATGTATTGATATGTACTAGTATGTAATACTTTGACTTAACATGCCTCCGACTGGGTTAATATTAATTAGGATCCGATACCATCCAATCTTGTATAGTAGCACGCAGTGGCAACAGTTACTACTGCATGCTACTGTTTCGTACTCCAAGCAACTCACAGCTTATTAAGCTATGATGCAACTAATTCTCGAAAAATTTTCATCAGGATATTGAGCAGGTGTTTTATCCGACAGCTTGTATAGCATCTGTATCTCATTACACCATGCAGCAAGGGTACTGGAGAGTTTACGGACACAATATCTACTGTTAAAGCGATCATACCAGTCGGGATCTGCGCAGTCGGGAAGTGAGAGAGGGATATAATACTAGCTAAAATGAAATTGAGTCTTTTGATGTTTTGGGACGGAAAGCGTTAGTAAGTTTTGTAGCAAGGTTAGAAACAAGGCCGTATCCAGGGGGGGGGGGGGTAGGGGGTTGAACCCCCCTCCCCCCCCCCCCCGAAACATACAAAAATAACGATTTGTATAGGCTTTCCCCTGGCTTTTCCCTCTGATCTATGTGTTTTTTGTACTTTTTTGTCCGAGCTGCAGGCAACCCCCCCCCCCCCCCCCCCCGAAATAAACTCCTGGATCCGGGCCTGGTTAGAAATCTCTGATAATCCACTTTCAAAGGCATTTGCGAGAATTCAGAATGCCGTTCCGGTCATTTCTGCCGCCTTTCCCGTCGACTGTGCTATTGCCGCGAGCCACCGAATGGATGAAATGATTGTATATATTTACTAAAGAATAGTCCTGTTTTAGTGTAAGTGTAATATTACGAATTAAATAAATTGATTGATTGATTGATTGACTATACAGGGCAGTTCTCGCAAACATCGACCGGGAACTGGGTTTGCGCAGACTAGCTAATTCCTCGGAACAGAATGAATCAGCCTGCTTTTCTATCTCCTATCTTTCACCATCCAGTTTCGATATGAATTCACGGGCTAAACTAAGGTAACTTTTTTATTTTGAGGATTTTTTTGCAATGACAGGTCATAAAGTGTTTTGTCTTTAAAAAGAGATACCATAATTAAGAGAGCACGGTTTTGACACACTAAGGAACAACCTTGAGTTATAGATGTCAGATTGAACAACACGCGAACAATTAAAACACCTGTGGCATGGAGAATTCGTCATGTTCTAATTAATGAGCCAGAATTATTTTTTAATTAGTCTCTGCCGATATATTAATGACCTACTTTTTTGCATCACGATGGATATATATATCAGTCCATGGTCGGCAGGCCCGTATCCAGGAATTTATTCCGGGGGGGGGGGGGGTGCCTGCCGGTCGGACAAAAAGTACAAAAAAGACATAAATCAGAGGAAAAAGACTATAAAAATGAGTATTTTTGCATGTTTCGGGGGGGGGGGGGGGGGGTCTGGATACGGCCTTATTGGTCGGCTACTCGACGGGCGTAAACAGTTCAATTGAAGTTCCGACCGGTGTTTTTCATCAAATTTATGTTTACGGTACTAGGTCGTTTTAGTCTAATGAAATGCACCATCCGAGAGAAATGACGAGATAAAAAGAATTCACTGGAGCCGTTTGGGCGTATAGCCACGATGGTTCCCAAGTTAGGGGAATTGTAGGCACCGGTCTCTTTTCCAATTAGTAAAATATTTGCACCTTTATAGGCTACTCATCTATCTGCCTTCAGAAAAAAAACACACCCTTTTTAGGTGTAATAACAACAAATAATTTATTAGTTTTAGTGAGCAGACTGAAAATAAACCGTATTTTCCCAGCTAGCATGTCCCAAATGTCCATCTTACGCTGTCAGCAACATTTAAACATTTAAATTCATAACTCAATTTAGGGCTCAATTTATTAATTTGTCAAGTGAAGTTATGAGTACCCCTGGAAGCCTGTCCTTTTTTTAATTAGCCCAGTTTTGTAATACAGGCAAACCTTGTTCATGTGTTTTTCATTTGTTATTTCTCCATTGTTTTATTTCCCCATTACATGTATCGCACGTTGTGTTGAATCTTGATGGGTAGTAAAGTCAACTTACTTACTTACAGGACCTGTCTTACCTATAATACTAATGCAACCTACTTCCATAATCACTCCATATATTTCTAAACCCGAGACCCAATTTTGTACGGTACATTCTGATCCCTCTAACAAAGCCACGCTGATTTTCTCACTTGCCGTCTTTTGCTACCTTCGATGTGTATCACGCTGTCGATCGACGGTTGTCTGCGAGAAGTTTTCCGTCAGAAAAACCGGTTATGCAAATTGTTCCCTTTTCGCTATAAGTCAACGGGTCTCGGAAAAGGCTTAAAACAGCCAAAACCGTGGGTTATTTAAGAGCACAGCTTTATTTAAATGCAATGGTCGACGTATTTAGTGCCATGTCGGCGCTACGAGTTGGATCAATAAACATATATATCTATCTATCTATCTATCTATCTATAGTTTAAAAGTATTCAAATATTTTAAAATACTGTAAGTTGAAGAGTAATTAGTGCAAGAGGTTCTTTAACATACAGCTGCGCATCCTTGTGTTTAATCTTATTCATGACGTAGGGGACATGAAAACTAACCTCAATGAATTCGTCATAGCATGAAAGAGGTAGTATGTCAATGACTTGGAATTTGCATTTGATTCGAAGGGACGGTGCCTCCTTGCCACTCCCACCCTGGTGTAATACTTGGTGCCACTTCTCGATCAGGAACCGGCTGGTGATGTTGGGGACAGCAACCGTCACGGTGCCTGCAATAAAATGAAAATGTAAATATTACATCTTCGTAACACAAAAAATCAACGAAGAAACCAACGAAAATGGGGTCTGTAAAGGCTAACGAATATACTGAAATAAAAGGCGAATATTTCCAGAGGACAACCGCCTCCCTTCTTCAGCGCAGACAGAAAATTTCGAGGAAAAATGTGTCACTCACTAATACCGAGCGAGAACAGTCATATCTGTTATTCGCAAGTATTGGTGAGTGGCTCGCTGTTTTTATTTTTAGGCTTTGAATTATCTTTATTTTTGTTTTAATTTTCAGTTTTTTGCTGGTTTTCCGCTTTGCCCTGGTTTTCTTGGGGTTAATCTTCATCCTGATTTTGGCATTTTTCCTCGAAATTTTCTGCCTGCGCTGAAGAAACAAACTCTATTTCCAACGAACTTGGTTAATTTTACATATGGATCTTAACTTTTATTAAGAAGCACTGAATGTACGATTTTTTACTCTCCACAGGGCTTGTTTAATGTGTTTGTAGTATAGTGTCACAAATTAGAAAACCTTGAACTTGAACTAAAATTTGAAGAAACATAAGCATTTTTGATGCAATCATAGTATCTTTGTTAGTCACTGTAATAAAAAGGGCGACTGTCACTGAAAGAATATATTGACTTATTGATCGGGTTTAAGTCTTCGGCATGAAGACAGAACTTTCTACTTCGGAACCCTGAAATTGACACTTCTTTCGGACTGGTTGTCATTTTGCAACGGAAAAGACGCAAATATTAATTTGTAGGAACAATTTCAGTGTCACGACCTTTAGTGATTCTCCTACTCAACTCGAAAATTTGGTAAGAAATTTGGTTCGGTTCTAAAAACAATTATCATGAAAAAAGACGAACCAGACCGACGATGACTTATTTTTTCAAGATGAATTGTCAAAAATTGCGAACATGCTTGCAATTAGCGGTGTTCATAACGAAGCAATAATCCCTGGCAACCAGTACGCCCGTATCCAGGAATTTAATTCGGGGGGGGGGGGGGGGGGGGGTTGCCTGCGGGTCGGACAAAAAAGTACAAAAAAGACATAAATCAGAGAGAAAAGCCTATACAATTTTATGTTTCGGTGGGGGGGGGTCAAACCCCTAACCCCCCCCCCCTGGATACGGCCTTGGCAACCAGTAATAATTGATACTCATTAACCCTACCGCCTCCTTCCATGTCCGGCCGGTGACCTTTTATACCCCCCAATTAAGCTCTTCCTCGCTTGTTCTGGGAAACATCAAGGAGAGTCCCCGAAAAAGTAAAAGTTGGTACCTTAGGCACTCCTGGATTCTCTGAACCAAAAACATTCGAATATGTTTGATTAGAAAGTAAAAGTGAAGAGACAGACATAGTTAGAAAAACAGACAAGCTCCAAGACAGAAAATTCGAGAACCTATAACAAGTTTCGTCGGTATTATAAACGCTACTCAGCGTGTTCACCTTACCAAGAACAAGAGTAGTAGTGGAACAAGTAGTTGCAGAGGCTTATCGGCCTGCCATCCAATTTGTGAATATATTTAAATAAACACCAGATCCCCCCCCCCCCCTCCGTCTCCCTATTTCTGTAATACGACCATGCGGAGTCGAATAGATTAAAAAATAGCAATATCGCAGTAAAGCCACGGAGAAGAATTTCAAAAGTAAAAGCCGATCGGTTTTCTACCACTGACGTCACACAGTGACTCGCTGGAGCGGGTTAGCACGCCTTCTGCACTATTTCCTCTGATATGCCCAGCGGCGAAGAGGGATGTAATCGGGCAACAACTCAAAGCTCAGCAAGTCCCTTTAGGTCAGCTCAGTTTTGTCGGGGTGTCCATAGTCGCTGCATGTCAAACGCAGGTTCTCTTGGATTATTTGCTCTTTAAGTTATCAAATACATAGAGCTAGACATTTTCTTTGACGAGGGGGGGGGGGGGACTTTTGTAGAAGTACAGGCCTATATCACTGGCCTTGGGCATGTAAATAAGCTTTTCAAATCCCCTTTTCCACAGTGGTTTGTACAAGTGAAACATTGGAACTTGGAAGAGTTCGGGGCGAATAGTCGATCACCGGATTAGCCTTATCGAAGATACCATTAATTCTGAATCGACAAGGTCCTTCAAGCATTACATGGAGTCCCATTGTTCTTCGTGATGTGAAGAGGCGAATATGACGAAGTATATTATTTTAAAAAAAAAAACCTTCTTCAATTTCTAGAAAACTCCCAAAATTTGTTGTGCAAAGTTCGGAGAGTGTCCTATCTATTAAAAAGTATTCTTGAAAAGAATAATGCGAACCATTTGATCAAGTTTGGCGTTCTACAAACTGAAATCTAGGCGTTATTCTTTTATTTGGCCTACGTGAGTTCCCATCACCGAACTTCGATCTTACAATCCGAAAATTAAGGGAGGTTTCTAAAACAATGGATGATCATTAGTGATCGACGAACTCCCCCAAACAACCTCAAGGGAAATGAGGGAATTTCTCTAAAACCAGAGTTTGAGAAACTTGTGACCACGATCTTCCATTTCCAAAAGTAGCTGGAATATTTCGGAAACGAGAACAATAGATTCCAGAGTTCTAAAAGTTTTCTGGAAAAAGAAACGGTCTGTTTGGAAACTACTGAAAAGAGATATTAAAAAAGTGGCTTAATGGGAGTGGGTATTGTCTTAAATATAGATTTTTTGAAGACCATGAGCTAACGGCAAACACCTAACCAGTTTCCAGTTTCCATAAGCGTAATGGTTCGAAGCTCTTCGTAGCGGTTATTGATACGAAGCACAGGGCTTTCCATGAATTCACGGAAGGTTTTCTGTCAAAACGCAGGAGGAAAACCATGTGATAAGAAATAACTCAAATACCCTGCTGACTTGTGGTAACAGTGCTTCCGCAGCAGGAGGTTCTTGGGGAGGGGGGATACTCTCTTGCTTCAAATCTTGTTAACTTTAATCCAGTCGTCCTCTTAAAGGAGTTATATCATAAGCATTCTAGCACTTGCAACGTCTAGAACCCCCCACCCCAGATGAAGCCACGACTCGATCCGACCGCTGGGTCATCTAGCGGCGCGGGTCGGAAGAGCCCGACATGGGGAGGATGTAGTCATAGTTTGACTTCTGATCTAAGAAACGTTTTTATTGTAGCAGGCATATGGAAAATGTGTAGAAAAATTAAACTAATTATTTGTATTATCAATTTCTTTAAGTACTTTGTTTTCTATTTTCTCTTGTTAATTCCCGTAAAGTCCAAAGAATTAAGGATCTAAACTAGATCACAATAAACAGACGCCGTAAATTATACTAAATTCGTTATACTGATTTCTCGAAGATTTTGAAACTGAGCTAAATAATATTCAGCTTCCGAGACCAAAAAATGTCAAACTGGCATATGTTTTCTTCTTCCGACATATCTAAACGTCCACATGGTGATATATTTAGTTGTTTTAATACTCTGACTAGTGGCGACTCGATCTTCTCGAAGGTTCTAGTAATCTGTTGTGGCGGATTGGCGTTCAGCAGTGAATTTGTGTTCAAGTAATTTGTGGATAACGTTGGCTACCGTGACGATTTTGGGGAGAGCAAAGGTAACAGTGTGTTCTTAAAAATCCGACCCATCGAAAAATGATGGTGTCTCCCACCTTCTCGGCCCACATGAATCAAAGACTTTAATTATATAATAACAAAACCTAGCCAACATAAAGTGTCATCAACATGCAACTCGTAAGCCTAGTAAACGACGGGATGATATAAGAAAATAATTTACCAAGAGCTGGAAAAATTAGAACGAAAGATGCATTTTGTGCCGTCCTTGTATATCCACGTCACTCCGCCACAAACGCGACATGGCTTACCTTCAAACAACATGCGGAATATTTTAGCGAAGAGAACCAAGTGACACACCCTTGAGGAGAAAGTGAACAACCCCCAATTTGTAAGAATAGGTCATCAGTGTTCATGCTGTGAGCATGAAAGGGTAAAGATTTTACAAACCAATGTTAATATATCTATTAATGTTTCGCTTCCTTTTATTCGTTTCGTGAATTATTTCTTTCTTGGTCTTCACTGCTTGCGCAATGGATGAATGAATGGTTTTGTGGTTTTATCTCGAAATTATGGTGGTCTGGAACTGGAATACTTTTCCAGACTCAATTCGAAAAGCGGAAAGTGTACCGCAATTTAACAATCGGTTAAAACATCTCCTTGAGAGTAGTTGGTCAGTGGTGGGTTTGGAAGACGAGAGAGGTCAAATTGACAAATTAGTTTATTAACTTCTAGTTTGTTTTAGTGAAGGTTTGATTAGTTATATAATATGGTAGTAAATGTGTACTGGTTGCGTTTTTCAAGCACGTATGTGCTTTGTTTGTAACCGGTCGTCAAGCCGGAATGATTTTTTTTTAGTAGAGTTGTTGAATCCTGACTCTTTATCCACCCACCTCAAAGACAGAGGTGTGGCAAGCGGAGTATAAATGGAAATTCATATAACGGTAGACCACAAGAAACGTCGAAATAATAATGCGAAAGTGCCAAAAAACGTGCAAAACGCTAAATTATCAAGTCTATTTCCAGCTTCGTATACCTTTTCCCGGGGTCTTTTTTTTTCAAAAAAAAAATATCCATTCTAGAAGAACGGTAATCCCTGGAACTTATCTATTGTCTCAGAAACTCCAACGACTGTGAATTTCGAATGCAAACAGCTCCTCTCTAGCGGAAAGAAAAGTAAATATAGAGATGGAGTGCTTCTAAAGGATTTTCTTGGATTAGAACAGACCGGTGAAGTGGTGGTAGAAATATGTCGGAAAAATAATCCGGCAAAAGCGGAAGATTCCACGGGAGGGGAGGGACTCGTTTTACGAAAAAAGCAGATCCCATATTGGTTACAGGACCAGAAGTAAAGATAGAACACAAGAATACATTTTTCCCAAAAGTTCGTTTTTCCAACCTGAGCGGCTTTGAGCCTAAGAAGACCCTTGCCAAGAACGGACGAAATATAGCTCTAACCAAATTCAGCTGACGTATCCGTTTTGCACTGTCACATATATGAAGACATGCTATACGTACAACCTATGCTCGGTACGAGAGAAGTTTTGTTCCTCCTTTTTTTTCAACTCGATTCAAACAAACAAAAAATTACTTTTGTAAGTTTAATGTTTCAATGTTTAAATTTTTGTGTTTTGTAATTACTGAATTGTTCGACTGAAGTGTTCTTAGCTAACACAATAGCAAATTACCACTTCATGGACCTCACAGAAATACAGATAGTACAGAAAACGCTTTGAGATGCCAAAAAGAGCTAAGATTCGTTATTAAAGCTACATTTATTGCATGTTTTCGATGCCGCAAAAACACCGCTAGCAGTTGAAAGCATAGTAATAGTCCACTTATACTGAAAAGAATTTTTTTTAATCAATAGCACAATATAGGCGTGCGAGGACGTGCTAACTTTTAGAAAAAAGAAAATGAAGAGAAAATATGACACCATGTACCGAAACTAACAAAAAAACAAGCAATAAAGACCAGATGGACTATTTTTTCCAGCTTAGCAATGCCGCCCTGTCCTGAAAGCACCCATTTCCCAGAGGTGGCGAATCAATTAAAAGACAAAACTGAAACGTTAATAATGTTAAGGAAACCACCCCAACCATTACACATTTAATAAACTGCAAGACAGCCGTGATGACTGGCAAATTACGACCATTCCCGTGGTTGAAACGGAAGATTGCTTAAGCTGAAAGGATCCTTAGAGCCAGGATATAATATGGACAATCCGGTGCGAAAAGTTATCTCTACTTTTCAGGTCGGATTCTAGGACACGTAGGCCTAAATTGCAAATACTCAGGACAAATGAACTCCTTGCCAGCAAAGACAATAATAGTGGGAAAGACCGGTGACTTCGCTAAAATCGGGTCTCTGAAAATCGGTCGGAACGCTACCTAGCGTTTGGACTTTGTCCAATTTCGAGCGGTAGGCGAAAAATATAATCAAGGGCAAGAGGGCGTGAGTAGGCAATGTCTGTCAACATTAATTGATTCGAAGTCGTGAATTCAACATTTTTTTCCATAAAAAGCTATTTATTCTTTTCCTACTTGTTTTTTATTCCAATTAAAGAGGAAATCTGAATGGAGAGAGGATGCTCATCATAAACAAAACGAAACAAAATCAACAAAACGTGCTTTGATGATGATTCTGCGGAGAGCGATGGAAGAAAATGTCAACAGAGCGATTTTTAACGAAAGAACATCCGCTAAACGGCGCTGATTGTTGTGACTCATGGGGCTTACGGGAGTTTTGGGTCTTTCCCACTTTTACTGTCTTTGCTTGCCAGCACCAATTCTTGAACATACAGCTCAACGTAGCATATTCTGTCGTCTTTAAGCATTGATCTGACGATTTAAGACTGGTCGAAGGGTCAATTTGGTCGTTTTCGAAAGTCAATTTGCTTCAACTGAATATATATTTGTTTCTTATTTACTAATGATGTACATAATAGACAATTTATTATTATTGTATTATTTATAATTAGATAATTTAGATGGGTACTGGTTCCCACGAAGTACCGAGTAATGTTGTCTGATTATTTTCAGATCCTACACGTGGCTCTTCCTCTTGTTTATTTTTTTTTCTGTTCTTCCTCACTTTTGAAGTTTCTGTATTTTCAGCAAGAAATAAAAACATTCATTCATTCATTCCAGCTGTTACTCAAGGATTTACACTGTACACGGAAATCGTTACGTGTCGAGAATCATTTCAGAAGAGTCAAGTGGTGGGGTGGAGTGATGAGAGGTTTGATCGTAACAGATATTCATTTCCGGTATTTTAGGGGAGGAAACTCGCAAGGGATGTAACCGCTTAAGATCGAAGGTATTTAATGACGCCAGACATCCCTCTTCGAAGAGATGGTGAAAGATGTAAATGAAGAACCATATTTCCTGCTCAAATCAATGAGAATAATCTTGGTTAGGATGCGACCTGCCCAGAGTCCATTAGATTTCTAGACTTCCCAACCTTCTAAAGTGACTCCTGAATGGTTATAGACCCCTTGTTGCCAAGTGTCCACAGGTCGGCAGGAAACAGAGCATCTGAGTGAACAAGGTTCATCTCTCTACTCACTGCTGTATTTATTTTTAGCAACATTGTCAAATTAAAAGAACTTGAACTTCAATAGCTAATGAGCGACAACCAGGACTTCAAAAGCCAGGTCAGCTGCCAGATTTTTCGTCCGGATTTCAGACATTCGTTTATGAGGTTTGAAGCCAAGCTGACCATTCATAACGAAAGAAAAAAAAGACGAGACTTTTGGGTTTTTCCTTGATCAGACGGTTGCCGGAAGTGAAACTGATTATATATAAATTATATTCATACCTCGCCTAATGTCGTGGAGGAATAATTAGCTGATCAAGAAAAACCACGAAAAGTTCTTTAGACCAAAAACGTCTGGAAAACGTCACCCTCGATTTCGGAATCTGGAAAGGTGTCATAGAGGCAACAAGCTTGAGAGATATAATAGATATGCAGACGAATGGGATGGGGCAAAAAAGAAGAGTTATTGACAGTTGGGTTTGGGAAGCAAAAGATATCTGAAGGGGACTTACTAGGAAATATGGAAGAATTGCAAAAGTAGCATTTGTTTCAGGTAAAGTCTTGCAATATATATCTCAGTTAATGTGTTGAATGTTGTTATAATGCCTTTATTAATATTT
Organism: Branchinecta lynchi; assembly: GCA_023053575.1. Lineage (NCBI taxonomy): Eukaryota > Metazoa > Arthropoda > Branchiopoda > Anostraca > Branchinectidae > Branchinecta > Branchinecta lynchi. Next base: position 19,095,048 of record JAKZAP010000018.1, read on the forward strand.
AGCACGACTTTAACTGTTTTGACGACCTCTTCTAGCTTTAAGCTATTTGGTAATAAAGCTATTGACTGATCAGAAATTTCAACCTGTTGCTGCAGACGCTAATGCCGTTTTCTGTTTTTATGAATAATGTCAGATGAGTTTGAATTTTGCAGAAAGGAAAAGTAGCCCACAGTTGGGCTCAAAATAATCATCCCTACGGACTGGTAGGCTAATGGTTTCTCCACTATTTTCCGCTGCATCAAGCAAATCCTTTAGTATATAAATATTCCTTGAGCCCAAGCTGACTTTGAAACAGTCGGTAGAAGCTTCAGTTATTTATTACAGGTTTGTTTCCTTCCCCGACTTTGACCCAGAAGCAATACAGCCTAACGAGGACCCTTGCCAAGAAGGGCCGAAATATCGCTGATGAAGCATCGTAGCTGACCTATCCGTTGTATACATTATTTGAATATAAATTATTTAGTCTTTGTTTTAATTGTCGTCCATGGCTGTAGGAGAATTTTCTTTAAATAATCTGTTCAAGATACGATTGCGTGATGGGCGGTTTTCTAAGAAAACTCCGGAACTCCCTCGTTCATAAATCTGTCAGCGCCCAAGGGCTGGTACGGTTATGCTCGGAGTTTCTTCAAACAGTTTATCCGATTACAGCCGCAAACCAGCATGTCGCCGAATTTGAAACATGTCTGAACCCTTTCCCGTTTACATGTTTTCACCTATCAACACGGCCCATGATCGTATGTTTATTTGTGCACTGGCATGTGCGGTTTTGTGAGGGGTTCCAGGCTCCTGTCTCCTTGGTGTAAGATGTTTTCTCGCAGTTCCTATTTTTTCCATCACAGCTGCATGGTGGTACGCAGGCCCGTATCCAGGAATTTTTTTTTTTTTTTTTTTTTGGGGGGGGGGGGGTGCCTGCTGGTCGGACAAAAATTTTTGTATGTTTCGGGGGGACGGGTTAACCCCCCCCCCCCCCCCCAGATACGGCCTTGGTGGTACGACAGCCCAACAAACATAACCTCAGGATTTAATCAACCAATCAATCAAATTTACTTTCAAATAGCTTAAAGCTAGAAGAGGTGAATAATTCAGGAATTCTAATTCCGGCTTTCTAAAATTACTAGTACTAGTATACCAAAATTAGAATATCCGGAGGATACTGCGGTCTTCCATGGCATTTTCACGTATACGAATTATGTATTTATTAACAAATTTAGCGCTAATCATTCCTTATTGGTAGAGAAGGAAAATCCAAATAGGATATATCTTTTTATGCTTATATTGCTGAACCCTGGAAATACCCAATTGTAGCTGAACAGTTTTTAGTTCATAAACACTGGTACCTATAATAATTTAACTTTTAGCAGCGATAAAACAAAGACGGCTATTTACACTTTTATGCCGAGTATACGATATCAGAAGTTTCATAACAGACAACTCAAGGATGCGCGGTTTCAACAGACAACACTTGGGATGTGATCTATTCTTGCGACAAACCTAATGTATGAAATGTTATGCATAACAAGCTTTGCCAAGAAGAGCTGAAAACCGCCAAAATGTATCTGCTGACTTATTTGTTTGTTGTCATCGTATCGGAAAATTCAGCTGATGCTCTTCCTGGCAATGCTTCTTATGTATAATATTTCATGAATAAAGTTTGTGGCGGCAGCAGATTACATCCCAAGTGTTGTCTGTTGAAACTGCGCATCCATGTGTCATCTGTTATGGAACTTCTGTCAATGGAGGCTACCCATCAAAACACATGCTTCATCAAATTCTAGACTGTGATATCGCTTCTTTCTTAGGCATAGCCCCAAGACTAGAAAAAATAATAATAATCAATCGCAATTTCTCGGTCTTCACTTTTATGTCTTATATCGATTTCGCATTAAATGTGGAGAGATAACACTGTCACATACTGAAAGGCCCCCCCCCCCCAAAGCCGTCGGCCAGTCGGTCGGAAGCGCCGCGATTTTTGGTCAGAACAGCTAATTTTTTTTTTCATGAAAACAGTCGTTTTTTCTGAAAATTGGTCAATTTTCCGAAAATCAGTCAATTTTTTTCAAAAATGTCATTTTTATTGATGAAAACAGTCGTTTTTTCTGCAGAAAAGTCGGTAAAAATCACCAGCCAGTCGGTAAATGCCTCGTCCCCCCCCCCCAAACATTTTGGGTAGTAACGCCTCTGGTTGCCTCTGGATCCTAAGGGTAGGATTCTAGGCTTCAGACCCCTCTCTAGTAATGTGTGAACTCGAATAGTTTAGTCTCATTCGTAAGGTTACGGACCCCTCACTTGAAAACCCATGCTTCACAATAAAATTAGCGAATTAGCGATTAGGATATGCGGACAAGGGGTACTTCAAGCTTACATGATCGCTTCTAAGAAAACAGATTCAAAGCTCCAGGGTTAACATCAGGTAAGTTACTTGACCTGGCTTGGCCTGGCTGCTTTGGTTTTTCGCGCCCAGAAATTGTAGCGGTTTTTGTAAAAGTGATTTTAGAAAAACATGTTTTTTTTTACCACGCCAACAAAATCATCGGTTAACGTAACGTCATATGTATACAGCAGAGGTATGTTAATTTGAACCTGGCAAGTTATGAAGTTTTACGAAAAAGTACCATGCAGTACCAACTGATACTATTACATGCTACTAAAGCAAGACCGGATGCTACTGGAGCAAGGCGGGATGCTATTAAACACTACTGCTTAAGATTAGCCCAGTGTGAGGCTCATTAAATTATCGTATCCTGGACTACTGCATATCAGTACATCAAACTTTTGCGTACAACTAACATACAACTACACAGGCAACACATTTTTCATCGGGATATAAGTGCTAGTACTATGAATAATCAGTGAAGTGAAAAAAGAGAAGAGAAACAATTACCGATTAAGCTATTTTTGTCCTTTCTTTTCTTCTTGTCCGCTTCTCTGTACAAATGAATATACACGTTGTGGACAGGGGGTAAAGAGTCAAACTCGAAATTCTCCCCCCAGAAACACATGTCTGTCTTCGCCTTTGACGCCGTCCGGGCATACATCGTCTTGTCCAGACAGAGTTCGCAGAAATACCTGAAAGCAAAATTAAATAGAAAATAATAATCTCAGGAATTCAAAAATGAGAGGGGGTGATAAGAATATATTTAATAGCAAGAACTAAAATACCTCTAAAGGACTATGATTATATCCTGCTGTTCGGTCATGTTCCATTTATACTGTAAAAAGTTTCTCCGAGTAAGGATTAAAGTTAACTGCAGTATTTACTACTGGGATTAATCTTATTTCTACTGGGATAAGATGATCCCACTAGCAAATCCTGTAAGATTTTTTTTTCAGTGTACATGTATGTTTTTTGATTTTATTATAAAGTCTAATGAGAAGCTTAAGTGTATATAATAGAAATCTGGAGCCCCTGCTCTGTGAATGTGAGGGATTTTCGGGACCGAAAGAAGACGTTTCTGGACAAAGTCGGGAGACGAACTGATAGAACTTAATAGTTTCCAAGATCGAAAGAGTCTGCTAATTCCCAAAGCTGCACCGTGCATAGACGAAATTTTGCACCGTGCATAGAAGAAATTTATTTTCATTTTTTCCGTTATAGGACTTTTTTAACTCAATTATATATCTATTTGTCTATTTAACCGGGAAGAAACCATATTTTAACATCACAAAAAATAGTAAATAATCTATCCCGCCCTTCTGGTTCGCTTGACACCAAAGCGTCTGTCACATAGAAACCTCAGATAATGCTTATAGCCATAAATAATCCAGGTAAAAAAAAAAATCCCATAGGCATAGAATGACCACAGATAACACAATATTGCAGAAACACATATGTTCTTTTATGTCGTCAGCTTCTACAAGGACAAAACGTACTTTGTTATGACCGCCCACATACCATCTGCATAAAACACGATACAACTAAAATAAGCGTTTAAAGTCTGCTTAGTTACAGGAATCTCTGTAAGTTCGTTTATATTTCGGCCTCCCTTGCACTAATGATCATAGACATATATTTGATTAATCCTAATTGACACATCTCCAAGGAAAAGGCGGGGTAAGATAAAGATGAAAAAATCCACTGCAATTACAAAAAAAAAAAAAAAATCACCAAATAGGCACAACAGAAGGGATGTTGTACAAGGAAGATTTTTTGTCTATATTTGCTTTTATCATTAGAACAGTCTATATCCAGTAATCAAGAAGTTGAATTACGATTGTCTTGTCGTTATAATCTTCTTTCATATATAGCCTACTCAGTCATTAAAATGTGTGCACGGATGGGAATTAAACGCAAGCTCATCCGGCCCATTCGTGTTTCCTGGGCCAGTAACGTAAAACATATCTTAGCGGTTTCGCTTCATTTTTTTCATAAGACCATTTTTTAAATAACTGCGACGCAGCTATGGCGCAAAAAATAGGCGCGGCATACCAATTCATCAAAACGTTTGGTGCCACATTTTGGTAGCTAAAATCAAGGCTAATCATCAGAGGTAATCAACTCGTGTCTTACTCCAGTTTAAACGGATCGTAACTCGTGTAATTCCGGTAATAATTGCGTTTTTCTGCATAGTGGTGGGACTACGCCTTGTGTCTTCGCTAAATTAAAGAGATCTCAAGGTCGAAACTTAACTGGATTTGTTAACCTTTAAGCTATCTGTATCATGATAGCTATTACACGGATTATATACCTGTGCTACTATTATCCTCTTCTGGTTAGCCAGACGGGATATGAAGTTGGGAGGTACACTGGTGTACAGAACACTTACTACATCATTTCCAACTGACTTTTCAACGCTTCTCCGACTGAACGCGTACATTTTTTACTTCATTAGTTTCTATTTTGAAGTGAGTATTTCGTCTTTCATTTTCCCTCAGTTTTATTTTTCTTTATTCATAGAACAGCAGCCCTGTCTAAATGAAATTCCAACACTAGCTTTCTCTTAAAATTACTAACTTCAGTAACATTATTTGTTTCATCGCATTTTTCTATTTCCTGGAAACTGGCAGAAGAAGAGCCTTGCCAAAAAGGACAGGGATCGAAGGGAGAACCACTGGACATTTTGATGTACACCAGGAGGCACGGAGGCATGGCCTAATGCACGGAGGCAGGAGCGGAGGCACAGAACCCTGTACAATTGTGACGCCAGTAATCCCCCCCCCCCTCGGCCGGGATTTCGAAACGACAACGAAACATTCCATGGATTTTATTCAGCATAATAACATTGAGCCAGAGTACCGACTGCGAGAGTAGTTTCTGCAAATGGTAATATTTAAAGCTACCGGGGATTTTCAAATCGTGAGAAACCGTGAAATTCTTACGCGTGCGCTTAAGAGTTACAGTTTAAAACGTAGACAGAGTCATAATTATTTCGTTTCAGTGCGGTTTTAAGGTTCACTACAGTCGGAACGTGGGACGGAAAAGCTTGAAAATCGCCAAAACTCAAGAAAGTTAAAAAACCACTAACTTTGCAAGAAAGTAGGGCAAATGCGCGGAATAACAAACATACCGGACAAACAAAAGTTAACGCAAAGATTGCAGTAGCCTACGTGTGCTTGCCTAACAAAATTCTAGAAAAATTTACCACGGCAAGATAAGTACTGAAACATAAGACCTGAAATATGCTAGAGTAGGAGTTTTTTTTAAACGAAAGAAACGGGAAGTTGGACCATGAACATGACTTTCATCTAGCCACAACACGGACAACCAGATTGTCGGGAGCTGACGTGATAGTTTATAAGTTACGGCGCAGATTTACTCAATGACATCAGCTCTTCGAGTTGGGAGTAATAGCACAACTTATCACCTATTGTTCCTTTTAATTTCGTAACTTTCATCTTCGCTTGAGGGCGGTAAGGGGCTTTGAAAGACATAAATCGCACTTAAGGCTGTACAAAAATCCGATAGGAAAACCCCGCAAAAAGTCGCGATACTTTGGTTGCGTTCCAGAACTTAACAATTTTTAACAAATTCTTAACGATTGTTAACTTTTTGCGTTCCAGGTTTCTGATTTCGAAAGTTAAGTCCACCCCGAAATAAAATTGACGATTGTTAACAACTGTTAAGTTTCTGGAACGCAACCTCTATTGTTCGTTTTAGCTACACATATGACTCGATACAATCATACGGGAATATCTCAATCCTTATAATCCACAGTAATGTCACGTTATCATCTATACAGGTTTAGGTAAATTTGGGCGTCGTTTAGTGCGGTCCAATCAAGATCGCCGCTTGAAATGTGCTGCGTCAGTCAGCACGAAGAACCCTTTTATTCTGTGTCAATTAGGTCCAAGTTTTCTGAACGACAATGTACGTAAGGGAAACTCGAGGAAAAAAGCTCTTCCAAAGTGGATACTAGGATACCAACGTCCTATAAACTAGCACGTTACTGTTTTCAGAGAGGCTTTAAATCGTTACACCGTGATGATGATGATGAAATTTTTATTTACGCACTTTAGAAGAGGGAAATAGCGCAGTACAAGACATAGAAAAGGAAAAAATACACCAAGCTTTCAACAATGTAATAAATGCACAAGATAAAAAACTAAACATTAAACAAAAAGATAAGGGACTATTTGGGTCTAGAAAATCTTCTTTCTCTCTACTGTCAGACACTTGATAAAAAGGTTATGCATCATTGTTTTGAAAGTAATAAATAAAAGAGATTGCTGACATTAGGTTGTCACATCATTTAAAAAGGTCATAACAGAAATATCCTCAGCATACAACATAACAGTTTAGCACGAGGATGAGGAACCACGTGTTAAATATTATAATAATAATAATTTATTTGTTACCCACAACTACCAAAGAAAAAAAAGTGTATAAAAAACATCATACATTATATCGAACTTCTGACAGCGTAGTCGCTAAATTTCGCATGCGTTTCCACTGTTTTTACAATCAATCGTACTCATTTCTCACTCTACACATATTCTGAATTGATACTTTTAAGGCCCATTCACAACGGGTTTTAACTAATACTCGGTACCAGCCAGTTCCGGAAATCGCTCTGAGACCGAGAATTAGCTGGGTTTCTGTTGTTCGTAATCGATACTGGTGCCCGTTTCGGGTACCAGCTAATCTCGCACCAAGTTGAAATCTGTTCAACTTTTCAGGGTACTAGCCAATCACATTACTTAGCGGAATTCTCAGGTATGTTCTGATTGGCTAACGCTGAACCACGTCAGACCGAAGAACAATGACCTAATTCACTTTCGGTTTTCAAGACAGCAAGGAGTGGATGTGATTTTACCTACTGGGCTTGGTTCGAAACTAGCCAATCAGAATATTCCTCAATAAAAAAATAATCTGATTGGCTAGTACCCTCGAAAGTTGAACTGATTTCAACTTGGGTGCGAGACTAGCTGGTATCCGAAACTGGCACCAAGATCAATTGCAAACGGCAGAAACCCAGCTAATTCTCGGTCTCAGAGCGATTTCTGGAACTGGCTGGTATCGAGTATTAGCTAAAAACCAGTTGTAAATGGGCCTTTAGACTACTTTTTATTCTCTCCCTTTCTTACATTCTATTTATTTCCGATAGGAATTCAACCAGTAGAAAAAAGGAACCAATTTACGTAGGAGAGAAAAAAATTACCTTTTCTTTAGGGGAACTCCCTTGGCCTCCAGGATCCATATTTTCAGAGAATTATCCACTCTTCTAGTCTGCTCCTGGGAGGGGTGAATGCTCTTCCGCAAGCTGGAATGAATAAATGAATAAGAGAAATGGCACAAAAGGAAAAAGCAGAGAAAGAAAAGAGACAAGGGAAAAAGACAGAGCGGGGTGCTTACAAAGGCTAAATTGGCTATCCGACAGCTACCCGTCAGTATAATATGTGGGAGAAGATTGAACTTATACAAGGAGCCTCTATCGTAATAAATAAACTAGAAATACCTTCTTTTTTTTAATTAGAAGTCTAGGACTACAAGGTCGCTAGACAGTCCAGGGCCCACATGAAGAGGCCTCACAAAGAGAATAAAAAAAACAAGGTCGTCATTTTAAGGGGAAATTTTTTTTATTAATAACAATAATATATATATAGCCTACATATAATTTAAAGATCACTATTTTTTTTCGACCTGTCATCTTTGAAACACTCATGTTTATGTTGTCTGAATGTTTTCTGAATTAAGTACTTCTTGCCAACGGTTCGAAATTTTGACAACTTAATTTTATAAGAAAAAGTTGGTGTTTCACGCAGCTTGGAGTTTGTAGAAGGACCTCGTTGGTCTTTGAACAAAACCGAGCGCGGGTCTGGAGTTCGAGTCCTCGCCAGAGCTGTTTCAGTAAACTAGTAAACAACGTGCAACTATACTCGGAAAATAAAACCCGATTCCAACCGGACTGGAAGGAAAACACAAAGCATAGCCCTACGGAAGGGTCTACACAAGTCTCTTCAGTATGTTGATGTGCTAACAAGATCGATTCCAACCTAGACATACATCATCACTATTTGTCATACTGTCTTCAGGGAGTGATAAGTCAAAGGTTACACTGAACTCGAGGTCTAACGTTTTAGCCGGGCGTCTTACTGATGGATTTGTTTTCCACTCCCATGTATTGTTCGAGATAACCGTTGAGATTCTGTTCTAGTAAAGTCTTGGCTTAGAGACAAAAGCCAGTGGGTGATAGATGGAGAATAGTGTTAGGAGCATGAGCCAAAGCCCTGATGGCTAAGACAATAAGTCAAGAATCGAACGTTTTGAGCTGTCATGCATTATCTGTGGATCACCATTCTTCACGTCGAAGATATTAACGTATCGAATATGTTCGAAATAAGAAACAAAGGGCAATGGAAAGCGAGAAAGAGTGACGCCATGTCTAAAGCTTGTAACCTGAGCAATGCTAGAAAAATAGCTGTCGACGCTTACTCATAACCTATATTTAGCGGTTAAAGAGCTAATATAGTTTAACGCGTGTGTATAATTTTATTTTCTTGTATATTTAGTATTATTTAGCCAGATTGTATTTTTTTTAGTATTATACGTTGGGCCAACTTGTTTGTAATTATTTCACCTTATACTCTCCGATCTTGAATCTGAATATACAATATTTGAATTTGAATATATATCCTCCGTTTATTGAAGATTTTGAGCTAACTGAACATATTAAAACATTCATGTGGCATTTGTTTACAGCAAATGAATCATGAATCATTTCATCTTATTATACGTTTTTGCTCACGATCTAAAACGCTGTATTTGCTTGTTTCCCTTTCCTGATAGATTGGCAAGATGGGTCATGGGTGTATATAATACTAAACTCAGTAGCCTACGTCCGAAACAATTTTTCATTTAACGAACTTCACAGAAGCTGTACCCCCCTGCCTTAGACCTTACAGCTTAGTTACTCCAGAGCCACTGGCGATCCATCGAGCGTCAAAAAATATCCATTCCACCTCACTCAAGTGCCACACTTCACATTTTTTTTCGTCATACTGTCAAATAACGCTCCTATTCTACAAGTAATTTCCTTAAGTCTACTTCCGCTTTGATACTATGGTTTAATGTCCCAAATCTTCCCCAAATTATCTGACAATTTTCTCGCCAGTGAACCTACTAAGGCTCTACATTCTAAAGCCCCCCCCCCCCCCCCCCGGTAGAGCAAACCAACACTAGGGAATAACACCAATACCTATGCTTTCCGTGCTTTACAATCGGGCCATACATGTAGCGCCGGCCTACGCTTGTGGCATTTAAAGCGCGACAAAATTGTTTGTTTAGAAATTTCTAGTAAAGCTAAGATGCGGTCTACGCACATCGAAGAAACAGCGGATCTTGCATCTTCTTACTTTTTTGCAGTGTACAAAATTTAAGTTATTGGAGCCAGCGCTGGTGCACGACTGATTGAGTTACAGTAGGGACGTTCTCCATCACTAGTAGTGCTAGTGTCGCTGCTATTCGGGTGTGTGTCACTTTTTCAAGTCTTGGCGCTATTCCCTAGTGTTATTCTGCTCCCCCCCCCCCCCTCCGTAATGTCTGAGTTCGGAACCCCACTGGCCTCTCGATCACGCAACAAGTCAATTATCTACGTCTTTGGAAGTAAGAAAATGTTTTCCCACCAAGACTGATGAAACTCTAAGGAAAACGTTCGTCGCTTTCTTTGCCTTATATTGGGCGGCACAAAACATAGCCAAAGGCTATTAATTCCTCGATTAACTAGTTACTTGGGTAATGGGAGGCTAACAGCGATAGTGCCAGCAACGCAGCTCTTCCTCATTTATTCGGGTCTTATGAAAGAAGAAAGGAAGACATGGTTTTGGCGATTTAGCTTGTGGTTAATGCTTAGCCCGTAATTATGGATTTGCAATGACGGAGCCGAATAGTATCCAAGTTTCATAACGTGGTTTTATTAATTATAACTTACTATCATTAGTGATTTGTTTCCCAACACACCACACAAACGGAGTTTTGGGATACAAAATAACATGAATCGACAATCGAAATGCATGCTTCACTGCGGAATTGCACTATTGGAAACGTCGTTTTAAACTGCAGTAAGCCCAAGATTTGATGCTTATGGAAAATGCAAATTCATGAGTGTAATTATGTTCTCGTTTTAATCATTATCCAGTTCAGTACAAACACGTAAACGCCAGAATTTGCTCTGTCAACGATGATATTATTTGAGTTTCGACGTGGCAAGCAGAAAGCCACATCGATTGTTCTTTTCAGAAAATGTCATCACCGGAGTAAACAAGACCTACGGTTTCGATGGGATCAACAAATTTAATGTTTGACACAGACAATTGGGTCTTCTCTTCGCCAGATCCAGTCTTCACCAGACTCACATTGTACTATTAAAATTTAGAAACAGATTAAGGCCATATACCTAATCATTTAAGAAAACCAAGTTCAGATATGGATTCAGCATGCGTATAACTTATAAGTCATCTAGTTTGACAAAACTGATCGAAGCTTCCTGCCTTACTTCTGCCAAATTTCTGGTTTCAGACAAATTCCGGGCGAACTGCTTGTCCGGCAAAATATAAAACTCAGTAGCGAATTCAGCGATGTTGAATACAATGCTGAACATAAAAAAAAAATGACTGTCTCTCTGATGATCTCTTCTTGCCCCTAAATCGGAATCTAATCAACTTTAAACAAAACTTTTGCTTTTAACAACTTTTTCGGTTTTAGCCGGATTCCGGGCGAACTACTTGTCCGGGTAGAAAATTATTTTCCCATAAGTGTTCAACATGTTTTCTTACTCCTGAATCGAACGTCTAATCAAGTTTAAATAAGACTTTTACTCGTAACAAACTTTCCGGCTTCTGCCGGATTCCGGACAAGCTACTTGTCCGGCAACGGAATGGTGTTCATATTCGTGTTCAGCATGTCTCCTTACCCCTACATCGACTCTCTCATTAGTGTGTACAAGTATTTTGTTCGCCACTTAATTTGAAACCATTCCCCCACCCCTAAATGTAAGGCTACAGAGCCCATCTACGAATTTGACCTGTCTTTTGATTCAACGAATCCTAAGTTTCATCAAAATATCTCATACCCTTCGAGAGTTATCGTGCTCACAGACGGACGGACGTACAGACGGACAACTTTTACGAAGTCATGGGTATTCCTCTACTTACGTTTTGGGATCCCAACAAGCACTACAAATCCAAACGCGTGATCGTACTAGACAATCATCCCATGCTGACACCCCAACTAGGGGAAACCCTCGCGGGACTTCGTTCTACCGGATTTTAAGTCAGCAGTTCGAATGCAATCACAGAGGGAGGAGGTAAGTAGGATCGGATTATGAACTCTAAACATTTGCCCGGCTACATGTAACTTTCATCTCTAATATCATTTCTGAAGTGATGCTAACTTTTTAGGAATGGGAGGAGGAGAATCGTACTTAAAACATGGATACTTTTTATGTAAAAGCCTGCGAAAATAGACCTACAGATATAAATATCAGTAGAACTCCTCAGCTGCAAAAGGAGATCAGAGACTATAACTCAAAAAACGCTTACATTGGCATACAAATCCAAAAACAAAAAACTGACTTATAATGAAGGCTAGAATGAAGCCGTCCCTCGAGCGATCAGCTTTTTCTAACCTTTACTGGAATAAACATTTCAGTGCAGAAGTAAAACCAATCCAAGGGTGGTGCTCACCTGATGATTATACAGCTACTTCGGGAGTGAGCACACCCTCAAAACAGTGGGACGATATCTTACTACTCTCGGCAGGCATCCACAGGTTGTAACTTGATCTTGCATTAATTCAATAACTTGATCATACTATATCGCTTCAAAGCAAGTCATTGAGGTAACCCATTTATTCCATGTTATAACCGATTTCTGACCATATGTGTTTATTGTGTAAAGGTAACAAATCGATTTAACAACTCATCAAATACAACCCCCTTAACAATTTTATTTGTTAGGGGGTAGGGGGTGGTAGGGAGGTCTGGTTGGTAGGGAGGAACGGTTGGTTGGGGGTGGTAGGGGAGGAATTGGTGGTTCGGGGTGGTAGGGAGGGGGTAGGGTTGTTGGGAGGTATATGTTTGTTTTGGAGGTGATAATGTGAAGGAGTTTGGTCTGTTTCTTTTTTGTTTTTATTCGTGGTCTTTTCTTTTTTTTCTTTTTTTATTAGTTATTTATTATGTTGTTTGTTGGTGTGTTTAGAAATGGATAACTTTTACTACTGCACGCCAGCAAAAACGTAGGTTTTTCCATTAGTGCAGCAGATGTAAATAGTAAAGAGTTAAATTGTGTGTACTAATAAAATAAGTATCAAGTATCATCAAAAGACTCGAGTTTGTTTCCCCCTAAAATAAATGTTTTGCATACATGGTCGGAAATCGGTATAGCAAGGAGTTCGTTCCATTACGATTTACTGTTCTTTCGTGAAGTCCGTTTCATGCTTCATGGTTTAATTTGCATGTTTATGCCCCGTAGTTTCTTTGTTTGAAAGGGCCGCTGGGCTTTAAACGTAAATAAATATCACCATACCCTGCATATATCAATTTGTATTCCTTGACGATTCAAATACTATATTCCAACAGGCGAATGGCTGATTACATTTGCGATTCCGAAAAATTCGAGTACGCAAAAAGACCGACGGACCAACCTCATTCTGCGACCTGTAACATTTCATCGTTCTATACGTCATGTAGTCAGGAAGGACACACCAGGAAGGTTGGGCGGAAACATAATTCCACAGTTCAGTAAGTCAATGAAATTCAGCCACTTTTGTTATACTATGAGAGGAAGTATCATTCATTTTCAAATGCGTTGCAGAATGTAGAAAATATAAAGGGAATAATCAAGAGCATAGATAAATAGATATTTGTTATCGCTAAACGCCCTAATAGGGCATGGTTAAGATACAAAATAATAACCAACCTTAAATACATAAAATTCAAACAAATCCATTAAATAAATTTCCAATAATACAATCCAATAAGCTGCCAAGTCTTCCTAACTCTCATAAACGACAAACCAACAAAAATCAACACATTTTTTCTATGTATATCAATGAGTGTATTCCCAGAAAATGCCCATGGAGGGGGGGGGGGGGGGGGGGGGTACAAAATGAAAAAAAAAAAAAATCAAAATTCGGATCAGAACACTAACAAAGTAAACCCTTACCCCCAAAAGCGCTCTCGATGTTCCATGATTGCTTGAGGAACTTACCGAGTGTTGCCAAACCCTCGTCTTCCACCGCTCAAAAATCTCCCTTCTCAAATCTTGTATTTCCACGCAACGACCCACTAAATGAAATATATCCTCCCCTTGTAAAACCCATGTATCGCCTGCGGAGAAATTCACTCGACGTAACTTTTTCTCAACACCGTGTGAAGTGCCGTGCAAACTAGGACAATTTCTTTCTTTTTTTCAGGAGTATTTGACAAAAATAACCAACTATTTTGCGAATGTTCTTCCCAGATCTCCAGATAATCCTTAACACCTGTGTTTAAGCTACATGGCCATTACGCTGACAACTATATTTAAACTTACTTCCCTTTTATGTTAAGGAATATTATGCTTCTTTACAGATTTGCATCTTATTCGGTACTAGGATAACACGGATTCGGTAGTTAGGATAATATGGATAAATGCTAAAGAAATATTACCATTGTTTTCAACGATTTTGAAGTTTAGAATAGTTACGGAACGCCAATATTTCAGTCTAAAAATAAAAATAAATCACCACCGCAGTGGCATTTGTCCGAGTCCTCTGTTACATACCCCTAGTTCCAAAATCGGTAACAATCTCTAAGGCGGGAAACGTTTACTCTGCATATCGAAGGCCGTGTGATTAATAGGTTAATTGCTCGGTGCTGCAAGTGTTCCCGCGCCTCATTACAAAACCTACGATTTGACAACAATAGACATGGGTGCATCCCGGCCCAATCTAGAATCCCGGATACGATTTCTAAAAAAAAATAACAAAAGAGAGAAACACCTGGTCTTTGGAAAGCAATACAAAAAAAATGAAATAATGGTTTATCGACCTGATGACTAATTATACATATATTTTTATTTGTGCCCGCTTACAAAAGCGGAGTGCTAGTCGAGGAACAAGAAGTAACAAAATCAGAAATGAATACCCATCCAATTTTACAATCAGCTTGTATCCATTTTACGACCAGTTCAGTTCAAGTTCGGTTTACTGTCTATACTGCACTATTTCCTCTCCTTAAGTGCGTTAATAAAATCATCATCATCACTGCCAATGTAGACAAATACAGAAGGAGCCAATCTGACAGAGCAATAAAAATTCCTAAATGGCAAAACTAAGCGGTAAAATGGAAAAGAAAACTGTCCCTATGGAATGATACATCAGTCGACAATACGAACCAAATTTTCGACATTCATAGCAAATCGTGAAAAACGGAACTCATGTCATCAAATAAACAAAACCGATTATTTCCATTGTAAGTAAGTAAGTAATTTATTTATGACCCGCCATTTTGAAAAGGCGGAGTAAATGGAAAAAAAAAAAAAAAAACATAAACACGCAGAAAAAGACACTTAATTTTCAGTCTTCGGTCAGGAAGCAGTGGACGAGGTCGTGCGCTGGTTGGGCCCTGTTGTTCATGATTTTGAAAGCGATGAAGAAACATCCAAAAGGGTCACACTTGCATCTCGAATTTATAATTTCTCCGTCACTGTATGGTTATGACATAATTTGGACAAGTGGAGCAGGTGCTTCGCATATTTAAAATAACATGATCTCATCTATCTAATCGTGTTTAAATTGTGAAAATTGTGAAAATACAAAGCTCTCGATACAACGGCAAAACTCCAGGAGCTTCATAATAATTTATCTGGACAAGCATGTACGCGGCTTACTCCATATCACGGGCTAATCCGTTTGTTCTGTTGATTTGTGTGTCTATTTTGTTGTACTAGTGTTTCTTGAGTTGTTTTTTTTTTGTTTCTTTCTCTTCTTTACTCCACTATCTTCACATTATTTTTGTGCAGTGGGTTACAAATAAATTATTATTATTATTATTAAAGATAAAATCAGACTTTGTATGGCTACCAAATTGTTTGTGTCCCCTAATCAGGTTCATTCTTTTCGCTATAAGCAACTGGCATTTGGCACACCAATGCCAAAGTCCTTGCGCAAAGATAAAACTATCATTTAGGCTTTCCGCAACATAGCCCTGGTCTCAGGCCCGTATCCAGGAATTTATTTCGGGGGGGGGGTGCCTTTCGGGGGGGGGGTATTACCTGCTGGTCGGATCATAAAGTAAAAAAAAACCACATAGATCAGAGGGAAAAGCCTATACAAATCGTTATTTTTTATGTTTCGGGGGGGGGGTCAACCCCCTACCCCCCCCCCCTGGATACGGCCTTGCCTGGTCTGCATATAACAAAAGTCGCATCCTCTTTTTACTGGTATATAAAACGGTTTTTCACAAGCGACCAATCAAATTACAGAGCTTGCAAAAGCGTTACCAAAAAATAAAAATTCACCCCTTGGGACTGGGCCCTTGAACCGAACCTTATCTTATTTGAATCGGGATGGCGATATTCCACCGCTGGCAAATTGGCTCTCTTGGGATTCATTTTATTCCACTGAAAGAAACCAATCGAGTGAATGAATATTCCGAGTATTGACGAGAGCATTCCACAGGAAGACCTAGAGACATTAATCGAACTATTTGTTTCAAAACGTGAGACCAGATGGAAGGAAAGCAAACTGACATGTATCCCCTTTTCCTAAACCATTTGCAGAAGTGATTGGAATGCAAACAAACCAAGAGCTAAATATAGCATTAAACTGAGTTCACGAACGACGCAATTTGACTGATTTCTACGGCAGAATTTATTTATTTATTTCAAAATATAGCCAACTGGGACTGCTACATATAAACTCAATTTATATCCACTAAAAAGTGAAAGACATAAAAATAAAAATATGCTGAAGGCACGAAGCCTCCAACACCAGGGTTGGTCACTAAGAACCAGGGTGTACGAGTTACTTCAGGATACTTTGGGTTACTCGGGGTTACTTTTGGTTACATTGGGTTACATTGCATTGGGTTACTTCGAGATACTTTTGGGTTACTTTCCAGGGTCTACGAAGTTACTTTTGGTGACCAACCCTGGCTCCAACAAACAAAGTACACAAAACAGAGGCAGAGACAGGCACATTTGCGGACCACACAGAATCATCAGCAGAGGATTGGTAGAAGCCAGAATTCGAGACTGAAAGGACCCCTCGCACTATTTACTATTCAACTAATAATATTTTAAATATTTCAATACTTTAAAACTAGGCTGTGCTTTCACAAATAACCCGCGGTTTTGGCTGTTTTAAGCTTTTCCGGTACCCGTTGCCTTATAGCGAAAACAGGGAAATAATCTACATAACCGGTTTTTCTAATGGAAAAACTCCTCGCATATAATTTTCGACTGGGTGATACGCAGCGAAGGTAGCCAAACACGGCAAGTGAGAAAATCAGCGTGGTTTTGTTCCAGGGGTAGAATGCACCGTACGAAATTGGGGTAGGTTGCGTTAGTATTATAGGTAAGACAGGTCCTTGAAGAGAAAGAACGGAGGAACGACGGGTTTCAGGCAAGGCCGTATCCAGGGGGGGTTAGGCCCCCCCCCAAACATAAAAAAATCATCATTTGTATCGGCTTTTCCCTCTGATCTATGTCTTTGTTTTACTTTTTTGTCTGACCCGCAGGCAAACCCTCCCCCCCCCCCCCAGAAATAAATTCCTGGATACGGGCCTGGTTTCAGGGAGAGAAGGGACTCCTTTACCAACAAACATTCCCTAAGCACTACAATTCCGTCTAAACCCATGTAACCACCGGAAACCGGAACCACTTGAGATAATTTCTACGGCACATCCAGAAAGACACACACTGAGATATAAAAAGTAGATAGACTATTTTTCTAGTATTAATTAGTTCAGTATGTGCTCAATAATTACATCCCACCAATTTATATAAAAAAAAAAACACAAGAAATTGAATATTCAGAAATACCATCAATTATTTCTATAACCTGAATTAGTATTTAAGTGTCAGATCACAATAGCAGCCTACATATTTATTTGTATATGTATTAGTTTATTATTCTAAGTGATTTTGGTATATTTTTTACTATCCAGACAGAAAGATAGAACACTCGATATGATGTCTACAAGTTGCAGAAGGATTGGCAAAGAATGGAGAGCCCACACGGTCGACACTAACACTTACCCAGTCTATGAGACAAATTAATTAAATCAAATTACATTTTATTTGCACCCCGTCTAGGTAAAGACGTAGTATGGTAAAAGGTGAAAAAGAGATAAACAACACAACAACAACAACCAAAATAGTTAAAATTCAGTAAACCGGAACATCATGGAGCTTCATGGGTGGTTTCAATTCTGCTTCATCATGTTGATGGATCTCACGACAGCCGCGGACGGATCAGCTATATGAAACTTTTCAATGAAATGGCTGTTCCTTGTCCAGCGGGGGGGGGGGGGTAATGTTCTGGTTCAATGGCCGCCCTGCCACAATTCTCACTCGACGGCTCCGCACGCTCACTCAGTAAAGAAATACGACAAGCTTTGCTCTGATTTACGACTTACTAATGGCGAGGTCAGAAGAGAATACGCCATCTAAAGACGGCTTAGGGGGGCGTTCGTCAGGGCATACGAGGGCGAGAAAGGGCCAGACTCGGGCCTTCTGATCCCAGCAAGATATTCCAGATCAGGGACGGAGTAATGAAAGTTGGGAGTGGGAATGTCGTTGAGCTGGATTATTTTTTTTTCTGCCGGAGGCTTGGGCGGGGGACAAGATTATCACTGAATACATCGCCCGACAATCTACGCGACAGCAAAAAGGCGACAAGAAGCAAAAATAGGGGAATATTTTTATAAAATCACAAGATATACTGTCAGTAAGAATAAATGAAATGTAAAGCCTCACTTCTGGCTTTCAAGGAATAACTGCTTAAAAAAAAAACTACTCGTATTTTTGTTCGTAGTTAAGCTGAGAATAACAACAAACTAACTATAAGATATCAGAACGGCCGAATTTTAATTAAAAAACAAATCTAAAAAGAAGGACATAAAAAACATCGGCAACGTAGGCTACCAATCTTTCCAGATAAGAAATCTAAACTCCAGGGTACACATGAAAACAAAGGAGACGAAGAAAAACACAACACAGAAAAAAAAAAAAAAATGAAAAATCATGAAGCTTATGGAGGCTGTCTCGTATCACAGACTCATTCTCAGTTGTGTTTCTTTTGTGTTTTAATTTTTTCTTTTCTTTCTATTCCTTTGTTCACTGTCTTCCTCGCTATCTTTACGCTGAGTATGTGCAGTAATTATAAATAAATTATCACTACGCTATTATACTGCTGATTTCCATACTTTTAAGGAAAAATGTGGAAATAGCAAGAAACATTCCATGCCTGCAAGCAAGTTCAAATTGCGCAGCAATGACGGCGGGCAAAAAAGTGGTAAATAGGTATGCGAGTCTGGTCACCGTCTTTTGCACTATGATTCCGGCAAAAGCTTCCGGACCCAAAACCGCAAACTTCCTGCTTATTATATTAGTCTTCTGATAGAATCGAAGTCACGAAGGAACAGCACCATCAACGCCCAGTAATGAAATCCCACATGCCACCCAAACTCCGCAGGTTGAATGATAAAATACACGGAGACACGCGAAACTTTCCTTATAGTTATGGGATTGTCACTCTTAACAATAACCACACAACCGACTATAAGACTACTACAAGCCCCTTCCTTCAACTAACAGAAAAAAGGCTCCAAGTGCAACAGCCATTATTGAAGACATTAACAGACATTACTCATTAGTTGTATGGTATGGCCAAAGAGACATGGGGAGAAGAATTATATTTTAAGTTGGGATTGGGGGGGGGGGCAGAATTGAAGTGGATGGTGAGTCTTAGTGCGGACGCTCTTCTGGTGGGGTTGCGGAGAAATTATATTGGTAGAGATAGGAAAGGCACTGGTCCTTATGTGTGTCCAATGTGTGGTATTGAAGGAGAGGATGCGGTACATTTGATATGTTATTGCGAGGAGTTGAAAGAATTAAGAAAGAAAGTGTTTGGTCGGGAGGCTTGGGAGGAAAGGGATTTGGTTTCAAGTATTCGAAGTAAGTGTTTTCGTGAGATCCGAAGGCTGGGTAGATTCCTGAAGCTAACTATGGCCCACCGCGAACTATTTTTGTAGACGTTGATTTTTTGGTTTGTTGTTGGAGTGTATGATTTTTTTTTGTGTTATTGTGTTATGTTTAACGCCATGGCCCTTCGACTTTATTGGGAATAAATTCATTCATTAATTAATTCATCCTTAGTGTGGAAGGATGCACTGTACAATGAAGGCTGTCAGTCACCTTGAGTCGCTACATTTGTTATTATAAATATTCTTTATTATATTTATTTATAAAAGCGTCGATAAATATTCCTTGAACCCAAGCTGACTTTGAAACATTTATTCAAATAATAACAGCCTGACGAGGACCCTTGCCAAGTAAAGGCCGAAATGTCGCTGCCAAAGCATCGTAGTTGACATATGTGTTTTATGCATTATTTGAATATTTATAAAAGCTACAAGTGCAACAGCCCTTACACCCTCTTAAAGGAAGGAACACTGTAAAATGAAGACGGCTAATCGACATGAGTCGCTACATTTATTGCTAAATTATTCATTATTATATTTTATTTATGAAAACTACAAGCGCAACAGCCCTTACACCCCTCTAAAGGAAGGAATACTGTAAAATGAAGGTGGCCGGTCAACATTTCTCATTCAAATT
Organism: Branchinecta lynchi; assembly: GCA_023053575.1. Classification (NCBI taxonomy): domain Eukaryota; kingdom Metazoa; phylum Arthropoda; class Branchiopoda; order Anostraca; family Branchinectidae; genus Branchinecta; species Branchinecta lynchi. Next base: position 19,115,304 of record JAKZAP010000018.1, read on the forward strand.
TTACTTAAAACAAAACATTATCTATTATATATTATTAAAACGGCTACAAGTACGACAGTTGTCACATCCTTAGTAAGGAAGGGTGTACTGTAAACAGCAATACGGCCACTCAACTACATTTACCACTGCTAATTATATACTTAGTTATTTCTTGGAGGCTGTTCCGAGTTCGTATTTTCGTTATGGAAAAGGATACAGTTTATAATTTGTGGAATAAGTTGGATTTTCGCAATCTGGATTATGATGACTGATTTGATACGTCATGTCGACAGATCGTAGACCATATTTACTAGAGCTAAGTAGTAGATTCAGTGGTTCTTTGGAGCCGGTCGTATTTGCGCTACGGAAAAAACCGACCAGATCATAAAATACCAAATAGGATAATACGTGGAGTAAGTCAAGATTTTCACGATTTGCACTATCATGACTGATTTGATGCTTCGCAGAAAACCCTCGAGAAAACCAGTGGTACTTTTGCCTCGGGAAAGGATCGAATTTCAGGCAATACCATATTTGGGTCAACTACCGTGTACTTGGAGACTGGTCGTATATTAGCTATGAAAAAGGGTCAAATTGACAATTCGCGGAATAACCTTAATTTTCACGATTACCGCTGTGCAACGAAAACCCACGTCAGGAGTTGTAAGGGCTTTTCAAGGGAGGAGTCGTACAATCCGAGATACAATCGAGAGAGGAGGAAGAAAAATGAAAAGAAAACTGTACGCGGAAGATGGGAAGCGAGCACCTCCTTGACTCTTTAAAGATTTTCCTTGCGTGATTCTAGGGAAAATCGCTGTCCAGACAATGGCTTTGATTACCGTCTATCTATGTTCCTCTGGTATTCGATTAGATTTCGACTATAGCAGAATTCCGAAACAACAGTAGCTACAGAACTCAGCTACCCTGTCTCGCACCGATTTTCTACTCCAACTAACCATTATATCTGAAGGAAAACACATTAGTGCAATCAGTGATAACACGCAGCATTTAGCAAATTGAACAGCAAAATCATTACGCGTTAGTTAGGACTCCCCAAACTCTAGCTAGCGTTACTACTGTCAAGGCTTGTCTGCTGTGACGATAATGTGGGCGTGACTTGATAGTAGAGATTAGCTTGCTTGTGTCATCAATTAGTTATGAATCAAACCCATTGTTCCCATCGGTGTTAACTGGTGAGAGTACAAGGTTGTCAGAAATGATTACTGCAATGCCACAGGCGCATTCAAATCGTTCTGCAGAACTGTCACCAAAAGTATGATCTGTAAAACTGCAAAAACAGCAACTTCCGCAACTGGGCTATTAATGAGTTTTATTCTCCCAGACACAAGGGATAGTATAATTGTACTTAGTCTTAAGCATCGTCAGCCGTGACACAAATTATGATTCTTTGTGATGCGCATTCGCTGAAACCACTTAGTTTCTCAGAGGAAGAAGGTGAGGGTTTTGATCTCCCGGGCAAGAATGACACGAGAAATAGTATTGTACTGAGTATTTCAATCGTACATTGGCCAGACATTGGCTTAAGTTTCTTATGGCGTGACGCAAATACTGATCCTTCGTGGGATAAATTCACTGAAATGGCTTAGTTTCTCAGAAGAACTAGGTGGGTTTTTTGCGAGTCTGAACCCAGCCAATAACAATACACCATAACTAATACAGTATTTAGCATCGCAATTGCATTTAAACATAGTGAATAAGTTGTTTTCTTTGAGTAGCAAATTCTGTATTTTTCTGTTATCTTTTCCGCTATATCTTTTCTTTGATCGTAATTGTTATACTCCAATTTTGTTTTATTGTTCAATGGTAAAGGCAGTTGTATAGTGGTCTACATGCAGCTTCTAGGTTCCATTCCGCCTTCCGGTTAGCTTAATGTTTCCAAACCTTTTATTCGTGAATTCTGTTTTCATAGAATGCAAACGCACGGCTGAACCCAGTCAGATAGTTTTAATAGGCCCAATGTGCATCGACCAATGAACTGAGGCGTGCATTCTACCAACACGGCTCAGTCAAATAAAAGGGTTCTATTGTTGATGTATAATTCGATCTGGCCCAGTACGTTGATTTGGTAGGATTCTGACCACCTGCTACGAACATGGTGGATTTGTTGTGGGTAATTGCCACCCGCCTTCCACCCCAAAATATAAGGATTCCTCAAAAGTTCTAAAAAAAAATTATTTCTCAGGGCATATCTATCTTTACGCAGCTTCACTTATCCTTTTTTCTTAATTTTTGGGTGGTGTTCGTTCAATGATTATTTCCTTATCGAAAATCAAAGTGTCATACCACTGGGAACTGATTAATTGTTACCACTACTTTGTAGATCAACTGATTTCAACACTTTTGTTTCAGAAAATCTTACATGGTGTCATTTACCGTGGTACCCACTGTTTACACCATGATACTCGGACTTGGGGCGAGCTCGGGGAGAGGGTAAAGGGTGAAACAAATTTGTCCGATTTTAAAAATTGAATATGACCGATTATGTTTAACTAATATAACTCAACGACCCAATCGAGCAGCTAAAACAGCAGCCAAGTCCAAAATATAATCGCAGCACCAGATATAACTCCAAGTAATTTTCAGGAAGAAATTCACAAAATCGGATGTTTAAGGAAGAACCTTCAGTAGTTTGTACACGTGTTCATTTCCCAGCTTAAGGGGCTTGAACCTGAAGAGGACCCTTGCCAAAAAGGGCCGAAATATAGCTCTAATAAAATGTAGCTGACGCATCCGTTTTTCATTGTCAAACCTGATTTGCAGTCAGCTGGGGCTGAAGGAATTTTTATAATATAACTTAAATATGGAACTGAATGTTATGTCCGCCTCACATTTCGTAGTGTGTTTGTTGGTGTTCTCCAATTTAAGTCTTATTACTGTTGAATTTAATCTAAATATATGATGAGAGCATTCCTTGTGTCATTCCTCCGGCTTACGGAGGCGAAAGCTTTAAGACGCTTTCACACTGACGCGTTGACCCTTTAGGCAACCTCTGCGTCGTGCTTGCATCGACGCAACGCAGAGCTTAAGCAGACAAATAAAAATTCTTGTGTTGCGTCGACGCGTACGCATCAGATTTGTCAGGGGAAAATGGAAGTTTTTGAAGAAAAACTAAAAAAAAATCATGCTGATGATGAAGAAAAACTTGCTACTAGTGAAAGAAATTAAATTTCAGCAGAAGAAACCGAGAAAGGAAAATGTAAATGAGCATCCAGCGCGAAAGCTTCTCGCGCAGGGGTGAAAGATATGCTGGGCAACCTGTACGCAAAGCATGATAAACGCATACGTATCGCATCGCAACGACACGTCAATGATGATGACGATGATTTTTTTTTCGCACTTAAGAAGAGAAAAATAGTGCAGTACAGCCAAATAAAAGGAAAACATACGTTGAGTGTTCAATAATGTAGTAAATGCACGAGAAAGCGGCTTTACGAGGCAGTTTCAGCTCACACTTGTTTATCTTCTTCCCGTTAATTAATCCTCTCTCCCTCTCATTGCGTCAATAGAAATACCAATTATCTTCGAATTCAGTAATCAGAGAAATGAAATGAAAACATAAACTCACCATTCCATCCATCTGTCCCTTTCCTCGCTGTTCTGACAGGCAATATAAGTGGTACCATCGGGCCTCGTAATTTCTATACAATTTTCTGCTCCCAAAATGGATGGGTGAACGGGCTTAACACTGCAATCCGTCAAGTCCAAATTCTGGATTGCTTTCTGGTTGCCCCCCAATCCAACACAAAGGAGGGATTCGTGACTTCTCGAAGCTCTCAATCTTCCAGGGCTACAAGGAAACAGACATTTTAGACTTCTTTTCGTTTGTCTTGGTTTGTGTTACCTATGTATATATTTATGACTCATCATACGAAAATGAAAAGATAGAGGATTGATAGAAAATTCAAATTCAAATTCGAATTCAAATTCAAATATTTTATTGACCTCCAAGATCGGAGAGTATAAAGTGAAGTAAATACATACAAATTGGCCCAACTTGTAATACTACTAAAAAACAATCTGACCAAAGCATACTATAAATACAAGAAAATAACATTATACACACGCGTAAAGCTATAGTAACTCTTTAACCGCTAAGTATAGGTTATGAGTAAGAGAAGACATTTTCGACAGAAATTTTTGTTGCTTTTTTCGCATAATTTGAAGTGGACCTTTCAAATGGTACAAATTTATAGCAGACGAAGTAAAATGGAATTTTGAAAGTCTACTCAAAAATTTACCAAAATTAAAAAAAGTAGTTTTAATATGCGAAATATTAGAATTAGAAAAATAAGGAAGCCAACTAGAAAATAAAAGGACTTGAGGCAGAGCAACAAAAGGAAAATAAGAAAATACATAACGGTCCAGACTGTTAAATAGGCTACAACAGACAGACTTTAACATCAAGAGATACTTATAGCTCAAATAAAGTATTTAGGGTCATTTTCTTCTCTCTCTGTCATCATTCCAATATTAAGCCTATGAGAACACTCAAAGAAGAGCTACCAAGTTCCTAGCCGATCCGCGTGATCTACCCTACCCTGAGGGACTTGCCAAGTTATCTTAGTTCCATCGCTTAGATAATATTAAGAGGAGACATTGAGACATTTGAATTAATCAGCGGTAGTTACGAAAACTTCATGTAGGCCAAGTGATACTGTAAGTTTCAGTAACAACAGTCGCCATAGGTGAAATTGTTTACGAGACCGTTTAAGTCTGCAAAATTACGTTTCCTGTAGGACTTTACGTTTTAACTTTGGAGTTCGATTGTTCCCCAACTTACGATGCAGCTTCGGCTTAACCTCTTTTTTCTATTAATAAATAAATACATTGTTAGTTGGAACCTTTCCGGACAGGATAACCGTATTAATTCTAATAATATGAATCTTGTAAATGTTACATGTGCTTAAAGAAGCTTTTCCATCCCATGCATTACGAATTTGTCTTCTCCGTCGGGCTCTGGATTTCTTTTATTTAATTTTTCGTTAAAATAAATCTGAGCCTGAAAAAAAAACGAATCTGATTGGTTTTTCAATTCGTATTTGAGTGGATCAAAAATTTAACGGTTTCCGACTTCTCGTTTTTGCACTTAAACCCACCAAAAATGGAGTGTGAGACCGTATTGCCTTTCACGGAATCACTTGGGGTTTCACGCTTCGTCAGATCCTGTTAGACCAGCTGCTTGCTATGATCCTAAGATTTGCGTAATCAGTGTGCGTGTTTTTCTTGAGACGAACTGTTCCTCAAGAGCTTAAAATCCTTATTTCATTTCATAAATTTTTAAAGGACCTGTCTTACTTATAATACAAACGCAACCTACTTCCATAACGATTCCATATATTTTTGAAACCGGAGACCCCAATTTCCTACTGTAGATTCTAACCCCTCTAACAAAACCAGGCTGATTTGTTCACTAGCCGTGTTTTGCTACCTTTGATGTGTATCACGCTGTCGACGGTTGTCTGCGAGAAGTTTTTCCATCAGAAAAACCGGCTATGTAAATTGTTTCCCTGTTTCGCTAAGAGTCAACGGGTCTCGGAAAAGGCTTAAAACAGCAAAAACCGTGGGTTATTTGTTGAAAGCACAGCCTAGTTTTAAAGTATTCAAATATTTTAAAATATTGCAAGTCGAACAGTAAATAGTGCGAGAGGTCCTTTAAATAGCAGTTTCAAGTTGTCAGGTATCCGCTGTGACGTCACTCGCTCGGGACAAGCGATATTTAAGCACAACAGACTTTAAGTTATAACTCATTTTTTTTTGTTTTCTCTTGGTGAGTGTTCGTTACTTTTTTCTTTTTTATCTTCTATTTATGGGTGTATGGGTGGCCATAGGTGGCCACTGATACAATAAACAAATTAATATACAAGTTAATATAAGCTTCAATTTCTATGCGCACGATCCTGCAAGAGGCTAGGCTAAACTGTGCGCACATACAATGTATTTCTTCAGCCCACGCTGGCTGCGAAAAAGCCATACGGATCAGATAGCTGAGATATAGGCTATAGCAAGTTCATATTTAGCTACGGTATGAAAAAGGTCATGCGGAGAAGGGCCGAAATATCACACAAATAAATCTCAGCAGACTCATCCGTTTAGCTCCATAAAAACATACGACCCATCCAGAAAAGAATATTTCAAGTACTGATTATTTGTTCCACAAAAGATAAACAAATAAAAAATCCAAATCAAACCAAGTTCTGTGAACCAACCTAAAGGAACTGGCAATGCTTTCAATGAACTCCTTTCAATTACCAATGTTTTTTTTCTTCTGTTAATTAGCTGAACAGAAATCGGGAAATTGTGTTTTACGAGACAGAGGCAGGCAATTAGCCGACCTTCTTCGATTTCCGGTCACCAAGTTTTCCCGTGCAACTGAAGATACTGTTCTTAGAAGATTGCTCTAAACGTAAAGAAAAACAATGAACAGCCTAATTGAGACGAGGGGGGAGATGGGAATGAAGCTTGAAATAAAATCAGCTAAATATTAGTAGAAATGTCAATGATTCCAAACAAATTTGCATTAATTATCGAGTAGAAACACATCGAACGAGGCCAGCATGTAAGCTAATGCTAATTGTTCGTTGACGAAATCATACGATACCACGTGAGGAAACGCGTGACCAAGAAACGTGTAGTTGTGGACACATGAGCACATGGATTATTTCGAAGAACCCATACAATTCCAGCGTTTTCAAACTGATACCGAGGTTTTAAGTATCAGACAGGAAACAACGATCCCAGATAAATAGCATGCTTAGGGCTTTCCATTCTAGATTTATTTGTGGGGCAGCCAGCGCAGCTTACCCTTGGTATTCCAAAACATATCTAATTGTGAAATTTATTGGCCAGGTGCCACCGCTCTCGGAAGAAGGTAGCTGTTATGGTGTATTGAGTTAGGAATGCCAATCTTTAAAGAAGACGTCGTACTTATGACAGTAATTCACTCTACTTCAGTAGTATCTCCGCCCCTTCTCGTTCCAAAGATTTTACACTTCATACTAATCATACTTGTACCTTAGCTCCTCTATTAGCATTACACAGATTATCACACTTGCAACGTTTGGTCTCTTTACGTAACATACCAGGCTCACAATCGATGTTACCGAGAAGCTTAATGGTCCAAGGACCGGTCATGCAGATTTTGCCAAGATTGTAATCCGAGACAAATGGCATGGAAAGAGGCTAAAAACAACTAAAGCCCTGTGCAATTTTCAGTAAGCATAGCTAAGTTTTAAAGAGATCAACTCTCTCAGAACATCTTAGCAGAAACACAATGCAAGGTGTCCTTTAAGTTTATTTGTCAGTTTAACTTGTCCATCATGCCTGCTCTGCCGTGAAGTGTTTTAAGATCGTTTGTTTCAAACATGTGAAAATTCAAATGGACCTGAACCTAATTCTTTCGTAAGCGCTTTTCACCCTATATTTATTTTTACCGGCGCATGTAATCCATGGTATTCGATGGAGTTGCCATCCGGCACGTCTGAATTTCAGGCATTCCGAAACGAATCTATCCTTTTCGCAAGGGGTTTCTATCCTTTATTTATTTTTAGGAACCGGAGCATGTAGCCCTTGGTATTCGAAGGGGTTGCTATCCGATACGTCTGATTTTCGCGCATTCCAAAACAAATCTATTATTTTCGCAACCGCGTGCATATAACACCCCTTTTGGTACTGACAGGGTGATAATAGGGTTGCGTGCGAAATTGTGCCCAAGAATGCCCCATTTGAAAAGGTCTTATATGTAAATTTTAGGGAGAAACGAGTAATTATTATGGAGGCAATTGTCCGCAGAATATATGAATTTTATTGGGGTTTACGTTAGCCTATAGAAGGCGCTTGCTGTCAGTTGCACCCAACGCCTTCAAACTCTATCCGGGAAAGGTAATGACACAGAGAACAGCCCTTCTCAACTAGAACTCACTAGTGAAACAGAAACAGAACTTGATCTTCAGAACTCAACCGCCATCTGAATTATCCGTTTAGACAATCCTGCAGTAGTAGCTGAATGCAGTAGTAGTCTATCCCTCTTGTTTCCAGCTTTTTCCCCCAACTTACATTAACAAGATTAGAAATCTTCTAGGCTACTCTTACTTCTAATTTTGACGGCTGTATGTCTCTCATTTGCATTTCTCCCGGACTTGAGTCCAATTAAACAGCTCTACTAATAAACAAACAGGAAACACCTGGATGTTGAGGTGCCAAGTCTCTTCAATTGGTACAGCGAGATCAGCTGTAACATTTAAAGGGCAGCTGGTATGGTAGAAATTGGGGCATAATAGGCGTGGTGGTAGTAAACATGCTAAAGTGCAGATGGTTACCCTACACTTTAGGGTATAAACAGTGTTCTACCTGGTTACACATCGGCAGGCTTTGGCTTCAATAGTCCATAAATAGTAAATTGAATGTGTTTGCTACGTGTCGCTCCTTTTCAACGCAATTTTATAGGCTAATTTTAACGCTAAGCAAAGAAAAAGTAATAATTTGAATAATCAGATTTTACGAATCCTTCTTCCAATAAATATCTCTAAAAATACTCATCATCTGATGTAGAGAAATCAAGTTATTATCAAACACTTCAAAAGAGTAATTATTATAATACGTAGTTATATAGTTATTAGTTACATCGAAACTATTTAGTGGAAGAGGTAGAAGCCTACTATCTAGTGTAGGTTTTGTAATACGTATATCAGCATTGTCTAAAGCTCGATGTTAGTTTCGAAACACCGTAAAGTATTTCAATCAACTTTTACGATTTATAGTCATGCTAATGGACTCCTTTACCAGTTTTAGGAGGACCGCCAGTAGTGAAGGTAATCTATATCTCATAGTATCGTGACAGTTACTCATGATAAATATGGATTCCAGACAGTTATACCCATGTCTATACTAAAGCACACCAGGGTAGGAATAATTAAAATATGTAAATAATCAGAGATTATTGATCTTTCTGGGCGGTATCTGCAACTTCTAAATCCATGTTAAGTACAAAGTAAATGGTACGAATTGCTCTATTTGAAATTCATGATTGAGCGATACTGATTTCGAAATTTGCCTGAAAATTCAGTATTAGTGATCAAATAACAGCTAAGCCTCCGGTATTGAAGTTTTAATTTCTCTAAGCCCACTGAAGTTACGAAAAATCAGGTGAATCAACATTTCATCCGTATCCGTATGATAACACTAAAAAGGATATTAAACATAACAGACTGGCGGCAAGTTACTGCAGATACGACAGGTAATACCCATTTGGCAAATACACATTAGTAGTAGTAATCATAACTAGCATACCCCAAATAAACAATATAGAAAGAGACCAGTCATGTCGGCTGTTGCTTTTATCGCAAAGCGTGCGTGAACGACCATCTAATCTTTCTCAAGACACTGAAATTTTTATATTTAGTCTAGCGATGTTTCGGCTCTTCTTTCTTGGGTCTTCTTCGGGTCAAGGTAGCAAAGTGTGCATTAACGAACATCTAATCTTTCTGGCTACGACACTGAAATTTTTATTTTTAGTCTAGCGATGTTTGTGCTCTTCTTTTCTAGGGTCTTCTTCAGGTCAAGCTAGTAAAAGTAACCTAAGAACCCTTGCCAAGAAGGACCGAAATATCGAAATCCCAACTGACTTATTGGTTTAGCGCAATCAAACATCTCTGTCTTTGTGTTGGGGTCACGAAATATCTTCAGTCCAGCTGATTCACAAACAGGTAAAACGTACCAGTCCATTCACAGTCTAGTTTTTACGACCGGTCTTGGCACACGGCGCTGGAACTAATTTGATTTGCGTAAAAATAATAATCCGCGAGCCGTTGCGGCGCGAGACAAAATTATGAAAATAAATACCGCCGTCTCCGGAAGATTCCTGGAAATTGTGACCATTCTCTTCCAGCTCTCGGCAGTTTTCCGCCTTGGGGAGGGAAAACCGGTGTTTTCGAAAAACACTCAATAAGTCTTAAGACGTCCGCTTGACTTCTTAGAGAGAGAGAGAAAACTGAAGACACTCCACACTTTGTTGATATATCCGAAAAATTAGGCAAGAAAATAATAATTAGGCAGTTTTTCGCATCTGTGCCATTTTCGTTTATAAACAAGACCAAAGGTTTCGAGAGGATCCCAAAATTTTAATATTTGCTCCAGACAATTCGGTTTTGTAGACATTCGGTCTTCAAAAGACTTTTTAAACATTTAATAAAAGCCAAAGGTAATAATGGGAAAAGACCAAGTTCGTATTTGACAGTGCAAAACTGATACACAGCTGAATTTCACCAAGTTCTGATACCACGGTTGGTCACCAAGAACCAGGGAGTACGATTTACTTCAGGATACTTTGGGTTACATTTGGTTGCATTGGGTTACTTTTGGTTACACTGTATTGGGATACACTGGGTTACTTTGAGATACCGTTGGGTTACTTTCCAGGGTGTACGAAGTTACTTTTGGTGACCAACCCTGTTTCTGATATATCCAGATAGCCATTTTGCGTGTCAAATATTCAACAGAATATTCGGTCAACAGACCGACAACTTTTGCGATGTCATAGGTATCCCTCCACTTACGTTTTGGGACCCCAAAATGGTAGTCCAGAATTCAAATTTTCTACGGTATCTTCTACCTAGTGTAACTAATTCTTACGGAGGAGTAGCGCACTCTCGATTCTAGTGTACAGCAAGTGTCCAGTGCCCGGCAGGTAAAGGCACCGACTGCAACGTGTTACAGCATTAAAATTAGCATATTTAGATGCGGAGATGGCATAATTTATGGCCGGCACCGGGGAAGGGTGTACAGCAGTTGCCGGGAGTGGGCAATCCCCCGATTCTTACGGTCGCTTTGGCCCAGACAGATCAAGCTCAACTATTCCTGTCTGCGAAGTTTATTTGTAGAATTGAATTCTATCAATTATAAGGTTTGAAGCCAAGCTGACCATTCATTAAGAAAGAAACTGATCAAGAAAAAAACCCGAAAATCACGGTTTTCTATTTCTTTTGAACTCTATCGTTTTCCTATTTGACCTGGTACTAGCCGTCAAGGATATTCCGCAAAATAATCTGATTGGCTAAGATGGTCCAGTATAGGCCTTATGTTTTCTGAAGGACGGCTGATAATTATAAGCGTTACCTATGCTGGACATCGTAAGCACATGTGTATCCATAGTAATCTAGCTGTGGAGCATGCGTCAGCGACGAGTAACTATCAACATTTTCAAATAAAAAATAACTTCGCATTCGACTGAACATTCTCGAAACACTATCTTCAATCCGACCAAAAAATCGTCTGCCGAGTCTTGAGCTAATAACGGAATTCATTGCATCCACGTTTTTTTCTTGCCCCAAGAAACGCATGCAAATATCAGTCAGTAAATTACAAAAAATAGCAATTTCATGCTTGAATTATTTGGAAACAGGCGGGTTTGCAATTTGCCACTACGGCGCAAAACCCAATAAGACAGCATTCAACGAATCATCCGACCAACCATGACTGATATATGATAGACATGAGACTGATGACGATATTCGATCATGCGCTGACCACAGGTTTTGCTTCAATTCTTCTCACACTCTCACGAGTGATGAACATTTAAAAGCCGGAAAATGACCATAATTCGTTTGTAGTTTGCAGCGGTAAATCTCAATCAATTTGCTTTGTTGGTCTTGGTCTGGATTTTTGTTTACTTACTGGTTCAACTTGGTTCTTGGACACAAGAACTTGGTTCAGGAAATCAGCTGTTCCGGATCTCCCTGACCTACAGAGATATGTATCCCCGTCAACTCATAGAATGGCACGAAGTAGGCTAAGTGTGTCACCGTTTCAGTTTCATATTTTATAAATACGGCATTTTAAATTGCAGGTTTATATTTATTAATATGGCATTTTCAAATCATAAATGTAAGTGCGTGCCATTTCGCCAGCGGGGACAATAAAACTGACAACTGACAAGAACAAGACCAAACGTTTCGATGGGACCCCAAAAATGTAATATTTGATACAGACAATTGGGCCTTGTCTTCGCTAGATCCAGTCTTCACCAGACTCGTTGAATATTTGTCCGGCGAGAAAATTGGTTTCCATATTCGTGTTCAGCATGTCTTCTTACCCTTTAATCGACTATCTCATCCACTGTTTAAATATATTTTGTTTGCGCCTTAATTTGAACCCCACCCCTAAATCTAGGGCTACAGAGACCATCTACGAACTCGACCTTTCCCTTCACTCAAAGAATCCTTACACAAAGTTTCATCAAAATATCTCATTCTCTTCGAGAGCTATCGTGCTGACAGACGGACGGACGGACAACTTTTGCGATATCATAGGTATCCCTCTACTTACGTTTTGGGATCCCAAAAAGAAACAACACAAACCTGAAGTGAGAGAACAAAAGATGAATGTTATTTGGTACCAATATGTTTAGACAATGGCTAAAAGCGGATAGTCAGCTACAATGCTTTTGCTTTTCAATATGTTCCTGGAAAAAAATCGTATTTCCAGCCTTGGTCAAACATCAGCTGGATTTTCTAAGGTTTCATCAAACTATTTTTCTAAGATTTCTACATATTTGTCGGACTTCTTACGTTAAAAAACATAAAACATGCTTGACATGGATATTATCTCGAACTTTAACCCGAAGCGATACTACCATGCACTCACGAGACAATATCGTAAGGGAAAGTTGGCACGCAGTCTGTGCATAGTGATGTCCGTCGTTTTACGTCGTGAGGAAAAGATCATCTATGTGTGACCCGGTTATTCTTCAGTTTCCGTGTTCGACTGCCGTCAAAAACTCGACGGCCGTGTGATCGTGATCCACTTATTTGAAGCACGACAATGATATATGCCGGAAAAGATATCTTATGAGCAAGTTCACGGTAATTTATCCAATGACGACGAACAAAATTGTCCACGTCGTGAGAAAAACTGGACTGTATTCTGGTAGGTTAAAGCAGGCTAATGGCAAACGTACGGAATCAAAACCTTATCACGGTTTGATCGTCTTGTTTAAAAATAAAGCGTTTCTCGAATCGTGTCAATAATTATTTTTCTCTTTTCTTGTTGTCCCTTAACTTGCTTTTGCTTAATTCGATACCACACATGATGTATAGGCGTAGATTTCTCATAAGTAAGATCCTGTGATCCTGTTTCTCTCAGTACCAAACTCTACAGGCAAGTTTCCTCGCCTATTAGGCTATAAGTTTCCCGGATTTCCACAAGGTGAAGCGCATCGCGTGTCAGGAGATCTGGCCACAAGACAACTCGACATAGCGACAACTGAGAATCGACTACTCGCCACACCGATATCTCGTCACAGCGGCAGTCTGCCACACCGATAGCTTGCCACGCCGACAACTTGCCAGGTTGACAAGCTGACACACAGACATCTTGCACCAGTGCCATATCTCGCCACACTATGGCACTAAGTACTTTATTCAAGTACTACTCATTCGAACAAATATTTAATGTAGCAGATAATTATGGGCAATGTCTCTGAATAAATCAAGTCCGCTGCTACGGTTATCCATATGGCGAGTTGGTCGTCTGACAAGTTGTCCCTTTGGCGAGTCTTCTCTGCGGCGAAATGAACCTGAAGCAAGTTATCGGTGAGGCGAGTTGTCGGTGTGACGACATGTCTGTGTGGTGACTTGTCGGTCCCCAGTTGTCGATGTGGCGAGTTGTCGTGGAGTCGCAGAGCCACCACAAAACGTGGATGGTAGTCTACGTGCTATAATCCGAACAGACAGAGAACTATTCGGTCTTACCGAAGAACAAAACAAAACGCTCAAAAACTGAAGAACTCCATTCTACTTGACAAAAAAAAAGATGCCCTTCAGTTCCACGCTTTCAAAAGTTCCATGACAGATAGCATAAGGATGCGCAGTTTCAACAGACAACACTTGGTTGTAATCTTTTGTGGTTTTGAAAACGTTCTGCATTAAATCATCTCCATAGCAAGCTTAGCCAGGAAGAGCACAACAACGCCGAATAAGCATCTGCTGACTTTTTGTTGAAACTGCACATCCTTGTGTTGTATATTATGAAACTTCTGTCAGTTCATACCAGGCACTGGACTAGAACAATACTTAGCAATGGAGGAAGATGAATGTATAAAAGGAGAGATAGCGGAAGCTCTTGTGGATAACTGAAGTTGAGAACAATTAATTGTGGCCTTTAGTCATACTGGTTCAGGGTTAAACAAGCGAGCAAGCGAGGACAACTCCCGTCTCAACCTTGTGGCCAACCCGTTTAGTAAAGCCCATCGACATACCATAGGTTCTGATCATCCGTGCACGCCGGTTTCGTGTGAAAGAAAGAGACCTTCCACCTCTTGAATTTGTCAAAGAACGAATCCATACTGCCAACAAAGGATCTGTTGATTCTGAAGCCTAATCCATCAACTGCCTCCGCTCATAATCTCCTGTGTTTCCTTGCACTTCTTTCAGCTTTTCGTATTCAAATTTCGGGTTTACGCAGCTTCACTGTTTCTCATCGATAACACTATGGCCTGCTGGGGCGAGAAGACAACTAACAAACTTCTTTATCTCTTCTAAGTATTGTGAGTGAGCGGGGTATTTGATTTTTATAAATAATGGATATTGAACAATATAATCTTCAGCGTATCTCCTCCTCCATAAACCCTTCACCATCTACCACAACCACAGACGAACGACATCAACCATTGGTCGCAGGAGGCCGGAAATTTGTCAATTGATCACAGATGCTTTCTGATGCATACAGTCAACTGAGCAGTGACTACTGCTGAGCTGACAATCTTTGTCACCTCTGCTATGCTTCAGGAACCTCGTTAACTTAGTCACCTTCAGCCTCTAATCGGATGACTGGTCTTGCAAGAAATCCGGACTTTCAGACAAAGTTCACGCACTTCAGTTTCTCCTTCACATTGAGACTATCGCCGAACATGGATGGGTCCTGCCCTGAGACAATAGCTTTTAATTCACTTCTCGCAAATCCAATTCCCACAAATCGAATATGGCAACTTCCTTTGACGATTGAACAAAAGCTATTCCATAGGAAATGACTCCCTTAGTAGTCACCGGAAAATCGAGTTAGATAGGTCACGTTGGTGTCTCTTCAAGTCTCAATCCTGAGACTGAGAGAACAATGGTTGGCAGGCACTTACGCCACGTCCTCCACAATGAGTAACACACCGACAGACCGAATCCGAACTTGCTTCTGAATCACCGATTCTGCGGCTAGGGTTTCAGCGTAGTTGAACCGCAACACGAAAATCTTTTCTTTCGAAACGTTGAGAGGAGCTCAACCGAGAAGTCGAACTAAATATACTGAAATCAGATACAGCAGAACTTATGATATGATCACTTCGTGTGGTCGATTTTGAAAACAAACAGCACCGAGATAACACAAACTTCACAGTTCGCAAGTCACAGCACTAAGTTCAACCAAATGACCAGAAGATCATTCGTCGCAGAGCTCTACACGTCAACTCCCTCCAGCAGGGTTCTCAGCAAATGTTTTCAAGAAACACAAGACCTCCGCTCCTAACCAATGTCAAAGGCTTCTGGAACACCAAACCTCTCCCACAATCTTCAAAGCTTTCAGTCAATATCCACCGCGTCTAGCTAAAGTGTTCAGTCACAAGATCTCCAAGTCAACATCCACCACCTTAACATCTAACCACGTCTCGATACGTTCTTCAGTAACCAGAACCTTTCGCACAAGTCTCCGAAGCTTTCACGAGATTCCTCGCACCTTCACTGCAGTCTGCAAGCCGGACGGACTTCCTCCGGTTCCGCACCTGTCCGGAGTTCCGCCTCCACGATGCGCGACCGAGCAGCAGCCCGCAAGGCACAGGCGTACAATCCGCAGACTACAGAAGTTTCACTACCCAACAAAGGACGAGGAAGTCAGCGTTGCCACCGCCACGGATTTATCCATGAAAACATGGATTTTCCAGTTCCTGACATGGATACTGGAAATGCCATGGATTTGCTTTAAAAAAACATGTATTTCTCGTGAAATCATGAAATTTTGCTTCGGAATTATGAGTTTTACTTTTTTTTCACACGTGATAAAATTGCTGTCGCTCTGAAACAGCAAAAACTATTTTCCAAAAGTAACACATTTTTGGTCCCTTTGGCAACAGTGCTTGCCATGGATTTTTTTTCTTGAGCTGGTGGCAACGCTGGAGGAAGATGATATTCAATGGTCGTAACCCGGAAAACGACCGGCGGAAATTAACCATGTCCAAGAGTACCTCCTATACCATGAGTCATAAAAAAGCAATAACAGACCGAGAAACTGATTTGTGTTCAAGTTTGTCAACAGCGGCTGTCTGCAGTGGAGTGGTTGTAAGTCTGTATCTTTTATCCATATAGCCTAGCACGAGGTTCTTCAGCCGACCGAAAGGCTTCAGCAAGGTTGTGAGCAGAAAGTTTCTTGCTCTGAAGGTAAAGGTATCTTGCTGACCTGTATCTCCAGCTGAAGCAAGATATCCCGAGTAAGGGAGTTGTCCATCACAGAACAACTAATTAGGCAGTAAAAACACGAAAACTGCTCTGGACTAGTTAAGTGTCAAGGTTGAAATACTGACATGGACACTAGGCCGCAGGTTGATTCACAAATAGTTAGTTAGCGCAACATACTGACTGCCGTTCTAAACACAGATCGGAAAATACTAAGGCGTTGCTAATTAAGTGGAATACTGGCACGGTAAACATGGTGGAGAGGAAAAGACTACGAACCAACGTCCTAACAACTGCTGAGCTTAAGCTGGGAGAACCGAGAATTTGAGATTATTTGTGGCCCTGGTTTAATACTTTTCTTGTCCTCCAAGAAACACTTTTAAGACACAGTTTTGTATTCCACAATGTTCGGCCGAGTGCTCGCCAGGAAAATAGGGCATAGGAAATCTCTTTCTGTTTAAAGCTCCCCCGATACAGAATGGATTCAGTCTTTTGAAATCCGTTAACTTCTTGATTTCGTTATAGGCTGTGACTGCCGCGTGTCTATGGGATCTTAGCGTCACGTAAGGAGTATAGTCTGCGATTCTGAGAGAATTTGGCATGAGCAGCGAAAGTAGAAACAACTTTTCTACCGGTGAACTCCGTTGCCCTTTCTGCTAAGTTCAGAAATTAGAATGTCCCCTTCCCCGATTCCTTAACATTTCAAAACGTAAACAAAAATGGTGATAGAAAATGAAAGGGGAAGGGCCAAGCATACTGAAATAGGTGTAATTGTTCACAAATTGTTTCGCCTGTTTTATGGTGGAACCCCGGCATGCCCGTTTAATCCCCTTCATTATACCCCTGACAAGAAAGTCCGAGTGCGGCAGTTAAGCTGTGAAGGTTCGTTTAAGAAATTAAAGATCATTTCATTTTATTTTACGTTTGTCATAACTATCACGCGCGACGAAAGGTCACAGAAGTAACGGCTCGCACCGCGAGGAACATAACAGAACAGTATTAAAAGACAGCTTTGTTTGGTGATGCGTAAAACAACTAGACAACAGATGCTAAAGGACAGCAGCCACACTATTGACTGAAACTTAAATATGTCACCGATGCTAACGTATATCAGTTCGACGACAACAGCATGAAATGCACTTTTTGTCAATGCTTCTTATTGAGCTCCAAATCAAAGAAAATACATGTTTTACAGCAACTTGGTAGGACCAAATGTCATATAGAGCGATATTTCTGAAGGTCTTTCACACACGAACCATTAAGCCTTGACAAATGTTATTTAGTTATGTCAGTTTAGGGTAGGGAGTCAGAGGGGAATACCTTGGACTGTTATTCACCAAAGGACAGTTAGGTTCATCAGGGTTCAATATTATGTTAAACGAATTTGTATGTTGTTGTAACTGTTTTTTTTTTTTTAACCAGAGTAGAGTAGCGATACCCTATGGCGGAAGGGCTCCTTTTGGGATTGGTTGAGCCATTTTTTTTTAGCTTTTATTCGTTTGCTATGTTTTTTCCTTGTTTTTCATCTCAGCGTAATGGTTAGAAAAATTTTCATTGATTTATGGTTTTAGTAAGTTTAGTTATTGTAAAAAGTATAGAATCTTATTTTTTTGTTTAAAGAAAAATTTAAAATAATATCAGGAATAGTAAAGAAGTAGGACAAAGTTTCAAAGTAAAAAGGAAAGAGTTGGTGCCACATTTAACACACAGTGAAGGAGGGGATTTTTTTTTTTTTTAATATAGATGGTTCTATTTAATAATAATACTAATAACAGATTTATTGCACATCATAATGCACAAACGTACACAAAGATGGAGTAATTAAATAAAGAAGAAGAAAAAGAACAAAGAAAGAATTGAAAAGAATGATCATAATGCCATATCACGGTTGTCCTAAACGGCAATGAGGGTACCCAAGCATCTAACTGTTTCCAAACGTTAGCAATAACGGCGATTCAAGTAATTTAAATCAAATAACCCCAAAAGCTGAAAGAATGGCGGGATAAGATATGTTGTTTTCCAGAAAAGCTGAAAACTAAAAGACCACAAGTAAACCAAGCGTAACTAATGAAATTAGACGCCTTGTCAGTTTACTTATTAGCCTGGCCATGAAGAGGAAAAATACCGGTTAGCAAAAATACTAAACATTATATCGAACATACACCGAAACCTGCGTTTGTAGACAAATTACACACTGATTCAGGTTTCAGTGACATCGCTTTCTGAAGGGAAGGGTGACCGAAGAAAATAGTGAGTAGTGTGTATTATTAATTCAGATTGATGATACCAAAAACTCGTGCAACAACTGATCAGCTTGCATTCTATCTTGTCAATCTTCCCTTAGACCAGGTAACAAAAAGGGATCTAACCTAAGCCACGGTCAAAAGGCGTTTTTTCAGTTATCGTGGTATCTGGCCAGTTATCGTGGTATCTGATATTCAGATACCACGGTTCGACCATGGTAACTGATCGTGGTATCTAAACAGTTATCTCACTTTCAACAGATTTGGTCAAATTGATGGGAAAGAAGTTTAGCACTTAGTGATGTAACTGGATATCTGTTTTTGTTTTGGGATGACTTCGAAAAGCGCAATTTTGGCAATTGTCGTTTTTTTTTCAGAGCAACCGTATATCAGATACCACAATAACTGCAAAAACGACTAATTACAGATCCAGTTACCGTGGTAATAGATACCATAGTATCTGCAAAAAACCCAACTCATATCTCCTGACTAGGGTCTCATTGTTCTCGGCCCTCCAAAATTTAAAATATCTCTTTGGTGTATCCCTAGGGACTTTCAGACTCTAAAAGGCCTGATAAGGGCTACTAAAAAATTCAATTTCCTTTAGAGCTCCACTGGAAATTCTAAGGAAAAATACCGAGACGGCTAATAAAGACAAATCTGGTTTCGGTGGGATTTTGGAGGAAAACCAAACTGATTATTCGAGACAGCTTTTTGCCAAAATGGAGAAAAATGGAGGAATTACGAGTAACCTGCAATTGGAAACTGTTTCGGAGCGAATCAACCGAAAAACACCAAAGTCTGGAGAAAAGACTGAAAAACCGATGTTGTATGATAGTTGTACGAAAATAGTAGGGTATACTAGCATTTAATGTGCCTCAGACTGGGCCGATCTTAAGCAGTAGTACCCAATAGCATCCTGTCTTTCTATAGTAGCATCCAGTCGTGTTAATAGTAGCATGCAGTAGTAACAGTTACTAGTGTATGCTATTAGAACTTACAACTCCATATAAAAAATTCCTGAAAATTTTTCATCGGAAAATGAGCCTATTGGCGTTTTAAAGAAGCATTTAGTCTAATTAAATTTAGTCAGCCACAGCCTGAAGAGGACCCTTGCGAAGAGGGGTGAATAAAACGCTGAAGAATATCCTAGCTGACTTCACTGTAAAAAGTTTCTCCGTATAAAGATTCAAGTTAACTGCAGTATTTGCTACTCAGATTCATCTTATCTCTGTTTGGTATTAATCTTATCTGCGTAGAGATAAGAATAATCCGCGTAGAGATAAGTGTTATCCGTTTTTAGTAGTAACTACTTATGCTTGCCCAAAGAATCACGGAAGATGATCGAGACCGAGGGTCAACGCGTTAGTACGAGAGGGACTACTCACAGCGAGGCGAATGAGATACAGTCAACATTTGACAGATCGCTGTCAGCTCAGAATATCGATGGCAAGGCACAACCATTATCTCTCATGAATTCCGGACGGTAACTTGAAGGAAGATGCCGCGTTTTTTAATACTAATCCACTCATCTTCCCTAATTGCTAGACTTACCTTTCCTCGAGGCTCTGAGCTTAGTCTGATGTATCCTAAGCAAGGCCGTATCCCAGGGGGGGGGGCTAGGGGGTTGACCCCCCTCACCAAAAAATACAAAAATAATCATTTGTATAGGCTTTTCCATCTGATCGATGTGTTTCGTACTTTTTTGTCCGACCAGCAGGCAACCCCCACCCCAACGAAAGGCACCCCCCCCCCTCCTGAAATAAATCCTGGATACGGGCCTGGTCCTAAGGACATGTGACTGAGTTCTATTTGTCCCACAATCCACTACTTTCGCTTCACCTCTTGGACTCCACAGCAAGCGTATTTTCACAGTCAGAATCACCGACTAGCAGTGCGCCAATGCTCAGGTTATAATGGGACTCTCCCCTAAGTTGATCTCATAGGATTCTTATTCCTCTCGCTAATGACCAGGGGTATAGGGTAGCTGAAGGGATTATGGCGTCGTAAGTTTCTAAGTGTCAAGATGCTGTGCTCCGCCACTGCCCTCCTTTTTCCTTTTCGCCACTGCTCTCCTTGTTCCACAAGTTCG
The DNA here is from genome assembly GCA_023053575.1 of Branchinecta lynchi. Taxonomy (NCBI): domain Eukaryota; kingdom Metazoa; phylum Arthropoda; class Branchiopoda; order Anostraca; family Branchinectidae; genus Branchinecta; species Branchinecta lynchi. The sequence goes on from JAKZAP010000018.1 coordinate 19,136,063, forward strand.
TTTTTCCAACTTGAGCGGCTTTGAGCATGGAGAGGACCCTTACCAAGAAGGGCCGACATATATCTGAGCAGGGGGTTCTGGGTTCAAATCCCCCCCCACACCTTTGTCTTTCAGTTCACTACTTATGAAATGTTTCCATCTCGAGGGCGTCTTCCCCATTAAAAATTATTTATTTGGTTTAATTGGTTTTCATCATGTGACCACACTTTGTGGAACCTGGTATGTCTACGTGGCTCCGACAATGGAGTCCTAGACTTCTAAATTAAATGCGAAAAACTATTTCTGGTTTATTGGTCTTGGTACAAGTCCCTTGTGTAAAGTGCCATCTTTGTAATGATAGCTCTAATAAAATTCAGGTGACGTATCCGTTTTATATGCTCTCCCGATTGCGGTTCTTGACAGTAAATCATCCAAGTGGCTTGGCCGCTCATTCCTCAAAAGCGCCGGTAATCGATAAGGGGGGTCGTAAAATGAGCACAGGCCTGCTACTGAGTGAAGTTGGAAAGCCGTTTTCCCATATTGACACGAATTTCGCGCAAAACCGTATCAGACAGCGAAAGCACGTATCTTAAGCCACTGGGTAAACAAGATCAGGTCTTCATAATAACACATTTTCGCAACATTTTTCTTCCGTTCTAATTTCTTTCGAGACAAATACCTTTTGCAAAACATAGTAACTTTCGCCAGTGCAACAAAATGTCAAAACAAATTAATCATGGTTATGAGAAAAACAAAAAAAATCTTCGAATCGAAAACTGGAATTAGTGGTCAAACGAACCAGAATTTCTGCAGTGACACATGAAACCAGTGAAAAGTTAATGACCAAATTTGCATTTTAAAGGTAAAGATTCGTATTTCTCTCTAAGCTTTCGCCGTTGCTAAAAGCTCATGGCGCGTCCATTTAAGATTTATAGTTCTTTATGATAATACAGAGAAAGTTATGACACTATTCACTTGTAAAAGATTGTATGGTAGACTACCTGGTGGAAGTTCCCTGAGGGTTCTTTGATTCACTACGCGAAGCTCAGTATAATCGTGAGCAAAGACGATTTAATAATCAAGTATTATGTGATAGTGAGTAGCATCGTGGGTATTGTCGAAAAACTAACGGAAGTGGAGACCGAAGGTCTGCTTAGTACAGTGGATTGTAATGCCCCATGTCCCCCCCATTAGGATATTACAAAGTATCCTAGCCCGTTTGGACATGGTGCATAAACATGATTCCCAATTAGCTTGGGATGAGGGAGTATTTATAGTTTAGTTATTGCTGAAGACCATACAATATAAAAAAAAATAATCAAAACAGGTAAATTACAAAAAGGGCATTAGCAAGTTACAGACTTAAGTGGTGAAATAAACGTTTTCAAGCGTAGTTTTCTTTTCTGCGCGACCAAAGGGCTATGAACTCTATATAAGGTTGCACTAAATGAGGGATGGGAGTGAGGTAACCATAGGCTGAGTATGGTAGGGAGGGTGGTATCAATCAAAAAGCTAGATGTAATGGTCAAAGAAGGCTATTACGCACCTTCAGAGGAATTTATCTGAATCAGTTTAGTATAGGTGTGGCGGTCCGCTTTTCCTTCCTGATAGGGACTTGTCTACATTCATTAACCATTATAGCCTTTCTTTTTGTACTTAGCAGACCTTCAGTGTCCCCGTTCGTTGGCCGGCTAGTCTGTACAGCGACAGACAGCCACAAATTTGTTTTCTTTTCCCTTCTTCTTCTTTTCTGTTTTCTTTTCTTTTTCCTTGTATTTCTTCTCTTGACAAATGAATGAATACTGTCACCCGTTACGGGCGGTGCTCACTTAGGGTGTAGTTAGTTTACAGTGTCTGATTTGCTTTTTGTTAATAAATCAAAGTGAAACTGAAACTGATTAAGCCCATCCGGCCTTGACTCCCTACCTTTACTTTGATTGTTTTCTGGTCTGAACAACAACAGATCCACTTAATTAAATTAATTAAAGTATATATAATATATATATATATATATAATAGTATATCTAGATCTAGCTTATTTTATCCCAAGATTACTTTTCTTCCTATCCGTGTAGGATATTCCACTTTTATGCTATTACGTGGGTCAAACTCATTTCGCCCAAGAATAAAAGACGAAAGTAACCTATTTCCGTCGCTGCTTTGCAGTCGACAGGCTATCTAAAACTCGGTTCTAAAAGACGAAAAAAGGATTTCGCAATACACTGGAACGTCGGTACTAAGAAAAGAAATTCTGCGCAAAGGGTTCAATTTCCCTAAATATCTCCATTCAACGCTTGGACGAAACAAATCCTGCTGCGCTTCCTATTCCTACCTGCTTCACTTTTGTGTAAATTTATCATAGGCTCGTTTTATAGCTTAATCCAAACATTTTGTTTACCTTCTCTTACTGATCGGAAACCACCAGTTTAATTAGATTTGAACTGGATTGCCCAGTTGCTGTATTGGCTTGAGAAAAAAACCACGCACGTCTTCTTTTCCAGATGACGAAATTTTCCACGTTTGATTAGCAAAGAATTGTCAGACTTAATTGATACATATTTTTATATCTCCAGGAGTGCAAACTGGTCTTAGTTTTTTAATTTATTTGTATTTGACTATTTTGATCCTTGGCTCACACCGTGCCATAACGGCTGTCTAGTCCAGACTAATTATAAAAAACCTAGGAATTTTTTTTTTTTGCTCATTATTTGACGGTTTTTGTGGTTGTAAATATTCATAGCGGCAGTAGGGATGGTTATCATCGTGTGTGTGGTAGAAAGACCATTTTTGTGGTCCGCTTTAAGCCTGAAGAGGACCTTACCAAAAAGGAGCGAAATCTAGCTAGAACGAATCTTACCTATTTTTGTCTCTTTCTATTTTTACTCCGCCCTCACATTCTCTATGTGTAGTGGATTGCAAATACATTACTTTTTGTATTCAAATAACGCATATAACGGATATTTCAGCTACGATGCATTAGCAGCGATATTTCGGCCCTTCTTGGCAAGGCTCCTCGTCAGGCTGTTGAACTTAAGTAACCCTGCAATAATCCACACCCCCTGGACAAGAAAAAAGGTCAATCTTCAGGGTCAACGGCGGGGAAGGAAACAAACCTGCAAAGGTTTCCTTCCCCGATGTTGACCCTGAAGATTGACAGCCTGACGAGGACCCTTGCCAAGAAGGGCCGAAATATCGCTGCTAAAGCATATATCGTAGCTGACGTATCCGTATGCATTATTTGAATACATGTTTTAAAGTCAGCTTGGGCTCAAGGAACTGTGTTGTTTTTGTCTCCAGGACAAAACCCCCTTTTTGGTTTGGTTGCAAAAAAATAACGAGGGATAGTATTTTTGTAAATATTAAGTTTTCAAAGAATGAAAATTTTAAGGAAAGGAGATATTAAGGAAGGAAAACAAAGAAAAGGTTTTAAATATGTGCTGAAATGGTAAAATGAGAAATAAGGGTTAAAAGAGGGAATAAGAAAAAATGTTAGAAAAAAGAGAATTAAATGTAGAGAGAGAGGAAAGTGTAGGTGACGCTAAATATATAGGTCGGTCATAGAAAAAAAGAAAAAAAAGAAAAAAAAAAGGAATATTTACGCTATTTTTTTTGTATTATTGTCCGTTCAGAGCAGATAAATATGTAAACAAAAATATGTAAAAAAAACGTAAATGTACGTTTCCCCCAATGCTTTCCCTTCTTCATTGTCTTAAAGGTCTATAGAGTCATCTAGCGGCTTAAAAAGAGAACATCGGAGACACGCTGTCTAACGTTGCAGATGGCGCTCAAACATTAAAATAACTTTTCGTGCTCAAGGCCGGTCACGAATAGTTTTAATATGTGGGCTTCATGCGGTTCGCGGGTATTGACTAAGCTTTAGCCGATTATTTACCGTCGTGACGTTTTCAGGACGTCATGAAAGAAATACGAAAATTCGATTGAATTAGTGTTGCAGAATATATTAGATTAGATTTATTGTATAATTCAGGTACAAAATTTCGTAGTTGTCCAACCACATTGTTTGACCTTTGTCAAGTAATATACACAACAATTGTTAAAATCAAATTCGTAATCAAAATAAAAGGTAAACCATTGAAGTCAACAACCGAAATAAAATTCATAACAAAATAACTAAGACAAAATAACATTATTGTAAAAATCAACAAATTTCGGAATGAAATATATTTGTATCTATATACAGAGCCGAGCGGCCAGCGAGGTGCCGGACGACTTTCTAGGGACAATCAGTTCCGATAGTAAATGGAAAATATAGACTTTTCGTGTGACGTCACGACCCGTAGATAGTCAGCTAAAGTTTAGTAAACACCGGTTCGCGTGTTTATCAGAAATGAAAATTATCTTATCCAATCGCACAAAGCCTGCCATTTACTAGATTCTGAAGGAGGGAGAAGGTCCTGTACGCAAATTGACTCCCGAGTCGCAGAACCACGTCTGACGCAGACGGACTGAAATACCATAGTTGCGGTGTTTGCAGATACAATGGTATCTGATACCACGGTCTAAAGTCGTTTTCTCAGTTACTGTGGTATCTGATACCACGGTCAAAATGAGGCGTTTTTGCAGTTATCGTCGTATTTATCGCGGTCATATTCAGATACCATGTCTGACCGAACCGTGGTTGATCGTGGTATCTGGAAAAGTCATCTCCCTTTCATCATTACCCATAATAGAGACTAGGATTCTGTAAAATTGGTGAGAAAGATGTTTGGAACTTATTCATGTAACTGTATATCAGTTTTTCTTTAGGGATGACTTCGAAAGCAACCGTGGTATCAGATACCACGATATTTATCGTATTTATTTATTTATCGCGGTCATATTCAGACACCATGGTCTGACCGAACCGTGGTTGATCGTGGTATCTGGAAAAGTCATCTCCCTTTCATCATTACCCATAATAGAGACTAGGATTCTGTAAAATTGGTGAGAAAGATGTTTGGAACTTATTCATGTAACTGTATATCAGTTTTTCTTTAGGGATGACTTCGAAAGCAACCGTGGTATCAGATACCACGGTATTTATCGTATTTATTTATTTATCGCGGTCATATTCAGACACCATGGTCTGACCGAACCGTGGTTGATCGTGGTATCTGGAAAAGTCATCTCACTTTCATCATTACCAATAATAGAGACTAGGATTCTGTAAAATTGGTGAGAAAGATGTTTGGAACTTATTCATGTAACTGTATATCAGTTTTTCTTTAGGGATGACTTCGAAAGCAACCGTAGTATCAGATACCACGGTATTTATCGTATTTATTTATTTATCGTGGTCATATTCAGACACCATGGTCTGACCGAACCGTGGTTGATCGTGGTATCTGGAAAAGTCATCTCACTTTCATCATTACCAATAATAGAGACTAGGATTTTGTAAAATTGGTGAGAACGATGTTTGGAACTTATTGATGTAACTGTATATCAGTTTTTCTTTAGGGATTACTTCGAAAGCAACCGTGGTATCAGATACCACAGTAACTGCAAAGCGAATAATTGCAGATCTATTTACCGTAGTAATAGATACCATGGTATCTGCAAAAATGCAACTCATGTCCTCTTTAAAACCAACCCTAGCTTATTTTGTTTTCTGCCTGTTAATATTTGTTCCAGCCCAAAGTTCCATAGACAGTGACAAAACTGCAATTGTATTTACTTCTTTCAGTCTTTAATCCCTTTCACTCATTGACGGTCAGTCTTGTGATATGGCGCGTCTCCGGGATTCTGAAAATCCCTCCAAGAACATAAATAAATGAATGAACCCACCCAACTCCGCAATTCATTCATCCCAACGCTATCTGTGTTTGCTTGTCCCCTACTTCGTCAGAATTGTAATGAAAAGGTGCTTGAATTGTAATTTCCTTGTGTTTTGTATTTAAAGTTCCAGATCTATTCTGTTGAATACTTCAGACTGGTTTCATAATCTATTCCTATTCCTATAATTAGTATGGCATATTTGTGAGTTTACGACATCACTTCGTAATCAGTTCTAGGAACGTATAAGCTACGAATCATTTCCTTACCTTTCAAAATCAAAGCCTCGCTTCCGTTCTAATTTGGTGACACTTTTCGTTCGCTTCAGAGGATTAGACTTGAAGGACCTCTTCGAGAAGAAACTCTGGAATGTAAGAAGCAATAATTAGACGGGGGCAAATGAAACAAGAAAACAGAAAGCGGATGCAAATAAACCGGAACGTCATCATCGAAACGACAACTAGGGCCCCTTTGCTAATTAGACGACGCTGAGGTCAGAATCAGAATCATTTTATTTTTCCCAATATTCGTTAAAATAGCCTTGGATGTCAAAACATTAAATAAAAACACGAAATAAAAACATTTATTGGGAAATAAAAACATTTATTGGCATTTATTGGCACTATTGGTTTCTTTCCACTGTTGTGTCATGATCTTCTTTGCTTTCTGCTTCCAGGTTGTGGTGCTTGACGAAGTATGGTACAAATGGGTCGCAGCGTTTTAATTTCTCGGCCCGTCGTGTGTTGCCGCTAGGAGTTGAAGCGGAGGCCGGTAGGATGTCCCTCTGTACCTCAGATCTGAGGCACTTTTCACCAAATGACATGGTGAGATGGTGGCGTCGCTCCGAGAGGGTTCAGATTCTTAGTTGTTTGGTGCCGTCCTCGTATGACACATGTGTCTGCCCAAATATGATTTTGCAGGCTCGTTTCTGCAGAGACTCCAGTCTCGAGCTCTGGTCTTGTGAGAGCATGGGGTGCCATACGGGACAGGCATATTCGGTACTTGGTCTGATGTATGTTACATACGTGGTGAGGTCACCACGTAAGATTAACCCTTGATGATAGTGAATCTTCATATCGAAAATGAAAAATTCAAATATAATCAACAAGACGAAACGGATGGTTAAAAAAAACAACAAAAAACAACAGTCAGTCTGGGAAGATAGGTCCGACCGAGTAGAAATCAATGACATTTTCTTTTTCTGCAGTACGAAAAAGAGCAGACAGCAGAAGAGTGTTCTACAGACAAAATTACCACCTTTATTTTTTCTAACTACTTTTGCAAGATACCACATTTCAGGCATGATGTGAGCCTATTACGGTTTCAAACTGAAAACAAATACACGCTGACACGCAGAGCAAGGTGGTTTGTGGTTGTAAAAATCAAACGACCATGATCCACGTGAGTAAATTAAGCAAGACCTTGTTCTTTCTGGGTGAGATCTCTTCTTTGCCCGGATTAAGGGCTTACACTATTATAGTATGAACGACAAATAATGCCAACAGCTGTAGAGATGTACTCGGATAAACTACGCAATTTCGGCTTCGAGCAGAAAGGACAAGTTAGGAACGATCGAGCAAAATCCGCCATTTTTCTTTTCAGTTTTATTCATAAAAAATAATAAACACCATTAACTCTATATGGCCCCACCATAAGGCATAGCATAAAGCCTAGCAATGGGCGGGGCTTATTCTTTATTCAAATAGTCTTAAGGGAAACAAGTGGACTCTTTTGTGGAATGAGCCGTTCAGTTACTGCCATTGCCGGAATCCATCTAGGCCTAGACTATTACTATTCCGGGCAAAAGAACTGTTTTCACACTAGTTTTCATTCTTGTTTTCTTTTCGAAGCCCCTATTTGCAATGAATGATTAATATAAAATGTATGGGTAATGTTAAATGAACCTGAACTTGGACGAACTCTTAAATAAACTGACGATATAAAAAGGGAATATTTAGGTCCTGTTTTCAAGGTTCCCTACTCGCAGTGAACAGTGTTTATTTAGACAAATTACGCAAATATTAAACTAGACCTACGTTGCCTGGGCAACGTGAAGTGTTGCGGCAACCTTTGTCCGGCTTCGCCGACTAAAGTGTTGCGAGAGCAACACTTTGGTCTTGTTTCTTTACTGTCAGTTAAATGCTGAAGTTGTCAACTGATCAAAAGCTTATAAAACGGTATTTTCTAAGAAGAACACAATTAGTAATCACATGATCAAAGGCTGTTGTGAATTATGACAATATTCATCCTCAGCGTTGTAAAAACAACAACAAAAGAGTATCGGAAGAAGGGACTAAACTGGTATCGCCGATTTTTGGTTTCAGTGTGTACCTTACCACTGAAGTTGTCAACCCCTTGAAATTTTCAAACTGGTGTATCTCATGAAGGAATTTTCGTACCAAAAAATGGATGACATATACTTTGATCAGCTTATCAACGGCTGTCGATTGCCGTCGAAAAAAAAATCTACCTGTCTTAGTTCAAAATTTATTTTCAACTTTTTTGCCGTAGGCCAACTTTCTAACGTCACCACTTAGAAAGAAACAAAGGATAAGCTCTAGTTTCTCTAGCAATGAGACAACTTTAAAAGTTTAAGAGGCACATAATCTGATACCATTTCTCTACCGCAAACCCAAGTGCAAAAAAACGAATGATAAACTCAGCTGAAATCGCGAACAGAAATGGATAGAAACAATAGAAGGCAGCGCTTTCGGACCCTGGGAAAAAGCCACTTTTTTGTTTCGGTAGATTTTTCTATTTATCACTCAAAGAAGATATGTTGGCTCTGGGGCCGGGCTGCCTGCTTGCGTGCTAGAAATGAGCTTTCCATTCGAAAGCAGAAACATGATTTGACGATTTGACACAACTGCAGATAGTCCTCTCTGGCATGGGCTATATAACTTCACTTCACTTCGCACACCGTAGGCTCTGGCTCGAGGACAAGCAACCATCCTTTTTGGCCCCAGGCAAGAGTTATACGGAGCTTTCCAAATGTAATGTCATATTCATCAATCAGGCCTAAGGTCCACACTTTCCGTAAAAACCTCACAGGTTAGACCCTTACCAGTTACTAGGAATAAAATTAAATTGGAGGGCTAGGAAAAAAAAACAAAAAAAAACAAGAACGAAACCAAAGTGCTGCTCTCGCCACACAATAAAACTTGGACCATAGTTCCTAAAATCAGAAACGACAATATTACAGTCCTATAAGGGGAAGCTGTACAGCCAGATAGCTGCACAGTCCTATTGCACAGAAACTGCAAATATAGCTGCACAGTCCTATTAGGGGTAGCTGCACACATGTAAAAAGTTTCTCTGAGTTAGGATTAAAGTGAACTGCAGTATTTGCTACTGGGATTAATCTTATCTCTACTGGGAGAATATTAATCCGAACTAGAGATAACCTTATCTCAACAGAGACAAGAATAATCCCACCAGGAAATCCTGCAAGATTTTTTTTTTTACAGCGCAGTCTGCGTCCAGAAAGTACATGTAGGATTTTGTTGTAATTATTTATATTTAGAGTCATTTACTCATCTTTTTTGTCAGTATTGTAATAACGACAAGCTTTCAGCTTTTTTGCAATTTTTTTTTAACAGAAAACAAATTAAAAATTACCCTTGACTGCCGTCTTTGAGGCGACTTGGGGCCCCCAAGTACCGATTTCAACTCTCCCATGACCTCTTCTTTCAAAATGTTAATCACTTCCTTTTCGTTCACATAACTAGTAAAGCTCGCTTCGCTCGGAGACGGTGTGTCGATACTCGATCTTCCACAAAACATATCAGCGACTTGTAGCACAGTCTTGAGACATTCAGTAACAGCAAAGGAAACACTGGAACACATCGATATGATCGCCCTGAGATTTATTCTTATCGCTAAATCTCAATGCGCACCGCAAAAGTCAGACTTTTGTCTTTTGGACTTGATTTTGCACTGTCGGAAAATCACTTGAAATTTTTTTAAATTTCCAACATCAAGGAGAAAGAAATGCAAAAGCACGCTTGACCCACACACAGAAGTAGATACGCTACAGCTTCACGGAACAGAGATAAAACCGGCGATTCTGAAATTGCAACAACATGCTTTGCAGTGAAATTACGTCGAGTTCATCGTAGCGATAATGATATCTTTTTGCCAATTGAACGGACACAAAAGTTTGATGCTCAGAAGTAGTACGCCATGAAGTACTTCCTTCAGACAAGCTGTAGCACTTGCAAAAAATAGCACTTCTTCTCTCGAACTCATAGGTCTTTGTTGTAAGGTCGCTGCTGATTTTGCAAATATCAGCAAATAGGAGTGGATTACCCTACGCCCAGGGAACAGAGATAAAACCGGCGATTCCGAAACTGCAACACAATGCTTGGTAGTGAAATTATGATGAGTTCGTCTTCGCGATAATGAGTAGTGCGACATGAACACTTGCAAAAAAATAGCACTTCTTCTCTTGAACTAGCAGGTCTTGAAAGCTGTGACCTCTGATTCTCAGGTTTGCCCACGGTCTTTGTAGCAAGGTCGCTGCTGATTTTCCCAATGTCAGCAAAAAGGAGTGGGATACCGTACGCCCACCAACACAAAAAATTGTGATCATCAGCGCAATCAACTTTTTGTTCTATCCTTACAAGCAGTTCCTAGGAACGAGGACAGTACCGACACGTTTAACACTTCCTTGAATGATTCACACCACTGTTAAGTTTTTCTGCCTAAAATCACAACCATTTCACATTCGTAAAAAACAGCTCGCTTGAAAAACCCAAACTGATCAAAAGAAGCCGGACTCAAGGTAAGTTTCAAAATCCTACGCCTCGCACACCTCACAATTTTAGCCACAGTTTTACCTTCATGCATCCGCACGAAATCGCATGTCTAATTGGAAGAGATTCAAAAACTTCGAGGCAAAGAACAAACCTTATTAGCAGTGAGCAGAAAGACAAAAATGGTTCTCTGCGACCTCCGAATTCAAATCCCTTCCTCATCTCCAAATTAATTCTTTAACCTTGTTTTGATTTCTCCGTAACGCTCTGCCGTTACGGTGCTCGACTGTTTTTTTCCCAAGACTTCTAGATTCAGTTTACAATATTTAAGCTGCTTCTGCCATAGTAAGAACAACCCTTGTATGATTTCCATCTTTGCATGGGAAGAAAGGAGAACACAAAGATTTATTAACCCAGAGCATCGCCTATTCGCTGCGCATATTTCGATATACGATCTTCCCTCTTCCGCCCCCCCCTCCCCCCCCCAAAAAGGTCATTTTTGAAAAGAGAATGTATCAGGTGTCGGACACTTTCTCTTGCGGATTTGCAATAGAGTCGATGGCTCATGAACGTAGCAAGCTATGCTATAACTAGCGGATTTTTCTTGGATGTGTGGTCAACTATTTTCACACTACCCGGTTTCTTTAATAATAGACATATGGAAAGTGATAGTTTAACATGTAACTTGGGGGCATCCATTATAGTAGGCTACTATCCCTACTCACGACTACTAACGGTATAATCAAATGAGATATTATGCATCGTATGACATATTAGACACTTGGCAGATCTCATAAGATTTGATCGAGCAGTATATCACTGATCACCCACGGGCTTCAACGAAGGTTGAAATCACCATCAACTCATACAATACTGGACAATCAGTAACTGCTGATTCCCATTACCTCTAAATATTTTTCCTTAAAAAAAGTTAGGACTAAATAGTTTCAAAAATAACATTTATAAATCGAGACCGAAAATTTTTAGTCACCAAATCCTTCGGGATCAATGTCTGAGAGATTTGTAGGAAGTAACAACACAACAAGATGGACGAGTAAAAAAGATCCACAGTTAATTTTAATTCAATTTTATTCTCCCTTTTGTCAGGGCAAAAACAAGTAATCTGGTTTATTTTCAACAGAAGGCTACTCGTTCTAACTGGTTAAAATCTTTCTGTACGGGTAGGCTAGGCGAGATGCCAAATCAGCTAAAGTTGCTTCATCCAGAAAAGTTTCTTGACAAATGGATTTGAACCGAAGCTGTTACTCCTAGCTTCGTGTGACACTCAATCATCTCAAAAAGCAAAGTTAGAGAGGGGACGAGATTCTTTACCCTTCATCGACCTTATTTGAAATAATCGGTTAATTTGTTGTCCCCAAGTGCAAAATGTAAAGCTCCTGATTTAAGATGCTAGACTCCAGAAGCTTCCCGAAAATTAGCTGCTGAAGCTTTTTGGTGTTTTTCCAGTTGTAATTTGCTTTTCTTCAATCAATCATTCTTTCCTGTTCAAACATATTTCGTAAACAAAGAATATGTGTCCTCTCAGTCATGCCTGCCATATACAATCACGCTTCTGCATAGTCAAACAATTAAATAACTGAAAAAAAAAAAATTGAAACTCAGAAACTCGAAAAATTATTGTTTTGTCAATACCTTATCGTCACCTTTGTATGCGCCGTTGGTATGAAATAAGTTATTACCAATTTTATTATAAAGACGAAAAATAGTCCGACCTTCTCTCATCAGTTTGGGTTTTAAAAAGAAACAGTACAAAGTAACACCATCACACATAGCCGACCATGAGAGCACTGGCACTGAAGCCAAAACACCAACCATTCTCACGGGTACATCCCGGTTACGAGTACCTTATAATTACCCCTAATTTCGTCATGTGTGGCCCCTTTATTACCCGGCTTAATCAAACTTAAAACGCTTCGTTTACACTCAAATTCCCTATTTAAATCGTAGTACCCACAGCTCCCAACTATGCGTGAACGTCTCGTAGCAGATAAATGCTGCTGTCAGTATTGGATGAACGAATGTAGTACATCTGATGTGCGAGTGCAATGCGCTAATGAGTTGAGGGGAGGGGGTGGTACTAGGGTAAAATGAGGAATGCATGTGTTGTATGACTGTAAGCAGAAGCTTTAGCGAGATCAAGCAACTGGTGACAACCCCTCAGGTTGTTCTACCCCTGTAGTCAGTTCTTGGGAGGATTAACTTGTATTTGGGGCAAATGATATCTTTTGGTTTGATTTCTTATTTTTTCTTGCCAGGCTGATTGGATTTGTGGGTGCATGCTGCCAGTATGACCAAAATCGAACCTAGAAGCCAAGTGAAGCCTTGCCGAAATTTCGCGTCTATAAGTGCGTGCGTCCCAGGTCAGCAACATAGGAGGAAAGTTGGCAAAAGCGAAAAGTGCTAAAAAGCGCTAAAAAGAATACAATCATGGGGCATTGAGACAATGAAGGGTTTATTTAAAAAAAATATATAATGTTCAACGTCTAGAGGCAAACCTATAAGGGACTACTTATCCTCAAAACAAAACATCAACAACAACAAAAACTTCGACAAAAATAAAGAAAAAAAGAAAATGAAAAGAAAGGAGCTTGGCTTGACTTGAAAGTGAAAAAGCGGACAATGATATGGAAGAGAAAGTATAAGAAGAAAAAATACAGAAATACTAGAACAGAACAGAATATAATTTTATTTTTTCAAAAGCAGCTGTCACAGCGTTACCGCCGAATTTGACCTTTTCGTCATACAAAATGATGTATAACATAACGAAGTCTCGGACACTCTTGCCTATTCCCTTAGTTACTTGATTGTACAATGAACACTGATACGACAACCAAGAGATTTTCGCTAACGCTACTGGATTTGTGTATGTCTGGTTCCATGTTTGGCAATTATCTTACAAGTCCTTGTCAGTTACAGACGTTACAGTTGCAGATTCCAGGCTTTTTCCAAACAATGAGCAGAGCCTTGTGGGATGGCTGAGTTTACCTCTTGAAGTGGAACTGAGACAGATTTTACATTCATTCTTATGGGAAGGTTTATCTTTGTTGTTCTTACTCAGCCTACTGTTGCAAAGTGACCAAAGTCATTAGCCACTTCTTTGTTTGATAAATGTCCGAAAACCGAAAATCTATCGTTACATTACTGAAAGAGCTGCAGAAAGATCAATAAATAGATGATAGAAATAATCTAATTTAATTTCACTTTCACAAGGTGATATTGTTGTATGAGAAACACATAAAAGATAGGTATTAAAATACGAAAGAAAACAGATAAAGCGAAAGGTTTTCGAAATAAGTAAGTAAGTAATTTATTTATAACCCGCCATTTTGAAAAAGCGCAGTAAATGAAAGAAAATAAATAAAACACATAAGCACGCAGAAAAAGACAAATGTCTATATAATTTGGCCTTTTTTTTTATCGTTTTTACTGAATTTTCTTTTGTACTTCTATCTGATACTTTTGAATTTTTGATAGAGTAGCTCCTGATGAAATGTGTAAAGGATAGTTATTCATAGCCCAAAGTACTTGTTATTTTGAGACTACTCATCAGTTCTCACGAAAATAAAATAGTTGCATAAACCTAAATCCGAACCAAACTTCACTTTGAAAAGGAGGTAGTTTTCTTAAGCCATATACCCAAGCGACCGGAAAACTGGTAACAAATTTCCGTTATGTCCTCTTTCCCAGTAGACGTTAAAAACTCGGATGTTACTGTTTTGGTTGAGGATCGAAACACAGTCTTGAACGTAGTAAAATCACTTTGAAGTAGCCTGTCGGTCGTGTATCTGAACGTTTGAAAATAACATCCTCTTATCACGCCATCTCCATGTATTTCTCATTATGTGGGCAGGTTTGTCACTGACACCGATTAGCCATAGATGGCATACTAGTCGTCTCAAAGAGACGACGCTTTGACCGACTGATTCCCTCGATGTGGGTTCTGCACTGATACGATTGTCCTATGACTTGTAACGCCATTCGCACACCAACTCACACAACAACACATCAACCGGAGCAATACACTCATAAGTAAGTAAGGTACGAGGGGTTGCCTACTCTCGACTTTAGTGTACAGCAAGCGCTCGGTGCCGGCCCCGGTTCCCACGTGTTCGAACATCAAAATCAGCATGTTCAGAAGCGTTTGAAAGATGAAGCGCCTAATTTATTCCGCCACCGCTTGTTTTGGCCGGTGCCGGCAATGAGTGTATCAGGTGTCGGGGAGTGGCTAGCCCCTCGGTAAGATAGGAATGAGTTACTTACAGCTAACTTTGAAGTCTGGATTTCCGTAGACGGCCTGACAGCATTCGAATGGTTCATTATGGGGGTGGAGGGGGCGCTTCCCCTTCGATCGATACTACCGCATGCTTTGTCATAAGATGTATCTGAAAAAAGGTTTAAACTGAAACAGAGGTAGCGTTCCAGTGAAGTTACTACAAGTTACGATGAATCAATGAATGAATTTATTGCACGAAAAAACCCTTGGGGTCATGGCAACAAAACAAGAAAAAACACAACAAACTACAAAAATCGCTCTATATGGAACAAACCAACGCGGAGGAATCTAGCCACCTTACGGATATCCCCCATATTTGTACTTCCAGTTTTTTCTAATAGCCACTCCTCCCTAGTAATTCCCACCCCAATAATTCGACCCTTAAATCACTCAATCTTTCACATTCACACATAAAGTGGAACACATCCTCATCCACCTTTCCACACATCGGGCAAAAGTAAGGGCCATTCTTTAACCTATTTTTTCCTATAAACCTTCTTTTCTCCCCAATATAAGAGGAAGATGATAAGAGGAGGGGCGAGCGCCGTATTATGGTGGTTATCACGGTCTCTGGAACGAAAATAATAACGACGCGAACATACACTCTTACGGGAGTTCCTGCAGAACCGATAGTTATTATCCAGGGTTGGTTACCAAAAGTAACTTCGTACACCCTGGAACGTAACCCGAAAGTATCTCAAAGTAAACTAATGTAACCCAAAGTAACCCAATGCAATGTACCAACCCTGGGTTATTATCACTTATGATGCTCGCGACCATCATAAGAAAACTGTAACGATCATAACAGTTGTGGAACGAAAATAATAAGTGGGAGGAGCCAATTTACTTATTAGGGCTCTAGAATGGCAATAATAACAAGAGTAGTAACGATCGAAACTAATAACAAGTCGCTGGAACGCTACCAGAATGTAAATTGGACTAAAACACCAATCCGAAGATGAACACGAAAGAAAGGGAATAAGAGGAAAATGAATATTGCGTTAGATGGAATGCTCTATAAAGGACTTTTACCGTGACAAATAAACCAGTAAATATTGAATAAAAATTAGAAGCATAGGACTCCTCGTACGCAAACCAGGGCCCACATGCCGGAGCCTCATGGCAAGCCCGTATCCAGGAATTTATTTTCGGGGGGGGGGGGTTGCCTGCGGGTCGCACAAAAAAGTACAAAAAAGACATAGATCAAAGGGAAAAGCCTATAAAAATGAGTATTTTTGTATGTTTCGGGGGGGGGGGGGGTCAACCGCCTAACCCACACACGGATATGGCCTTGCCTCATGGTGATAACCAAAGATTTTGATTTGACGGGGTAAGAGCGAAAGGGCCTAAGGAACACTTCTGTCTTTCAGTTCACTACTTAAAGGCACAGAAAACTTGACTACGCAACTTTCGGCCATCAAACCGACCTTGGGGGGGGGGAGATAAAGATACAGGGACTTATTGTCGACAAGACCCCCCCCCCCCTCTTTGTTATCTCCAACCCCCTCCTTAGTTTCCCAAAGCTAGCTTGCAGGCCCTTGCCTATATTGACGGTAATTATGCACTATAAAAGTTAGCCTTTGGCCGTGTTGGTTAACACACCGGGGTAATGGCGAAGAGGTCATGCGTTCAATTCCTACTCTCGGCACACAAACCTTTTGCTTTTTTTTCTACTAACTCAAAAGTCGAATTCTCGGAAACTGCCCGGAAACTGCAATGGTCGTGACGAAAATTTTTCTTACTCTCAATATCGATTCAGGGTAAATTCTTGATATGTCAGCTAGCTCCCCTAGTCAAGTTTTCTGTTCCTTTAAAAGAGGATAACAGCGCATAACACAAAGATATGCAATACACAGCCTAGCAAACCCTAGGCTACCACGGTTTGCTAGCGCCTCTGAAGTCTTCGATGATTTCAGAGTGACAAATTTCGCGCAGCTTCAACATTCTTGCAATGTATGCGACACAATTGTTCGGAAAATGCAAATGTTCGCGTTCTTTCTTGCGCGGTACTCCGTTTGTCTCTGCCTGTCTGGCTGTAGCTATACGAACCTGAAGCCTCGCCTGAAGCTGGTTGACTGTTTGTTTGTTTATTGTTTTGTTTGTTTAAGTTTGTATTGTATAGTGTATATTATGGTCTTTGGCTATAACTTAACTTGTAAACAATGTCGTACAACAATCTTCAGCGACATTTAAAACAGATATTCAAAACAAGGAAGTGCAGATATGTATTGCCAAATCATATCATAACAAAAACTAATCCCTTCCTCGCATATTTACTGTATCCTCTATGACCAAGTATGACTTCTACATTTATACAACTGATATAGGAATTACTTCTAATGGTCCTCCTTCTATTCCAAATATCCCTAGGATCTTTTTCTCGCATTTCTAACACGATTAAAAAGTCAACACTGCTAAACGCCTTGGAAAACTCTCAAAGACTATCCTGAACTGACGTTTCGCCGTTATCTATGATAAGATATAGGCTATAAAGACACGACTTCAGATAATAATTTCCATGAATAATCATGAGGGGGGTTCGTGTCTCCCAGAACACGCATCAAGATATAAACGAGAGCATTCCAGACCCAAGCAGCACAGAAAAAAGGCGAACAAATACATCAACAAAAGGTAAGAATAGTAAATTGAGTAAATACCATGTATTAGGATCCCGGGGAGGGGGGGGGGCAAATTTCTAGGTAATGAAATTGCAGATTAGTTAATTGATTCGGAAAACGCACTTTTTAAAGTGATTTATCTTGTTGGCTCATTTTGACGGATTTGTCATTTTTTCCAAAAGCAACCGCGACAGAAATTGCCGAAATGAAAAACTTATTTTCAAAAAAAAAAAAACAGATGACCTTGCCAAGGTGTGAAAATCCTATCGATGCCGCGTCATTTTCAAAAACGTTTCAATTTTGATGAAAAACTAACATAGACAACTAGAAGCTAAGAATCAGTAGCCTATTTATGTGCGCTTTATGCACATAAGAGAGAGAAGCTTCGGCTTAACGTCTTTTTTCTATTAATAAATAAACAAATAAATAATACTTGCGTAGCTAGAAGTATAACAAGAAAACGCCCATCATTCCCACAAAAGAATCGGAATCCGATGTTTAAAATGGCCTGGAACAGACACTGGAATGTCACAAAAACTCTTAATTTCTTTTGCCAATAAATTACGCAAAAAAATTATACAGGCGTTTAAAGTGAGAATTTTATGGACGATCTGGATGAAACGATAATCCCAATTAATGAAAAAATGTTTGCGTGTTAGTCCCTGGAGCAAGTCCCCCTCTACAGTTCGCAGAACCGTGAAATCCGATTCGCACACATGGCAAAACCGCGCTAATTGTGTTATCTCCTGACAAAGGAATTAGGTTTAGCGGCGGTCTTTTTTTTTTGCGTAATCTATTTGCAAAAGAAATTAAGAGTTTTTGCGGCATTCAGCCTTTAGCGCCGGTACTATTTTTCGCGTAATCTGTTTGCAAAAGAAATTAAAGACTTTTTTTGCGAAGTTCTGCCGTCTGTTCTCGGCTAATTTTCCAGACTCCGGGGTTCTATTACGAATGAAAACATCGTAAATTTTCCTATTCACTTGTCAAAGAAACGATTTTTACGAGATTTATGAGCGAGGGTCTCGCACGTCTCGCTGGGAAGAAAGTGTGACTAACCAGGCTTCAGAGAACAGTTGGAGTGAGAAATATTTTAGCCTATAGCAGACAACTGATTCACCAATTCAAAGTTCTCAATATTCGGGTTCAGATCGACCATGCGGTTTAGTTCCTACACTGTAAAAAGTTAGTCCGAGTAAGGGTTAAAGTTAACTGCAGTATTTGCTCCTGGATTAGTCTTATCTCTCTCAAATTAGATTAATCTGAACGTGAGATAAGATTATCTTTTTAGAAACAAGATTAATCCCAGTAGCAAATACTGCAAAATTGTTTTTTTGTACAGTGTATCAGTCCTCTAATAACCACCATTATCAACAATTTAACTAAAACTGGTATATATGTTTAATTTTACTAGGTACTACCTTTCAATTCAAAAAGTGAAAGCTTCCCTATTCTGTTTATTAACATATGAATCTATTTTACTACAGTAGAGGTATATTTATTTGAACAGTTACTTAAATGTGAACACTGCAGTTGTTGGCTAAATGGTAGAATGAAGAATACCTATTCAGGTCTTTTCAGAGGCCCTTAAGCGCCTACTTTGGCAAACTCAAGTTGGAGTACTATTGATAAGGTACTCCGCTTTGATTTATTGTAGCGGATCAAACATTATTATTATTATTATTTATAGTTGACTTTTATAGTCACAGAAAGTGCATCAAAATGGCAAAGCCCGAAGTCAACAAACCATCAAATGAGCATACCTCTACTGTACCTCTGTGTAATCGTTGCTGAGAATGAGTCGAGGGTGGGGGCAAACAGTGACTAATCCGCTTGTAGGGCTGAACTGGTATAATCAATTTTGAAGAAAGCGGTTCTGTGATTGGCGCAGGTGATAAACCTACGTCACTGTCAGGGTTCCCCACCATTGACAACCAAGTGGATTGGCAATGTTACAGAGACCAACCTGAGGCCAACTGAGGTCAAAAGTAGAAAAAAGATAGTTCAGGACGGGGCTGCTCAAAATGCAGAGAGACACGGAGGCAAACCCGGAAACAGGCCGGGTGCAGGAGCCCCTGTACACCTTGCAACACAAATTAGCACCCCCTCGGGTTTCAGCAGGACTAACGTCGCTGAGATGACAGCTTTCCTGATTGGTCAATATAAATCACAAGTATAAAATAAACATCGATGAGATCACAAAACCGCGAGTGATACAAGAACTTTTTTTTTATTAGTGCAATGACTTCACATGAGATGCAAAAACGGTCCCATCTCAATGCTAGCACACATTTAGCACGCGCTCTGGACGCCCAATTCAAAAAAGTAATTACGTCATCAACTAGAAAAATTATTAATCAAAAGTACGACATCGGGTTACCGGAAGTTGAAAGAAGTTAGATGAAAAAAGAGAGGACACTAAGAATGGTAAACGGCTAAACCAAATATGGCTTATAACCTTATTTTTTGTCATAATCAGTAATACTTTTGGGATACTTCAAAGATACTTTGGGATATATCGAGAACATTGGGATACATTTAGATATATTGGGATACATCGAGATGCATTGCATTTGGATACTATGGGGTGCATAGAGATACATCGAAATACACTATGATACTTCGAGATACTTTTGGGATACTTTCAAGCAAGGCCGTATCCAGGTTACGGGGTTGACCCCCCCCCCCCCGTTACATACAAAAATAATCAATTTCATAGGCTTTTCCCTCTTATCTGTGTGTTTATTGTACTTTTTTGTCCGACCAGCAAACACCCCCCCCCCCCCCCGAAATAAATTCCTGGATACGGGCCTGCTTTCAAGGGTGTACGAGCATGCATTTGGTGACCGACCCTGGGACTACGCCCTCAAGAAAAGGATTTTCTTGCGAATTTATTCTTGGCTTACTACAAGCAAGGGTGGCTGTTTATCGTGAACAAATATATTTTTTCCGTTCGCAGAATGTACTATCCTAATCTAACAAAAACAATTAAAATCAGATGAAAACAGCGACTGACTACGTAATGAGTCACACAAACTAGCGTCCAGACACCAACCACAAGAGATAATTCCTTAAATAAACACATTTGAAAATGGATGTCTAGAAAAATATATTCAAATAATGTATAGGCTACAACAGATACGTCAGCTACAATGCTTCATCAGCTAATAGTCATAGTGTAGTCATAGCTGACGTATCCGTTGTATACATTATTTGAATATGTGTTTCAAAGTCCCCCGGGACTTTCCCTGCAGGTGATGCAGACAAATGTTACGCGTTGGTTTTATATTAAACATAATCTAATCTAATAACATAATCTAATAAAAGTCAGCTTGGGCTCAAGGAATGCTTGTCTATGAAAAGTATAGGCTACGATAGGATACCACCTCCTCTATAGCCTACTGGCGGTTCACCGCAAGCATAGACTGCATGGACCGCTGATTATACTGAACAAACAACTTCAAGTTTTTTTTTATTTTAGTTCAAGTTTTTTATTGTAGTTCAACCTATGAGGGTATATTCGCGCGAAAGTCCACATAACTACTTACCTATTAAAGGAAAAAAAGAAAAAAGAAATCCAATCTCTCTCACTCATCAATACTCAACTCCCCCCCTCCCTACTCTTCCCTCCGTGTTATTTTTTGTTATTTTTTTTCGCTCTTGTATTAAAATAATTAGTTGTAAATATTCAGTTTTTAAATAAGATTGTAATCAAGTTTAATGAGGGTTGTAAGTTCAAGTTCAGTAAGGGTCAATGTAAATATTAAGTAGTTTCTGCAATATTTAAATATGTAAAATGTAAATAAGTGCCTGTGCTTTAGCGTAACTTGTGATTTGGATTTTAGTTAGTATCCAGACTTTGTAGCGAATAGTAAAAATAAAGTAGTAAAATAAAGTCTTAAAAACTGAACTAAAAACAAATAAGATGAAAATAGCCGTTGACATGTAGCCTACACTCACAGAAACACGTAGTTCTCCACTCTCCAGCCAGCAACCAGCGCCGATAATTCGTTAAAAAAATGGTCTCGTTCAACTCGAATGATATTTCTCGTCAATTTATATGGCCGGCAAGATTCCAACAATCATGGGCCAATCAAAAAAATAAAACCGTGAGGTAGTTCAGGCGTGGAAGACAGATGACTCAATGGGTAACACGCACTTTCCGGATTAAAGGTGGGTTACAGCCGGAAACACTTGCGTTGTGGGCGAGCAGGATCCAATTTGAATTTTAATTTAAGAGATATGAGTCACGCTTCTATACCGTGTTGACAAACATAGCTACATACAAAGGAGAAGCTCTGAAAATCAATATAGTCAAGGAAATAAATATAATCAATCAGTAAATCAAACAATTTATTTACTTCGTAATATTACACATCATATATCAAAATTACATTAAAATAGGACTATTCTTTAACAGATATATCCAATTATTTCATCCATTCCGTGGCTCGGGGCATAATACAGTCGGTGAATAAAATGTATGTCTATTCATCTTTATTATCATTGTCACTAGGACACCCAATCCTCTCTAAAACTTAGAATTCCTTCGTAGCTCTCCTTTGAGAAAAGGATAAAACGAGTTGCAGTTAAAATACATCAGAATGACCCTAGAAAATCAAATTAGGAAAAATACGAATAAAGCTGGCAGATTTAAAAGGGACCATATTTCTTTGAAACTACTGTACTTGTACCTGCTGTCCTACTGTACCGTAAACTACAATCCTTTCAGCTTTGGTCTAGTTTCTTACGTCTAATCCCATGCGGTACGTACCAATTCATTCGTGAAGTCTAAAAGCATTCCGAATTCTTGACGTTGCAAGCTAAAAAGCTATCTAATTGCCAAAGTGATTTATTTCCCCCTTGATCCCTTTAATTGTCGCACGACTTTCAACCCAGCTTTTCGAAACATCCTCGCTACCAAATGCACCTACCCGAACTTCGATACGGTATTTATTGCACCCCCCACATTGTATACCATTCCTTTTAAACGAAACGAAGTACTTCAAGGGATAGGGAACTTCTGGTAATATGGGTCTCGTGATCTTTCGTGCATGACTAGAGACTCCGAGGGCATTTCACTGCAATGTTCTTCTGACTCAGTAGGTTTCTCTCAGAGCCGGTAGATGGTATCTACGTTTAGTGCAGAAGCAGGGTAGTGGCACGAACAATGACACGCAAGTCATGCAACCACGAGTGATATTTCGAAAATCATGAGCAAATGCTTAAATCCGGAGAATTTGGCTCAAAGTCGACTGAACTTAATCGTGAAGAGTGACGTGCAACCACGGGTGATGTTTGAAAAATCATGGACCCCTGCTAAAAGCCGCAAAATATGGCTCGAAGCTCATGGCCAACTTGCAACGCAGACTTTTCCGCAAGAACAGATATCTTCTTTACAACAAAAGATCCAATGCCTGGCTCTATATTTTCAAACCCTTGGATGCAAAGCGTCGAACCCCTTACATAACTGGCAGTAATATGTATGTGTACTAACTCTGCCGCAGGTATAAGTGCAGCGCGAATAAGAAACCTCCCATAATTATACTATGTCCACTGCTACACTGGACTGGCAGAGCTTGACACTCTTGACGAAAGGGACAATCGAGATCACTAAAAAACTTGCTCTTCACTTAACAGAAATCAGGTATGAAACAAACTCTAGAGAAGCTACTTTGAATACTTCTGGTAAGCACCAGTAGCTGTATAATTTCTTTCTAACTCATTCATTAGTGAATTGTCAGTTCAGCACATTACGAAAGATCCATCCGTCAATGAAGAAGGGAACGAAAAGGTCCACAACTTGCAACAGAGGAAGATTCCTAACGTAACAAACGAGTTTGAATAAAAGCGTATATCTCAGAACTCAGTAAACAACAGGGAAACAACTGCGACTCTGATGTTGCGGACATCCCACCGGATTGTCCCGGTCGGATTTTCTTTAACTTCGTCATCACAAAGTTGTGCAAATTTCAAGTTTCCCTTATGGAAATGGGGTTGATGCCGAAAATCATGGCCGGAATTTGATTCCGCAATCGACCGAATCTGGTCGTCGGTCCAAACCATGGTAGTAGCGAATGACCAAATTTCGAATGACCGAAGGCAGGAAAAACACCATCAACATTTCATTTTCTCCACTGGCGCTTGTACCCTGCTTGCCAAGTCCAACAGCCTATATACCAGAACTCAGGAAACAATTGCCACTCTGATGCTGCGGATATAACACCGGATTGTCCCGGTCAGATTTGTGATTCATCATCACAAATTTGTACAAATTTCAAGTTTCCCTTATGGAAATGAGGTTGATGCCGAAAATCCTGGCCGGAATTCGATTCTGGTCGTCAGTCAAAACCATGGTAGTAGCGAATGCAATCAAAATTGCATTTTCTCCACTGACGCCTGTAGCCTGCTTGATATGTTGAACAGGAAATACCAGCAGGATGTATATTGGTCATCGACTGGACATGGGTGTGACCGAAAGACCAATGGCTTTAGAGATAATTTTAACAAGACTTTAACGACTTCTTCATTTGCCAAGCAAGTCAGCTTGAAGACATCACTGATGAACGGCACTTCCTTATCGCGAACTGCAATCGTGAAGTTTATCGATCATTGCATTCAAGGACGGTCAGGCTGCATTCTAAGATTTACGGTCCAGATTCTATTTTCTTGTAGATAAGGGAAACTTTGACATCTTGTACTGAAATGCACGAAAATTAGACGAGTTGTCTTACTAGATAAAAGCGAAGGGGTTCCAGTAGTTGCCTCCAACAGATTTTCCCCTCCAGCCTGATCTCCACCTTCATTCAACAAAGCAAACCCAAACTTTTTCCCTACATGGCCTTGAGTTCTTTCCCGTTCGAAATGATGACATCTGTCAGGCCTCTTGTCAAAACGCTGACGCTTTCTTCTCGCCAACGCACCTTCATGATACTGCATTGTCTTGAAAATAATACTTCAAAACTAATCATCTCTCATTGTATCTGTCGACAAGGTCACGTCAGCCCGTAAAAACCGTAGTGATCGAGAACTTATCCAGCAAAAAAAAGGTTTTACTATCAATGGCCGGTCGAAGATCCATTGACTGGAGCGAAAACAACAAGACCTAAGGTTTCGATGGGATCCCAAAAGTCTAATATTTGATCCAGACAACTGGGTCTTGTCTTCGCCAGATCCAGTCTTCGCCAGGCTAATCATTAGAGAAAACCAAGTTCAGATATACCTCTATAAGCCATATCTATTTTGACGATACTGACCGAAACTTCCTGCTTTACTTCTGCCAAATATCCAGTTTCGGACGAATTCCGAGCGAACTACTTGTCCAGCAAAAAACAAAAATTCAGAATCGAATTCAGCGTACGGTATCTCCTAAAGATTAGATAAAGAACATCTAATCAATTTAAAATAAAACTTGAGCTTCTAAAAAAATAACTGTTACAACCGGATTCCGGACAAATTATATGTCCAGTTAAAAAATGATTGTCATATACAGGCTCAGCGTCTCTTCTTACCCCTATAATCAAACTTCAAGTCAAACTTATTACTTTTAAAAAAAATTCCGGTTTTGGCCGTATTCTGGGTGAATTAGTTGTGCGGGTAGAAAATATTTTTCACATAAGTGTTCAGCATGTCTGCCTACCCGTAAATCGAACATTGAACCAACTTCAAATCAAACTTTTATTTTTAACCAGCTTTCCGTTCTTTGCTGGATTCCGGACAAACTACTCGTCCGGCGAGAAAATGGTTATCACCATCGTGTTCAGCATGTCTTCTTTCCCCTAAATCAAACATTTAATCAACTTCAAATGAAACTTTTACTTTTAACCAACTTTCCGTTTTTTGCCGGATTCCGGGCGAACTACTTGTCGGACGAGAAAATGTTTTGCATATTCGTGTTCAGCATGTCTTCTTACTTCACAATCGACTATCACATTAGATGTTTCAAAATATTTTGTTTGACCCTTAATTTGACCCCCCCCCCCCTAAATGTAGGGCTACAGAGCCCATTTATGAATTAACCTTACCCTTGACCCAGAGAGTCCTCACACCAAGCTTCATCAAAATATCTCATTCCCTTCGAGAGTTATCGTGCTAACAGACGAACAGACGGACAACTTTTACGATGTCATAGGTATCCCTCCACTTACGTTTTGGATCCCAATAAGTACCGTCCTGTCAAGAAAAGGTTAGCTGGATCCTAGTGGGTTGCTAGTGAACCTTTAAGCACCAGTCACAAATTGCCTTAGTCTGGC
The DNA here is from genome assembly GCA_023053575.1 of Branchinecta lynchi. NCBI lineage: Eukaryota > Metazoa > Arthropoda > Branchiopoda > Anostraca > Branchinectidae > Branchinecta > Branchinecta lynchi. The sequence continues at coordinate 19,161,732 of JAKZAP010000018.1, forward strand.
TTCGGCAAAAAGTTAGAAATTGTCGATCTCTAATCTGGAGCCAAAGGATTCCACGTTGGGAGTTCACTTCTTAGACTGGGACCAAAATTAAGACTGAGATCGTCTGCGAAGGGGGAGAATGAGGCTTAATTTTGGATGTCACTATCAAGCTTATAGTCGTTCGATCATATCCTGGTAGTCTGCACATGCTATTTACTATTTAAACCTGGGCCTTAAAAAACAAAAGAAGTCGGTTCTAACTAGATATTCCTCTTCCTGTGCCAACGACAAGCTCGGGCGTTTAATCAACGAATGCATCCCTAAGTGATTCTAGTACCATTAGGAAAGGCATGTAATATAAGGCTAATTACTAGTACAGTCATAAGCACCAAGAACGAGAACGTGAGCGAGATTCGGTAGCGACTTCTTTGATTTAGTGCGCATAGTATGCGAAAGGCGACCACGAGGAAGTCTTGAAGGCAACTGCTAATGATTTTGGCTGAACAAATGACCGCCAAAGACGGAAATTACAGGGAATTTGAAACAACGGCGATGTTGTCACAGCTGCGCAAAAATGAACGTCTTGGCTCGTGCTGATGATAAGGGGCCTAATGTATTTGGTCACTGACGCCAAGGTCCCAGAAGAAGAGTTCTTTGTGATGGAGAGGAAGCTAGAGAGTTTTTTTTTTGGATTCGACGATAAGACTGACATTGATCATTTCTTCATGACGCTATGCCTAGCCAGTGCCAAGACCATAAACCCCGAACCGTTTGCTGAACAGCAGCGTATCTGGTAGTGGCCTCATTCGTTCAGCGACAACGGATCTCAGAGCGAAATCAAGGAGTAAATATGAACTGTTCGCCCAAGCTCATAAACGATAGATAGATGGCCGGGAGGGTACGTCTTTTTTGCTGTTAACTGATCTTGTAGGCCGAGGCAGGTACGAAGGAACCAAATATAGTCGTAAGGAAGAATCAAGACGATCAAGAAGTCAAGAGACCAGAAATGCCTTCGGTCAATAATTTGTTTCAAGGGAAGAGAAGGACTGCAAGTCAAAGGTCTCCGAAGAAGAAACCAGTTCAGGTTGAGTTCAATTAACGGTCCTTTACTGTGCATGCTAATTAACTTGAGGGGCATACGCTATCGCGATCGGTTTCTCTTCGAAACTGGTCAGACGTAAAAACCCCGCGAAGCATTTATCCCGGATCTCAACTGCGTCCTTCATGTGTCGAAAAACCCTTTTCAGTCATACCTGAATGCTCTTCGTCGCTCGACTCGGCCTGTTTTTTCTTCGTCAAGGCGACGTAAAACGTTGCACCTTTCCTCACTTCGCTCATGGTTCGCCGTGGAGTACGACGTTCTGAGAGCTCGTTTTCTACCGTTTTCTTTTCTAACGTCGACTTGAGTCGAAAGAGGGACGGCTTTTTCTTCGCATCGTCCGCAGGTCGCTTGACTGTGCTTGCATCACTGCCGAGGGACGTCTGGGATTCTGCTGGAGTGACTGTCTTTTTCTTCAACAAATCAAAAGTGCGACGCAGGCTGAGCGGCGAGGTCAATGCAGACCTCAATCCTCGTTTCTCACTAAATGCACCCAAATGCACTTCACTCTCCGAGCTTCTCAACGAGGCTGAATCCGACGGACTTCGAATAACTCGGAAATGCTCACTAAGTATACTCGTGGATTTCGAAGCCACTTCGTACTTCATATTGACTTTGTCAACGTTTCGCACTCGGTTCCACATCAACTTTGATCGGGAACCACTTCGTTCCAACTGCTTTCCATCAAGGCCGGCACTAGACTGAACCTTCTCCAGAGAGGCGCTGGCATAAGGGGATCCACTCATCATTGGGGATTTTCTGGGGTTCCTCTTACAGGTGAATTATTCCAACTGCCGGAATGGAGAGGTCAATAGGTCACTTCCTCTTCTTTCTTCCGTACAAGATTGAGTCTCTAGCTCTCAAACTGTCTGTATCTAATTCTGCTTCAACAGACCACCCACACTTACATTCATGAAAGAGCTTTACCAGCAGAATTAGCTCTCAAACAATGCAAGCGGCTGAACTAAGCTGAAATTCGATCTTGCAGAAAATGAGATTTATCTCTATGCACCATTTTCACGATCGTTAAACTTTCCGAGTCCGAACAAAATGCTTTAAACCGAAACAGAATTCTTTACAGTTTCAAAAGCACATGACAGTGTCTCTTCTCGAGTTCACGCACACTAGATCACGACTGCCAACCTTAGCGAGAGAATATGCTGTATGTCACCACCCATACACACAGGCTTTCCCACCAGTTCGGTTACTTTTTTGAGAGTTTTAAGACTTGTCTGTGGGTCACACGGTATAAACGAGGCAAAAAAACAAGTTGCCTTTCACACAACTACTAAATTTGCTAAACACTATCATGGATCAACAAACATCGTATCTCCGGCCATAACTAACCATGGTAACGCAGAATTCAAACAGGTACGCGACGACTGCCTTCAAGCGCTTACTCACTACACAATGGTCATCGAGGACTGATAAGACCTCCACCATGACAACCAGGAAAAGAAGGAGGATGTCTGACCCAAAACTTGTCCGACTGAGGTGATTAGGTTGCATTGTCACAAGAGAGAATAACGCTAACGCTGAAACGACGGATGTGACAGCTGACCCACACAACTGGGACGAACTGCCTGACACCCTTCCCTCCACATCACTTGATCAGAACAGCGCAGGGCAGCAGCAGAAAAGTACAGACAATGTCCAATTTCTTTCTACTCAAAGCGGCCAATCTCTTCAAAGAAGGTAGGAATTTTTGGGAGAGAGGTGTGAGGTGAAAAAGCGATTGTTTACAATTTGCTTTATCTCCGCTTATTTGTTCACGAGATTTGAAAGTGCCGATGGATGTTCGTTTTCTGGAAATTGGTGGACGGTTTGGAAAACGGAAAAGGTGCTCCGCTGAAGTTTTAGAATGTCAACATAGGGTGCACGCGGCGCAAAGAAAGTCGGAGGCAGTTGTGAATTTAAATCGAGTCTTAGGAAAACAACAACATACAGGGTCCTGCCTGGAACAAGACTAATCGCCGGTTGCACACAAAGTTAAAGTTAAAGCTACACTTGTTGCAGCTGAGAAAGAGTACCAAGTTTCGTTAGAAATACAAAAGAGGTCATTTTTTTCCACAAGGAAGTAAACTGATTCTGTCTCCGAATCCAGATAAATGATCAGTCCTACCGAGTATTATATTTTCTGTCTGTAATAGTTCTTAGGCGATTATAAATTTTCATAATTAGTGTATTTCTACTCTAAAGAAGGAAACAGATATACGGAATAATAATAACTGACATCGGGTTAAAACGAAGATATTGAGGTCGGACTTTCTCAGCGATTTTCAGTTTAGAGCAGAGACGTTACCGCATCGTGGGACGTTGCCTTCAACTCTTGTTGAACCAAGAACATATCATAATCATAATATATATCATAATATAAACAAATTTTGATATTGTCGTTTGCAAACAAATGAAAGTAAATGTCTCAGTTACAGCCGAATTTCAGAAAAGAAAGGCAAAACTGGAGCCTGCAAAACCGCAGATTGGTAATATAAGGAACCATCAAATGATTTAATTGTTATAATTATCCCACGGCCTTCGCAAGATGAAAGGTGCTGAAAGACGTAAAAACTTTCTAAAGGGTTCTGAGGCCAACCACAAGAAGAATCACAACGTTCGCTAAAATCAGCAACTCCAGAACATCACTTGGGTTAGCTGACGTATCCGTTTCGCACTGTCAATCACAATTCGCCTGTCAGCTTGGGCTGAAGGAATATTTTGGGCACTTAGGTTGCACCTTTAGGACCCTATCTCTCAAAGGTTCACGAAAGATGGTATTAAAGGACCCCTCGCACTATTTACTCTTCAACTTACAGTATTTTAAAATATTTGAATACTTTAAAACTAGGCTGTTCTTTCAACAAATAACCCAAAATTTTGGCCATTTCCGATATCCGTTGACTTATGGCGAAAACAGGGAAAAAATTTACAGAACCTTTTTTTCGGATGGAAAAACTTCTCGCAGACAACCGTCGACAGCGTGATTCACATCGAAGGTAGCAACACACGGCAACTGATGAAATCAGCGTGGTTTGTTGGAGGGGTTAGAATGTACCGTACGAAATTGGGGTCCCCGGTATAGAAATTTATGAAGTGATAATGGAACTAGGTTGCGTTATTATTATAGGTAAGACAGGTCCTTTAAGACAACATTAAACAATAAAGAGTCGTGTAACCAGGGGGGCGTAAAGAGTTAAGCCGACGGAAGCTTTTACCAAAATGACAAATAGGTTCCAACAACCTGCTACCGCCGGGAGAATTAATTTGAGTCCTCCAACGCAAGAAACCTTCCTGGGAAACTTTTGGGAATACTCCTTCTTCAGGGACTAAGCAAACTTCCATGGCAACGTGAATACAACACTACAAAAACTTCAGCTTCGCCGCCAGAGCTAGAACTAACGAGTTAGCCAAGAATCGTGCTTTTTGTCCCAAATACCGAAGTTCCAAAGGTTGCTTACGAGAGAGAACTGCTAAGTGGACAGAGGCTACTTCATTCTCCAAAAGAACATCCTGGCCCGCGAGTTCAACCCGATGAAAAAATTTATCTCAAATAGTACTATGAAGTAGTACGAAAAAGTAGCATGCGGTACTAACGATGCTACTACATGCTTCTACTTCAAGACTACCGTGTAACTGCATACTACTATTAGCAAGACGGATGCTACTATGGCAAGACAGGATGCTACTGGATACTACTACATAAGATTGGACCAGTCTGAGGCAGATTAAATGATAGTATTCTTTGCTATTACATAGTATTACATGCAACGTTTTCGTACTACTACGCAAGCTACAAAATTTGTATCCCAGACCGAATCGCATATTTTGTTGCAACGTTCGTACATCAATATTTACGAATGTTAGATATTAGTAAAGCTTGTTTGGCAATGTCGTCCATATGTGTGGGTGTAAAACGTTGCCAAATAAGGGGAAATGTAACATTACATGAAAGTAGTCATTAAAAGTGTGATGTTTTTTGTGTATGGTATAAACCTATACACACAAAATGCATACGTCTATGGCACAAAATGGCGATAAGCGAGACACATGGCCTATGGATAGTGTGTTTTGAATACAAGTTGGTAGGCCGTTGAGAAATAGATAGTGCACAGTTTGGCATTGGCGGGGTTCCATAGAACTAGCCTAAGAAGAACCCAGCTGTAAAAGAATCCTTGACAAATCTCGGTACAGGGACATGTTAGTATAATTTTCATCTCGAAGTATCCACTTTCAGCCGAAGCTAAGAGCAAAGGGTTCCGGCATCTGCGCTATGAGAGCATTAACCAGCCATGAGTGTTAGCCTTTGATAGACCAGCTAGATCCCCAACCCCTTAGGTACAGGTTCACAAGCATGCCCAGCCGGCTACCTATCACGAGACAAGTTTTCACGAGACAAAAGTTTCTAGACAAATTTTCGCGAGACAAGTCAGTCATTTGGCAATTTTTCACAGACAAATTACCAGGAGACAAATTATCACGAGGCAAACCTTGCTCAAGACGAACTTCCGTGAGACAAATCCGGCATAAAGCCTTCCTATAAATTTCAGCGACTGAATTTTGTTCTATTTACACACAGCCACAAAACTAAGTAGCCACTAGTACACTGCAGTCCCTCCTCTTGCAGTTTTACCATTTCGAACTGGATTTGGGTTGACATTCTGTTTCCAAAATCAAAACTGACTACTATCCTAACATGCACCCTCTACTATATAAACAGTAGCTCACTCTAAGCTGATTGTCTTCCTCCTACTTTTTTTTAATCCCAGTTGTCTCGTGGAAGGGTTACCTAATGAATAATTGCCTCTCGAAGATTTGTCTAACGATCTGATTGCCTCGTGTGGATTTGCCTAGTGACACTCGTCAAAAGCCGATTGTCTCGTGAAAATTTGTCTTGTGATGCGCTCCCGCCCAGCCAAGCACATATGCCTTGGCTTTGCCAGGCACCAAGTTATAGAGTCTAGAACTCCATATTTTGCCCCAAATCAGTGCCTAGGCCTGTGTGTGAACGAATCATAAGCACGTGTCTAGACATGCTTATGAACGAGAATCAGCAAAAAATAAGAGACTGGCAGGATATGTTTCGAGTACCACCAGCACACCCTCCATCCACCCGACTTGCTAGATAGCCTGACCTACGTCACTGCGACCAAGCGGAAGAAATAGATAACATCAAAGAGATGCGGATCTCTAGCAACGTTATTTGTTTTCTATCGGAAACTAGAAAGAAAACTGAGGTCATATATAAAGGTCACAAAGAGTTCGAGGAGAAAGTCTGTATAAGCTGGAGATAAAATGATATCTCACGCAAGAGATGTGAGCAAAGCAAATCCGGACCTGACCTCTGGCGTTATAATGGGGAAATGACAGAGACGGTGAAGGAAAAGGACATACACTGTAAAAAGTTTCTCCGAATTTGATACAGGGATTAATCTTAACTCTGAGACAAGATTAATCCCAGTAACAAATACTGCAAGATTTTTTTTTTAGTGTGTAGAGGCCAGATTGAGTCTTCAGTCCACTATTGGATTCGCATTACTTTACTGCTGTTACAACAGTACAAACTTATCACAAATATAACATTAGAGGAAAAAAGCGATACGCTCTACTGAAGGCAGAAACAGATCTAACATAAGCCGAACCTGACCTGATAGCTGATAGCTGGCAAAATGAGGCAATGAAGGACACTTGAAGGACAACGGCTAAGATGGTGAGAAAATAGCGATAAATAAAAGTACAAGGCAGTTCAATTCTTTCGCCAGCTGTTGGATTCGTAGCATTGTTCCTAAACATGTCATAAAAAGAACACCACAAGGCAAATCTGATAGGCTGGATCGACGGAGGCATTCTGCACCTATATACAGCTGGATATCCTGTAGGTCTAATGCAGTAAATCCGCGCAGGTTTAAAGCAGATTTTGAGTCATAACACACGCGTGGACTTGTAATCCTTGGTATAACCCTCAATCTGACAAATGGAAGAGACATCACCAGCCCATTATGGTTTGACAGAAACCAAGGAAGACCTTAGTTCGTTTTTCAGATACCATGGTATATGATACCACGGTCTAAAGTCGTTTTCGTAGTTACCGTGGTATCTGGTACCAAGGTCAAAAGGAGTTTTTGCTGTTATCGTGGTATCTGGGCAGTTATCGTGGTAACTGATATTCAAATACCACGGACCGACCGTGGTAACTGATCGTGTTATCTGAAAAAGTCATTTCACTTTCATCAATTTTTGCCAAATTGGTGGGAAAGAAGTTTGACATTTAGTGATTTGACTGAATATCAGTTTTTCTTTTGGGATGACTTTTAAAAGCGCGATTTCGGCAACTATCGCTTTTGCAGAGCAACCGTCTATAAAATACCATGGTTACTGCAAAAACGACTAATTGGACATCCAGTTACCGCGGTGACAGATACCATGGTATCTGCAAAAACATAACTCTTGGGTTGTCGATAACTGGTGAGCGACACATTCGTACGCTGACAGACATGGCTCCATTTCCGACTTTCCAGATCTTACCATAACACAATTTCAAGACGGATGGAACAAACCTTGTCTGACACTTCAAAGCATAGCGATAGGTTTAATCATCCATGTAGCTCTTTGTCAACCACACTGACCCATTGTGTATCACAACCCTTTCGGAGTGAGATGATTCCATACAGAATACATATTACGGTATTATATCTCAGTACTTCAAAATTCCATTGTGTCTTTCAATTCACCGGAACCGTGTGGGACTGAATTTCGTAGTGTGACTAATTAAAACGGCTTGTGTGTGGTGTAAATCAATAATGTAAACGGGGTAGTGTTGCAGTATCGAGGCTATTAAAAAATTACTTGAAATTCAGTGAGTGTAGCGTGCTGTTAACAGTTCACAGATGGCTACCAAATAAACATGAGCACTGAGAGTAGACTTTTTGGACACAAATATTCAAAAATATTTTATGTATAATGTTAATGTTTTGTTGCCGGCCGAAGAGATGGCCGTTTTAGAGAAAAAAATAAATAGCAGAAAAAAATAAAATTACCTAAAATTGTCACCTTTAACGTATTCAAGAATTAACTCTGTTATTTGTCTCCCATCATAAATTTTTCTGGATTTAAACTACGAGCAGAACAACAAGTTCCATTTCCAGCTTGAGCCTGAAGAGGACCCTTGCCAAGAAGGGCCGAAGTATACCTCTATTCAAATTTAGCAGACATATCCGATTTGAATTGTCAAACATAGTCGAACATCGAGAATGCGGCCCCTACGCCATCTACGGGAAATATATGACCCAGTTGCCCGCTAGTTGTGACTAGGCAAAACTTCTGATTCTGAAGCAACTAAAAAGGAAGAGTAGACCATTAACATTTTAAATGCATATTTTTATTTGAGTGAGCAAACCTTATTATCGTTTCAAACTATGGGGTGTGACCACTACAGATTTTCGAAACTTCGTAGTGGACATTGACGCTGGAATATAAATTAAGAAACTTCCAACCGGGAAACTTGGTGAACAACCCTACAAAAAATCAAAATGTACGGGAATGAGCGTCAATAGGACAGAAGTCAAAGGTTGAAATCCCGCTTGGAAAGCACTGTTTATTTTACAGGTAGGACTTAACTTTTGCCTTGAATAACTAACATTACGACAATGAGTGCGATTTTCAGCTTGGTAGGGTAACCGCAGATCTCCCAAAAGGGCCATCGAACGCCGGATGCAACGGTCAATGGACTAAAAACCGCAGAAAAAGTAAGACCATTTCGACAAAACTGACTATTGAAAGAGTATGGCAAGAAAAGCCTCAAAAATCCTAGTGTTCGCGGTTGCTCGGCGAGGGAAAAAATCGTAACAATCCTTCAAATGATAACTGTCAAAACATTCCACCCCTTAAATCCAAGAAAACCCCTCTAGAACAGTTTTGCAAACGGGGTTTAAAAACAGCATGAACTGCAGTATTACATTGTCAGGAATTTCAACAGACAACACATATTTGCGCATCCTTGTGTTAATATTACGTCGGATGCCGGGGATTATGTTAGGACCCTCTAAAGCACATCTAGCACTATTTACTGTTTATGTGTATGCTTATCTTCAAAACTATTTGAATACTGTGAAACCAGGCACTACTTCTAAAAATTTATCCAAGGCTTTGGCTGTTCTAAGCCTTTCCCAGGAGTTTAGCGAGTTTAGAATGTAACATATGAAATTTGGGTCTCCAGGTTTAAAGGACCTGTCTTACCTATAATACTAACGCAACCTACTTCCACAATCACTCCATATTTTCTAAACACAAAGACCCCAATTTCGCATGGTATATCCAAACCCCTCTATCAAAACCACGCTGATTTTCTTACTTGCCATGTTTTGCTACCTTCGATGCGTATCACGCTGGCGACGGTTGTCTGCGAGAAGTTTTTCCATCAGAAAAACCAGTTATGTAAATTGTTTCCCTGTTTTTGCTATAAGTCAACGGGTCTTGGAAAAGGCTTAAAACAACCGAAACCATGGGTTATTTTTTGAAGGCACAGCCTAGTCTTAAATTATTCAAATATTAAATACTGTAAGTTGAAGAGTAAATAGTGCGAGGGGTCCTTTAAGAATTAATGGATGCACTTCGGAAATACGTTGCATTGGCACTATACGTACGACGAGTCCCTTAAAGGACCTGTCTTTCCTATAATACTAATGCATCCTACTTCTATAATCACTCCATATATTTCTAAATCCGGAGGCCCCAATTTCGTACGGTACATTTTAACCCCTCTAATAAAACTACGCTAATTTTCTCACTTTCCGTGTTTTGCTACCTTCGATGTGTACCACGCTGTCGACGATTGTCTGCGATAAGTTTTTCCGTCAGAAAAACCGGTTATGTAAATTGTTTCCCTGTTTTCACTACAAGTCAACGGGTCTCGGAAAAGGCTTAAAACAGCCAAAACCGTGGGTTATTTTTTGAAAGAACAGCATTGTTTAAAAGTATTATATTTTAAAATACTGAAGTTGAAGAGTAAATGGTGCGAGGGGTCCTTTAAGTCTCATGTTTCGAGACAAAAATTATATCATGCCCTTTTTAAGTGTTAATGTTTCGCAAAACGATACTTTTAAAAGGTTCACAATAGATAAATTCTCAAAACGCTAAAAACGAGGATGTTTAGGACGGGTTTAATTATTTCCCATTTTCGTTAAGTATTAGTGGATAGTTCAATTTCAAGACAGGCTCACGTTATCGTGTCATACAAGTTTAAAAATAAATGCATCTCACCAGAAAGGGACCTGGAAAAGAATGATAACAAATGAACACAAATCCAAATTAAAACAAAAATTTCTCTGCCCTTCATTCGACCAATGACTTCACATCCCGGCTACAGACAACCCCTCACGTTCGCTCAGTGTAACCCCTGAGGGGAGGGGGGTGTATTTACTACAGGTCTAATAATAAATCCATATCCTACCGAAATAATCAGAACAATTTTAGGTTTAATATTTTTACAAAAAACGCTTAACACAGAAAAGCGCTGTCGAGAACGAGACAAAGGACGGAAACTCGTCTAGTGTAACTTTTTAGTAATAAAATGGCTACTAGAGGACTATACCGTAGCCTACATAGTACAATGTTTTTTAGCCCATTTCAATCGCGTCTTTTCACAAAGCCACAAACAGTTTAAAATATTTTCTGGTTACATAGTTCTTTTGTTTACCGCTAACAATTCCTTTATCTATATATAATTATCAATATACAATTATGTTCAGTCATTATCAGACACCCAACAGAGCGTGTGTGGGAGGGGATGCTGTGCTACACAAAAGCTTGTGTAACTAATTTCTGGTCAATATGAATCACTTAAGTTTATGCAAAGCCGGCACCATAGTCGATTCGGAATGGGGATTAGGTCTCATCTCTCTCGAACTGAAATTTAGTGCTTCAATTACCAGAACAAACAATACACGAATGGGGGTGATATTTACTACGGGGCTTAAAAGGGTTAACCGCTTTCCATCCCCACTCCCTCACGGGTATTCTTTAATCCGGATGCGCTAGAAGTATCACCTGTCGCGATAATTCTGTATACACAATGAGGGGTTGGTGTATTTCTGTACCATGGTGTCTCATTTCCTTGCGATATAACGTAAGACATGTAAAAGATGCAGGCGGTCCTAATGATTTTACTGATCGTATTACAGACGCGGCGACAACCAGTAAAAACATACTATGATCATTTGTTGGAATAAGGTCAACTAGGGCAATCGATTCAACATGCGGGAAAACCATCATATGGAAAGAAAAATCATTTTCAAGAATCGAAACCTCGATCGGAACTGGCTTCTTGAAACTGGCATTGCTGTTTTAAACTGTGCCTGTAACGTGTATGCGTCCTGGTAATAAATGCTCTAAGTAACTGTTGTGAAACACACGTACAAGTTTATGGGAATCATTTACATAATTACTAAAATGGACTAGGACTTATCTTGACACTACGCTTATGCAGATATTCTGTTGAGTTACCCCATTCAATGCAGCCCTTAAAGCTTCAGCGACCTAATGAGCTATTTCTCGACTCCACCCCTCCCCCTAGTAGATCTGCTTTCATCCGAAACCTTTTATGATAAAAAATCCTTTATCTCGAAGTTAGCGGTCTTCGACCATTTTTCACGGTGATCGTGAGATTGCCAGTGTTTCCAAGTTGTTACTCGAATTTTTACGTTGCCGCTACGTATGTTTCAAAGAACTTTGCCGTTGGTGCGTGGCAATATTCAAAATATCGAAGTGCTGTATCTAGTTGGCTCTGTAGACGAGAGGCGACGTAAATCAACAACAACAGTTGGCTTTGTAAGTAAGTATGTAATTTATTTATGACCAGCCATTTTGAAAAGGCGGAGTGTTTTGAGTGTGCTTCCACTTCTACTTATTTTGGCAGTAGGATACTTATTTTCAGCCTTTTCTACTTACCAAATTTTGTATTTACTTACCTAGACTACTTATTTTTTGGGTCTACTACTTATTATCTCAACATTTAATCTTTATTCAAAAGCTCTATTTTTGTCTCCAGTTCTCTCTATTATAGCTGAAAAGCAGGTTGATTTTCAAAAAAATTTTGCAGGTCATGGTTTGACATAAATCGGCTTTGTCACTATTGGCATTCAGAGTAGATGCACAAGTGAAGAAAAACACTATGATTTCACGGTTAGCCCTTGCTTTCATTTGGGATGCTTTGGAAAGGGGAAACTGGATGCTTGGGAAACTGCAACGGGTTTCATAATATTCTCTATTAGAAGGTGCCTTTTTATCTGGTTTTAGGCCTGGGATTTGAGAAACATTCGTTCAAGAACCTGTCCTGGAAATGGTTAAATATTGGCACAAAAATGCGTGAAGCTGCTGTTAGGGTTTCACCCTCTCCGTTCTTGATAATTCTGAAAGTTCTTGGGTCTTAATGTTTGATCCACATTAAAAGCTAGGATTTGCATGGGAAGCAGTTGAGTTCGGCAGAAAAAGAAAATGCAAATATCAGAACTTCGCCTGCAGCGGTCAGTTGAATTTGGTCTTGGGTTTGGTAGTTCGGCCGCAGCAATAGGCATGTACTGTCCAAGTGTTCTTCGCAAAAGCGACGCCTAGTAGCTGCATAATCAGCTGCCGAGCTGCTCTTTTTGATTAGTTGTACTTACAAAATCTTATTTTTGAATTTTAACATTTTAAAGTAACTTAAAACTGGTTTAAAAACTTAAAACAATCTAGCCTAATGCTCAAATTGCCATTAAATTGCCGGTGAAAATTTTGACTCTGCATCCTCCCTATCGAAAATGCAGTGCTCCAGCACTGCCCCCAGGCAGTGCTGGAGCACTGCAATTGTACCAGGCACTCCTCAACTTCTCGAGGTACAGGAGGGGTATCCAACCTCAGACACGTCTTTCCTTCAGAATAATTTATCTGGTTTAAAAAGGAACCAATAAATATGACAAACACACTAGACTGAAGCTAACTGAATGGTTTACATATTGGATAAATAAATATTGGCTCAATCTTATTGTTACAAATATTTTTCTTTTCAAACATGATCCCTTCATTCTAACCTTACCTCGATTGACTAGAAAATGATGAAAAAGGTAGCAAAGTCAATAGCTAGAAAATCCCTTTTCAAAACAGCTTGAAAACAAAGAAAAGGCAGAAAATTTGAATATTTGAGGACACATGACTGTTCAAAAAGTCATATTTTGTCTCTTGACTGTCAGGACAGCATGTACATTTCATTTTAACATTTTTGCGGCAAAAATCGAGGTAGTATAAAAACGAGGTCAGGTATCCCTCCTGTACAAGAAGGGTTGAGCCAGCAGGTCAACCACTAAAACATGACGAAGATGCCTCAAACTGGTATGTGCGTGATAGCTTACTGTAGTCTAGGTAACTAGGTAAAAAAAGAGACTCCAGTTCAGGCTGATTAGGTCTGACAGACAGACAAAAAAAACAATTATGGTAAGGTAGGTTGCAGAAAAAGCTTGAGTAACATGATAAATTATTGATTGTTCGAGTAATTAAAAATATTTGCATCAGGTCAGGGTCCCCAGACTTGTCACAAACTATAACCTTCTTTTAGAATCACATTTGTACGACATTCTCTGACCAGAAAATTCTTGCTGACATAACCTGACAGACAGACAACCGACTGGTTAACTCCAACTTGGGTAAAGTTTTGAGAATAGTTTTGAGAATAGCATAAATGGGAATTGTGGGATAGCAATGAAGAAGCTTAAAAACTACAATACAAAACAATATTGGAGGGTTGAGTAAAATCATTTACAACAAACTTTTTTTTCTAGCTGTTCAGGATCCCAATACAACTCTCAAACGTTGACTATGGTGATTTAGTCTGACAGACAGTAAGACCATTTATTTGAGATCCTATGATTGTCTCAGAATTAAACCAGGACTAATAATCGACAACATACGAAAACAAAAGAAACTACTTTCAGTTTATAAGTATTTCTTCAGCCTAAGGTTTAGCTATCTAGAAATCATGTTCGACTGTCCTTGAAATTCAGTCAGGCTGTTTCTTTATGTGCTATGAAGCTAAGACTATAGTGTAGCGCATTGAAATACTTCTACGCTGCTTGAAATGCTCTAATTTTTTACAGGTGCAAATTCAGAAAACGTGACGTCTGGCCAATAGATGCACATAATTCCAATGGTATCTACCAAGTAAAGCCCAGGATTCTGACCTGTAGTACACCTGTGCATCACAGCATTGTGTCTAGATGTGTAGACTCACAGCTACAGCCATGTTTGCTAAACCCCGCTGACTGGTTCCACAGAGAGCTTTAGTAAATAGGTGAGTGTTTATCCTGGAAATACATTTTTCACCAACTAATTCTAGGTGATAGGTTTACTGAGACCACGAAAGTACCATTAACACTGAAAAACTGCAGATACTCTCCATTTCTTCGGATTTTTACTTGCAACTGTCTAGCCCCTCTGCTCACCACCTAGATGCGGTTCGGTGACGCCGGGATACAGAGATAATGAACCATCACTGAATAATTATCAGTTTATATATCATACTGCGATGATTTCATCCTATTTTCAGTGTGTCATTTTATCTTTTTTCAAGTTCAAATTGGTTGCTATTTAGCACAAGGATGTTTCATGCCCCTAATCTTGGCTGGTATGGATGATTACCTACAATTGAAAGGGTAGAAACCAGATTTCAAGGAAGAGTTGAAGGATAGATTAAGACTAGGTTTATCCAGGTTTGACACAGACTTTACAGTGATTTACATGCTGCTCTGCTGCTTTTGGCTGCAAGTATCGTGAATTTGAACAAAACCAAAGGTTTCGACTGGATCCCAAAATTTCATATTTGATCCAGACAACTGGATCTTCTAGATATCTGGTCTTCGCCAGACTCCTTGTAAATTTGTACAATTGAATGTTTACTTGTTGCTGAGATTCTTACACTGATAAATATACACCATGGTAACTGATGCCACTGTAACTGATATCATTGTAGCTGGTACCGTGATGACTGATACCTTGGTAACTGACACGATTGTAACTGATACATTGGTAACTCATACCAGTGTAACTGATATCATGGTTGCCGAATTGCACTTTTACTCTGCGACAGACTGCCTATCTGCCTAGTGCCTACCGACATGTAAACCCAGAGCGCTAGGTGTAAGATATGACGTCATCGACGCAGAGCTTTCGCTTTTATGGATAAAGGGCAGGGTAGAGACTCGAAAATCGGTCAACAAATTTTTATTAAACTGTTACCAGATCCTTGCCGGATGCATTCTGACTTTTCGAACCAGCAAATGCCGTTTTGCAGATTATTAGACTGATCGCATGCACATTTTTGTTTATCATTAGTATGATCAAAAGTTGCAACAGTATATCTCCTCAATATGTATCGCTTAGTTTAAAACTTCATGCTAAATTCCCAGATTCAGCGCGAACTACATATCCGGCGTGAAAATAATTTTCATATTCAGAAATCAGCATGTGCTCCTACCCCTGAATCAAACATCTGATCAACTTCAGATACAACTCTTACTTTTCCCAAAATATCCGCTTTTTGCCTGATTCCAAGTAAACTCCTTGTCCAGCGAAACTATTTTCATATTTGGATTCAGCATGTCTCCTCACCTCTGAATCAACTAGCTTGAAACATATTTTTTGTCCTCCCTTAATTTGAAACCCCTGCCCCACCCATAAATATAGCACTACAGAGCCCACCTTCGAACTAAACTTTGACCCAAAGAGTCATCGTGTCAAATTTTAACAAAATATCTCAACCCTTTCCAGAGTTATCATGCTAACAGACGGACAATTTTTGCGATGCCATAGGCATCCCTCACTTACGTTTCGGGATCCCAAACTCAGTTCGTCTGTATAGTTGCAAACTTCAGCCACCCTGAAGAGCCCCTTTAACCAAATGGTGATGGTGTTGACAAGCATGATACAAACGCTCTGAGGACAAGAAAACGAACAGACATACACAACTTTCTGTCTGTGGAATTGTGACTTAGATAGACACGTCATAGGTTTTTTTTTCTTTCTAGGCAAAAGCTACATTGGCATCACGAGTTTTTCCAGCTTCAGCACTCCCAGGGAAAAGGAATAGTTTTGACATTTTGTATTGATTAAAAGGTCACAAATTTTCGAATGATTGTGAATTACACAAGTTTATTTTTTATATAGCCTACTCTGAAAAAAACTTTGTCTGTGATAATCGAAGTTACTGTGTAGAGCTCATTGTTTCATCTACACCATAGAAGCAACATACAACAAGACCAAAGGTTTCGATGGGATCCCAAAAATTCAATATTTGATCCAGACAATTGGGTCTTCTCTTCGCCAGACTCCTTGAACATTTTTACTATTAAAAGTCAGAAACATGTTAATGCCAAAAAGCTGATCATCTGAGAAAACCAAGTTCAGATATGGATTCAGCATGTTTGTGTTTACCCCTGTAAGTCATATCTGTTTTAACAAAAACTTCCTGCCTTACTTCTGCCAATTTCCCGGTTTCGGCCGAATTCCGGAACCGCCTTTCCGGCAAAAAAAAAAGCTAAAAAACGAACTCAGCTTATCTTCTTTCCCCTATATCGAACATCTAATCAACTTCAAATCAAAATTTAACTTATAAAAAGTTTTCCGGTTCCAGCCGGATTCCGGGCGAACTATATGTCCAATAAAAAACGATTGTCATACACGGATTCAGCATCTCTTCTTACCCCTAAATCGGATGTCTAATCAACTACAGATATTTGTAACAATTTTTCCGGTTTTGGCCGGATTTCGGACCAAATACTTGCCCGGCGAGAAAATGGTTTTCACCATCGTGTTCAGCATGTCTTCCTACCCCTAAACCCAACATCTAATCAACTAATCATACTGTGTAGAGCTCATTGTTTCATCTACACCATAGAAGCACCATACAACAAGACCAAAGGTTTCGATGGGATCCCAAAAATTCAATATTTCATCCAGACAATTGGGTCTTCTCTTCGCCAGACTCCTTGAACATTTTTACTATTGAAAGTCAGAAACAGGTCAAGGCCAAAAAGCTGATCATCTGAGAAAACCAAGTTCAGATATGGATTCAGCATGTTTGTGTTTACCCCTGTAAGTCATATCTGTTTTGACAAAAACTTCCTGCCTTACTTCTGCCAATTTCCCGGTTTCGGCCGAATTCCGGAACCGCCTGTCCGGCAAAAAAAAAAGCTAAAAAACGAACTCAGCTTATCTTCTTTCCCCTATATCGAACATCTAATCAACTTCAAATTAAAATTTAACTTATAACAAATTTTCCGGTTCCAGCCGGATTCCGGGCGAACTGTATGTCCGGGTAAAAAATGATTGTCATACACGGATTAAGCATCTCTTCTTACCCCTAAATCGGATATCTAATCAACTACAAATACTTTTAACAATTTTCCGGTTTGGGCCGGATTCCGAGCGAACTAATTGCCCGTCGAGAAAAGGGTTTTCACTATCGTGTTCAGCACCCCTAAACCGAACATCTAATCAACTTCAAATAAAACGTTTACTTTTAACAGACTTTCCGGTTTGTGCCGGATTCCGGGCGAAATACTCGTCCGGCGAGAGAACGGTTTTCACCATCATGTTCAGCATGTCTTCTTACCTCATAATCGACTGTCTCATTAGCTGTTTAAAAATATTTTGCTTGCCCTTTAATTTAAACCCGCTCCCCCACTCCTAAATATAGGGCTACAAAGCCTATCAACAAATTCGACCTTACCCTTGACCCAACGAACCCCTACACCAAGTTTCATCAAAATATCTCATTCCCTTCGAGAGGTATCGTGCTTACAGACAGACGGACGGACAACTTTGGCAATGTCCTAGGTATCCCTCCACTTACGTTCTGGGATCCCAAAAAAATCAGATTGAGACTTTGAAAATATGGATGGTATGGACCCTCAACTTTAGAACAACCCCTGGAGCAATTAGCTGCCTTGGGCACTTCGAACAGTGTTACGCCCATTCATGCTGCGATACACTTCATCTAGTATTACCAGGGGCGTCAGGACTGGGTCAAAACTGTCATTTTTTGTTGTTGAAAACGGTCGTTTTTCTGCAGAAACAGTCGGTAAAATTTACCAGCCAGTCGGTAAATGCCTCGATCCCCCCCCCCCAAACATTTTGGCTAGTAATGCCTCTGAGTATTACAATGAAGTAAACGCTGGCCAAAATTTGCTGTGGATTATAGTGTCCCAACAGTGAAATTTTTATGATCGAACTAGCCCCCGGACATTGTCCCGCATCTGGTTTCAACATATGGAAAGGGCAAAGATATAGCCTATATTTTAGTGATGCACTTAAAACTGCATACGGTATGGTAAAAGGTAAATTACAGTAAACCAAGCAATTTCTCTGCTGCACTCCAGCCCTCTTCTTCTACTTCTGTTACATCTGAAGAAATATTCAAGTTCTGGGAGCTGTTCAAGCACTTCTACTTCTGTTACATCTGGAGGAATATTCAAGTTCTGGGAGCTGTCCAAGCACATACTAAGTATAGAAATTGCATTTATTTTTATTTTTTTAATTTTGAATCTGAGTTCGGGGTTCTTTTCTAAGATAGGATCCCAAAGCTCCAGAAACTGAATATGTGTACTGCCACAAATCTATGATTTTAGGATATGCTTTCTCTTAAATTAGGATACGCCCCAAGGTATGAGCACTGGTGCTCAAGGTTGGGGCACAATGACTTAGAAAAAGAGCATGCCAAATGAATGATATACCCATACCGCCATACCAGTGCTCATATCATGGCGCATCATCCCCAAAAACTGTAGATATGCTTCTTAAAACTCTAACTGTAGAATTTATTGACAATTTGACTGAAATCCACAGAACAATCATTCAAAATTAATTTTAGTCAATAGTGCTAGCCAGCACAGGTTAAAGGAGTAGTCAGAGGCTATTTGAAGCTGATGGTATACCCCAATTTGCCTATGATCATGCATCTGTGGCAGATAGACCACCCCAGCGCTGACATATACCCAATGAAAAATTTACAGACTGCAAAGTTACATGATAGCTTTATGAAAAAGTTGAATGTATTTATATGTAATAGTAAATAATGCTATGATTTCAGACTGGGCCAATCTTAAGCAGTAGTATCTAGCATCCTGTCTTACTATAGTAGCATCCAGTCTTGCTAGTTGTAGCATAGAGTAGAATGCAGTGACAACTGACAAGGTAGCCTTGACATAGAAATATGTGTAGCATCAGTTCGTACTGCATGCTTCTTTTCTGTACAACTTCGTACTACTATTTTGGATAAATTTTTCATCGGGAAGCTTGATATCTTGAAAGTTAGCTCATTAATAGCATACCTTGTTGAGGTTGTTGACTTGGGAGCTTTGGATGGGAAATATGGCGCTACAGGTGAAAAATTACACAGGTTTGATGACACATTACCGCCAATTTTTACCGAGATTAAGCAAAAGGTTGTTCACAACAGCAATGTCACTAAGCAGGTCCTTCATTGCAGCTTTGTCATCAGTGACACCCAAGCAGCTTGATACTACTGCACTCAAGACAAATGTAACCCGAGTGCCTCGGGCAACTAATTTTTTTTCAACTTGCATTTTTCGGCAAACTTCAACTTCCTCCCACCCAAATTTTAGATTTTAGTGTGGCTAAAACAGTCTACCACAAATCCCTGATTTTGGGAAAGCCTATGCCAACGCTGGGTATTTCCAGCGTTTGGTATACCCTATGCCTAACGCTGGATACACTATGCCAAATGCTGGATACTGTGACCCAATAAAATATTGATGATTTGAGTGAAGCTCAGAAATCAACCAATCAGAAATCATCTGTAGTGAGGTAGGTCAGGGTTAGGGTGCCAACACCTATCCAACGTTTGGCATAGGATATCCAGCATTAGGCATAGGCTATGCCAAACGTTAGATATACCCAGCGTTTGGCATAGGGTACCCAAAAATCAGGGATTTGTGGTTGACTGGGCTAAAATGCTGAACCTAAGGCCCAACATAAGTGATGCACCTTCCCACCAATTAAAACTACTAGTAAGGCCCCTCAGAGAAATTTTTTGCAGTTTGTAGTGCCCTTGTAAGTGCCGTTTTTAGATCCCACAAAATCATGCCGCCTTATGAAATAGCTTACAACTACCAACCCAACAGGAAGGTCTCACAATGAGATTACTGTGGTATTGTGAGATCAAGAATAGAATATTAAACTGAAAAAAAAAACATCAGATCTCAAGTGAAACCATGAGAAGTAGAAACAATGAACCCAGTAAGATTCCATACCTTGCTAGAGTTATTTCCATGATGTGATAGACACTTCAAGCTGCAGTGGCCAATAGCCTCTTTGAGACGAAAATTAACCCATCATAATGCAGTTGCAAAACACCAGAGGAATCAAAAACAACTCTGACATAATACAGCCACTCAATAAAGGGTGTAATTGGCGTAAAACTGAAGAAAGATGTAACCTCTGCTGCAACAATCACAAATAATCGCACTTTCTTGAAGATTCGGAATTCATCTCTCAGAACACATGCACCAAAGCAATTTCGAATATTTTGTGGTTTGTCGCACTCATGAAATGTCCATGGTACGTCGAGGTAGTGAGGTTCTGCAAGAACTCGGAAACGATAAAATCGGAAGCGATGGCGCGTACTATTTGGAAACTCTTTATTCTTGAAGTATTTACCTGAATTAAATCGTAAATACTGTCCTCTGTGCTTTAAATTTTCATGGCGTAACGATTTTACCCTACACGATGTACTTCCACAACTGGAAGGATGAACCCCTTCACATGGGATCATGCTTGCATTAATTATAACTATCGGTGATCGTTACAAATAGATGCTGTAGTCTGCTAATGGTTTTACACAATAGGTGGCAGAAAACGACATAATGCGATTTCAATGATGAGTCTCGCGGGGAGTAACATTAAGCATAGGGATATAGGCCATTTGTGCGTGGAGTTACGCCTACAGTGCCATCAGCGCAGGACACAAAAGAACAGTAGGCTGAACGGATATATGTTAAGATTCGTCAAAACAAAACGTAGACAATGGCGTGCATGTTATTTTGTTTGGTAGTTATGGACCGCACGCAGCTATTAGCAGTTAATGGCTACAAGCTTGTAGCTGGTCCCCAGGCAAAAGTAGACAATAGTCAACAGATACCAGAGAAGGATTTACTGCATAATGTCCTTTATACTAATTCAGGTATTAACGACCCAACAACGGACATTTGACAGTCGAGAGGATGTAACAGTGCCATCTGCCCAGCCAATTCCAGAACAGCAGGTCTTAATTTGCTCTGCAAAATGGAAACCTCGGTTCAGTTTTTAAGTTTATTTGGTCAATTCATCGTATACCTTTACAGAGCTATTTTCTATGATAAACATCCAACAACAGTTTAGATCTGAAGTTGCAACACGATCACAAGAACGCCATCTCGTATTGAAGCAGTAGACTTACCCAGCTCATCTACGTTAGCTTTCCTACTAGGACCATAGAGAACGCGGTTTAACTTCGAATATTTAATGATAGATGGCACCTGTCACGAAAATGGTTCCGAAATGACCGCTAGATGCTCCCGTGCTAGATAGCTTTCCTATGTCAAAAAACAAATGTCCGAGGGCACAGCTTAACAACGTATGTATCTGAGACGATGTATCAACGATGTATCTGAGAGATTGGGAGGAACATAAACAGAAGTTTTGGCAAGGAAGAATAGATAAAAGTGGGAACAAACGGAAAACATTACGGAAGATCTCATGATGGACACCCTGGTAAAAAAAATAACCACGAAAATCAAAAGCAAACATGGGCAAGTAAGAGGAAACACTGGTGGTGAAAGAAACAAAGACTTAGAAAGGTGGGAGAAAAGGAGAGTAAAGTAGAGCTTTATTAATAAAAGGTAACTTTCCCAGTGCCTGCGCAAAATTTGACCTTTACGCCAGACATAATCACACTAGTTATATATATATATCTAATACCTACGCCCGACAAAACCATACAGAATTGGATTTCTTCTGTGTTTTGCCCGACAAACGTTTGCAGGATTTGATTTCTTGCGTGTAAAAAGAACCCGGTTTGACAAACTAGTAAACTTTCGCCGGGCTTCGCCCGATGAAAGTACTTTCTCAAGTCCTTTGGAGGGACTAGCCCCCCCTCCCCCCCCCATAGTGACGCCCCTAGATGAGGTTTGCCAAGAATTCACTAATAAGAATGTCAAAATTCCTTACAAAAAGGTGCTTTTTTACAGCTCGAATTTTTTTTTCGCATTCCGCTTGCGCAATGCAAAAAATGCGAATAACTGATAATATTCGAAATTTGGAGGAACATTTTCAAAACATTTCTTAATTGTGAGACCACAGTTTTGTAACAAAACTTATTCGGACACGAGCTTTATAAAAGGCTTCAAACTGTACGTGTGTACTAAATCAAAGTAAAGTGCACGTTTTGAGGTGGCGGCAATACGTAACTTTCGTAAAGTAAATAAAACGGTGCTTTTCTGACCTAAAAGTGTCATTTGTTTGAAAAGGTCTCACTTTCAGGGAAAAAGTGTCATCCAGAGGCAAAAAGTGTCAAAAAGCACCAAAAGTGTTACACATGGCAACACTGAGTGGATCGTCTGACCCCTGGTTAGCACTGAGCTGACATAAAGAGAAACACGTTCCACCGCCCACTTCAAAACACACTTCTAGATCAAAAGCTGAACAGAAGATGTTCCTTACGTTTAAACATGGAGTACTCCAAATTCAATCCAAACTTTTCGATCAACAAATGTCAAGAGTGATACAAATGTAACTGAATGTTGTCGGAAAGGAAACGAAACTGAGCCCCGAGGATTGCAAATTCAGGCAAGCGTGTCTCCGACAAAACTTCCGCCCGCTAACTATTGTTTAACTATATCCTTCCGTTTATAGGAGGAGAAAACGTTAGCGGATAAATTTATATCACGAACCTGTCACGAAATTTCTGGTAAATTTTACGGTACTAAGGTTGCGTTCCAGAATTTCACGATTGTTAACAATTATTAACTTTATGCGTTCCAGGTTTCTGATTTCGAAATTTAAGCTCCGCGCCACCTACGATTTCCGTTCCAGAGCTTAACGATTGTTAACTATTTTGTAACGATGGTTGATCAGTATGGTTGGGAAAAGTTAACAGTTGTAGAATTGGCAAAAGTTAATGATCATTACATTAAAGCTGCAGTTAGCTCCGCCCCGATATAAATTTGACGATTGTTAAGAGTTGTTAAGTTTCTGTAACGCAACCTTAGAGTAATTTGTCCATATCGACGATAGTTCTCCAGGACCTATCGACGCTTCAGCGAGGGGTTGTCCACTCTCCATTTTAATATTGCCTGCAGCAAGTGGTCGGTGCCGGTACCGGCTGACACCAGCCAGGACCGGCTGACTCATGTTAAAACATCAAAATGAGCATTTTTAGAAGAGTTCGAAAGATAAATCACCTAATTTATAGTCGGCACCGGTGCCGGGAAAGAGTGAACAACATGTGTCTGAGAGTGGGTAACACCTCAGTTTCAACCCCTTGAACTAAAAAAATAAATCAGCTCCTTGAACTATGTCTGCATGTATGGTAGCTTTAGTTCAGTAGTAAATTTAAGTTAGCGTACAGAACCAACTTTTTTTCAATATTCTCGTGATAATTTAAACCGCCTTTAAGCAGTTAATTCTTAATTGACGTATAGTCACATCAATTAGGAGTAATTACTTCGATACGATCGACAATTAGTTCGATACCTGGGTTCAATCCAAGAAAAAATGAGCAGTGCACGGCTGATCTCATAAGACAGCAATTTTACCAGCCCTAAGAGCTAGAGCTCACACAAGTCGGAAGACGAGTGCGCAAGCGCTCAGACGTGGAGTGTGAAAGAAAAATCTGTATCACATCTTATAAGCAAACACCGTTCGAACCAAGACATTCCACATCCCCAATAACCGAAGAAATATTGAAATAACATATTTTCAAATCATCCCAGTTTAAGAGCTTTAATGTAGACATACAGCATTTATAAATTCAAAGAAGATCGTCAGAACCTTACAGGAACGGTTTCAGTTTCGATACTGAATGTCTTGCTAGCCAGTCCGACCCTTTAAACCTCATTTCCATTAGCAAGGTAATAACAAGTGCAATAAACCAAATCTTAGCAGCCTAATACCCAATTTGCCACAACTTCATTAATATATGTTATATATATATATATATATATCATCAATCATATGACAAAACCGTCCAGTTTCCAACTGATCATTAAGGATTGAAGTACGCCGCGTGGTCTTATTTGTTGCTGTTACACCAAAATCCGCATCTATACATACACATCCACAAGTATACAAGAGTGAACTCAAGACATGTCATAGACGAACGTAACTCATGGAAATCTGGGCCCAGTTACCCATGAACGGAGGGTGGGGGTGGGGGGTCGAGACCTAAATCTCTATACCAGCTTAGAATTTGAATCCACTCACGGGTCAGAAACTTAACTCATGGGCAATCCGGGCCCATTTACCCCTAAACAGGGTGACCCCCAAAAAACGCACAACTGGACCTAATACCCACAAGTGTACCAAGTTTGAACTTGATACTTGAAATGGTTCACGAGTTATGAGCTCCACAATAAACGGTGAAAACAAAAACCCGGAAGCTGCTACAGCGCTCGCAATAGTGGATTATTCCAAGGAACACTCCAATAATAATAGCAAGTGCGACGGCAAAAAAAAACCGCGAAGTAAACGAAGTTTGTTGTCTGAATGACAAGTAGCAAGCTTGGCGTTCGAGCCGTGAAACAGTCAGGTCGTGAAATGTGCGGAAAAGTAAAGTGCTGGCGGGGGTTGCCCACTCTCGATTTTAGTGCACAACAAGTGCCCGGGGCCGAGGTGCCCGGTCGCTGCTGGCACCGGCTTACACCAGCCGGCACCGGTTGCCTCGTGTTAACTCTGGAGAGAATCCTAGCTACTTTTTTTCCTCACCGTGAAGAAAAAATCCTAACCATTTCTTCTTCAATCGTCAATGATGAACTTCCCGACTGTTTCTGCTAATTTCTAGTGAGTAAATAGGCACTTATTTTAGTAGGCTGTAATTGATGATGGCAAGGAAACAATTTTACAAACCAACATTTGCAATACACACTTTTTGGAAAGAAACCAAATCTAGCCTGCTACCAAGACTAACTCTTAGGGATTCCGTTCCACAATGTATCCTGAACTCCATCAATTTTACTTACGAAGCTGACATCGGACTTAAAGAGATTCTACAAAGGGAGGGTCTGAAACTGCGTAAGACAGATTAGGTGCCGTTCGAATGGCAAAAGAAACCCAACGAAATACAAAGGTTTCCCATTTAAAATTGGAAACCGTAACCAATGTTATTTAAAAAAAAAAGCGTGGAATTTAAACTGTTTCATTTGCCACAATAGGTAAAGTGGACAATGGGACAGCCGTAATAAGCTGGTGACGAGAATTCCTCAAAGGTGACAATGAAAGTATCTCCGAAAAAAAAAAAAGATTCGAAAGATTCGACGAAATGCCTCAATGATGGAGTGCAGCCAGGCAGATTTTTGAAAATCTACAACGAGACTTTTCTCCTCGAAAGGAAGACTGTGTCAGGTTCAGCTTTTTTAATTTTCGAATACTAAAGGTTTTGAATTACTTCATAGAATGCAAAAAGAACACAAGTAAAATATTTTTTGCTGCTTTCACTCAATATTGAACTTATATTTTATAAGTTACATCGTCTTAAGAAAACTGTTACTCGTAAGGAAAGAAAAATCCCTTGTCACACAAATCTTTATTAGATATCACAGTAAAAAAAAAACTACTGTCATTATTGCAATGACCCTGTTTCTAAGCCTGAAAGATATTTATTTTATATTTTTCTTTATTAAATTCATAATTTTCTCTTTCCTCTTTTTTCTTTTCATCTGTGTGTGAGCTTATTTCCACATTTTCTGCATTGTCTAGGTATATTGTAGTTTTTATTCTAGAATTTATTTTTTCTTGTCCAAAAAAAGCGCTCTCTATCTCGCCGTTTTGTTCCGTTTAATAAATAAACAACTGAAGAGAAACACTCAAAATTATTCCACTGAATACGAAATATAATAATCTGGACATTTTCCACTCCAAGTTCGCCTACCCCACCCCCCTCGCCTCTCTTTATGTCATTTCCCTATTTCTCATTTCTATCTTCCCACGGACTCGATCTCATTAGTGACAGGGTTAGGCTATCTCAATAGTTTTCAGCAAACAAATTTCCCGTCTTTAATTAAAAGCCAGATGTTCGATGCCCGAAAACACCGGTCACCAGCAAAAGTTTAAATTGTAAGAGCTGGGACTACTTTTGCCCTATAAATAAACGAGGGGTTGCGCACTGGTGCCTCATGGTGTACAAGTTCCCTGCCTCATGCCTGCCTCACGTGCCTCATGCCTGCCTCACGTGCCTCATGCCTGCCTCACGTGCCTCATGCCTGCCTCACGTGCCTCATGTCTGCCTCACGTGCCTCATGTCTGCCTCACGTGCCTCATGCCCGCCTCACGTGCCTCATGCCCGCCTCACGTGCCTCATCGCCCGTTCTGGTGACAAGTTTAGGGATTTTTGAAAATTTTCGCTCAGCTACGAGATCTGTGATGAATAACAAAAAGAGAGGGAGCTTCTTATCCCCTCAGGAAATTTGAACTGGGTTGTCCATGCGGATTATTTGAAAGGTAAAATAAATATTTCTTGTTAGTTGATTAATGCCTTTAATAAATAAATTAACTCTGACAGACTTAGGTATACTCAGGACTATTCAAAAGACTACTCAACGACTATTATTAAGGCAGTCTGTTCGTGTCCCTGATATGCCTACCAAATTTCATCGTCCTAGTACCGAACTCGCGGGATCACCGAATTCCCCCCCCCCCCCAAACTCCCGCCACAGTGCCCGAATCCGGTCCGGTTCTCTCAACGATGTATCTAGGACTTGTGCTTGTTCTTCCGACCAAGTTTCGTCCCGATCCCTCCACTCTAAGCGTTTCCCAAGAATTCCGGTTCCCCCCTCCAGCTCCCCCCAAAGTCACCGGATCCGGTCCGGATTTTAAGTGGGTCGTCTGAGGCACGAGATCTCTCCAAACGTCATTGTATTGCGAGAGCAACGCTTGGGTTTTGTCCTCGTTTTTTTTTTTCCTATGCCGCCGATTTCATTTTATTCCTGGTAATTGGTAAGGGTCTAATCTGTGCGGTTTTTACGGAAAGTGTGGACCTTAGGCCGGATTGACGAATATGACATTACAATTTGGAAAGCTCCGTAGAACTCTTGCCTGGGGCCAAAAAGGATGTTTTTTTACTTGTCCTCGAGCCAGAGCCTAGTACGGTGTGCGAAGTGAAGACGAGTTATATAGCCTATGTCAGAGAGGACTATCTGAAGTTGTGCAGCCAACCTTTCGTTCCATCAAACCATGTTTCTGCTTTCGAGTGGAAAGCTCCGCTCTAGCACGCAAGCAGACAGGCACCAGTTTCAAATTGAAGATGGATTAAAATCTATAAGTGTTAAATATATGCGGCAGTTACCCGGCCCCATAGCCAACACATCTTCTTTGAGTGATAAATAGAAAAATCTACAGCAAACCAAAAAGTGGCTTTTTCCCACGGGTCCGAAAGTGCTGCCATCTCTTGTTTCTATCCATTTATGTTCGCGATTTCAGCTGAGTTTATCATTCGTTTTTTTGCACTTGGGTGTGCGGTAGAGAAATGGTATCATATGTACATCTTAAACTTTAGAACTTCTCTCATTGCTAAAGAAATTAGAGCTTATCCTTTGCTCCTTTCTAAGTAGTGACGTTAGAAAGTTGGCCTACGGCAAAAAAGTCAACTTTTGAACTAAGACAGGTAGAATTTTTTTTCAACGGCAATCGATAGCCGTTGATGAGCTGATCAAAGTATATGACATCCGTTTTTTGGTACAAAGATTCCTCATGAGATACACCAGTTTCAAAGTTTCAAGGGGTTGACAACTTCAGTAGGAATGTACACACGAAACCAACAATAGGCGATACCAGCTGTGAGACATGTAGAGTACTTATATTCGGAAATATGTTAGCTCATAATCATCTTCGGCAATGAGGGGTTTGCTGCTTTTGCGAGTTGGTTTATCTGCGATTTGTTTCCGGTGTATTCGATGGTAAGAACAATTTGGTTCCCAATTGTAAGACATGCAAGGGACTTGTGAGTAATAATCAGCTGTTATGCTACAAAAATCTTCAGCGATGAGGGGTTTGCAACTTTTGCTACCTGGTGTACCCATTATTTTTATCCGGTGAACTTGGTGTCTATCATGGGAGAGGGACTAGTAAGTAAGAATCGGTTCATGAGGGGCTAGAAATTTGTGCAAATTGTTGTATATCTTATTCGATTTATATAGATCTGACGGTAAGAAAGTTTGTATCGATGGTCTATCGCTGTAACCTAGGATTAACTGTTTCCGCAACGGGTACAAACGATAATGTAAAACAATGAGGTAGTTTCGTAATAATCAATAGTGTCATCTATGGTATTTTAGTCCTGAAAAGTTACGGATAGCTTTATAATACCAACTAGATTATATGAGATAGTGTTCCAAGTTTTCATCCGTCGCGATGTCTATGATTGAAAAGGATAAAGTTCAACTGACTGCGAAGTCAATTTAGTGCTTTTTTCCGATATCTTTTGTTGTTGTTAGGGCAATCAATAGCCCTTTATGAGCTGATCAAAGTATATGTCATCCATTTTTTGAACAAAAATCCTTCATAAGATAAACCAGTTTGAAGTTTCAAGGGGTTGACAACTTCAGGAGTAAGGTACACACTGAAACCAAAAACAGGCGATACCAGTTGTGAGACATGTAAGGGACTAGTAAGCAACAGTCGACTGTTAGCTCATAATCATCTTCGGCAATGAGGTGCTTGCAGCTTTTGCTGTTAGTGTACCTGTTATTTGTTTCCGGTGTATTCGATGGTAAGAACACTTTTGTTCCCAATTGTAAGACATGCATGGGACTTGTAAGTAATAATCGGCTGTTATGCTACAATCATCTTCAGCGATGAGGGGTTTGCAACTTTTGCTAGCTGGTGTACCCATTATTTGTTTCCGGTGAACTTGATTTCTATCACGGGAGAGGGACTTATAAGTAGGAATCGGTTGACGAGGGGCTAGAAATTTTTGCAAATTAGTGCATATTGTATTCGATTTCTATAAATATGACGGTAAGAAAGTTTGTATCTATGGTCTACCACTATAACCTAGGATTAACTGTTTACGCAAGGGGTACAAACGATAATGTAAAACAATGAGGTAGTTTCGTAATAATTGATAGCGTCATCTATGGTATTTTAATCCTGAAAAGTTAAGGATAGCTTTATCATACCAACTAGATTATATAAGATATTGTTCCAAGTTTTCATCCGTCACGATGTCTACGGATTGAAAAGGATAAAGCTCAACTGACCGCAAATTCAATTTAGTCCCTTCTTCCGACATTATTTTATTGTTGTTTTTACAACGCTATAGAATATCTTTTAATTGGTCATGTGATTCTTCTTTTTAGAACAAACCGTTTTAAAAGCTTCGATAAGTTGACAACTCCAGCATTTAACCGACAGCGAAGAAACAAAACCAGAACAAAGAAACAAAGAAACAAAGCCGGACAAAGGTTGCCGCATGACTTCACGTTGCCCAGGCAACGTAGGTCTAGTTTTTCATTGCTATCCGATCACTCGTTCAAAAGTTATAAATACCTCAAGATTCCGGATTCCCCGCCCTGCACTCCCCCAACGATGCTCGGATCGGGGAAATGATGCAACAATCATTTGGGGTCCCTGATATGCCTGGCAAGTTTGATCGTCCTAGCGTATGT
The DNA here is from genome assembly GCA_023053575.1 of Branchinecta lynchi. NCBI lineage: Eukaryota > Metazoa > Arthropoda > Branchiopoda > Anostraca > Branchinectidae > Branchinecta > Branchinecta lynchi. The sequence continues at coordinate 19,191,699 of JAKZAP010000018.1, forward strand.
GGAAGTGCCCGAACTAGCAAAACCCGGACCGACCGACGGACGGACAGAAATTGCGATCGCTATATGGCACTTGGCCGAAGGGCAAGTGCCATAATAACATGTCAAAAATGGCTAAGAAGGCAACCAAAGTTTCAGCGTTCGGCTGAATACAGGGTCGCAAATGGATGCATGTTTTCAATGATTATTTCCCCCCCTTCTCCGGATGAAGAAAAATATTTTAAGATCTGGGCAGTGAATAAACTTCAAAGAAATGACGTAGGAATGCAAAGAAGTTCCGGTAAATTCCAAGGTAAAATCTCGGACAATTCTGGTATAGTCTTGGAGCTGCCCCTCCCCACCCCCTCCCCTACAAGGAAGGGCTCGTGATGCCCCTAGGTCTACTGTAAAACCAGTCAGGGTTTCACACTCAATGACTATGGTGTCAAAACGAACCGTCAAATGTAGGCCAAAATCAAATGGTCAAATGAGAATCTTCTGCAGATGACGCGCGGGAATTTTTCCGTCCCATCCGTTACATTGCAAGATAGGCGAGTTAGACCTCTTATATTACTATCATGATACTCTGTGGCCTGAACAGTACTGTCGGTACTTGGTACTTTCAGAGATTCGCCACAAACGAATTGCTTAATCGATATGTAATATCAAACAAAAATGTTGCGACATTTTGACTGACATTACTAAGATTTTTTGGTCGATGACTTCAATTCTACGCAAGTTGTATTTTCATCGTGTCTGCATTTTGACTGACATTGCTAAGATTTTTTGGTCGATGACTTCAATTCTACGCAAGTTGTATTTTCATCGTGTCTGCCTCATGTCTGCCTCACGTGCCTCATGCCTGCCTCACGTGCCTCATGCCTGCCTCACGTGCCTCATGCCTGCCTCACGTGCCTCATCTGCCTCTGCCTCATGGTGTACACGAAATCGGCCAGTGCGCAACCCCTCGAAATAAATGACTATTCAGTCACGTTTAATTTACTGAAGTTAAGGAGTAACCCGATGGTTTTTTTTACAAAGAGACAGCTTTCTAGACTGACCGGAATCAGACGAAAACCGGAAATTTGGTGAGCAGGATGCTCAGTTTCAACAGACTACACTTGGCTGTAATCTGTCGTGATTCTGAAGACGTTATGCATCAAATGTTATGCATAACAAGCAATGCCAGGAAGATCTGGAAACCCCCCCCCCCGAAATCACGACGACAAACAACACAAAATTCAGCAGTTGCCGCTTTTGCGCTGTTTCCGAAAACAACCGTAAACTTGGATAAAGAGAAAAAAGAATCAAAGAAACCGGACGTAGAATTAGATCGTACTATCCTACTTGGATAACTGTGGTAATTCTAGAGCTAATACATGCACAATATCCCCGACCTTAAGGAAGCGGTGCTTTTATTAGATCAAGACCAATCAGACTTCGGTCCGTTGCTTAGTGACTCTGAATAATATCGTGCCGATCGCCTGGCTACCACCGCCGACGCATCTTTCAAATGTCTGCCTTATCAACTCCCGATGGTAGTAGGCCTTTAAAGTTTAACTGAAAAGCCAACTTATTTTTTCACACATGCACTATCTGGACTGTGTTAAGGGATTTTCTTTTTCACAATTTGTTCTAGTATGACGTTCAGAATATCTACGTCCGTCTCATAGCGCAAAATCTACTATGGCGTTGAAAATTCGAATCTGAATGGAAACGCGGCTTTTTAGTGGCCAGTCATCAGCTCGCGGAAGGGAGCTCCTTGCGTGAACACTTATTTTTCGTAAGTCGTTTTCATCCAGCATACAACACAGGCACAAGCGCAAAGGGGTACCACAAATCGGACAGAGAAATTCCACTATATGAAAATTGACTGTTCGTGAACATTAAAATAAACAATATTATAACAACAATAATAATAAAACAAAGCAACAGAAAAGGCTTTCGCCTCTAAAGTCTAAACAACAGAAAAAGCTTTCGCCTCAAAATAAGAAAATGTGCTTGTCAAAACAATACAAATAAAACACACAGTTTTCAGTCAGGTATTTAATTAATATCCGTCACTTTCAGATAATTGAATGAAATGAGGCATGGGTGCGTAAGCGAGTCATTAGTTAAACCACATTTGGTATGGTATTTCATTACATTATCTCATATAAAGCCCTCAACCATTGTATGACATGATTGGATAGAGTATGGATTTATACTGGCATTGTTTGACTATAAATTCGAAAGACTCTGAAGGTCGGGTTGCGCTCACCCCAGCCGCAATGTAGGTTTTTTAATGCTTGATTAGGCCAATGGTGACAAGGTCCCAGACGAAATTATTTCTCGATTAACCAGACCTTGATGACACTACACCGGAATTGATGCTGCTTTAAATCGTCCAGGTCAGGCAATGTGCGCTTCTGTTTTTTCGGTTCTCATATTTAAAGTGGAAATTAAATGCTGTTGTTTTTTCTCGCTGATTGTGAAGAAGTGGGTCTCGTGAGAAAAGGCATCACCGGAAAACTACTGTAAAAAAAATCTTGCAGTATTTGCTACTGGGATTAATCTTGTCTTAAAAAAAGATAACCTTATCTCGAATTCGGATAAATCTTATCTCAGTAGAGATAAGATTAATCCCAGTAGCAAATACTGCAGTTAACATTAATTTTTATTCGGAGAAACTTTGTACAGTTTCGCCCACGTTCCTTTAACCGACAGACCAGTCAGATATTGTAAAGAGAACTTAGAACGAAACGAAACAAAAATCTTGTTGAAAATCCAAACAATCAATCTAAAACCCAGAGAATTAAAAAACTATCTGATTCTTCTTGAGAAGAAGATGATTAAAATACTAGCATGTAGTAAAAAAAGAAATTCGTCTTATAAAAGAGTACACTTATAGTATAAGAATAGAAATTTGAGACATCCCGTAAAACCAAGTACACGCCTAAGACCCAAATACACAAAGCCAGTTTTTAGTAATTATATAAAAGGTTTTTCATCGCCGGCTTCATCTTTAGAGAAAATGTTTACATGCTTTGAAAGTAACAGACATATTTGAAAAACTACAGCTCATTTATTATAGATTTATTTGTTTAGTTATGTTATGGGTCATCGTCGTTATATGCTAAAGCAAGAAAACAGCACCATCAGATTATACCTTTTTAAAGCACACCTCTCACTGTTTATATTCTAATACTGTGAACTATCTGAATACTGTAAAACTAAGCTCTATGTTTAACAAATTATCGACGGTTTTGGCTGTTTTAAGCCTTTCCCCAGGTCCATGAACTTCTAGCGAGAATTCGGCAAATTTCAGATAACCGGTTTCACGCACAGTAGCATGATACGTGGGCATTCATAATACACCTGGAAAATAGTTAATCGCGACAAGTGCAAAGATTAGTGAGGACTCATTAGCTGGTTTAGAATGTGCAGATGAAATTGGGTCTCCGGGTGTATTAATTAATGAATGCAATTACGGAAGTAGGCAGCATTAGCATTATAGGTACGACGGGTTCTTTAAGAGTACCCCATGAGAAAGTTCCTGCAAAAACACAACGGCTTTTCATCTGACATATCACTAGTCAAATAAGGCAGATCTACTCAGATTCCGAAAGCTTCACTGGACCGTAAAATAATTTCCTATTCAAAGTGCCGTTTACTTGTAAGCGAGAAATTTTCTTGGGCTTTCATTCAACGCAGACGCATTAGGGTAATTCATGCTCGATTTATGGCAAACAAAGGGAGTGGTTTTGAAAAAACACCCTTAGCTTTTAACGACAAGTCAATCCATTAGTGAAGTTGATAAATTTTCACGCCGCAAAGGATGGGGGCTCGAGATTAGATGCGATAACGGCTCGCGAGGGGTTGGGGCTGGAAACATACGGGAGTAGAAAAAGCATGAAACACTTAAGCCACTTTCACATTGACGCGTCTTTGCGATGCGTTTATGTTGCGCTGCGCACAGGTTGCGTAGCGTATCTTTCACACCACTATACTAACAGATTTGACATTTCTTACAGTAGGTTATTTTGGTACGAAAAAGGTCAGCGCTATTGCGGCCCTTCTTGGCAAGGGTCCTTGTCGGGCTGTCAATCTTCAGGGTCAACGTCGGGGAAGGATACAAACCTGTAAACTTCATTACAGGTTTAAAACTTTAAACCTGATTACAGGTTTGTTTCCCTCCCTGACGTTGACCCTGAAGATTGACAGCCTGACAAGGACCCTTCCCAAGAAGGGCCGAAATATCGCTGATGAAGAATTTAGCTGACGTATCCGTTGTATACATTATTTGAATATATGTTTCAAAGTCAGCTTGGGCTCAAGGAGTATTTATTCTTTTTAGCTATTTAGTTTAAGACCTGCAGTCGCGGTACCGGCAATATTCATGTAGCCTACTGAGAGACTACCAACAGACAAAAAACGGGACAGTTCTTGCAGTACACTATGTTATTCTGGTATGAAAAGGTCGCACGCATTTTCGTACCAAGCTTTCGTGAATTTCTATGGTTTCACGCTCCAAGAATCACTGTTTACGGTTCACCTACTCAAACCACATTGTGGCTTAGAAAAAGGGCACGTCTTTCCTTAAAAGCAAGCCACAAAAAATAACACCTTCTGATGGGCAAAAAAACACTACTTGAGAGAGGCAAAAAAAGTGACATACAATGGATAATATGGATCACATCTTGTCAGACTGAAATAAAGGAGGAGAAGATATATATCTTCAGGGGTGAGAGCATGGTCTACGAATCGGATAAAAGGGGAATTTCAAAATCAAAAATGATAAAGACACTTGACGCAAAAAAGGAAGTAAAGGTTTGTTTTTCGAGAGAATGGATAAATTCCAAGAGTGACGGTTTCGAGCAGACGGAGCGTAGCAGGCAATAAAGGAGATAAGGTGAAAAAGAAGAAAGAAAGACGGTTTTCAAGAGAAGTCATCTTCCCATGAAAAACAATTTAGATCCGAATAAGACGTTCGAATAGTCGATGAACTACACGACTACAATACCTGCCAATTCATTTGAAGTGTCCAAGTATCCTCTTATTTCCCTTCAATAAGGTTGGGGTCAATATAAATTTCAACAGCAGTAATAGCACAGAATCAACTTAAAACTAGCAAACAACTTCAAAGGGTCTCTAGATAGCAGATATTTTATAATCCGAAGTAGGTTTTGTACGTTGCTATTTCTTGTGATTTAGTCATACAAGACAAGTCTAGGACTTTTCTTTTTTCTTGTATAATGCATCCTTACCACTATGTATTATAACGGGTAGACTGAAATATTATCTGTGTACAAGAAGAATACAGAAAACAAGGGCGAAGGAAGTGATGTCGATTATTATGTGAGATTTGGGACAGCTATTTACCGTGCACCTTCTCTCATTCGGTACAATAGATAGCTTGGACATTGATTCTAGGGCATGGCCTTTTCGGGAAAACAAACGGACGCCAAAACCCGAAAATTGTGTCTTGCTAGACGTTATAGGCCTAGGAAAGGAGCCTTTCTTTTCGACTGTCGACTAGCCGGATCTCATAAGGCTCTCTCTTCGCTAAACTGGCAGGGTGTAAAGTTTATCTTCTAGGGTTTTTATCACTCATTTTAGTACCCACGGTAGCCAAAGGGATCAGCACCTCATGTGTTGGTTAAAAGGATAGAAACAAACACTGAAGCTCCCAAGTGGGGTTCTGGACAATAATGAGGTAAACAATTATCCGAATGTCTGACGGCTCATTTCTAAATTAGCTGACAATACATATGGGGGCTGATGTTCCCAAAATGTGCAAAGTTCTGCCAGAGAGCCCTCAAGGTAGTCTTCAACAACAGGAATCAAACAAATTATGACCGTACCACTAAAAGTGCGGACACACGACCAGGATTTCCCGGCCGGATTTCCAGCACTTTCATCATCAAGTTGACAAAACTTCAATTTTTCCATATGGTGCCGATAGTCCAGGCAGGAATTCGAGTCCGAGATCTCCCGATGTGTTCGCACTATAAGTGGGACATACCTTCAAAATAGCAGTTTAAACCGATACCACTGCTGAGAGAATCCAGAGTAATTTCAGAACTAGACCACGCCTACCAGTCATTTCAAAACGAGAATATCAGATGACATCCCAGGGAACTGAAAGGTACCCCGTCGGGTTTCGTAACACAGAAAGCTCATCCGTAATATGAATCGGTGACAGATCCTACCCCACTAGGTAAAGCCTTTTCAGGCCGCGTTAAACGCCCCCTCTCCCCACAAAGCACCCCCGCAGGCCAAAAGAGAATATGCACAGGAACAAAAAGAAGCAGAGATGTAAAATAGAAGCCGGAAGAAATGTACGGTTATTATACGAAATGTGATTTGTGGTACAAAACGATCCTGTAGCACAGTCGGTTTTACGTGTTTATATTCGTAGCTATACCTGGTATGTCAGCAATACGCATGGAACTGCAACCAAACTTGATGTTCATCACCACTTCTGTTGCTTGTGTTTTTCTCTTTTAGTTTTGTTATTGATTTATTTTTGTTATTTTTTTTTATGTTTCCGAGTGACCCTAGTGGTCCTTATTTCAATGAATAAAAAAAAGAATACATTATATCCGTTTAGAACCATCACATATGTCACATGCAGAGGCGTTACTAGCCAAAATCTTTGGGGGGGGGGAGCAAAGCATTTACAGACTGGCTGGTAATGTTTACCGACTGTTTTTGCAGACGAAACCACTATTTCAAGAAAAAACACGACAGTTTTTAAAAAAGATCAACTGATTTCCGGAAAAATCAACTGATTTTCAGAAAAAAACCGTTTTAACGAAAAATCGTTGCGCTTCGCGCCGACTCGGTTATTTTTTACCGACTGTGCCGACAACATTTGGGGGGGGGGGGGGCATCCCCCCCCCCTTGTCGTGACGCCCCTGGTCACACGATCCGACTTTCGGTGATTAGCCTATTTTATATTAGGATACTTTTGCAATAACGACACCAAAATTAAAATTATGCAAGTTTATCGTGGGGTATCGTGACAGGAGAAATCAGATAAATGCTCGAGACAGAACACTTAATGTCTGCGTCTTTATTAATCCCATATAGCCTTGATATAAAATAAATACAAGTGTCTGTACATGTAAGAAAAATTGTTAAATAACATATATTTTTTTTTAATTAACCCAATTCGTGTTAGTATTTATAGCTGCTCTGTTAAGACATTCTTATGTCTTTTTGTTTTCTTCTTCACTTGTAGTTTTCTTTTTGCCAGAGAGCCCAAACAATTAGGCTATACTCAGGCCTGTATCCAAGAATTTATTTCGGGGGGGGAAGGGGTTGCCTGCAGGTCGGACTAAAAAGTACAAAAAAGACATAGATGAAAAGCCTACACAAATGATTATTTTTTGTAAATTTTTTTTTTTGGGGGGGGGGGGTCAACCTCCTAACCCCCTCCCTCCTGGATACGGCCCTGGCTATGCCCTATACATATACGTAATCACAGAATTTTGTTTCCAAGAAACTTAACCGTTTTAGGGACTTACGGCTCTCTTTAACATTTCGCTCTCGGAAGGTCCTCATTAAAACGCTCTAAGCAACAGGAAGCAAATCTGGAATGACATTTCTAAGCCACCGGCAGAAGACCTAAAGACCTATTAGGAGATTCCGACAGTGCTCTGAACGAGCGAATGCCAAAACCGCTAACAGATCGGGGAAATTTTTGGATACATTTTGATAGGGAGGAAAAGTGCAGACTCGTGCTCAAGAAGAGACAGAAGGGTCATATTCAGAATAAATTGCTTCGGAAACAAGATTTAAGCACGAATCCATATTAGGGCCCTAAGAGGGGTGATCTGCCCCACCCGAGTTCATTAAAGCGGACCGCAAAAAATGGTCTTTCTACCACAGACACAATGTTAACCATCCTTACTGCCAATATGAATGTTCAAAACCACAAAAAACACCGTCAAATAATGAGGAAAATATTTGCATTACAAATACAAAAAAAAAAAAAAAATTCCTAGGTTTGAAATAATTCGGTCTAGACCAAATCTCCGCCGATTATCCGGGACAGCCTTTATAATAATTTATATCTAATGCTCCAACTGCTTATTACAATTACATTTGTGGTAAACATAAAAAATAAAAATAATCAATTAAGTCTTATAATTCTTTGCTAATCAAACGTGGAAAATTTCGTCATCTGGAAAAGAAGATGTCCTGCATGTTTTTTTCCTCCAGCCAAAGTTCAAATCTAAATAAACTGGTGGCTTCTGATCAGTAAGAGAAGGTAAACAGAATGTTGGGGTTAGGTCTTTAAGCTTGTACAAACGAATATATTACTCAGTACAAAAGCATGCATGGTCCGAACAGCTTTTTCCCGATGTAAGTAGTCCTACAGCCCAAGAAAATTGCCTATCACATTTAACGGTCTACGGATATGTGAGATCGAGTTTTCTTCTAGCGATATTTCAGTCCTTCCTGGACAGCTCGAAGGCAAAAACGAACCCGTGTTTCGTGCGGTATGTACTTTAACAGAGCTACTTACGGTCAGACCTCGGAAAATGACTATTTCACAAATAGTCACTACCTTGTACACTAGACAAAAACCAAGAAATCCCGGAGTATCTAATCTCGATTTACATGTTAAGTTCTCACGTGTAATTCGCATATGCGCATGTCACATGATGTCAAGGTTAAAGTAAAACAGAAGCTTTGACAACCAGATTAACGCAGAACATCAATATCAAGACATGTTTTCTTTCATGCAGCCTTTATTCACCGAGAAACGGAAAAAGCATCGATTAAATAATAATCACGCTATCAAACCGACAAAGCAGACAGGAACAAAGCAGTAGCACAACTTGCAAGAGAGAAAAAACCTTTACCGAGTTTAATAGCGTTCCCATTCTAATTGGCTACTACCGCGACTCAGCCCTAAACTTATTCATCATCAAACATTCGATCCTGCTTTCCTGACCGCCATATATTTTCTAACTTTTCCGACAAAAATACATTCCTTAAAAATTGGAGCCTTTTCCCAGATCTATGCTTTAGACGCGGGACAAGAAGAACTCGTGCACAATTTAGCAGAAGAACAAGGAAAAATACTAGAATGCCCATCAGCCCCCTTAAGAAGTTCCAGGAAAAATTAGAATCCTACACATTTTAGGGTTCTAAAGTTTCACAGTTTCATCCTACAAGTGCAATGGTAAACAGGTAGAAAATCTGCTAAAATAAGAAAGGTCCAGCTCGTTGATACAACAGGTAACTTTTCTTTGTTTTAGTACTTTATATTTTTTCCCGCCATGGACCTTGGGCTTTCTTTTAAATAGTAAGTAAGTCATTTATTTGTAACCCGCCTTTTCGAAAAAGCGGATTAAATGAAAGAAAATAAATAAAACACATAAATACACAGGAAAAGACACTGATTTTTAATCTTCGGCCAAGAAGCAGTGGGAGAATTCACATTCATTCACATTTGTTATTGCAAAACAGTTGGCGAGGTTCCTCAGGGTAGGCCGGGCCCATAGGAATAGGTACATCTAACCAGGCCCGTATCCAGAATTGTTTTTCGGGGGGGGGGGGGAGGGGGGTTGCCAGCGGGTCGGACAAAAAAGTAAAAAAAACACATAGATCAGAGGAAAAAACCGAACCCCCCTGGATACGGCCTTGCCTCTAACTCTAAGGAACATACTTATTTCGAACCCTGTTCGTTTGTGTCTGATTCATATGTATTTTCCATTGCCGTTGTGTTCTTAGAACAGATAAATCTTATCTTATATCCGTGATAAACCGTACACTTTCATTTCCATAAATTAAAAAGTCTTAAGTGTCTAGTTAATCTTCAAGAACGTGGACAACCAAAAAGTAGAACGAACTGAAGACCAATACTGTCCAAACCAGTCCAGTATGAAAACCACCCCGTATGGATCACCATTGCAACACTTCCCCTTGTTTGACTGCTGCCATACAGAAACCTCACAATCAACCCAGCCTAATGTCACTCTCTATTCCCATCACGACTTTGAGAAAAGACAAACGATGCGGACTAGCGTCTCACCCTATTTAGCATCCCTAAGAAAATACCCCCCCCCCCCCCCCCCCCCCATGACAAGCTTACCGTATGGGATCGTCTGTGCAGACAAAGGTCCATCATATTTCTTTGCATATGTAAAACTCTGTAAGTCATTCTTCACGGTGATATAAAGGCACTTACCTAGAAAAGAGAAACATTTTAAAAGTTAATCTATTAACATATGAATCGTGGAAGGGTTAAAATGGCTTAAATATGATAATTTGCAAGTTTGAATAGGCGGCAATAAATCATATTAACTCGGGGGCATAAAAAATGAATTTGATAATTCGCGGCCGCGTTTAGATTACAATGGGGGGTAAGCGCGGGAGAAAAATGGATCGTTTTCAGTAATTGTCAAGTGACGTTTATCCCGCGGTTGGGAACCTCCAGTCAACCGTTGAATCAAATTTTTCAAATCTGACTTGTGGGGGGGACAACAATACAACCTGGCGAACAGGCACAACAAACCAACCCTTTGGTCAATAAATGATTTTTGTCAAAGTTTTGACAGGATATAATGCAAGCTTATACGGTAATGATGGAAATTGTAGCGTGAAAACAGCGACTGGGAGCTGTCTGTTTCTGGGCCAGAAGTTTCTACTGCTCTAGTAGGCTAGCTACAGGAGGGGTATCCAACCTCGAATTTACACAACCTCGAACCTGGCCTGAAAAGGTTGGAAGGAAATATCAGCCCAGTCCTAAAAAGGTCCTAACTGTCAAAGGGAACCCTTGAGTGAACCTGGACCTATTTTAGACTGCACAGAAATTTCCTTGTAGGTTTTCAGGGCAAGTTCGAGGTCATATAAATTCTAGGTTGGATACCCCTCCTGTACGTGAGAAGTCAGAGAATCGTTTTCAGAGCCTCCAAAATATATGAATGAATGAATTTATTTCCCATTTTTAAGACACAAGTCACAAATGGAGTATGAAAGAAAAGAAGAAGAAAAAAAGACAAGAAGACACACCATGTAACACATATATTTTGATACTCTTATTTACACATGGGGCAACATAGCCCTATACAAAGTATGGCTAGCATCAAGAGAACGAATAAAACCTGCAATTCGCTCTGATACTGCAATAAACGGATCGGTGACATTAGTTCCGTTAAGAAAAACAGATATCCAGTTAGATCACTAAGTGCTAAGCTTCTTTCTCACCAATCTGACAAAATTTGATTAAAGTGAGATGACTTTTCAGATACCACAACCAGTTACCACGGTCGGACTGTAGTATCTGAATATCTATCTGATACCACGATAACTGGCCAGATACCACGATAACTGCAAAAACGACTTTAGACCGTGGTAACAGATACCATGGTATCAGCAAAAACGGTATGATGAAGATCATAGCTGACGTATCTGTTGTAAACATTGTTTGAATAAAAGTTTCTAAGTCAGCTTGGGCTCAAAGAATATTTAAAAACGCAACTATTATACTTTACCGACAATCTAGAATTACGGGCCCACGGAGGTAGTCCTAGAAGGTATTCCTAGAAGATCCTAGAAGGTATATGCCACGTAACACCTGCACCCCCTGTATCACCAACCTCTTCTTGTTTTCTTTCCAGCAGCACAGTTACATATTTATTTTTGATTTTGTTTCCTAAAATGAATCTTACTGGTCACCTGTCTAGGAAGAGCTAAAGAGTTTTGTATGATAACATAAGGACAAATAAACGACACTGCAACTATGAAGAAAACAATTAAAACCGTTAATCGGAAGATAAGGAACTTCCGTGTACGAGTCCAACTATCTTTAATTTTCTTCGTGAGTTTAACACAGCCCCAATGGGGCCAGCTGTACCAAACTTCCAATAATGTCACTTTTTTCTAGTTCAAGGGGTGAGGATTATTGCAGGATTATTTAAGTTCAACAGCCTGACAAGTAGCCTTGCCAAGAAGAGCCGAAATATCGCTGCCAAAGCATCGTAGCTGACGTATCCGTTTTATGTGTTGTTTGAATATATGTTTCCGAGTCGGCTCAGGCTAAAGGAGTATTTAACTACGTGGTTTTAATCGTTACTCCTAACATAATGAATTATGTGTGCGTAACACGCTGTTACCAGTCTTTCTTGATGAAAAATACGCGCTGTGGCTCTGCTTTATTCAGTAATTCTTCGCCGCTCGGATCAACAGCTGACCCCTTTCTCTGCAAGGAGAACCGTAATTTGTTTCTTGTTCGTACTTCAAGGGGTGCATGTACTACTAGTTCACAAACGGTACAGCAGCCCCAACCTTGCAGAACCACGATTTAATACCACCTAAAAGGTTTAACTCGTACTCCTAACAGAATGTACCATTGCTTGAAATTTTAACCTCGTGTGTATTAGAGGCTGGTACCGTTCTCTCACTTAAAGCACAACTGACATAAGGTATGGATGAAAAAATACACGCTTTGTCTCTGCTTTATTACCGTAATTCTTCGCCGTTCGTATCGACAGCTCGTCCCTTTCTCCCAAAGCTTCAACAAGATCCTCAATCAGGTACCCCTCCTTATCCGATCGTGCTGCACGGTACATGTTTTCAAATCCTTCTTCTTCGTCGGTGGGCACGTTCAAGCAGTACAGCGCAGTTCGACTTCTACTTCTGCTGCGAGACCGCGGTGTGCCTACGGCGGCACTTCTTTTCATCGAGTTCACCGGCGTCTCACACCCCGTTTTGAAGACTGACAGCCGTTTGCTGCTGCTCTTACTCCGTGGGAGGGTGGCGCTGCTAACTTTTAGCGGCGGTGGCGGCGTCACTTTGGGCGATCTGAGCGTTCTAAAGTTTGTTAATGGAGTTTTTGGTATCTCCTCGAATTTCATCGTTTTAGGTTTGAACAGGGCCAGAGGTTCCCCTTTGTCTTTCATATTTGTAGACTAGGGACAAAAAATGTGTTGATTATGCTGCGCAAAATTCGGTTAAGATCTTAATTGGTACGGGCATTTATATTCGTGGTGATGACAGGCGAACAATGGAAGGCATCGAGGTAATTATGCACAGGATGTGTGATGTGGGGTTGAGCTTGTCGATTTAATTCTGAGACACCTTTGCCTTTTTTGTTGGGCATGTAAGGTGTCAAAAATGTAATTAGTCATATTTTTTTTAAGGAATGTCAACAAGAACAGCCAGAAGAATGTGTATTCAGATTGAATCGTGATTAATTAAACGAGTCCACAATAATATTCTTCCTGATCAACGCAAGGATGGTCCCCTGTCAGCGAAACTTTTTTTCAGACTTTAGGATCCGGAATTTCTTGCTGAAGTACCGTAGTGTACTTATAATATCATTTTTAGACAAGAAAATGGTGTCAAAGATAGTCAGATCTAATAGCCGAAAATTCTGGAATTCAGATTCTTTCTGTTCAAAAATTCCAAGTTATTTTGTTGTATACCTTCGTAGTCACAGCCATTTTAATAAATGACAAAGATTCCCGACGACTGCAGGAGGCAATTCTAGAGCTTCCAACTCCCTAACCTGCTAAGGCAAATCTCTAAAGGCCTTACTTGTAGTACTAATTCAACCTACTTCCGCAATTGCGCCATCCATGCTTCCACTGGAAACCCGATTTTTATATGATACATTCTAACCCCCCTAACAAAACCTTACTGATTTTCTCACTTGCCGGGTTTTGCTACCTTCGACACATATCAGGATGTCGACGGTGTTCTTACGAGAGGTTTGTCCATCAGAAAAAATGGTTCTTTAAGTTTTCCCGTGTTACTGCTCGAAGTCAACGGGCCTGGGAAAAGGCTTAAACAGTCAAAACCGTGGACAGTATGTTGAAAGAAGGGCCTAGTCTTAAAGTATTCAACTATTTTGAAATACTGTAATTTAAAGAGTAAATAGTGCGAGGGGATCTTTGACTATAAAAATTGTAACAGTCTTATTTCTTGACCAGCCCCCCGCCCCCCCCCCACACACACATACAAACGCAAACGGAGGAACTCCTCGGTCCATCTGTTTGTATGTCGCAAAAAGTAAGTAAGTAAGTAATTTATTTTTGACCCGCCATTTTGGAAAGTGACAATACACAAAATATCATTTTATTTTTGGAAAGTTTCTTTGTCAGTTTTACAACTGTGAACGCAATTCAGCAATGATCAACGACTAGAACATGAAATATTTGCTCATTGTTACAAATAAAAAAGAAAACGAACTAAAAGCCGATTTTCCTCTTTCGGTCATAAGGCAGCATCAGTAAACTGAAACAGAGCTTGTTATTATCTATGAATGTTTACGATTAACAATATTTGTATGTCTTTGCGTATGTACTAGTGTACTTACATGCTTACTTTTGCGTTTTTCTTTTCGTGATTCATTCGACGATGTCGGTGGAAAGAAATAATAATAATAATATCGGCATACGTCATAACATTAAACAAAAGGATGCACATGTGTCGCAAATGTAGGCTACGAAAATAAAAAAATTTCGATTACTAAATTATAACAATTTTATTTTTAATTGTCGAACTTCTGACAGTTCGGAAGCCTGGGAGCAAGGAACCCGTCTTCATGTTCACAACAATAGTGGGGAATCAATACTAGGTTAGAAGAGGCAAGGAAACATCTCGAAATATCAAAACAAACACAGTTGGCTCCTGATGAAAGAAATTGGCGCCCGAAGGTCGGGGAAACCAAATTTTGCCCGGAGCACCTACATTTCCTCACACCCGCATAAACGCGTAAGTGTCAGGGATCTTATTCCCTGAGGGACCTTGCCAGATTCTAAATTGAAAAGTAAATGGACCTAAACATGCAGGGAATTCTTTGGCAAAGCAGCGACAAATTTCGATGTAAATATGCACTTAAGGAACAGGTGGAAAGAGGAAAAAATGTATTAATGAAAGAAAAGATCATCCGTTGTCGGAAACGTCCAAACCAGCTAGAATGTTTCACTATGCTGTGTTCTAACCTTTTATTAATAGTCCATATCAGAACCTTAGCCTATTTCTCTATAGAAGATTATTTCTATAGAAGTTAGAGCCTAAATACAAAATAATAACATACTTAGATACGGACCTAATAATAATATATATGTAGGTTTAGATTAAATACATAACAATAAAATATCAACATATAAAATATATGCAAACAAAAATCTAAATTTGTAATAAATATTCATTCTTTGTTTATATTTCTTTTTTCAAAACTTTAGGTTATTAGCTAGGGCCTGCAGTGGACCTTGCCAAGAAAGGCCGTAAAACGACCGAACGAAAATGTCCGCTGATTAGTTCATTTAGCAACGCAAAAGATGTCAGCAACCTTATTAGGCTGCCGGATTGCTTACGCTATTACGAGTTAAAGCCTACGGTAGTAACTGTTATGAATTCAGCTTTTTCGTCAGATATGTGCATGTTTAACTTGCATTTTTATTCGTTTTCCGGTCACCGGACACCATAAACTAAACTTTGTCAAACTACCGACAGAATTATTAATATCCACAGTTGCAATAAAATGCAACAAAGTGCGTTTCCTGCAGCTGTGGAGCCTGAAGTTCGTTTGCTCAGTGGACCTTGTTGATATATAGCAGCTCGACTGAGTTCCACACGAGACATTTACGGCAAACCCACCAATCAGGGACGACCAAGAGAATTGTGCAAAATCCACAACACTTGAAACCACCTGCCCCAAATTTGCAAAAGCACACACTAGATAGATTTATGCAAAGGGCACGTTCGGTCGGCTGTCAATGTGATTTAGGGGGTCCCAGTAGGTGGCAAACTTGTCTAGAATATATCGGTTGTTTTTGGGACAGAAAAAAAATGAAACAGAAATAACTAATTACAAGAAATAATCTAACATAAAATTTACTTACATGATGAGTCTAAACTAAGCTGTTTTGGAACGGAATAAAAATTGGAACAGAAATAAATATATAAAAAAAAAATCCAATATTAGATTTCCCGAGACGCTTTGCCAGTCTGGGGATCAGTTTTCAGGACCAAGTCTGAATCTCATCAATCGAACAGAAAAGTCGGATAAATCGGCAGAATAAAATAGGTCGGTCAAAATCAGATGCCGGTCGCCACGGTGCATTTTTATCGCTACCATATACTATTGGCAGTATCTATCAGAATATTTCGAAGCTCCATTTAAATTCAGCAGGAGGTAATTGAAATTCAGTCCGAAGTGTCAAAATATTTAATTGCAGACCTACATACAATTTATGAGCAAACGGTTTTGAATTCCATCGTCCCTCACATGTGCCATGAACCACGGGCAAGGCCATATCCAGGGGGGGGGGGACTCGAACCCACTCCCACACGTAGAAAAATAACAATTATTTATGCTTTAACCTCTGATCTAGGCCTTTTTTACTGTTAGGTATGGATTAAGTCCAACTCGCGAGAACCCCCCCCCCCCCCCTCCCCCCCAAATAAATTCATGAATGCGGCCCAGACCATAGCACTTTATACTTAAAGAAACCCTCGCACTATTTACTCTTCAACTTACAGTATTTTAAAATATACGAATATGGTACTTTAAAACTAGTCCGTGCTTTCAACGAATAACCGAAGGTTTTGGCTGTTTTAAGCCTTTTCCGAGACCCGTTGATTTATAGCGAAAGCAGGGAAACAATTTAAATAACCGGTTTTTCTGATGGAAAACTTCTCGCAGACAACCGTCGACACTGTGATACACATCGAAGGTAGCAAAACACGGCAATGAGAAAATCAGCATGCTTTTGCTGGACGAGTTAGAATGTACCGTACGAAACTGGGGAAATCTAGTTTAGAAATCTATGGAGTGGTTGCGGAAGTAGGTTGCATTAGTATTACAGGTATGGCAGGCCCTTTAAAACAGGGGCGGATCCAGAGGGGGGGGGGCGAGGGGGGCGATCGCCCCCCCCCTAGACGCGCTGTAATTTTTTGTTTTGTTTTACTGCACTTACGGAAGTCTGCATTAACGCATGTTCTAACTACTGTAACTAGACTCTAAAATCTTTTTACAAGTGGAGCCAGGAGCTTGAATTTTTCTTGTAAACAGTTGTCAGTTGATCAAGTACAGTTTTTACCATTATTGTAATTTATGAAAACCACATTTTCGTTAAATAAGAGACCGACAGGGACACTTAAAACGCGAAAAAAATCAACCTTGTGGCCGACAAAAAGGACACTACCCCCACTCTTTTCGGTAAGAATCGCCCCCCCTAGAGCGGAAGGCTGGATCCGCCCCTGCTTTAAAATCTGAAAACTAGAAGTAAGCTCTGATCAGAAAGACTTTTAAAACACACTTATATACGCAAGAACAACAGTTTGAATAGGCCGCCGCGTACAACGGTTATTCAAATATTTTTTACGCCCATGTTTGGGAGTCACTCACACGATCCAGTCAGATTAATACAAGCCTAAGATACCAAGATCCGTATTCATTAAGATCTCCATCTATAATCGTTCCGAATACCGTATTGGTAATTACCGGGTCATCAATTACCCATTTATCAAACTCAGCTCTCGAAAGGACAGTTCGGCCTCCATCCCCCACTTGGGGAAAAAATCTTCTTCCGCTTTACTTAATCTATTGTTGTTGTGACTCGGACAAAGAAATCGCGGAAAATTTGCACTTCCTCCTATCCTAGGGAATGTTTGATTGAATGCGCTTTTGTGAAATTTGAGATTCAGTTTCACCGCCAAAAATTCAGAGCACTCGTCTCGCTTACACCCTTCGAAACTCGAACCTACCAGTAGACCGAGCTTAGACAAAGGGACTGCGCTTCCATGACGAGAAGTACCCAAAACAAAACAAAAAAAAATTAATCAGCAAACCTCGAATCGATAAATCCAGAAATCACCGCGACTTCTCTCATCAAAAGAAATCGGCAGGGAAATCAGACAAAAAATGTCGCACTTAAAGAAATAGGCTGAAAACTAAAAAATGGTGAGGTTCATGGTATGAGAAGGGTTTGGTCAGATGAGGGTACACTGTAAAAAAAATCTTGCAGTATTCGCTACTGGGATTAATCTTGTCTTATATCGAGATAAGATCATCCCTAATTCGGATTAATTTTATCCCAATACAGATAAGATTAATCCCAGTAGCAAATACTGCATCCTTGTTCGGAGAAACTTTTTACAGTGTATAGGAGGATTTGCAGCCTTTCTATATTCTCAGACACTACATACTGTGATGAGTTTTACAAAAAGAAGCAAATCAAGTCTCGAAATCTCCAATCAATATTTTTAATAAAATACTTTTCATTTTCAAACCGAAAACCAGAAAGAAAAAATGTCAACTTATACACAAGAAAGAAAGAATGAAACTGATGAACCCAAAAATCAACATAAAAGAAATAAAACTGCGTTGTTTATGAGCTAAGATAAATTTGGGCTAGATGAAGTCGTGACGTGAGGATTTATATCCATTTGATTTTTCGAGGCACATTATATTTGTGTGACTAGTACGATGTGGCATCATTTCCACTATTATAATTTTACATTTAGATCACAAAATGAAACTGGAGATATCCCATATTTCTTCACATTGCTGGTTTATGTCACTCATTTCTGAAGTTACGTCATAAAAACAGCATGTTTTGTGACGTAGCATGCATTAGTGTCGTTTCCAGTAAATCTATTTTCGGCGTCACAAGTGAAACTTCAAGTTCCAGAATTCTTAAACATTTCCTGAAGTCGGAAACCTTCCTGCTGGCAATTTCCAGCCTTGTATTTCCTCCAATTACCTCTCGAGAAGCAATTTATGAGAAATGCTAGGCAGAAGATTTTCTAGGAAAATACAGAGGGAATGGGAATTTCCGACTTCGTCCTCTGTTCGTTGCCGACGACAGTAAAAAAGCCATCATCTCAGGAAAATATGACTACTGTCTGAGCCTGTTTTCCATTTCTACCGAAGTTCCTGCTTTCACAAAAATCGAGGTCGCAGAAAAGATGGATTGTTTCGGAAGAAACATTTTTAAACAAAGAATAGTCTGAACTAAACAACTAATTTAATTAGCGATCTAAAATAACATTTGAGCGTGTCTGGATTACTACTGGTGTTTTCTAGGTTTAGGTAATTTGGCCAAGTTCTTCCAGCTGCCATTCGGGCGTAGAATTTTTTTTTTTGAAAGCTCGGGAAAGAGTTCATACTATATGAACGGATGTACGGTATGTTATTTGTTTTGTCTTGTCAAGTCGTGTGTGTCTGTTAGATACACACGTCCCAAGGGTTTTCTGTATATTCAACTTCGTATATGTCATCATCATCCAAATCCTGGCAGTAGGATTAGGATTTCGAATTTTGCGCAGCAGGTCATTCGAATTTCTTTGTCGATCACGTCTTACAATATCCGTTTGAGGTACCACAAATATCTATATATCCACACTAGCACTCAGCTTTTCATACACTTCACTCTCACTGCACAATACGACACTGATTTATTCTAGTATATTAAGCTTGATCGCTAACTAAATCGTGCACTATGCTCTTACAATCGTTTCTTTTTTTGCACCCGACACACCCTACTTCATCCTCTCTCGGCGGCGCACACAAGCACACTGCCCACGGAGCAATTCCGGTCTTTCCTCTCTCCGTAGTCCGTATAGCCCTCGGAGGAATTTAGAAACAGAGTGGTGACCGTGACGCAGGGATACAACTCCAAGGAGGGCCTGGTAGCCAGTAGGGAGTTCGACCCGCCATCCCGAAACATACAGAAATAATCGTGTAACCACTGATCCATGCTCTTGTCTTACTGTTTGGTATGAATTAGGTCCGACCCGCGGGTAGAAACACCCCCACCCACCCACCGAGGAAATAAATTCCTGGCCGGACTTGGTCACAGATTAGTGACCAAATCTCAAACTTTGTACCACCAGTCAACCAGGATGACCCCTAACCAGGCCCGTACCCAGGAATTTATTTTTGGGGGTGAGTGCTCGCGTAGTACCAAAAAGTACCAAAAATTCACAGATCATAGGTTAAAGCCTATAAAAAATCGATTAACTTTTTATGTTTCGGTGTGTATGTGCCCCCCCCCCCCTGGATACGGCCCTGCCCCTAACCATAAATGGAATATTCGCGGTCCTAATGAGTTCGACTATAAATAAGAAGACTATAGCGGCCCACTATCTTATAACATGACTCCTGGTGCTATTTTTTTCGACAAGAAATCATTTTTTATTACCTCATGATAATTACTGCTGATCAACCAATAAACAGTATTTACCATTTAGGCTTCGTTTTCCTTCTTTCTCGTTCTTTGTTTTCTTGTTTTCTCTGTCTTAATTTAAAGTTTAAACCATGGGTTATATTTTTTCCTCTCCTCCCTTTTTGGGATCCAAAAACGTAGTCGGAGGGATACCTATGCAAAAGTTGTCCGTTTGTCCGTCCGTCTGTCAGCACAATAACTCTCGAAGGGAATGAGATATGTTGATAAACTTGGTGTGAGGATTCCTTCGGTCAAGGGAAAGGTAGAGTTTGTAGATGGGCCCCATAGCTGTATAGTTAGGGGAGAGGAAGGGGTTTCAAATTAAGGGGCTAATTTTTTTCTTTTAAAGCTAATGAGATAGTCGATTTAGGTTCAACATGCTAAATCCGAATATGAAGACCATTTTCTCGCCGGACAAGTAGTTCACCTGGAATCCGGCAAAAAAAACGGAAAATTTGTCAAAAATAAAAGTTTAATCTGAAGTTGATTGGAGCTTCGGTTTAAGGATAGGTAAAGTTGCTGAACCGGAATTGGAAAATTATTTTCTCGCCGGACAAGCAGATCGCCTGCAATCCGGCCAAAACCGGAAAAATTTTTAGGAGTAAAAGTTTTATTTGAATTTCGTTAGGTGCTCGATTTACGGGTAAGACGACATGCTTGATTCGTCTATGACAATCATTTTCTACCCCGACACATAGTTCGCTGCGAATCTGGCTAAAATCGGAAAAATTTGTTAAAAGTTGAAGTTTTATCTGAAGTTGATTAGAGGTTCGACATAGGGCTAAGGAGATACGCAGATCAAGGCAGGAACTTTCGTCAAAGTAGATATGACACTGGCTATAGGGGTAAACACACATGCTGTATTCATATTTGAACTTAGTCTTCTCAGATGATTCTGTCATATAAACTTGACAGACTAACACTACTTTATTTTCACTATACGCTACAAAGAACGTGTCCGAAAGCTCCGAAACGAACGAAAATGCTGAATTAATTCAGCATTTTATGTAGCATTTCGCTTTCGGACTTAAATTTTCGCTCAGTTAATGCAGCATTAATTCAGCATAAAATTCATCGACAAATTTAGCAAGAATGCTAAATTTTCATGAAGAAACTGAGGAGTACGGCGATTCTCTCAGTGTTTTCGGCGGCAAACGTAACAAATTCAAAAAGACAACTGACAATTTGGCAAACATACCAAATTTAAGGTAACTGGCGACCATGGCCAACGAAGGAAAGATAAGAAGGTTGGACATCAGTAGCTCATCCATTTTTTCAGCTTTATACAGCTAATTCTTTTTTCTTCTTCTTCTCCCTGACTTAAATTTTGGTATTCTAGAAGTGTCAGAGAAGAAAAAAAGGTAACAGCTTTCGGACAAAAAAAGAAAAGAAAATGCAGCATTAATGCAGCATTTACAGCACCAAAAAGCTTTCGGACACGTTCAAAGTCTGGATACTAACTAAAATCAAAATCACAAGTTACACCAAAGCACGGGCACTTATTTGCATTTTATATATTTAACATATTCCCGAAACAGGAAACTATTTAATATTTACATTGACCCTTCCTAAACTTGAGCTTACAACCCTCATTAAACTTGAATATACTGACAACCTTATTTACAAACTGAATATTTACAAATAGTTATTTTAATACAAGAATTACCATTTTCCTTGCTATGTTTCTAATTTTATTAGTAAAGTGTTCAAGGACTGGCGAAGACCGGATCTCTAACAGACCGAATTGCCTGGATCAAATATTAATTTTTCGGGATCCCATCAAAACCTTTGGTCTTGTTCTTTATACAGGCTATTCAGTTAGGTGATTCTGCTTTTTCTTTCAATTAATATCGGTCATTTCCTTGCCCTAGTCAAGCCCTTCTTCTGTGCTTTCCTGGCAGGACTATTACATTATTTCGGACATATGATTGGTAGCCGTCAGTTTGATGATGTGGGGAGGCTGGCAAGATTCATCAGGGTCGCTTTTCAACATCGAAAATTATGCCTAGAGTAAGTAGGTTACGGTATAGATCTTTGTTCTTTTTTTTTTCTTTTTTTTTTGCCATGGCATTTGGCTTTTTGTGTGATTAAATCTTATCTTATCTATCTTATCATATAATTCGTCCGGAATCTGGTTGAAACCCGACAACTTTTCATAAGTTCAAGTTTTATTTGAAGTTGATCAGATGTTCTTTATAAGGATAAGGAGATACGATGTATTCGTTTCTGAATTTTCTTTATTTGCTGGACAAGTAGTTGGCTCGGAATTCGACCGAAACTGAAGTAAAGCAGCTAGTTTCTGTCAGTATTGTCAAATTGATATGTAGGTAAATATGGTAGACCTGCATTGATATGGAGGAATATCTGAACTTGGTTTTCTCAGATGATTATCCTGGCGAAGACAAGACCCAATTGTCTGGATCAAATATTAACTTTTTCGGATCCCATCGAAACCTTTGGTCTTGTTCTCTCTCAGATCCTGTATTATGTGTATACAAGACCGTATCCCGGGGAGGGGGGGGGTAGGGGTTTGAAACCCCCCCCCCCGGAAACACACAAAAATAGTCATTTTTACAGGCTTTTCCCTCTGACCTATGTCTGTTTTGTACTTTTTTCTCCGACCCGCAGGCAAACCCCCCCCCCCCCCCCGAAAAAAATTCCTGGATACGGGCCTGTGTATATGTAATATGTGCACTGTCAAATATGATTCGCAGTCAACTTCAGGAAGGAATATTTAATCGGGCATCTAAAACATATATATTATACATTTTTTGTTGTTCGCTATAGGCTACGCGTACCCGTGTTATGTTCGGGTTCGTCGTAATGACAGGAATTTTTTCTATTCTTTTCGTCTATTCTTTCCAGTATTGTGAACGTCCAGTGTGTTGTTTCTTCTAGTTTTTCTAGAGGGTGTGATTTTATCACTTCCTGAAATTTTGAGCAATAGTAACCCTACCGTTATTACTCGAGTGGGTGTGTACATAGATAAATCTTTAGAGTTGAGAAGGAGTCTGATTGTTTAATTTATACTTTTGTTTCTGTTTGTTTGTGTATATGGCCCGTGGGCTTTTGAAATACACTAATCTATCTATCTATCTATATTATGGTATTTACTTAAACAGTTTTCTGTTTCTTAATTTGTAATAAAAAATAAAAACGGAATCGGAACCTGTATTAATGCTAGTCAATATCCAGTGCAGGGCATGTTCTCCAAATGAAGACAGGCCGTGATTCGAGGCACAAGAATAAAAGCTCTACGCCTGGAAGTTGGTCGGCCAACGACCAACCTAACTGAGACCAGGAAACGGCATACGTAACTCGTTATCAATGATGACCATTGGGTCGCTGAGAATAGCTCGTGTATCTTGTATACGTAATCCTGTCATCGTGGATTGAAACAAGGTGGGTTCTGGTTTCATCGGGTCTTTGGGTTTCAGAAAACTAACACGCTACCAGCAATCCAGTTTGAGAGAATTCCACAGTGAAGAAAACCGCCTCGTCCGAACGGATGTCATTGGGGGGGGGGGGGGTATTCCCCCCATAGATTTCAAAGACTTCCTCCTTGGTCATATTTCTTGGAAAGCAATGACCTTAAAGTAGGTTCGAAAACTGAGTCTGTTTAATAAACCTGGGAATGGGCCCGAGCATCCCCCCCCCACCCCAAGGTTTTTTGAAATGACTCTACTGCAGCTATAGTCAAGACCGACAAGGAATACGAAAAGATGAGTCTTCCTTCAGGTCGGACTGAATGCGAATCATGTTTCGTTGTTAACGGAATGGTCAGCTGAGAATTAATCCCAATGATATTTAGGTCCTCCTTAGAGAGGGCGTCCTTTTCACACCGTAGTGAAAAAACTCAAGTTCATATTTAGCAATAGTTAGAATTCTAAGCAATATATTCAGTTTTTACGTTATTAATTTTGACGTAACGTCCGTATGTGGGCACTACCTGCACTTCACAAGGGGGTATTTTCATGTAGTGGGGAGTTCAAGAATCAAGATACATGATTTAAGAGCAAATTCTGGGGAAAGAAACGATAGAAGAGGGAGGATTTGTTTAATATTATGAAAAAAAGCAGGTTTGGCTGACCTCCGTCGGCTGGGGAGGTTTCTCAAGCAGATTTTTTCACCCGCTTAGCCCACTTTTCAAACAAGACTCGACGTCTGCTCCTCTTTCGATGATTTTAAATCCCCAAATATCCTAGTCTTTCACTGTTTTCGTCATTGATCGGCGGATTCTGGCCCAGCTGTACAATGCAATGGCACTACCCCACTATCTGTACCTAAGTCCTTTTTGGAGGATATTCCAAAAGGAAGATAAGAAAAAGTTGCGGTCTACATATTACAAATATGCGAAGTACCTCCTACGGCTTCCACCACGGACTAGCAACCGTTTTCAGACAAGTCGGTATGGGATTCGACCCTGATGAAGGATCATAGCTCAGATCGCCAGATTCGACTCTGGTATTGTTGCTCATCCTTGGGCAACCATTTTGAGGCAATAGTTCTGTCTTTGTATTTAGATATCCATCTTGTTCTTTGTTTATTCAAATAATGTTTACAACAGATACGTCAGCTACGATTCTTCATCAGCGATATTTCGCTGATGAAGACAAGGGCTTGTATATACCCTTGCCAAGAAGGGCCGAAATATCGCTGATGAAGAATCGTAGCTGACGTATCCGTTGTAAACATTGTTTGAATACATGTTTCAAAGTCAGCTTGGGCTCAAAGAGTATTTACTGTTCATTGTTTTTCTGTGTTAGTGTATTCTCTCGTAGTGTGTTTTTCGTTTTCTTTTCATCTTATACTCCATCTGTTTTCATTTGATGGGAAATAAATACATACATACATACATACATACTAATAATAGTTTACAAAACTGTTTTTCTAACAGTATCAACTTCAACCTATTATATAAATTTTCCTCAGTACCATTAACCTACTTATATTTTTGTTTAGACCTAACCAGATGAGCGAGAACAGGTTACCGCATCATGCGCCTCGTCGAATATAACACTTCCCCAAAACCCACTCTGTAAACAATCCTAACCCTCAATAGAATTTCCGCAGCAGACGAACAAAAGGATCATTGTTGCGAGTACTTACTCCAGACTCATGAAATATGGAAAGATCCGTGCTCAGCTGCCCAATATTCGCCCCTTTTTTACAACTTAATCATTTTTCTGGTACACTATCCCCATATTGAATAACGCCAACGCAGGGGGAGGTTTTTTGTCGACTTTGCGCGGAGACAATATATTTGGTACATTTACCGTCTATTTATTACGATTCGACCGGAGTTTCTATTATTTGAATGTGTTTTCATTGTGACCGGAAAACATAGGCCACGGTTTAGACAAAAGGCAGAGGGAATAAAAACATTTTTCCGAATGTCATGTATGTTCTAAAACGACCCGAAGAGGCCAACTATGATAGATTTATGTAGGTAAAAAAAATATAGTGCTATGCTGGTCTTGATGGGGGGTTTCAACAATGGCATGGTCGGCTATTGTTGCAGACTACGCGTAGGTCAGCAGAGGTGCTATGTGATTAAAGATGGAATTATCCATGGGTTTATTAACCATGGCAGTTAACCTGTAATAATCTTTAAATGAATAAGCCCAGGACCGAGCCCAGAACTCTAGTACTGGAGCCTAGTAGACAGTTGAGGCCCTCGTGGAGATATCGAAATAAATCTTAAAGCACACCTCGCAAGGTGTTCAGTGTTCAAAAATATTTGAAAGAAAGAAAAAAAGAAAAACATGAACTTCGAAAAATAAACACATTCAAGACCGTGAAACGGTGGCAGTTGGCTTGCATTGATATCAGAAAGCTTTCTGCTCAATATGGGGAGAGAGAGAGACGGGTTTAATGCAAACAACCGGCAGTGAGACACTGAAAGGGTTGTACAAAAAAGGAACATGAATAAGCACTTGATAATTCTTCTCGCCATGAACGGCAGTGCCGAGCGACAGTAACGCTCCGTATTACATTTCACCAGTTCGAAGCCTGCCCGCTGGCGAGTTTCGTACTGATCGGAGCGTTTTGGGAGCAGGGCGCGGAACCGGGATGACCGTGATAGACTTTGACCAAATTTCATACAGGCCAGAAGTCTTCTACCGTCGAGTCTTTCCAGTTTCAGTTCCAGTAGTGCCTGCTTGTACCAACGATAACCGTGATAGACTTTGACCAAATTTCATACAGGCCAGAAGTCTTCTACCATCGAGCCTTTCCAGTTTTAGTTCCAGTAGTGCCTGCTTGTACCAACGATAACCGTGATAGACTTTGACCAAATTTCATACAGGCCAGAAGTCTTCTACCATCGAGTCTTTCCAGTTTTAGTTCCAGTAGTGCCTGCTTGTACCAACGATAACCGTGATAGACTTTGACCAAATTTCATACAGGCCAGAAGTCTTCTACCATCGAGTCTTTCCAGTTTTAGTTCCAGTAGTGCCTGCTTGTACCAACGATAACCGTGATAGACTTTGACCAAATTTCATACAGGCCAGAAGTCTTCTACCATCGAGTCTTTCCAGTTTTAGTTCCAGTAGTGCCTGCTTGTACCCACGATAACCACTTCCGATAATCAGTTTGTAGGCTCTCTTTTGGATTTTCTCAATGGCCTGTGACTGCTGGTTGTCGAGGGATGAGTGCCACACAACAGACATGTATTCCAAGACTAGGCGCACGTAGGATACATAAGCGTTGAGCTTAACGGCAACTTGAAGTGATTATGGAAGTAGATTGCATTAGTAGTATAGGTAAGACAGGTCCTTTAAGCTTATGATCCCTCAAGGAACCTGTGGAGAATTTTGATGGGTCCTTTGACACCTGTTGTCGTGGTGTTTTATTGTTCATGTAGCGCATTAATTTCTATAATGATGTTACTACTCAATTATTTCACCCATGCAAATTAACGCATGTTTTGTTTTGAAAATGTAGATGAAAAAACAGCAGCTTTATGTCGACAAATAAAACTCCGACACAAAACCTGCTCTGGTTCAAACTCTATCCCTCCCAGCCAAAAGAGTCAATATTTTGAGTAGTGTGGGGTCTTCGAGTACCACGTCATCGAGGGATGACGAAAGTGGTTCTAAGCACGGTCGTTTTCTCTCGAACAAAAAGTCAATTTGAGGGTGGCGCGGACTCCCCCTCTTAACAATGGAAATTTTTATTCACACTATCTGAAAAGATCGTACACTTTTAACAATTCTGCGGTGACAATAGATAATAGTAGGCAATTAGAGTTAGGCTTTCCTAAATCTTTGGGGTACTGAATTGGTTCTTTTCATTCTGCCGTTCGGGGGATGAATAATGTTAAAAATAAACGCTTTCTGATATTGCTTTGAGGGTGCTTGTCGGCTTTCAAATGTCTATTATAACGATAATTCTAATCTCAGACAACGTTGTTTTTGGCTTTTCAAAAGCAGTTGTAGTAGGATTAAATACGCAAGCGAAGAAAGTCGTTAATAATGTTGTGGAGAAAACCCAAAACTGCAAAATAAATAAAAGGAACAATATCGGCAGTGCACGAAAAGTAAAGAACACAAAATTTGTTTAGGTAGTTTTATGTGACATGAAAGGTTGAAGCTAAGTTTTTTTACCTTAAAAACTTAAATACCATTAGGTGAAGATCAAATGGACATTTACTCCAACGTCGGAGCCTCAAAGACAGTACAGGGCACAAAACAAACAAAAAATAAAACCATGACACAACGAAATATTTAAAAGCCCTAAAAGTTTAATCGGAAATGGCTGAGATATAGACGAAACGATACGACTATTTTCATGGCTTAAAGCACAATGGACACTTATAATGCTTTACTTTGTATTAAATGCTTCACAAATAAACATATCCGACTTCCTTTAGAAGGCGCTACGAAAATCGGCCGTTTACTTGTTATCCCTGTCATTACCTCTCTATCATTTCGGCGATCCAAATCTTAGGAGCTAGGATATCGTGGCAGGAAATTCAAAAACTCCCAGCAATGCTTGATAGAAAAGGATATATTTGAGATGTCACCAAATTCAAGCCGCAAATGCAGTTTACCTGATTATTCTAGTGTTTCGTCAGGAGTTCCATGGCTTAAAGTGCCTATTTAAAAAATTTCTTTGTGGAATACTGTTGTGAAGCTTGATTAGCTTGCTTTATAAAATGTACCAGAATATGCAATAAGCTTATAAAAATAACATAGCTACAAAAATCATTCAAAAACAAATAACCTTTTCATATCTAAATTATACAAGCTGATTTATGCTTAAAATAAAATAAAGTATTACAAGAAATACCACTTTTATCTTTGTCCAAGCTAGTAAATTGAGCTTGTACTGGCCCAAAAAAATACGCTTTGAAATATCACAGAGAGGAAACTGTTGAAAAAGCTGCTGATCTACGGGGTAAGCATTGTTCCTAGGTTGTTACAGAGTGGGACTGGGGTTGTTTGATGTGCCCATTGAACTTTAAGGGTGGATGCTTAATGCTATGCGTCGACCAGAAGTGAGTCTCAGTATCATATGTTAAATAACAACCAAGTTTAAAAAAAATTGGCTAATTAATGATATCATTTTCAAGTAGCAAAAGGATGAATGAAATAGGGTTGGGGGGTCTTAGCTTAGGATCTGTAGAGAGAAGATGGTTGGGGTAGTTCGTTAAGGGGCGTTCCTATGAGGAGAATCGGAAGAGAGTTGCAGAAGTGAACAGTGGTTCTGTCACCACAAAAATCCAGAACGCTCAATCTTGCCACATTGTCTGTCTTAGGCTTTTTTGTCGGTCCAAACAAAGTAACAAGAACAAAAAACCAAGAGCGCATACCACACACACCGTGACTTTCAGGAATAGACATTTCTCCTGAAGATACCAGCGAACAATACGTGAGAACCTCTTGAGATCCGTAGGAGAAATTCCCTGTACCCCCATCATCACACCCCTTTTCAAACAACAGCCACCCAGGTCGTACCGGCAACATCTACTTGATACAATGTAAAAGGTATGAAAAACAAGCCCATTGTTTTGAAGAAGCTGAAGGTAGTTAGATCAGGGGTGAACTCAAAGCTTTGGGGTAATAAGATGAAGGGGGGGACAAGACTTTGTTCACGAAAGATAGATCTTGGCATGTTACAACAGTCAAGTTGATATGCAAATAAAGGCTAATGGACTCCTGAGAAAAAATGGTCCTTGACGTTGAATTAGCGTCAACGATCCAATGACAAAGGGCTACCCGCTCCCCGAAACTCGGTGTATACCCTTCCCCCTCACCAGCCGAAAACAAAGGTGTCGGCCACATCTTAGGCGATTCATCTGTAAATACTTCCAAATGTGCTGATTTTAATGTTCTAACACGTGACAACCGGCACCGGGCAATTGGTATACAGTAGGCATTTCTAAAGTAGGCTAGTTGTGCTAGTTATTTGTTTATTTGTTAGTTTAGTGTGATTCGTTTTTCCTTTTTTTTTCTTCTTTTTTCTTCCCTTCTTATACTCCATTTGTCACATTTTGTGTTTAGAATGGGTTAATAAAATCATTCATTCATACACGAAAACTAAGAAGGCAACCCGTCGGCGAGGAGATGGGCTTATGACGGGAAGGACTAGAATAAAGTAAGTAAGTAAAGTAAGTAAGAGTATAACTTTTAAACGCAAACAAAATCTTATTGTCCGGTAATGCAGGGAGCCGGGTTCATTGACTGAAATTCTTCCAAGTCCAAAATCGGGGTCTGAGCCCGGTTCGTTGATTGACAGGGGAATCACAGGCCCCCCCCCCCCTCCGTCTCCGACCTTCAGACTCTAGACTCTATAATTGCTACAGAGCCTTCAATGTAAAAACTTTCTCCGAGTAAGGATTAAAGTTAACTGCAGTATTTGCTACTGGGATTAATCTTTATCTACTGGCATAAGATTAATTAGAATTAGAGATAATCTTATCTCGTTAGGGACAAGATTAATCCTAGTAGCAAATACTGCAAGATTTTTTTTTACAGTGTGGACCGCAAGTTGGTAAATCATGGACCGCTTTTCAAAGTATACCATAACCACGAAGGCTGTAAAATAAAAACTTCAATTAAGCAAGCTAATAATGAATTCAAGTAGCAAGGGTTTTGAAAATATGTTTATTAATCCTCAGTCTGACACTCCATGAAGACAAGTCGCATTTTGCCATGGAAAAAGAAGCAAACTCCTTCTTTTTTTACTCATTATGACGTTTTAGAGTAAAGAAAAAAGTTATTTCTAGGAACCAGGATTGTCTATAAAGCGCATGTGCCAGGTAGGATCAATATAGCTTTTCCATTTCATCTTGATTTAGTTTCCAAATTCAGAAGCGTTAGAATGTTTTGACCGAATAAATAACAACAAACAAAGTTTGGACTTTTATTTTAAAATTTGTGGTTTTACTTTTGACGAATAGAAATTGCAGTGTGTATTATTAGTCTTACTTTTTTATTTTTTCTTATTCGGATCGTTTGTACAAAATTATGAGATTTATAGTTTATATTAGATGTTACGTTTTTCTTTTGTTAGTTGTGAAATGCTGCAAGGCTCATTCACGAAATATATGCATTCAAGATACACTGTTTCAATAGCCGTCGGTAGGGCGTGCTAGGAGGAACCGGACGACCCTACCAGCTTTTTCTCCTGATTGCTCCAGGCATGCGTCACATTACGGCTGCATGAGTATCTCGAGAATAGCCTTACCGTATCCGCGACTGATCATGAACAAACCAAACGTCTCGCCGAAGATCTGAATGCAGGACCCACATCGCTACGTCCAACAGACTTCCCCACCAACGGTTTCCCCACTCGACCAACTTGCCTAATCTGAACACTTCGAATTTCTCCTTTGCTTCCCCATCAGCTTTAATAATACCGAACTAGTAACAAAGTTTGAAGTTCCGAGACCCGATGGTTGTTAGTTAAGTTCTTAATCTTAAAGGACCTGCCTTACCTATAATACTAACGCAACCTACTTCCATAATCAATCCATATATTTCTAAACCCGGAGACCCCAATTTCGTACAGTACATTCTAACCCTCTAACAAAACCACGCTGATTTTCTCACAAGCCGTGTTTTGCTACCTTCGATGTGTATCAAGGTGTTGTAAAAACGGTTATGTAAATTGTTTCTCTATTTTCGATACAAGTCAACGGGTCTCGGAAAATGCTTAAAACAGCCAAAACCGTGGGTTATTTGTTGAAAGCACAACCTAGTTTAAAAGTATTCAAATATTTTAAAATACTGTAAGTTGAAGAGTAAATAGTGCGAGGGAAAGACGGACTCGTAATAGGTTGTTTCTGATTGAGACCAAGAGGGCGTTCCACCCTTCTAATAGTGGTAACTATTACTAACTATTTTCGATCCAACTTCGCAAAATTACTACGCTGACCGTTCCCACCTTCTAAAAGTATTCTATAGTTCCTTTCATTCATTCATTCATCGGGGAAAATAATAGACTATCGACTACCCTAACTTTTCCTAGGTATTCACGACGTTCTTTAAACGGTATGAAATTCACCTGGACTGAAATTAGCCATTTCGGTCTGAGTCTGCCTGCCTTTAAAAAATTTCATACGGATACTAATATGCGAGTACGCAGCGTACCAAGCAAGGGGTTACCCACTCGCTGCACTTGGTGTAGCCTAAAATCTTTCCCGTCACCACCTGGCGACTTGGTGTATATCAAATTGAGTGTGGACAACCCCTCGAAACAAGCTGCAAAAAAATATGAATACTTCATTAACATTGTTCTTCTCGGTGGCAGTTTTTTTTTTTTTTTATCTTCTGTTGTGTTGATTGCAAATGAAAAAGTCAGTGTCTAAACAGGACACGTTTTATTTCAGGACCTATTCAGGACATAGTATTATAATTCCTACTGCATGGCAACGAAGGCCGAATATTCTTTTTTCTGTGAAACCTTTCTTCCTTCCGCGACCCCCTTTAACGACTCTTTTATCCATGAAGAAACGATGGTGAACCCGGCAGCAAAAAGATCATACTTTTTCTCCGGGATGGGCTGCGGGTCTCCGCCCCCTATACCCATACCATTGACCCCCACCATTCAGTTAGTTCTTCCACGGATTCGCATTTCATATTATTTGCAAGTGAATTTCTTGTAACCGAACACCAGGGGGGGCCAGGGACGGAAGAACTGAGGGGGCTGCTCCAAAAAATATCTGAAAACGATCTAACGCATATCAAGCGACTGGATTCACACAGAGATTACATCGGAAACGCGGAGGCAGGATCCGGTTACACCGGATCCGAAATCGGAAAATTTCCATTTTTCCTTGCCATTGATTCGGGGTGGATTGTGAGATAAACCTGAACAAAGAACAAAATGGCAACTAAAGCTGTTGCCTACGGCGGGCGTCATCTGCAATATCATACAGTTCCATGAGCTAAGTTGAGTATGAGCATATTTAATTTGACCCAAAACCCTTCATACAAGAAATATTTGAAACTAATTTGTTGACGTTCGTCATAAAAGGTAAGCAAAGGACCCACAATTTCAAAAAGTGCGATAACACGTTGACGTTATAGAATATTTTCGTTTTGACCTCTTAATTATTACTTAAACGTTAAAGTTCATTGGGCACATCAAACTACCCCAATCCCACTCTGTAACAACATAGGGACAATACTTACCCCCTAGATCAGCAGCTTTTTCGACAGTTTCCTCTCTGTGATATTTCAAAGCATAATTTTTTGGGCCAGTACATGCTCAATTTACTAGCTTGAACAAAGATAAAAGTGATGTTTCCTATAATACTTAGTATGTCTTTTTCTTATGCATGAATCAGCTAGTATAATTCAGATTTGAATAGGTTATTTGTTTTTGAATGATTTTTGTAGCTATGTTATTTTTTATAAGCGTATTGCATATTCTGGTACACTTTATAAAGCAAGCTAATCAAGCTTCACAACATTATTCCACAAAGAAAAACTTTTAACAGGCACTTTAAGCCATGGAATTTCTGATGAAACACTAGAACAATCAGGTAAACTGGATCTGGGGCTTGACTTTGGTGACATCTCAAATACATCTTTTTCTATCAAGCATTGCTAGGAGTTTTTGAATTTCCTGCCACGATATCCCAGCTCATAAGATTTGGATCGCCGAAATGCCAGAGAGTTAAGGACAAGAGATGACAAGAAAACGGCCGATTTTCGTAGCGCCTTCTAAAGGAAGTCGGAAATCTTTATTTGTGAAGCATTTAATACAAAGTAAAGCATTAGAAGTGTCCATTGTGCTTTAAAAGTAACGTTACGAACCATGTATAGGCTAGTATTTACGTTTTAGAGAAATGTGACATTTAAAGGCTAATAGCACGATAACGGATATAATCTCATATTTGCAGGAACTGCGAATTCTTGTTTGAATGTTATGAAACTCCTGGCAGTGTACTTTCCAGATACAGCTATATATATACAAAAAATTACAAAAATTACACGACTCAGCACATGTCTAGTCGGTCATGCTTTATTGTTCTCTTGTTCCCGTTTCCTGCTAGGTCTCCGTAGGTCTCCGTCGGTTACGAACAAGGTATGCTCAGAGTTTCGTCCCCTCGTTTGTTCGTTTCTATAACTCGGAGCGCTTTTGAATGTTAATTTTTAGGTTATTTGTATTTTATTAATCGTAGTCTAGCATGTTATTGACCATATTTATCATAAGACGTCGGTATAAATGTCGCAAAATTGTATATATTTGTAATTGTTGTTATGATGTTATGTTTAGACGTAAAAACAACCCATCGGCTTGTCCGTTATCTGTTTTTTAGATTATATTGAATTGAATTGAATTGAATTGAACCATACAGGTTAAGTTCTCTATAGACCACTGCAGACGTATAGGCCAACTTCCCACTGAGTGTGATTTTCCTTTTTCTGTAAAGTTTAAAGCAGAGCTAAAGGCATAAGTTAGGTATAATTTTTTAATATTTCTCAACCACCTTTGCCTCCAAAGTATCAAGTTTTCGTCTCCATTCCCATAATACTAGGATTAATTGAAGGCGAAATCTCAGTTCATTCTAGGCGAAGTTTCTGTTTAAGCTTGCACAAAAACCGTAAATCGCCGAATGCCAATTTCCGCTGACCAATCAGTATCGCAATAAAGACTATCATGATTATTAGTCTGTCTTTAAGCGACTGACGTCTTGAAGCGACTGACGTCTTGAAGCGACTCACGTCTTGAAGCGACTCACGTCTTGAAGCGACTCACGTCTTGAAGCGACTCACGTCTTGAAGCGACTCACGTCTTGAAGCGACTCACGTCTTGAAACGACTCACGTCTTGAAACGACTCACGTCTTGAAGCGACTAACGTCTTTAAGGGACTCTCGTCTTGAAGCGACTAATGTCGTTCCAGCATTTGCTAGACGACAACCACTGCCAGATGCGTCACGACTGGGGGGGAGGGGGAACGCCCCCCCCCCCCCAAAGTCGTCGGCCAGTCAGTAGAAAATACCGAGTCGGCACGAAGCACCGCGATTTTTCGTCAAAACAGTTGATTTTTTTCCATGAAAATAGTCGGTTTTTCTGAAAATTGGTCGATTTTGTCAAAATAGCCGGTTTTTCCGAAAATCAGTGGATTTTTCGGAAAATCAGTCGATTATTTCAAAAATGTCATTTTTACTGTTTAAAACAGTCGTTTTTTCTGCAGAAAAATTCGATAAAAATTACTAGCCAGTCGGTAAATGCCTCGTCCCCCCCCCCCCAAACGTTTTGGCTAGTAACGCCTCTGACGACTGCCACAGTTTTGCTGAACTTGAGCAAAAACCTTGGTTTTACGCCAGGGCTGTCAGGTAGGAAACTGCCTCGTTCTCCTGGAAGCAAACCCAATTTTCAACATCCTCTCAATTTAGAGGCATCTGATGGGACCAGATTAGTGCTGTCTTCTAGTTTTTTTTTTTTGTATTTGCAATATATGGCGAAAGCTGAATTAAAATTTAACAATAACTATAGTTTTTTATTTCCGGAACCTCCCGGTATTTCCGTAAGAGATTTTGCATGTCAGGTAGAGCTCACTGGATTCCGGGTCACAGGACCTCGCCCTAACCTTTGACAAATTTCAACCGGCTCTGATTTACAGTTTTTAACAAGCTTTGACCCATAGAACAGTTTCTCACGCGGGATTAGAGAAAGAAGCTTGCCCGTAAATGGCATGATTTAGGCCATAACAGCTCTTACGCATGCTTTGCCAATTCCACACACGATTTGGCCCCAACAAAGGAAAACACGGCAGGTTTTCTACCGCTACTGATGACCCATAAGGAATACCCCCTGTGACCACACTAAAGCTCGCCCCATACGATCCATGAATACGCAAGTGGAAAAATTCGCAAAAACGTATGGGAACGCACTTGTGGAGAAAATATCCTCCAAAGAAAACGCGATGACAAATGATGCAAAAAATCACTGAAAGGTAGTGCGGAAATAGAGGGTGTACTTCATCTTGCTGCTGCGAACAGCGGCACGTACCGAATGGATTGATAAACTGGAACGCGGGAGTGGGCCTTCTTATGGGTTTCACCCAAACCAAACAGGATAGCCCAAGGGAACAAGAAGCTTATTTAAAAGTCAACAAACAAGAGAACAGAGGTGCTCTTGAATATGCTGCTGCTAAGGGTGTCACGTACCGACGCGATTGAAAAACTGGAACGCGGGAGCAGGCCTTCTTCTGGGTTTCCCTCACTAAAAAGCATACCCCAATGGAAGAAGAAGCATATTTTAAAAGTCAACAAAAAACCTAAACAGCAGATTTCCAATCCAATGTTCACGCCAGATGAAAGCTTCGTATGGTCTTCACCCAAACTAAACAGCATATCCCAATGGTAAGTAAGTAATAAGTAATTTATTTATGACCCGCCATTTTGAAAAAGCGGAGTAAATGAAGAAAATAAAGAATTTTCAATCTTCGGTCAGGAAGCAGTGGACGACGGCGTGCGCTGGTTGGGCCATGTTGTCCATGATTTTCGAAGGCGACAAGGAAACATTCAAAAGGGTAACACTTGAAATAACAAATGAATGAAAATGAAAAAACATCTTGAATTTTGAACTTCTCCGTCAATGTATGGTTATGACATAGTTTTGACAAGTGGGGCAGGTGCTTCGCATAATTAAAATAACATGATCTCATCTTTTTTATTTCCTTTCGCAGAACATAAGTGACGCCAGAACGAAATAGTATAGAAGGAACGCAGAAGGTGCTGTACAAATTTCCCAAAGCTTTACGATTACAGCGCCCCCCGTTGGGGACGATGCACCCATAGGCGCTACGGATTGATTTATAAACTTCTTGAACAACTGAAGAGCAAAATTTTGACAATGAAGATTTAAACGTTATGCCGAGCCACCAATGGAAGAAGCAGCTTATTTAAAAGTCAACAAACAAGATAACTCCGATACTCCCCCTCAATTTAAGAAGAACAGAGGATGCTCTTGAATATGCTGCTGCTGAGGGTGTCACGTACCGAAGCGATTGAAAAACTGGAACGCGGGAGTAGGCCTTCTTCTGGGTTTCCCTCACTAAACAGTATACCCCAATGGAAGAAGAAGCATATTTTAAAAGTCAACAAAAAACCTAAACAGTAGAATTCCAATCCAATGTTCACGCCACATGAAAGCTTCTTATGGGTTTCCCTCACTAAACAGTATACCCCAATGGAAGAAGAAGCATATTTAAAAGTCAACAAAAAACCTAAAAAGTAGAATTCCAATCATATGTTCACGCCAGATGAAAGCTTCTTATGGGTTTTACCCAAACTAAACAGCATACCCCAATGGAAGAAGAAGCTTATTTAAAAGGCAACAAACCAACGGCAACACTGGTCTCAGTAGAAACTAAAGACAACAAAGGATAAGGAGTGAAGAAGATCAGAAGAACTCCGATACTTCCCCTCAATTTAAGAAGAAGAAGAGAACAGAGGGTGCACTTGAATTTGTTGCTGCTAAGGGCGTCACGCACAAAAGCGATTGAGAAACTGGAACTCGGGAGCAGGCCTTCTTATGGGTTTCCCTCACTAAACAGTATACCCCAGTGGAAGAAGAAGCATATTTTAAAAGTCAACAAAAAACCTAAAAACTAGAATTCCAATCCAATGTTTACGCCAGATGAATGCTGACACAGTTGGATGTTAGCTGCTGGTATAACATTTTTAATTTTCTGTTCCATTGACTGTTTTACAAGCAAGGGACACAATTAAGGTGGTGAAACATTCAGAGAAGTGTCCAAATAGGCATATCTCAACTGTACTTGTACATATAATCGTTGTTATTATATTGTATATATAATCATTGTTACTATAATCATTGTAATTTTTTATGTACCTTCCTTGTTCGTGCCGCAACCACAAATTAGTTCAAAAGTTCGGCGTCCAAGATGTCATTCGTTCACGAGATAAAACGTCAGCGTCTCTACTATGTACACCTCGTCATCCTGGTCATCGAGTACATGATCTTTTTCATGAGCTTTTCAGGCCCAGTAGGCTATATCTATTTTTTTTGTGTTTATACTGTTATGTATCTTGTGTTGTTTTTAGTTGTTCTCTTTACCTCTACCACCTTGTGTATTTGGCGGGTTACAATTAAGATATATATATATAGGATATAGTTGTATTTCTATCATCGAGACCCAGAATTACAGAGCTATGCAAAGACTTGAGGAGCAAAAGGTGCCACTTCGTCAGACCCACACGTCAGCTCCAGCAGATGTTCCTGCGGGCAGATTGACGACCCAGACCTCGAGGGTTTCCATAGACCTATCGCCTTCGGGATCAGAAGTGCCACTCAATCAGCCCTTGATTGCTCAAGAGGTGTAAACAGGACTGTCCATCTGAATCCCGCATAATTCCCGAGTGACCACCACTGACATCTGTTTTGGCACACGAGTGGATGAATCAATCTAAATCCGTGCGAATTTGCCGACAATTTGTCATATGTCGCTGAGCGCGAGTCTCCCTCTATTTGCGTATAGCGCATGAACAGTAGATACTGTTTGAAGTCTCTGTGTAATGTAATTACTTGGATTAAGCGTATGGCAGCTGCGGCAAAACGCATGTCCATTGTGGTAATTGGATTAGTTTTCAAATGCTTTGGTATGAGCCGTTGGGAGAAAGTCGGCTTGAAGTATTCAGTTACAATTAGACGTACAGATTGAATCCAACTCCGAACTGTACCGTGTTCTCAAAACTGTGCTAACTGAAAATTTTTTGAAAACTGAGTTAACTATACCATTGGAAAGACATAGCTGATTTAGTATTCTGTTAAGTTGTGCTACGTAGTTACAAAGTTTCTGAACAGATTGCGCGTAACACTTTCAAGAATAACACCTTTTCACTTAGAAATAAAGTGTTATAACCAATTAAGTTTATACTATTTCGTGCCTAGATCTCCAACAACACCTTCAGTAGGTAAAAATACTACACTGTCATAAGTTACATAACGACAACAGAAGGATGCGCGGTTTCAACAGATAACACTTTGGGATGTTATATGTTACGTTTCTTTCGTTCCTGTTAGCATTTTTACCAATTGAAGGTGTTGTTGGAGATCTAGGCACGAAATCTGTGGTTTAATAGGTAGCCTTGGGATCGCAAAAAAGCACTTTGATCATGAGTGTTTCCAAAGAATTTCGCATGCGGCACATTTAGCACTCTTCACTATTTAGAAGAAGGGTACGTCATTTAGTTGGCGTTTGCATGGAATTTTGGGGTGCTTGAACCACGTTAAAAGCTAGAATTTGCCAGAAAAAAGGCGAATTCAAAACTGTTTGTCTGCGCAGCTTTCATTTTCCTGGGAGCCGTTCACGACGTTGTCGCTTGGCAGCAACTGCCTTTTTTCGGAACATTTTCAAGCCCTGTTGGCAAAACTGGACGTCCCCCAAAGGTAAAAGGCTAGTGACGGCGCAAACTTTGTATATATTGGTTATATTAAAAGAACCATGAACCCTTGAACCTTGAACTTTGAAAAAAAAAAAAAGTGGAAGAGCCAGGGAAGGGCGTGAAAACACACCAAATTTTCTCTTTAGACTTACATACTATACAATGTTTTACATTATAGCTTGTTGAGGCAACTCGCAGTGTTTTAGAAACAAATTATAAATTCGGCTAATATCAGGTACCGATTCGGTCAATTTTTACCAGGTTCGCCCTCCCCCCCCCCCCCAATGAAGAAAGGCTCGGGACGCCCCTGGTTAGAATGTGTCATATGGAATTGGGGTCTCCGGACTTAGAAATATACGAAGTGACCATGGAAGTAGGTTGCATTAGTATTATAGGTAAGACAGGTCCTTTGACGTTAATAATGCTTGCCGTCTCAGTCGACGTGAAGAAGAGTCTATCGGCAATTTCTTAAGCCGGCAGGATCTGTTTGGAAGAAAAGAACGTGCAAGAGAGAAAGAGGTAGAGATACGGGTTTAATGCAACAACCCGGTATTGAGACACCGAAAGGGTTGTACAAAAAAAGGACCACGAATAAGCACTAGATAATTGTTCTAGCCATGAACGGCAGTGCCGAGCGGCGGTAACATTCAGTTAATTCAAACAATGTCTACAACGGATAAGTCAGCAATGATTTTTCATCAGCGATAATTCGGCCCTTCTTGGCAAGGGTCCTCGTCAGGCTGTCAATCGTCTGGTTCAACTTCGGGGAAGGAAACAAACCTGTAGATATCTAGCGATATTTCGGCCCTTCTTGGCAAGGGTCCTCGTCAGGCTGTCAATCCTCTGGTTCCCTTGCCAAGAAGGGCCGAAATATCGCTGATGAAAAATCATAGCTGACTTATCCGTTGTAGACATTGTTTGAATAAATGTTTCAAAGTCAGCTTGGGCTCAAAGAATATTTATTTGGTAACATTCAGTGTTACATTTCACCAGTTCGAAGCCTGACCGCTGGCGAGTTTCGTATTGATGGATTTGTTCGGAACGTTTTGGGAGCAGGACCCTTGCAAGAAAGGACGAAATATCTCTCAAGTTATATCTTAGCTGACATCCATTCTTGCATTTGGGCGTTTTCAATAAGACATGCATCTGTGTATTAAGAATACAAAAACCCTTCAGTCAACAGCTGAAAAAGTAATTTCCAAGTAATAGTAGTTGAGAATTGGTATTTGTAAATGTATTTAAACAATTATGTTTCTTCTTACGTTTGTTGTAAAAACAAGTATTATTGAATGAGCTCCTTACTTGTATGTTCGCTCCCATAGACCGCATGGCTTTTTGGTGTTAATAAATAATCTGAAAAATCTGAAATCATACATCAAGATTTATTTCTTCCTTGACAAGTCTGCAAACGATCAACATTATTTTAGAAAGGGTTCCCCCTCCAATTACGAAGCTACTTAGTCGCTTATTCAAAGAGCGAAAAGAGATATACGTGGTTGTGTCTCTTTCAAAGTTTTGATTCATTTGACGCAAGACAGGCGGCCATTACATGCTACCACAAAGCCTTACGAAAAATCACAGTGAAAGCCTATGATTGACATCGTACACGCGTCTCAAGACATTTCAAACGCCCGCGTGTGTCATCCA
The DNA here is from genome assembly GCA_023053575.1 of Branchinecta lynchi. NCBI lineage: Eukaryota > Metazoa > Arthropoda > Branchiopoda > Anostraca > Branchinectidae > Branchinecta > Branchinecta lynchi. The sequence goes on from JAKZAP010000018.1 coordinate 19,232,372, forward strand.
TGAAAAATTGTTGCTTTTTTTATTCCAAAATTTATACTTCCATTCATACCCTGACACCTGGACCCGCTAAAGAAGAGAGATGATTTTCATCTGTCCAGAAGGTGGGGGGGTGGTATTGTTCAGAAAACGGAAGAGGAAATAAAAAGTATTCATTCGGCTTACTTATAGACACTTCTGAAGATTGTCTATTGAATATGATGCAAGGTGCTGGGATTCTTGAAATTAGGGAGGGAGTTATTGTATCCGTTTTCGAAGGGGCGGGACGGAAAATCGTCTTTTTATAGAGATGGACTTAATTTATAATTAGAATCCGGTCACGTACGGTTCGTTTTTGTTATAAGCAAAGTGTCGGGTGTCTAATTTACTGGGGGTCTGGCACAGGGCCGTATCCAAGAATTTTATATCAAGGGGGGGTCTCCCAGGGTCGGACCTAATCCATAACTAAAGTAAACACGAACAAGGATACGATTCTTTTTGTATGTTCCGTGGGGAGGGTGGGGGAGAAACCAGCCACCCCTCCTGGATACGACCTAGGCGTGACTGGTGCAAGACTTCCAAAGTCGCCGAAAACGCCAAATAAAAAAAATAGACGTTTCTTTAAAAACAGAAATTCGGTAATGGTTTACGACCACCTTCACTAACTCTTGTGAGGAACGAGCGACCAAGTCACTTGACTATTTGACTGTCAAGAACCCCACTTGGGAACCCTAGAAGTCATAGAATTCCAGCGTTGTGGTTTACGACCCTTGCGCCAGCTCTTGTGAGGAACGAGTGACCAAGTTACTTGATGATTTGACTGTCAAGTTAGAAGCGTTACTAGCCAAAATGTTTTTTGGGGGGGAGGTATTTACCGACTGGCTGGTCATTTTTACTGACTGTTTAGGGGAGGTATTTACCGACTGGCTGGTCATTTTTACTGACTGTTTTTGCAGATAACAAGAGCTGAAAGCTCATATGGCACTTGTAAGAACAGTTAGCATGTTTGTCTGATACGGTTTGCAGTTTTCAAGGCTGGATCTCTCTCCCGATACTCATTTCATCAGAAAATGGGCTTGATCTAGTAAATCTGAAATGGTTATACCACTCATTGGCAACTGTTTCTTCCACCACCGATGATCGGATCGGGGGAGGGACTATTTTTAAGCCAATCTGATAGAGTCCCTAACAGCCTGCTAAGTCTCACGGTCATAGCACATCTGGAAGTACCCTAACTCGTGATCATCGGAATTGTGAAAAGCCCCCTTCCCCCCCCCCCCCACTGTGACACGATCTGGCCCAGTTTTGTCAATAATGTATCTACGGCTTTTGCTTGTTCTTCCTTCCAAGTCCCATCCCAATCTGTCGACTCTAAGCGTTTCACAAGATTTCCGCCCTCCCCCCTCCAGCTCCCCCCAAGTTATCGGATCCTTTCCAGACTTGAAATTGATCATCTGAGACACTTGTTTTTGACACTTGACAAGTATCATGCATGTCTGATCACCCGTCCCAACGTTATGCATGTCACTAGAATCCGGATTCGGCATCCTTCTACTCCCTCCATGATCATCGGATCAGGAAAGGAACTATTTTCAAGTCGACCTGGGAGAGTACCTAATATGTCTGCCAAGTTTCATGGTCCTACTAGCCTACATCTGGAAGTACCCTAACTCGTGATCACCGGAAATCCGGGAAAAACCCCTCCAATCCCCAATACTGTGACACGATCCAGTCTTGTTTTGTCATAAATTATCTAGGGTTAATGGTTGTTCTTCCCTTCAAGTTTCATCCCAATTCCTCGACCCTAACCATTTCACGAGATTTCCGCACCCCCCCCCCCCAGTTTTCGGATTTGAAATTGAAAATCTGAGACACTTGTTTTTCACAGTTGTCAAGTTTCATGCACATCAGATTATCCGTTCCAAAGTTATGCATGTTTCTGGATTCCGGATTCCCCATCCCTCCACTCCCCCACGATGACTGGATCTGGGAAGTGATTATTTCCAAGTTAATCTGGTTGGTTCCCTCATGTATCTACTAAGTTTTATTGTGCTAGCTTATGTGGAAATGTTTCACGAGATTTCCGGTGCCCCCCTCTAGCCCCCCCCCCCCCCCCCAGTTATCGGATCTGGTCCAGATTGCAATTCAATATACGAAACACTTGTTCTTGACATACGTCAAGTTTCATGCATGTCCGATAACCCGTTCCAAAGTTATGCATGTTACTAGTTCCGGGGTTTCCTACCCCGCCACTCCCCCCACGATGGCCGGATCGGGGAAGTAACTATTTCCAAGTTATTCTGGTCGGTTTCCTGATATGCCTGCCAAGTTTCATCGTCCTAGCTTATGTTGAAGCGTTTCACGAGATTTCCGGTGCCCCCCAGCCCCCCCCCTCAGTAATCGGATCTGGTCCGGATTTAAAACTGAGCATCTGAAGCACTTGTTCTTGACATATGTCAAGTTTCGTGCATGTCCGATTACCCGTTATAAAGTTATGCATGTTACTAGTTTTCGGATTTCCCATCCCTCCACTCCCCCCACGATGGTCAGATCGGGGAAGTGATTGTTTCTAAATTAATCTGATTGGGCCCCTTATATGCCTGCCAAGCTTCATCATCCTAGCTTATCTGGAAGTGCCCAAACTCGCAAAACCGGGACAGAGCGACAGACCGACAGAAATTATGATCGCTATATGGCACTTGAGTATGCTCAAGTGCCATAAAAACGAATATTATTGAGATTTTAAGAAGTTCGTTAAGATAGTCAATTTGTCACATCACGCCAAAAAATACGCCAGTTAAAAAGAAAAACAGCTACATTTTTTTTACGCCACACACCAGTTGCAAAAATATTTACGCAAGTCTCCGACAAAATCAGCCAGTTTGGCATAAAAACCGCAAATCTGGCAACACTGACTCCGATTAACCAAGTAAATAGCACTTGGAATGAGAAGATCGACGAGCTTTTTCTTTTTTGTGAAAGAGTAGGAGGCGCTGTGGATGACATTGAGCAAGACGAAGGACATTTATGTTCTTCATTTGACAAACTGGGAAAAATTGTCACGAAAGAACAGAAAACAAAGATTGTGAACCGTTTCCCAAAAACACAACTACTGCATTAGACAGTTGTCTTTTTCCCAGGACATTTTCTACATTCCACGACTGTTCCCAATATATGAGCGCTTGGTTCCATCGTAACTTGATAACATACGAACAAGGGGGCCGATCCCCTTTTAACATTTGTGTCAAGAAACACATTATTCTTTCAAATTGCTTATTCAATGGCCGCAAACCGTCCCTGTTCCAACAGATCCCATTCCAAGACCAGTGGAACGGCATATTCTGCGAGATATTCTGCTTTTTCTTTGTAATCTGGGAATCCCGAAACCTTCTTGTCATCATTCCCGAATTCCGACAGGTTTAACCAGTGATTATCCGAGTATGCATTAGAACATTTCGAAAAAAATATGACAGGTATTCCTTGATTGCGGTTATGTATTTTATCCGAGGTGGAAGTTGCGTGGGGTTGGATTGCGAGACAATTTGGGGGTCCTTTGGAATTTGATTAATGGTTGAGTGTTACCCACCCGTGTCTCGCCGTTCTTTTGCTAGATCACCGTTTTACCGTTGGCTAATCAGGAGCTGGGCTTGCCCCGAAAAAAAATGGTTATGTCAACAAACCAAGCGCCTTGTCGACAACTTGAACTCGGGTTGCCTCCCCCCCCCCTTTTACTGTTGTGATGAAGATGAAATCTTATTCACGCGCTAGATATTAAAAGGGAAATAGCGCAGTATAAAGAAAGACTGAATTCCCTCCATGGTGACTGGTGAGTAGAACCATGTGTCAATAATTAGCACAGGCATATTTGAAATTTGTCATATATGAGCATGAAAGCAAATATGGAATGTTTGAGGCTTAAACTCTTGAATCGCCATGATAAGGAGAAAAACATACGAGATTTTAATGGAGATTTTGAGATTTCAATCCACAAAAAAACATGGAAAAAATAAAAGGTACAAAGATAATTTCGTAAACCACATATGACCACATTGTCATATGTCAGTAAACCTGATATATGACAAAAAATCAACGAAGAAACCAAATGGGTTTTTTATAGGCCAACGAATATACTGAAATAAAAGGCGAAGATTTCGGGAGGACAACCGCCTCCCTTCTTCAGCGCAGACACAAATTTCGAAAAAAAAAATGCCAAAATGAGGATGAAGATCAACAGCCAAGAAAACTAAAACAAACAAAAAAAAACAACATGAAACCAAAGATTAAAATAAAATTGAAAGAATTGAAAGCCTAAAATAAAGACAGCGAGCCACTCACCAATACCTGCGACTAATTCCATGACTTCTAGGGTTGTTCCTATACGTCTCAGTTCCCAAATGGGGTTCTTGACATCAGGGGGGAGGGGGGGGGGGGACGCCACCCGAATGTTTTTGGCCAGTCGGTAAAAAATAGCCGAGTCGTTGCGAAGCGCCGCGATTTTTCGTAAAAACAGTCGATTTTTTTTTTTTTGGAGTGATGGCGAATCCGGAATCTAGTGGCATGGGCAGCTCTTGTACGGGTGATCGATTTAAATGAAATTTGATATTTAGAAAGACCTCGTGCCTCAGACGTCCCATTTTAAATTCGGACAGGATCCGGTGACAATTAGAGGATTTAGAGGGGGGAACCGGAAATCTTTGGAAACGCTTAAGAGTGGAGGGATCGGGATGAAACTTGGTGGGAAGAACAAGCGCGAGTTCTAGATATGTCATGGTCATAATAGGACGCGATTCGGGCACTCTGGTGGAGTGGGGGGGGGGGGGGTCCGGATTTCTAGTAAGCGCCCAAGTTCGGTACTTCCTGATGTGCTAGGACGATGAAACTTGGTAGGCGCGCCAGGGACCCGAGTAAATTGACACGAGAATAGTCGTTTCCTAGATCCGACCATCGTGGCAGGAGTGGAGGCATTGGAAATCCGCAATCAAGTGGCATTGGCAGTTTTTGGGATCCCAAAACGTAAGTGGAGGGATACCTATGACATCGCAAAAGTTGTCCGTCTGTCCGCCCGTCTGTCTGTAAGCACGATAACTCTCGAAGGGAATGAGATATTTTGATGAAACTTGGTGTGAGGATTCGTTGGGTTGTCGGACCAGTCAAGTTCGTAGATGGGCTTTGTAGCCCTACATTTAGGGGTGGGGGAGGGGTTTCAAATTAAGGGGGTAAACAAAATATTTTGAAACAGCTAATGTGATAGTCGATTATGGGGTAAGAAGACATGCTGAACACGATGGTGAAAACCATTTTGTCATCGAACAAGTAGTTCGCCCGGAAACCGGCCCAAACCGGAAAGTTTGTTAAAAGTAAAAGTTTTATTTTAAGTTAATTAGATGTTCGATTTAGGGGTAGGAAGACATGCTGAACACGATTGTGAAAACCATTTTGTCATCGAACAAGTAGTTCGCCCAGAATCCGGCCAAAACCGGAATGTTTGTTAAAAGTAAAAGTTTGATTTTAAGTTGATTAGATGTTCGATTTAGGGGTAGGAAGACATGCTGGTGACGATGGTGAAAACCATTTTCTCGACGGACAAGTAGTTCGCCCGGAATCCGGCCCAAACCGGAAAGTTTGTTAAAAGTAAAAGTTTTATTTTAAGTTGATTAGATGTTCAATTTAGGGGTAGGAGGACACGCTGAACACACTGGTGAAAACCATTTTCTCGACGGACAAGTAGTTCGCCCGGAATCCGGGCCAAACCGGAAAGTTGGTTAAAATTAAAAGTTTTAGTTGAAGCTGATGAGATGTTCGATTTAGGCAAGAAGACATGTTGAACACTTATGTGAAAACAATTTTCTATCCGGACATGTAGTTCGTCCGGAATCCGGCCAAAACCGGAAAATTGGTAGAAGTTAAAGTTTGATTTCTAGTTGATTAGATAACCGATTTAGGGGTAAGAAGAGATGCTGAATCCGTGTGTGACAATCATATTATACCCGGACATATAGTTCGACCGGAATCCGGCTGGAGTCGGAAAATTTGTTTTAAGTTAAATTTTTTTTTTGAAGTTGATTTGATGTTCATTATTGGGGAAAGAAGATACCCTGCGTTCATTTTTGAACAATTAGTTCTGGAGTTTGGCCGAAATCGGGAAATTGGCGGCAGTGGCAGGAAGTTTTTCTCAGATGATTAGCTATTTGGCCTTAATCTGTTTCTGAATTTTAATTGTAAAAATGTTCAAGGGGTCTGGCGATGACTGGATCTGGCTAAGACAAGACCCAGTTGTCAGGATCAGATACTGGATTTTTGGGATCCCATCGAAACCTTTGGTCTTGTATAATGGGTGATTGGATTTGAATAAAACTTGGCAAGTGGGAAGAGCTATCGTCTCAGATGTTCCATGTCAGGTCCGGGGAGTAGTGGAGGAAGAGGGAATCCGGAATGTTGAGGTATTTAGAACTTCAACGGGTGACCGGATCTTAATGAAAGTTGATGTTTGTAAAGACGCCGAGTCTCAGACGACCCAATTCAAATCTTCCTGATTTGCTAGGACGTTAAACTTGGAAGACGTACCAGGGACCCGAATAGACTGATAGTTGTTTCCCCGATCCGACCACCGTGGGGGTTGCGTGAAGTTTTTGACATGCACATAAGGGTCAAACAAGTGGAGTGATCTGAATGAAATTTGGAAGGTACCGAGATCATATTACCTAGATGACATTGTGCGAACCGGATCCGAACACGGAGTGGTGGGGGGGGGGAAATATTTACCGGAAGTTCCCCAAAAAATGCTCGGATTCGAGTGAAAGATAGGTGGTAAGAGAAAATGCTTCAGGGATACAGTTAGAAGTCCAGACCAGATTCGGCCGTGGTATATGGGAACTTGGAAGGGGGTACCGGAAATCTTGGATACGTCTAGGGACATAGCGAGTGGATTTCTTGGGTTGAAACTTGGAAGGTTGGCGATGGCTTGGAGTTGAGGGACTTGAGTGAAACTCGATATCCTAATTCTACACTATAAAAAAACAAGAGCTACGAGCTCATATGGCACTTGTTACGAGTAGGCACGGCTCGGTTATGTCAATGATATATCTAGTGTTTGCTAGGTGTCTTCCCACCAAGTTTCATCTCGATCCCTCCACTCATAGCGTTTTCCAATATTTCCGGTTCTCCCCTCCAGCTCCCCCCAAAAGTCACCGGATCCGGTCCGGATTTTAAGTGGGTCGTCTGAGGCATGAGGATTTTCCAAATATCAAGTTTCATCGAGATCCGGTCACCCGTTCAAAAGTTATAAATACCTCAAGATTCCGGATTCCCCCTCCCTCCACTCCCCCAACAGTGCCCGAATCGGCTCGGTCATGTCAATGATGTATCTAGTGTTTGCTAGGTGTCTTCCCACCAAGTTTCATCTCGATCCCTCCACTCATAGCGTTTCCCAAGATTTCCGGTTAACCCCTCCAGCTCCCCCAAAAGTCACCGGATCCGGTCCGGATTTTAAGTGGGTCTCTGAGGCATGAGGCCTTTCCAAATATCAAGTTCCATCGAGATCCGATCACCCGTTCAAAAGTTATAAATACCTCAAGATTCCGGATTCCCCCTCCCTCCACTCCCCCCACAGTGCCCGAATTGGCTCGGTTATGTCCATGATGTATCTTCACACCAAGTTTCATCTCGATCCCTCCACTCACAGCGTTTCCCAAGATTTCCGGTTGCCCCCTCCAGCTCCCCCCCAAAAGTCACCAGATCCGGTCCGGATTTTAAGTGTGTCGTCTGAGGCATGAGGTCGTTCCAAATATCAAGTTTCATCGAGATCCGGTCACCCGTTAAAAAGTTATAAATACCTCAAGATTCCGGATTCCCCTCCCTCCACTCCCCCGACAGTGCCCGAATCGGCTCGGTCATGTCAATGATGTATCTAGTGTTTACTAGGTGTCTTCCCACCAAGTTTCATCTCGACCCCTCCACTCACAGCGTTTCCCAAGATTTCCGGTTGCCTCCTCCAGCTCCCCCCAAAAGTCACCGGATCCGGTCCGGATTTTAAGTGGGTCGTCTGAGGCATGAAGTCTTTCCAAATATCAAGTTCCATTGAGATCCGATCACCTGTTCAAAAGTTATAAATACCTCAAGATTCCGGATTCCTCTTCCCTCCACTCCCCCCCACAGTACCCGAATCGGCTCGGTTATGTCAATGATGTATCTAGTGTTTGCTAGGTGTCTTCCCACCAAGTTTCATCTCGATCCCTCCACTCATAGCGTTTCCCAAGATTTCCGGTTGCCCCCTCCAGCTCCCCCCAAAAGTCACCGGATCCGGTCCGGATTTTAAGTACGTCGTCTGAGGCATGAGTTCTTTCCAAATATCAAGTTCCATCGGGATCCGATCACCCGTTCAAAAGTTATAAATACCTCAAGGTTCCGGATTCCCCCTCCCTCCACTCCCCCCACGGTGCCCGAATCGGCTCGGTTATGTCAATGATGTATCTAGTGTTTGCTAGGTGTCTTCCCACCAAGTTTCATCTCGATCCCTCCACTCATAGCGTTTCCCAAGATTTCCGGTTGCCCCCTCCAGCTCCCCCCAAAAGTCACCGGATCCGGTCCGGATTTTAAGTGGGTCGTCTGAGGCATGAGGTCGTTCCAAATATCAAGTTTCATCGAGATCCGATCACCCGTTCAAAAGTTATAAATACATATTCTTTGAGCCCAAGCTGACTTTGAAACATTTATTCAAACAATGTTTACAACGGATACGTCAGCTATGATTTTTCATGTTTACTTCCCCGAAGTTGAACCAGAAGATTGACAGCCTGACGAGGACCCTTGCCAAGAAGGGCCGAAATATCGCTGATGAAAAATCATAGCTGACGTATCCGTTGTAAACATTGTTTGAATAAATAGTTATAAATACCTCAAGATTCCGGATCCCCCCTCCCTCCACTCCCCCCCACAGTACCCGAATCGGCTCGGTTATGTCAATGATGTATCTAGTGTTTGCTAGGTGTCTTCCCACCAAGTTTCATCTCGATCCCTCCACTCATAGCGTTTCCCAAGATTTCCGGTTGCCCCCTCCAGCTCCCCCCAAAAGTCACCGGATCCGGTCCGGATTTTAAGTACGTCGTCTGAGGCATGAGGTCTTTCCAAATATCAAGTTCCATCGAGATCCGATCACCCGTTCAAAAGTTATAAATACCTCAAGGTTCCGGATTCCCCCTCCCTCCACTCCCCCCCACAGTGCCCGAATCGGCTCGGTTATGTCAATGATGTATCTAGTGTTTGCTAGGTGTCTTCCCACCAAGTTTCATCTCGATCCCTCCACTCATAGCGTTTCCCAAGATTTCCGGTTGCCCCCTCCAGCTCCCCCCAAAAGTCACCGGATCCGGTCCGGATTTTAAGTGGGTCGTCTGAGGCATGAGGTCGTTTCAAATATCAAGTTTCATCGAGATCCGATCACCCGTTCAAAAGTTAAAAATACCTCAAGATTCCGGATTCCACCTCCCTCCACTCCCCCCACGGTGCTCGGATCGGGGAAGTGACTATTTCCAACTTAATCATTTGGGGTCCCTGATACGCTTGCCAAGTTTTATCGTCCTAGCTTATCTGGAAGTGCCCGAACTAGCAAAACCTGGACAGACCGACGTACGGACAGAAATTGCGATCGCTATATGGCACTTGGCCGAAGGGCAAGTGCCATAAAAATTCAGTATTTGCTACTGGGATTATTCTTATCTTTATTGAGATAAGATTAGTCGTAATTCGGATTAATATTATCTCAATAAAGATAAGAATAATCCCAGCAGAAAATACTGCATCCTTATTCGGAGAAACTTTTTACAGTGTAGGTCCGAACTGCATTGTTGGATGGCGGGGTGTTTTGTGAAGTTCTCTTTTACTTTCTTGTACCACCTACTCATAACAAGTGCCATATGAGCTTGTAGCTCTTGTTTTTACATAATTCGGTTTCACATAAGAATAGTCGATTTTTTCTTAAAAATAGTAGTTTTTCTTAAAATCAGCGGAGTCACGACCAGACAAGACCAAAGGTTTCGATGGATCCCAAAAATCTAATATTTGATCCGGACAATTGCGAACGAACTACCATACTTGTCAAAAAAAGAAAGTTCAGAAACGAACTCAGCGTACCGGATTCCGGATTCCGAACTTCAACCGGATTCCGAACAAACTATATGTGCCGTAAAGATTGTCATATACAGATTCAGTGTGTCTTCCTACCCTTAAATCCGTCATCTAATCAGCTTCAAATAAAACTTTTGCTTTTAACAATCCGTTTTTGACCTGATTCCGGGCGAACAAATTGTCCGGGTAGAAAATACTTTTCACATAAGTGTTCAGCATGTCTTCTTACCCCTAAACCGAACGTCTAATCAACTTCAAATAAAACATTTGCTTTTAACAATTTTTCCGGTTTTGGCCGGTTTCCGCGCTAACTACTTGTCAGGCGAAAAAATGGTTTTCACCTTCGTGTTCAGCATGTTTTCTTATCCCTAAATCGAACATCTAACCAACTTCAAACACAAATTTTTACTTTTTATAGGCTTTCCGGTTTTGGCCAGATTCCGGGCTAACTACTTGACCGGCGAAAAATGGTTTTCACCTTCGTTTTCAGCATGTTCCATTTGCCAATTTTGACAAAAAGTAACCGGGCTCTTCGGATTCAGCTGAAAGGGAATAGGAATTATTGTTGAGCTCCGGATGACACAAACGGAAAGTTCTATTTTCATTTTTTCTGTGGTGAAAATACGAGGCGAGGATTCTAGTTGGCAAATCCATTTTTGAGCTTTTTCAATGTCATTGCAAACTTTATAGCTATCTCACTACGTTTATTTACATAGTGTGCGTTCTATGTGTTTTTCGAGACACCCTTTTTTCTCACAAAAAAAAAGAGAAAAAAAAAGACACTGAGGTTTGACTGAAGTGGTATTTTCGCTTTTTTTAAGGTAAAAAATACCACAAGCGTATCCAGGAATCTATTTCGGGGGGGGGGGGGGGGGGGGGTTGCCTGCGGGTCGGACAAAAAAGTACAAAAAAGACATAGATCAGAGAGAAACGCCTATCAAAATGATTATTTTTGTTATGTTTCGCTAGCCCCCCTGGATACGGCCTTGAGCAAGCTTATTCGCGCCCAAAACGAGACCCCGAATCGAAAACCAGAGAATACTTATTTTCTACCATTTCTGCAGTCCCCTTATTAATATAATTGCAAAACCTTACTTTTATTTTTAGTTTTATTTTCGGTTAGGAGTGGATCGTGCTTTGCTAATACTTGCTGTTCAATGTGCACCTTCTTTAGGTCAGTGTACTCTATGCAACTGGGGGTTAAGAAATAAATATCGCAGTGTTCATTCAGGAATACTGGACCTCTCTCAATATAACCAATTTACAGCAATTAATGTTCGCGAACAAAATATTACATGGTAAACTCGCGAATATTAGTTAGGTTGTTCATATTCACGATTAAATGATAACCTTTTCAGATAACACAGAAGAGAATATCTGTAGGGTGAAAACACGAATTAACAACCACCATGAAAAATAATAATAATATAATAATAAAACTATAATCCAACAGAATAGGCTTTAGTCCTGCTCTTTCGCCTCTTAATATTTAGTGAATACCAGAAGCAGAATACCAGTCACAGAAAAACACGACGATAGGAAACAGCGAAGGGTCAGTCGAAAACAAATATCACATTTGGTTAGCTTTCCACAAAAATAAATCCTAACTGGAAAACTACAAATATAGTTGCTGAATATTTAATTTAAAAAATCCTACCGTTGGTAAATACTACCCCATCTGCCGTTTATCCCCCGAGATTCGCACAGATTTCCAAAACCGTCACTTACTCCAGTAATTGCAACCCATCAATCCCAAAAGTCAGATAAAATACTATTCTCCTTCCCCCACCTATCTCATTTACCAGGCTGACCGACACACAGTACATGTCTGGCCTGACAGGCGAGGGGTCCGTCACTCTCCCAGCAAACAATGATAGCCGCGTTCGTTTTCTTCGTTGTCGGTACGAAGAATGTCGTTTAAATAATTTCATATTATTGTTTTCTTTGGAACGTTCTATAAACGTCGTTTCATGAACGACGTTCGTACGAAAACGTTAATAGTCGAACTAACTTAATATTTGCAACAACAGCTATAGTAAAGTACTAAAATGGATTTTAGCACAACAGGACAATTGTTTTTAAACTTGGTTTACAACTTTAATTTGTCTTGTCGAGAATTTTGAAAATTCGCGCGTAATTACTGAACGGAGATGTTGAAACTGACCTTCCGGCTCAGTTCGTAGTTTCAAGAACGACGAATAAAACGGCAGATCAACCAAACAAAGAAAACTCCTTATTGTCGGCAGCTCAACGCCGTTCACGAACGGCGTTGTAAAGAAAACGCTTGTAGCAGAACGCCGGTTGGAACGGCGAACCGAACGACGAAAACGAATGCAGCTATTCAATAACTGTGGAATATCGAAATGACAGTCCGAATCTGTGGGATTCCAACAAACAATCTGCAAATCCTCTACAATCAAGAGTCCTATATTAACGTCAGTAAAAAAGAATTTGCTACGTCTAGTAGTAGTTCAAACCAGGGTTCGTACACCTTGCGGTCATCTAGTGGCCGAGGAGTTGTCCACTCTCGATTCTAGTGTAAAGCAAGTGCCGGCACCGGCTGACAGTAGTTGCGATGTGATAGAACATTCAAATTGGCATAGCGGGAATCGCCTAGTCTATGACCGGCACCGCTGGTTTCGACCGGTGCCATCCGGTGCCCACTTCAACTCCTCCACAGTTCCCAAATCCGGTACGGTTACGTGAGCGATATATCTAGGACATGTGCTTGTTCTTCCCACCAAGTTCCCCATTCCTCCACTCGAAGCGTTTCCCAAGATTTTCGGTCGAAGATCCCCCCTTCAACTCCCCCAAAGTCATCGGATCCGGCCCGGCTTTGAATTGGGTCCAAATACCAAATTTCACTAAAATCTGATCACCCGTTCAAACGTTAGAAATTCCTTAAAGTTCAATGGGCACATCAAACTACCCCAATCCCACTCTGTAACAACCTAGGAACAATGCTTACCCCTAGATCAGCAGCATTTTCAAGAGTTTCCTCTCTGTGATATTTCAAAGCGTAATTTTTTGGGCCAGTACATGCTCAATTTACTAGCTTGGACAAAGATAAAAGTGATGTTTCTTATAATACTTAGTAGATCTTTATTTTATGCATAAATCAGCTTGTATAATTCAGATTTGAATAGGTTATTTGTTTTTTAATGATTTTTGTAGCTATATTATTTTTTATAAACTTATTGCATATTCTGGTACATTTTATAAAGCAAGCTAATCAACCTTCACAACACTATTCCACAAAGAAAAACTTTTAATAGGCACTTTAAGCCATGGAACTTCTGATGAAACACTAGAACAACCAGGTAAACTACATCAGCGGCTTGACTTTGGTGACATCTCAAAGATGTCCTTTTATATCAAGCATTGCTGGGAGTTTTTGAATTTCCTGCCACGATATCCCAGCTCCTAAGATTTGGATCGCCGAAATGCCAGAGAGGTAAAGACAAGGGATAACAAGAAAACGGCCGATTTTCGTAGCGCCTTCTAAAGGAAGTCGGAAATGTTTATTTGTGAGGCATTTAATACAAATTAAAGCATCAGAAGTGTCCATTGTGCTTTAAGTTCCGAATTCCACCTCCCTCCACTCCCCCCACGATGGCCGGATCGGGGACCAAAATTCCATCACTAATTTGCAAGCACAAATTACTGAAATCCCTCCAATCCTTCCATTCTGGATTTACCTTGCAAACATGGAATCCACTAACAGGAGTTAGTGGATGTTTTATTCGAAGTGCTTGGAAATTATTGATGGAGTTTGGGATTTGGCTGTTTGCTGTGTGAAAGCTTCTGCGCTTTCAGATGCGGATGACTATACATACAAACAGTAAATTGTAAATATACACAGAATTCAGAATTGTAAGTAATTACAGATTTGTAAATATACACTTCGAACATGCACATTTTGTCTCTCTTTATTTTACTTTTATATGCATGTCCTTCAACCCGCATCGTTCTTCTGGTTTTTAGTTACATCTCGTTTTATTTTTGTTGGTTCCGCATCGTTTTCCTGTTGTTATTGGGGCGGATGTTATGGTTTAGTTTTGCTTTACGCTAAGGACGGTTTGCCGGAAGTGCAACCGAAATATCCAAAATTTCATTTATCCCTCGCACATAATCTTAGAGTGATAACTAGCTGACAAAAAAAACACGAAAATCTCGTTTTTCTATTTTTGTTTGCAATGGATGGTCAGCTTGGCTTCAAACCTTATCTTCTACCTTATGTGGAAGCAGGCCCGTATCCAGGAATTTATTTCGGGGGGGGGGGTTTGCTTGTCGGTCGGACAAAAAATTACAAAAAAGACATAGATCAGAGGGAAAAGCCTATAAAATTGATGATATTTGCATGTTTCGGGGGGGGGGGGTCAAAACCCCTAACACCCCCCCTCCTCCCTGGATACGTCCTTGTGTGGAAGTATCTCTCTTATCTCGAACTAAAAAAAAACGGACAGACCGACAGACGGACGGACCAACAGACCGACAGACGGACGGACCAACAGACCGACAGACGAACAGAAATTTCGATCGCTATACGGCACTTGGCCGAAGGGCAAGTGCCATAAAAAATACGTCCAGTCGTAAGACTTATTTTGTCAAGACGAGCAATAGGTACAGTGTAGGCCTCGTACTTCACCTTTTTTTTAACCTACTTTCCAACCATATTCCATATTCCCTCGATTTGCTGTAGGCTACCATAGAATGTGCAAATAAATCATTCATTCATTCATATATTCATTCTGCTATGTTCCGCACATTATTCTAGTCAATCTCAAAAGGGTAGTTTATTCGTATTAATAAACTTGGTTTTAAGTTTAGCGTTAGGCTTCGCTTATAGTGTATTCGCAATGCCAACATTAATATCGGACATTTTCATTAATTGTCTGAAATAAACTTGTACTCGTTCTCCATCTTATTGTCAACTCTAGACAGTTATTAGCGAATGTCAGTCGTCCCGTCGTACCTATAAAACTAATGCAACCTACTTCCGTAATTGTATTGCTTCCTTTTTAAACCCGGAGACCCAAATTTCATATATTACAGTCTAAACCCGCTAACATCTCACTAACCTTTGCACTTGCAACGATTCACTTTTTCCATGCGCATTACGCTCCCGTACCAATGTTTGTGTATCAAGCTTTTAATGTGTAACACCGGTTATCTGAATTTTGCAGACTTTTTGCTAGAAGCCAATGGGCCTGGGAAAAGGCTTAAAGCAGCCAAAGCCGTGTATAGTTTGTAAAAAAAAAGAGTCTAGTTGTACAGTATTCAAATAGTTTTGAATATTGGAATATTAACAGTAACTAATGCGAGGTGAGCTTTAAAAGGCAGAAATCTGAGGAAAAGTCGAGAAAAGTTCTATTTATTCACACCCAGGCCCGTATCCATAAATTTATTTCGGAGGGGGGGGGGTGCCTTTCGGGGGGGGGGGGGGGGGTTCGCCTGCTGGTCGGACAAAAAATTATAAAAAACACATAGATCAGAGGGAAAAGCCTATCCAAATGAATATTTTTGTATGTTTCGAGGGGGGGGGGTCAACCCCCTACCCCCTGGACACGGCCTTGTTCACACCCGTGGGTAAGTGATAACCCCCTGGGAAATTTATTCCATATTTCTATAGAAACTGCCAGTTACGACTGTTTCAACTGGGCCGTATCGCGCATGACAATTGACGGACTGACTGACGCAAGTACAGATGTGCTCTCGATATGAGTTAATACAGGACAATAGGCTGAAGGGGGCAGTTGTCAGTATGGTTGAGTTTCCATATCGAGGGAGATTTATGCACGTAAATAATTAATGGAGCGCGATCACTCAAAAATAAAGAGAGCCCCGATGGACTGACTGGTTGTCTAAATTAACATGGCTGGTATTTCATTATTATGACACTTATGAAATGAATAATTAATCTTAAATGTTGACTTGTTTCAATAAAAGTATAGCTTATACTTCGAAAAAAAATGTTCAGTGGTGTATATGTGGATCTGAATTTGAGAAATCTGAAAGTTTTTAACGAAACAAATCAAATCGATTGATTTCACTGAGGTACAGCTTATATTTTGGATAAAAAGGAAAGAATTTATACAGATGGGAATTTCTTAAATTATTTCCTAATACTAAGTATGTTTAAGCAACAAGTGACATTAAATGGTTAAAAAGAATTTTAATTTGACCTAGCAGAGGTGGTGTTAGAAATAAGAACGTATACGGGTTTTCAAAAAAAGGTACTGGAGCTTATATTTATTCCTTCACATGTTATGTTTTGGTGGTGTCTGAACTGTCTTCACTTTAATGGGGATAGCATACACACTACGTAAAATCTGAGCGTGTTTTTCAAATCCGAGCATATTTTTTAAATCAGAGCGTATTTTTCAAATCACAACGTATTTCATCATCCCCATTCTTGATTTGAATGCTCGAACTCAATCCACCCTTCCTAACTCCAATGACGAACTGCCACCAGATGCCAGTGCTTCCACTCGACCCTCTCTAGAAACAAGTAGCAGCCTCTCCAAAATAAAGTAGATAAAATTAGATTTCGATAGTAAAAAAAAAGTAGTTTTATGTCAAAAGGCGGGCTTAATGCAGGAGTAATGCAATCACCAGGCCCCTTATTTCACACGTCGATATTTAATGAGCCCATTTATTTTCAACCTTTCCCTTCGGGAATAACTTATTTCTTTTAAATCATCCTATTTTCTCCCCAAAGTTCAGATATTTTTGTCAAGCCAGATTGTGTTCAAATATGCGCCGCAGGCAAAAATTCATCCTGTTTTCTGCTAAAATACGGAGATTTTGGTAGAAAACATAACTGTGTGCTGACTGTGTACAACAGGAAAAATCAGCCTATTTTCGGCTTAAGTAATTTATTTTTCTGTTAAAACTGTGCACTGCAGGCAAAAAATCGAAAATCAGCCTCTTTCATGCTTAAATTCAGAGAATTTTATACAAAACCAGATTGTTTTCCAAACCTCAGTGTACTGCAGACAAAATTACTGGATATAAACTTCTTTTCTGCTTCAAAAGGCCAAAAACAGTAGAAATAAAGTAGTAAAGTAGATTCAAAAATTAAAAAGTAGAATGGTCCAAAATACAGTAATTCTACTTTGAAATACAGTAAAAGTGGAAGCACTGCCCGATGCATTAGAAAAACAATAGCAATGACGCGTTAGATCATGGTATAAGTGATCTACAGGAGGAATGCGTGATTAGGCTCTTGGTTCATACCCAGTCACGCATCAGCCCCGCGGAAAAGTCGGTCAGCAGTCAGTATTTTCAGGCGGAAGCCAGAACTAACAAACTTCCCGAAGTTTGATATAACATAGTTATAACAACCACATATAGAGGCAGATGCATTTTAAAGTCTTTGACTCATGTGTGCCGAGAAAGTGGGAGACACCATCATTTTTGGATGGATTGGATTTCACGAACACACTGCTACCTTTGTTTTCCCAAAATCCTCACGGTAGCCAACGTTATCCACAAATTACTTGACGTCAATTCACTCCTGAAAACAAATCCGCCATTGCTAATTAACTATTCATTGATATCCTGGCGGTGGTCAAAAAGATTACTAAGACCCTCGAGAAGATCGAGCGGCGTGTAAGAAGATTAAAACAACTAAGTAGGCTATATCATCATGTGGACGTTTATATATGTCGGAAGAAGAAATCATAGGCCAGTTTGATGTTTTTTGGTCTCGGAAGCTGGATATTATTTATCTCAATTTCAGAATCTTCAAGAAATCATTATAACAAGTTCAGTATAATTTAAAGCGTTTGCTTATTGCAAGGGTCCTCTTCAGGCTCAAGCCGCTGAAGAAAATTAACTTGTGGAAAAACAATTAAAGATTTTTCCTTAAATATCTCATTTTATGAATACCCTTTCATCGACACAATCGAACAACAAAAACAGCAGTCGCGTCCAGAACGAAATCACATCACCACTTTTAACTCCAACCAATTTTCTTCAATTGTTTTTCCACAAGTTCATTTTTCAGCTTGAGCCTGAAGAGGACCCATGCCAAGAAGGGCCGAAATATAGCTCAAATTAAATGTAGTTGACTTATCCGTTTTGCATCGTCAAATATGATTCTGAAAGACAAGAAATTTAATATATAATGGAATTTTACAAAAGAAAATTTTAATATCATAACAGACCTACCACGTGAAAATCTATGCAGATCTGTTTGTGGCAAATCTGCAACAGCCCAAGTCAGCTTGGGCTGAAAGACGACCTAGTTTACATCCTTAATTCCCTAGATGACCCAGCGGTCGGATCGAGTCGTGGCTTCATCTTGGGTCTTGGGTGGGGGTTTCTACACGTTGCAAGTGCTAGAATGCTTATGATATAACCACTTTAAATAGTTTCAAACACAGCTAAGCCTAAGAGGAAAACATAAAAGACACTGAATAACCAAAAGAACCTGGTAAAACGTAGGCTACACCAAGAAGTAACGTGTCGTTGTGGACTTCACACTGGCGAATATAGCGGCAAAAAATAACTAATTTGGAAGTAACTTTAGAAACGGCGTATATAATTCGTGCGAAGTTTCAACAGATGTTCTGGCTTTCTGATCACAAACTTCCCTTCTAAAGACTGTCCTTAATTAGAGCCCCAACAATGCGGTAGATGGCCTTACCAAGATGTCACCTCGATAAGGAGTCCGAAGTGACATTTGGGTTGCCGCATCATCTTTTCGGCACATACCACATCTGTTCCCATTATAATCCTTCGAAATGGGCCAATTTAGACCCATTTGTAACCAAGAAGGAAGTAGTACTGTAGTAGAAATTACTGGGCCGGAAAAGTAAGGTAATGGTTCACCCCAAAATCGGGGGCGGAAGACACGACAAAGGTGTTTGTTTGTGGAAGGGATATAAGCTGACAATAAGAAGTGTATAAGGGTGGGTAATAGGTTTGAACAGCATGTATAGCCAAGGTAGTTCGCTTCATTTCATGAAGAAAAGGAGTACAGGTATGGTCTATCGTAAGAAGCGGGGAGTACAGACTACATATGTTTTGTTGGCATTGACTTACCAACCAATTGCTTATCGAACAGTGGCATACACTTTAAGTTGCCTAAATTCGAGGAAGAAAGGTACATAACAAAGAAAGAAAGAGGGGGGGGGTCATGAATGAAAAATAAAGGCCTGCTACTGAAACTGAGTCATGATATGGGACATATAGAGAATTGTGTCATGTATTATTTGTGTAAATGAGGATCAGTGGTAGCATGCGGAATACAAGCTATTAAGGAATAAAGTACATTATTCATTTATTTATCTGACGCTGCAGATCATCTGCCTTTCTGAAGGAATGTCAAACTGTTTCATTGGCTGCATCAAATGAATCTTAACCTTAAAGGACCCGTCGTACATATAACCCGTCGTACAATATAATACATTAACGAACAAATTTTGAAAAAATAAAGCGAACTGAACTGAATTTAATAATATTAATGCAACCTACTCCCGCATTTTTGTCATTAATTCTTAAAGTCCTTGATTCATGTGGGCCATTAAGGTGGGAGACACCATCCCTTTTCGATGGGTCGGATTTTTACGAACACACTGTTACCTTTATTTCCCCCAAATCCTCACGGTAGCCAACGTTAACCACAAATTACTTGAAAACAATTCACTCTGAATGCCAATCCGCCATTGCCAATTAACTATTCGTTGATCTCCTGTCGCTGGTCAAAAGATTACTAGAACCTTCAAGAAGATCATGTGGCGTGTAAGAGGATTAAAACAACTAAGTATATCACCCTGTTGACGTTTACATATGTCGGAAGAAGAAATCATCGGCCAGCTTGACATTTTTTTGTCTCGGAAGCTTAATGTTATTTAGCTCAATTGCAGAATCTTCAAGAAATCACTATAACGAATTTAGTATAATTTACGGCGTTTGTTTATTATGATCTATTTTATATCCTTAATTCTTTGAACTTACTTGAATTAACAAGAAAAATCAGAAAATACAATACTTAAAGAATAATGCAAATAATTAGTTTAATTTTTCTACACATTTTCCATATGCCTGCTACAATAAAAACATTTTGTTAGATCCAAAGTCAAACTACGATTCCATCCTCCCCATAATGGGCGCTTCCCACCCGCTCCGCTAGATGACCCAGCGGTCGTCAAGCCACTCGGGCGGTTTTATTTGTATTTTACTTTATTTGCATAAGTGGGAGTTCCGTCAATGTTTGGATTTCGAGTTATAGTTTTATTTTTTATGTTTGATAAAAAATTCACAGTGTATATGCCCTATTATTTAGTGCTGTTTCAAGAATTTTCTTTTCTGTTTTTTTTGGGGTTTGTGTTTTTCAGATTGTTTCTACAAAATGACGTGATTTGTGAAATGCCGCAAGACCAAGTCACGCAATACATTCATTCAAGCGGACTAGTTTTTTCCGTGAAGCGCATTTAAACAAGATTCACAGTCAGCATGGAGTGAAGGTTTACGTTTTTAGTGTCTTTATTGTCAACTCTGCTACTGTGAGGAAGGGAAGAACCATTTGACAGCTAGGATCTAGCCAACATTGCCAGTAAGTGAGTTGTGAGTGTCCTTTTATTAGTCATTTTCTAATAGTGATTTAGCATTTCAGAGGTATAGATCAACAGTAATGTGTCATGATACAACGTAATTTGTATCGCCTAATTTGTATTGGGAATAACCCTCTGCTGGATTCATTGACAAGAACCCCACTTGGGAACTTAATAGCGGACCACAGTAATTATCAGCTGTTAGTTTTCATGCCTGGTATTTTTTCATAGAGACATGAGTCCTTGGGAACTGACATCATGATTTACCTAATCAGACGATCGGGATAGCTCTCGGGAGAGCCGACAGACCCCAGCTTCGGCCCAATGCGTCCGAGTTATCTTTGATAAACGCATCTAAAGTTGCGTTTTATTGGATGTAGTTTAGGCGTAGTTTCGCTTAAAAGCCGTTTTATTTGTCCATTCCATTTGCTGTAGTTTCGAACCTGAAACTACAGAGCTCAAACTACAAACTACTTCGCCAACGTAGTTTGGTGTAGTTTGACTTTTCGGAAACAAGAACTCAATAAAACGCAAGTAAGACAAAACAAGAGCCAAACTACAAACTTTGACGAAACAAAAGTGAATCCAGAAAACGCAGCTAAAGTAAAAATTAAGCTTGACTTACCTGAACCTAGCGAGCTCTTTTCGAACTCCTCTTCAATTAGTGAATTTGGACCTTCACTCTGGGCGTCAGATGACAAGTAGCCTCTAGCGCCCGAAAAAGAAACATCTTGAACAAATCCATGCTCCGAAGACCGACTAGATGGCGTGGCATGGTAACTGAAAGCATTTCGAGAGAAGAACTTGGAGCGTTGTCGAATCATGGGCTCAGGCGAGTCTGGTGGGGTCCGAGAATCTAGAAGAAAATTAAAATTTAAGGAATGCTTTCACTAACAGCAGTTATAATTTTCCGCCAGGTCCTCCCTCCCGATGCCGCAGAATTTGTTATTACGGGTGGTTTATTGCTACATAATTATTATTATTGTTATTTTCATCGAATTACACAAGAAGTATAAAAAAGGATAAAAATAGACGACAGACCAACTTAAAACATAATGAGTTTGCATGGTAGCAAAATAGTTAAAAATACAGCCAAACGATTAATTGACAAAGCAAACAAGAGCTGGAAGTTCATATGGCACTTGCAAGACTGGGTCAGTTCCTTAGATGTCACGAGAAAGTATTGTTCGTAAAAACTATTTTATTTGTGCATTTGGGCGTGATGATGCGGACTTTAAGGGCGTTAGAGATTCATTTATTCAAACAATGTTTACAACGGATACGTCAGATACGATTCTTCATCCGCGATATTTCGGCCCTTCTTGGCAAGGGTCCTCGTCAGGCTGTCAATTCTCTGGGTCAACGTCGAGGAAGGAAACAAACCTGTAAACAAAACTGTTAGAGCTTCATCTGTAAAGAACACTCTTGAAGCACAAATGATGATAGCTCACCGGAATCATGAAAATCTATATTTTGCTCAAAATTACTGTTTGTACTTAAAGAAATTCACTTGTAAGCAAAACAGATGAGGCAAAAATGATCATGGGCCCTTGGGAACCATGAATATGTCGTTTGGTTAAAGTATTTTTTTTTATTTATTCAAACAATGTTTGCAACGGATACGTCAGCTATGATTTTTCATCAGCGATATTTCGGCCCTTCTTGGCAAGGGTCCTCGTCAGGCTATCAATCTTCTAGTTCAACTTCGGGGAAGGAAACAAACCTGTAATCTAATGTTGATTACAGGTTTGTTTCCTTCCCCGAAGCTTCTTGGCAAGGGTCCTCGTCAGGCTATCAATCTTCTAGTTCAACTTCGGGGAAGGAAACAAACCTGTAATCTAATGTTGATTACAGGTTTGTTTCCTTCCCCGAAGTTGAACTAGAAGATTGATAGCCTGACGAGGACCCTTGCCAAGAAGGGCCGAAATATCGCTGATGAAAAATCATAGCTGACGTATCCGTTGCAAACATTGTTTGAATAAATGTTTCAAAGTCAGCTTGGGCTCAAAGAATATTTTTTTTTTTTTACTTTTCGGTTAAGAAAGGCACTTTAAGGGTTCTAAAATTTAATTTGAGTTAAAATGTATGCTTTGCTTAAACGTATTTTTTTTACTTTGTTGTTAGGATTAGTACTTCAAGCCAATCTTGTCAAGTTTCTAATGTTCAAGATAAGTTTCATCGCCCTAGCACATCTGGAAGTACCTCAATTTGCGGTCACCGGAATTTCGGATCCCCCCCCCCTCCCCCAACAACTCCCCTCACAGTGCCAGAACCCGGTCCGGTTTAGTCACTGATGTATCTAGTTGTTGTCCTTGTTGTTCCCATCAAGTTTCATCCCAATCGTTCCACTCAAAGCATGTCACAAGATTTAAGACTACACCCCCCACAGTCATCGGATCCGTTCCGGACTTTAAATGGGTCATCCGAGACACGAAGTCTTTCCAAACATCAAGTTTTCGTTAAAATCCGATCACCAGTTCCAAAGTTATACATTCCTCAAGATTCCGGATTCCCCCTCCCTCCACTCCCCCACGGTGGTCGGATCGAGAAGTTGACTATTTCCATATTGATCTGGTCGGATCCCTGACTTGTCTGACAAGTTTCATAGTCCTCGCCCACCTGGAAGTAACTTAACTCCGTATCACCGGAACCCACCTCCAACTTCCCCCACAGTGCACGAATCCGGTCCGATTCTGCCAACGATGTATCTAGGGCTTGTGCTTGTTCCTCCCACCAAGTTTCTTCCCAATTGCTCGACTCTAACTGTGTCACATGATTTCACGTTCCCCCCTCCGACCCCCCCCCCCCCCCCCCCACATTCATTGGATTCGGTCCGTACTTGAAATGGGACATGACGTCTTTCCAAATATCAAGCTTCATTAGGTTCTGACCACCCGTTCGAAAGTTATGCATGTCACTGAATTCCGGGTTCCGGCTCCCCCCCCCCCACGAGGCACGATGGTCGGATCGGGCAAGTGAGTATTTCCAAGTTAGTTTGGTCGGGGTCCCTAATATGCCTGCCAAGTTTCATGGAAGTACCCTAACTCGCAAACACCGGACTGACTGACCGACCGAACTACTGACCGACCGAACGACTGACCGACCGACCGACAGACCAACCGACCGACGGAAAAGTGATCGGTATATGGCACTTGGCCGGAAGGCAATTAGGCAAGTGCCATAAAAAAACTGGGGACGATCAGGGGACGATGCCTACTTTTGGCCGAACAAAAAACTGTCTTGCAAAGCGTCGTCATCGGATCTTTGACTTTGTATTTAGTTATTCAATCTGTAGAGTAGAGGTATATACTTCTTTGAACACTCCTCTAAAATTAATTTTCTTTTTGTCTTCTTGCCCCTAAATAATCAAATGGGAACAATAAATTAAGAACTTAACATCTGCAAAGGCTTCGTTTTCTTTTGACGGGAGGAATGAAACTAAAATCCTTTTAGTGCGATTTCTATTTTATTCTTTAATATTCTTTTTCTTCTACTGGGGTATTTCGCAGGGTTATGAAAATCCCGGTTGCCGAAACCTGACAGTCTATAGAGAAAAGCCCGTGCCCGTCAACTCCCGAGAGGTGACCTTGGTAACTGTCGTAACCCTGATTTGCTTACTTTTTCACTGCTGAACTACAAGAAGCAGTGACGAGCCAACCGGAGGACGGCATCTGACGAACAAAAGCTATGCCGAAATCCTCAAGTAATAATCCTGCGAAATACATGTCTAACATGTCATCTAGGTTCAAAACATTAAAGCGGACCACAAAATGGTCTTTCTACCACACACACAATGATAATCATCCCTACTGCCACTATGAATGTTCAAAACCACAAAAACACCGTCAAACAATGAGCAAATTAAAACAAATACACCAAATTTCCTAGGTTTGAAATAATTCGTCTGGACTAAATCTCAGCCGATTATCCGGGAAAGCCTTTTTGGCACGTAGGGAGCCAAGCATCAAAATAATAATTTCCATCTAATGCTCCAACTGCTTATTAAAAATACAAATAAATTTAAAAAAACCAAGACCAGTGTGAATAATCAATTAACAAAGGTTTTGTCATCTGGAAAAGAAGGCGTTTTACGTGGGTTTTTTCTCGAGCCAAAACAACAACGTGGCAATCAAGTTCAAATCTAAATAGACTGGTGGCTTGCAATCAGTAAGAGAAGGTAAAGAGAATGTTTGGATTCGGTCTTTAAAGTTTAACTGAAAAGGGCTGGGATAGGACAATCTAGTTACCCACTTATTCACTCAAATTGGTTACTTCGTTGTTCCGCTATTCACGAAAGTTCGATTTTCAAATAGTAGATTTTCCGTGTGATATGTGGTACCTCTATGCGCTTGTATTTCTGTTATATGCCTTACTAGAAAGATTTGTGAATTTTTTTTTGTTCAGGCACTAAGCAGTCTTCACCGATCTCACCATTGCCCACTGAAAAGCCGCGTTTTTGTTGAGATTAAAATTTCCCGCGACATAGTAGAATTTACGCTATGGGGACCGCCGCAGATATTCTGAACGTCATAACTAGAGCAGATAGTGAGAAATAAAATAAAAAATCCCTTCGCAGAATCCAAATTATTCAGTGTATTCGATTAATGACACAAAAACAAATTAGCTTTTCAGTTAAACTTTAAGTTTTCACATACACCGCACAATGAGTGCAATATCAAATAAACATAGTAAAGTCAGATTCGCTGGAATAAGAATGGGTGGAAATATTACGGAAGCTAAGTGAATAGTATCATAGGTACGACGAGTCCTTTGAGTCTAGAACTCGACGGCGCACAATGGAACAGATCAAATGGTGCTCTAGTGGCCGCTTTTTCGCCTTACCTGCCTCTACCGCTTGGCGGACTTGGTCTCTCTAGATCTACCCACATAAAATTTGATGTTCAAGCACCGTTTCTTGTTTGTGCTTAATAACGCATTTTCTTTCTTTTCATCGTTATCTTTTTTTTTCTATGTGTGTGGCTTTAGTTGACACTTATGCAGCGTTTACAAGTACAGGAAAACTTGACCAGAATCCAATCTTGGCGACAAGATTAACGTGTACACGCAGAGGGAAAGAAATTAATTTTTCAAACCAGAAAATCTGACAAAAATAAATTCTCTGGCCAATAAAAAAAATATTTTGAGAGCATTTATGACATTAGTACTGACGACTGCTGCTCTCAAAAGCTAGCTAGACTTTTTTTGTCTTTTTACTAGCGCCGCCGACGAGATTCGTTTCAAGTAGGCGGGAATTCCTTTCATCATGAAAGGATTCTCGTGCCCGCTAGACTTTTTTCCTACTCGCTCACGAACGGAATCCTTTCGAGTCGACCGGAAGTCCTTTTACTCGACGAGATTTTTCTTGTCCGTGTAAACACTACATTAGATAAAAAAAAAAAAAAAAAAAGGATTGACGTCCCGATGAAAAATCTATCTCAAAATAGTAGTATGAAGTTGTAAGAAAAAGTAGCATGCAGTACGAAAGATGCTACTACATGCTTCAATGTCGAGGCTACCGTGTTACTGCATTCTACTGCATGCTACTATAGCAAGACAGGATGCTACTGGATACTACTGCTTAGGATTGATTGAGTCCAAGGCCCTTTAAATGATAGTATTGTTATCAATCAATACATGCAAGTTTTTCGTACAACTATCATACAACTACGCAGGCTACACATTTTTAGTGTTGGGCGATATTCGATATCGATAACGATATATCGATATATCGGTCTAAAAAACGTAAATATCGATATCGAAAACGATATTTTCTCATTCATTATTATTGTAAATAGTCCAACATAACCTACATTTATATATCCGAAATCGGAGCAATATGTTTTCCGTAATTCAGTTCTTATTTAATCGGAGTCTGAGATGATGCAAGATGCTATTTAACGACAATTTCGTAAATTTTGGCGAAACGAGACGTATCCTACAGCGAAACATACTAAAGAAATATCGATATCGATATATCGATTATCGAATATCGAAGGTGAAAATATCGATATATCGAAAAATTCAAATATCGCCCAACACTTCAAATTTTTCATTGGGGTGATTCAATCCAAATCAGTACCACGGTCCGACTGCGAAGGACTCTTCCTCCGAATAACCGACGTCCATGTCTTCCTCTGCGGCATTCTCCTCTTTTCAACCACTAAGATTAGATGCCAAGTATCCACGATAATACAGCGGTCGAACCTTTCTTCACGGTTCGCACAAGCTTCGATACAGTAGTCTTCGCGATAAGTCTGCTCGTCCCGGCAACGACGCGTCACATGATGGTTCGTTTCAGCTTCGTTTGCTTCTTGGACTCGACTGGGCTGCCACCGGATTTGGCTTGCCGCGTTTCTCACATGCCGACAATCAACAGCCGCCAGCTGTTCCTGTCCATGTCTATTCCGACAGAGGTTAGGCTAAGTTCGGACTTCACGACTGTAACTACTTCCCACTTAACCGATGACACTCGATGCCGCTTCTCGCAACTCACTATATAGTCCGACGTCACTAAACTGGAGCAGAACGAAAATAAACAAGAGTTACATCACTGAACTGCTTCGTGTTTTTATCAGTACTCCATAGACGATTTATACACCTCCGACAGGCAGAGGCGTTACTAGCCAAAATGTTTGGTGGGGGGGGGGGGGCAAGGTAATTTACCGACTGGCTGGTCATTTTTACTGACTGTGTTTGCAGATAAAAACGACTATTATAGAAAAAAAATGACCGAGTAGACGAAAAATCGGCAGATTTTTTAAAACGACTATTTTTTTTTTTCTAAATCGACTGTTTCAAAGAAAAAAATTGACAGTTTTACGAAAAATCGCGGCGCTTCGCGCTGACTCGGCCATTTTTTACCGACAAAATTCGGAGGGGCATCCCCCCTCCCCGACAGGGATTAAAGGATCCATCTTTCTTATTCTGCCTTTTCTATTATCCTTAGCTCCCTTATGGGATTTTAAGCTTCTGAAATTCCCCCTTTTTGCCATTGTCTCGTTTTGTACTTCGACTTTTTAGCGCTTCTTCGGCCTCCGGAACCTCCGAGTTCCGCACCGCAAACTTCGCCGAAAGCTTCAATGTCCGCCGACTACTCTTTCACGCATCCGGACATTAGAAAGCTTTAAATATATTTTTTCATTTTATATGTAGTGAACTGAAAGACAAAAATGCTCCTCAGCCGGGATCTGAACCCAGGACCCTCTGCTTACAAGGCAGTCACTCTACCACTGAGCTACCGAGGGACTTGTGAACAGAATTCGCAAACCATTACAATAGTCTGGTAGAAGCCGGGCATAGGAACAGGGATCCCGCCCGAAGGCAAATTCATCTAACCAGTTCACATCCCCATGTCATTTCATTTTGCAAGACATGGTAGGCCATAAAGTCTATCTTCTGTTTAGGACTTTTTTTGTTTAGCATGGTTTTTGTAACTTTTTAATCACGGTTAATTCAGTTTTCAAATATTTTATATATCCGCGTCGGAGAGCAAGAAGGCTGTTCAGAGCCGACAAGCACTAAAAAAAAGTTCCCTGATTGAACACGGAAAGTAATTGAGTTTTCGAAAAAATTTCTGAGCTATTTCGTAATGGAAACATCGTTTCTAGTAAAAGTTTTGCTTTGAAGGATTCAACCCCTTTCAAATTCTATTTTACCCATATGTAATTTCCTACCAACAAGACTAACACACCATGGGTTAATATAAAGTAAATTGGATCAGTGTATAGATAGTCTCGTTATAACTATAAGGTAAGTCGTTTTTTTACCTTCCTTAAAAGAGTTGAGAGTCTTGTTCTTCGATGAAATATAGACTGCTAAAATAATGAAGGAAAAACTTTGAAAGTTCAATAGTCCACCCTGAGCGAAAACTAGACCTACGTTGCCCGGGCAACGTGAAGTGTTGCGGCAACCTTTGTCCGGCTTCGCCGGCTAAAGTGTTGCGAGAGCAACACTTTGGTTTTGTTTCTTCGCTGTCGGTTAAATGCTGAAATTGTCAACTTATCGAAGCTTTTAAAACGGTATGTTCTAATAAGAATAATCACATAATCAAAAGATGTTCTTTAGCGTTGTAAAACCAACAACAAAACAATATCGGAAGAAGGCTATCCGTAACGTTTCAGGATTAAAATACCATAGATGACACTATTAATTATTACAAAATTACCTTATTGTTTTAAATTACCGTATCGTTTGTACCCGTTGCGTAAACAGTTAATCCCAGGTTATAGCGATAGACCATCGATACAAACTTTCTTACTGTCATATTTACAGAAATCGAATACAATGTGCACCAATTTTCAGAAATTCCTAGCCCCTCGTGAACCGATTCTTACTTACAAGTCCGTCTCCCGTGATTGACATCAAATTCACCGGAAACAAATAATCGATATACCAGCTATCAAAAGTTGCAAGCCCCTCATCGCTGAAGATGATTATAGCATAAGCTTTTTAAACGGGATGTTCTAAAAAAATTAATCATATGATCAAAAGGTATTCTTCAGCGTTGTAAAAACAACAACAAAATAATATAGGAAGAAGGGACTAAATTAACTTTGCAGTCAGTTGTACTTTATCCTTTTCAATCGTAGACATCGTGACGGATGAAAACTTGGAACAATATCTTATATAATCTAGTTGGTAATAGAAAGCTATCCGTAACTTTTCAGGATTAAAATACCATAGACGACACTATTAATTATTATGAAACTACCTCATTGCTTTACATTTTCGTTTGTATCCGTTGTGTAAACAGTTAATCCTCGGTTACATTGATAGACCATCGACACAAACTTTCTTACCGTCAGATTTATAGAAATCGAATACAATGTGCACCCATTTGCAAAAATTCCTAGCCCCTCGTGAACCGATTCCTACTTACAAGTCCCTCTCCCGTGATATACATTAAGTTGACCGGAAACAAATAATGGGTACACCAGCTAGCAAAAGCTGCAAACCCATCATCGCAGAAGAGGATTGTAGCATAACAGCCGATTATTACTTACAAGTCCCTTGCATATCTTACCATTGGGAACCAAATAGTTCTTACCATCGAATACACCGGAAACAAATAACAGGTATACCAACTAGCAAAAGCTGCAAACCCCTCATTACCGAAGATGATTATGGGCTAACAGTCGACTGTTGCTTAAAAGTCCCCTATATGTATCATAACTGGTATCGCCTATTATTGGTTTCAATGTACCTTACTATGAAGTTGTCAACCCCTTTGAAATTTTCAAACTGGTGTATCTCATGAAGGAATTTTTGTACCAAAAAATGGATGACATATACTTTGATCAGCTGATCAATGGCTATCGATTGCCGTCGAAAAAAAAATTCTACCTGCCTTAGTTCAAAAGTTGACTTTTTTGCCGTAGGCCAACTTTCTAACGTCACGACTTAGAAAGGAGCAAAGGATAAGCTCTAGTTTCTTTAGCAATGAGAGAACTTTTAAAGTTTAAGAGGCACATCTGATACCGTTACTCTACCACAAACCAAAGTGCAAAAAAAAAAAATTATAAACTCAGCTGAAATCGTCGCAGACATGGACAGAAACAATAGATGGCAGCACTTTCGGACCCGTGGGAAAAAACCACTTTTTTGTCTCTGTAGATTTTTCTATTTATCACTCAAAGAAGATATGTTGGCTGTGGGGCCGGCTAACTGCCGCATATATTTAACACTTATAGATTTTAGTCCATCTTCAATTTCAAACTGGTGCCTGCCTGCTTGCGTGCTAGAACGGAGCTTTCCACTCGAAAGCAGAAACATCTTTTGATGAAACGAAAGGTTCGCTACACAACTTCAGATAGTCCTCTCTGACATAGGCTATACAACTCCACTTCACTTCGCAAACCGTAGGCTCTGGCTCGAGGACAAGCAAAAACCATCCTTATTGGCCCCAGGCAAGAGTTCTACGGAGCTTTCCAAAATGTAATGTCATATTCATCAATCCGGCCTAAGGTCCACACTTTCCTTAAAAACCGCACAGGTTAGACCCTTCTCAGTTACCAGGAATAAAATGAAATCGGAGTCATAGGAAAAAAAAAAAAAAAAAAAAAAAACGAGGACAAAACCAAAGTGTTGCTCTCGCAACACAATACGGACTACGCTGCCTTCCTATGTAAGTCGAATATATTCTGAGACTCTCAAGTTTCAATTAGATTGTCAAAATTAAATGTTCAAGACTGGAGGAGGTTCGGCGAAGACAATTACGACAAGTGAATAATTAATCTTGCCCCTAAATTACAGGCAGCAACATAAAATTTTATATTGGAATGACATATGCCATACGAATAGCACCCGAGATGGCACCGTGAACTATTTCTTCAGAGGGCAGATTTTCGGTTTGATTTTTCATTTTCTTCTATTTTTCTATTATTTTTCGCGCCACGGATCACGGGACTTATTGGGAACAACTGAATTAATTATACATGACATCCGGGATTAGGCCCCCTTGCTCTTGAATCAGGCCCGTATCCAGGAATTTATTTCGGGGAGGGGGGGGGGGGTTGCCTTTCGGGGGGGGGAGGGGGTGCCTGCGG
This sequence comes from Branchinecta lynchi, assembly GCA_023053575.1. NCBI lineage: Eukaryota > Metazoa > Arthropoda > Branchiopoda > Anostraca > Branchinectidae > Branchinecta > Branchinecta lynchi. Next base: position 19,263,573 of record JAKZAP010000018.1, read on the forward strand.
GTTGCACAAAAAAGTAAAAAAAGACATAGATCAGAGGGACAAGCCTATAAAAATAAGTATCTTTGTATGTTTCGGGGGGGGGGGGGGGTCAACCCCGTACCCCCCCCCCTGGATACGGCCTTGTCTTGAATCAAAACATTTGCACTGCTCAAGTTCCAGCAGCTCAGAAATGAAATTATGTTGATAGATCTGCTTCAGTTGTTTTTCTTTTTTTTTGCATTCTGCGCTGCACACAAAACATGACACAGAAACCATTTTCGTCCAGATATACTGACCAGAAATGACTGCAGATAGATGTTGACGTCGCACCACTCCTATTTAAGACATGGTTATATTTAGAAAAGCTGATCGTAATTCAGCAAGTTTGTCGCCTAAATTACATCCCAAAAAAGTTAATTCGTAAATTACCGAATTACAAGCCATTTGATCGCCCTAAAATGGGCATGACTGAATGTTTGTCTCGACCGATCAAGCCACAGCAGGTTGGTTATCGCAGTAGTACGATGATTAGAAACTTCTTGGCTGACCGGACACATTTCTTGTAGCGCGACCGAAAACATGGATATTGATTCCACCCTGTAGGAGTCCTCTACGATGAAAGTTAGCTACGATGTCAGCGATAATTCGACCCTTCCTGGCAAGGGTCCTGGTCAGGCTGTTGCTAATTCTTTGCCTTTGTAATTCTTTTTCAATTTCTTTATATTTTGATTTCTTTACAAATATGTGAAGACAATAGCTAATCAGGTATAGAAACGTGCCGACAAAACCTGACACTTCTACAATATGTGCCGACAATAATTTTACTGAAACAAATCTTCAATCTTTCAATCCAGAAACAGCCTGACGAGGACCCTTGCCAAGAAGGGCCAAAAATGTCACTTCAAACATAGTAGCTGACTTTCTGATTTTAGACACTGTTTAATACATGTTCGACAGTGAGCTTGGGCTCAAGGACAATTTAGGAACTCGATTCTGCAACTGCAAAGCTTTCCCCGTTACTGTTATGACAAAAACGATACCGAAGGAGAATTGGCTTCATATCAGTAGTACAAAAGAGCAAAATAGGACAATTGTTAGGAAAATCACGAGGATAACTGGGATCAAAAACGCAACTATTGTCGAGACTGAAAGAATTATACTAATAAGACAAGGTGAACAGATGTGAAACAGAGCCCTAAGGCTTCACTTGTCCTAATGGGGCTACCCCAATTTCCGGTCGCAGTCCGGGGATTTGCTAGTTTTTGTCTTATTTTTAAAAGAAAAGTCTGAGTGTGTTTCTTTGAATAATTTTGTTTTTCCCTCCATGCCAAAAAGCTTTTGGGGGAATAAATTCATTTATTCATTCATTTGCAACCGTGGTAGAGTAAAAACTAATTTACTAGTAAATGAGTATATCCCCCGCCGCAAAACCTCGCAAATACTGATAAAACCACATCTGCACTAATTCTCCATCATTTTAACATTCACTACAAACTTCAGTCTAAGCTCAATGAGTCTTATTCCAATAGTTCACGAGAAACTTCAGTATTGGACTGGATTCCGCGACGGATTGCCCGGAAACAGTTGGAACTCGGACAGGAAACTTGAAGTCTGATATCGAAAGGTTCCGTTTACGGCCTTTACCCACAGTATCCGGTCAGGTAAACAGGACAGGGCCGTTTTCAATAAACAGTATTTCGTGAGCTCGTTTCGCCAAGGGCTGAAGCAGAGATTTTTCTTATTACGCTGTCAGAAGTTTCATAGTAGATAACGCAAGGATGCGCGGTTTCAACAGAAAACATCTGGAATCTACTATGTTGTGTCATGGATAAAATGGAAACGTCAGCTACGATGCTTTGGCACCGACAGTTCGGCCGTCCGGAACGTCAGGGACAACGTTGGGAAAGAACGGAGTACTTGACCTGTTGTCATTTCGAAATACACGTTATACATAACAAGTATCGACAGAAAGAGCCGAAAACCAGTCGAAAAAGCACCTACTGACTTTTAAGATATCATCAGATACTTTTTGACATTTTTTTGGCTCTTCCTGGCATTGCTTGTTACGCATAGCATTTAATACACAATATTTTCAAAATCACAACAGATTACATCCCAAGTGTTTTCTGTTGAAACTGAGCATCCTTGTGGTATCTGTTATGAAGCTTCTGACAGTGTAGATAGTTCCTCGTTAATTTTGTGCCAGTACGCTACCTCTTACAGTAATATAAATTCGGCACAAAACGCGAAAAGCGGGGGCGTCTAAATACTGGCAAGCAAAAACACGCTCCCGGCTTCGCATAGTCTAGACGAAATCGCAGGTGGGGAGCGAATTTGCCGGATTTTATTTCCTTCCATAAATTTCCTCTTATTTCATTGTCTTTACACTCCTTGATACTAATATCGTAAATGACTGTGTAACTTTTAAAGCCGAGCTCTTACTACAAATAGTTTTTTTCACGATCCGTCAAATTAGCGATATTGTTGTTAGCACTGGCCAACTTTTCCCGCGCGCACAAAAATACTTGAGTTTTCCTCGCGAAAAATTTAAAACAAATGTGCGCCCGTGTGCGCCGTGGTTAGAGCACCTCGCACTGTTTATGTTCCAATATTCAAAGCTATCTGAATACTGTAAAGCTAGAAGCTCTGCTTTTTATATAATTATCCACTCCTTTGCCTGATTTAAGCCTTTTACCAGGCCTATCGACTTCTAACAAGATCTCGGCAAAATTCAGAAAAATGGTTTTACGCATCAATAGCATGATACTCGAACACTAGTCCGGAGCATAATTTCTATGGAAACTAGTGAATCCCGGCAAGTGTGAAGATTAGTGAAGGTGTCTCTGAATTTAATGAATGTCAGAATGTAACATATGAAGTCTGGATCTCCAGGTTTAAGAACTAACGAAAGTGTTTTGCGGAAGTGGGCTAGATTAAATTGTCATTATAAGTAAGACGGGCCTTTAAATGGTTTAATGCTGAGAAATCCTGCCTTCGCGCAGGCGCCGTCCGCAGTCGTGAAATCAGGTTTGATAACGCCTACTGCCTGACTTCTGAAGACAAAAACAAAGTTATTTTGTTTGGTTGGGAACCCAGGAAAATCTTCGCTAGCAGTGAGAAGCAAAAATTCAAATAAAGCGATCCACAAGGATTTTTTTAAGGACGGATATTTCCGAGGTCAGTAGCAAGGGCGTCACTAGCCTTTTACCTTTGGGGGGTAAACAAAACCCAAAATAGAGTGGACTAATTTCGTCAACTGGATATTTTTTTCGAAAAAAATCCGTCTTCAAAGCATTCCCCGTGTTCTCGCTGTTTTCTGTACGCGGAGTCCGCGTGGAGTGACTCCTTCTATTCTCGCCGTTCCCTTCCATTACCCGAGGAGTCCTCGGGGAACGGCGAGACTACGCCTTATGCTTCCACGAAAGATGTACTTTCTTACGCTTCTAGTACCTATTCTTGTTTCAGAGCAAAATAATTCTATAGAGTAATGCGCGAACTTCGAAAAAGTGACACACAGTGAACGTGTGCTCCGAAAGGAACGAAAATGCTGAATGAATTCAGCATTTTATGCAGCATTTCGCTTTCGGACTTAAATTTTCGCTCAATTAATGCAGCATTAATTCAGCACAAAATTCATCGACAAATTCAGCAAGAATGCTAAATTTTCATGAAGAAACTGAGGAGTACGGCGATTCTCTCAGTGTTTTTGGCGGCAAACGTACCAAATTCAAAAGGACAACTGACAATTCGGCAAACATACCAAATTTAAGACAACTGGCGATCATGACCAACAAAGAAAGGAAAGATAAGAAGGTTGGATATCAGTAGCTCATCCATTTTGTCAGCTTTATACAGCTAATTCTTTTTTCTTCTCCTTCTCCCTGACTTAAATTTTGGTAATCTAGAAGTGTCAGAGAAGAAAAAAAGGTAACAGCTTTCGGACAAAAAAAGAAAAGAAAATGCAGCATTATTGCAGCATTTACAACACCAAAAAGCTTTCGGACACGTTCAGTCAAATAGCAGCAACGCTAGCTCCACTACCGGATACGAACATCCTTACCGAAACTCAACCAATACCAGAGCAGAATTATTTTGCTCTGAAGAATCGTTAACGAGCGCTGGCTAGAATCTACTTCTGCCACTGGACGCAGCGAACAAAGCGACGGAGGCCCATTTTTGATGCATGTGAAGGATAGGTCTTCGCATTACTCTTTAGAGTTATTTGCTCTGTCTTGTTTGTACTCATCAAGTACTAAAATACGGAAAAACAAAACGCCCCAACCTAAGGGCTGCAGGTCTATATGATTCATTCACCACAGCGTTTGTATCAGGTAAATTCTCGCGAAGTGTATTAGTTAAATTTCTCGTCAGTTATTTGAACAGTTTCGTTTTTGCTGATACCATGGTAGCTGTTACCACGGTAACTGGATCTGAAATTAGTCGTTTTTGTAGTTATCGTGGTAAAGTCGTGGTATCTGATACACCGTGCTCTGCAAAACGACTATTGCCGAAATTACACTTTTCCAAGTCATCCCAATAGAAAAACAGATACCGTTCACATCACTAAGGGCCAAACTTCTTCCCCACCAATTTGACAAAAACTGATGAAAGTGAGATGACTTGTTCAGATACCACGACCAGTTACCACTGTCGGACCGTGGTATAGCTGGATATATGTTACCACGATAACTGCCCAGATACCACGATAACTGCAAAAACGCCTTTTGATCGTGGTATCAGATACCACGATAACGGCAAAAACGACTTTAGACCGTGGTATCAGATACCATGGTATCTGCAAAAACGCAACTAATCTTTTGCAAATATTTCGCATGTCTCTGAATGCTTCGACGACTTCTTCCAGATTTGAGTTATCTGGTTGAACAAAGTTGACGGATTGAATATCTTTACTCCCTCAGAATCCCCGACGAACACTCAGGTCCGTTAACAATAGAATTCGAAAATATACGTGAATTTGCACCTGACGGCGTCGGGTGTTCAAGGGGGAAGGTTCTTCTGGTCTCACCGATTGGTCAGACCACTCTCTGATTTCTATTTCTTCTGAACACCACCAGGTCCACAGCTGACGTCTTCCATCGTCTACTCAACCTTAAAACTCGATCGCTAAAATGTCGAAAATTCAAGCGATAAAGCGAGACTGGCAAAGCAGGTTACACACCACGTAAATACTAAATACCATTTCGCCTTACTCCAGCTCAGTACTCCAAGCGGAAGAGTTTCTGTGAGTCCTCTATTGTGTCATTGAGCGTGTTCCATCCTTCTACTGTAACTATTATTTACTATTTCCGTTCCAACATCACCAAACGTTACTACGCTGACCGTTCCAACCTTCTCGAAATAGTAACTAATAGTAACTATTTGCTTACCATGCTCGGGAGCGTAGTAACTACGGATCTCTGTAAAGTGATTGGTCGGATTCGCCCTTAGCATGCTATTCTGCTGGAAAATAGAAAAGTCGTTCCAGCCTTGACGGCAAAAAGCCAGGATTCGTGACGTCATGCGTAGTAACTACGGTAAGTAGGATGGAACACGCTCATTATCACCACTTGTAACAAAGATATGGTAAAATATGGATCCCTAAGATAACGAGCAGACAATAACATATTTTTACTTTATATCTAAAAATAAAGCAAAATTCCTTTGCTGAGGAGGCAAATTGCAGATTTTCTATTCATCTGCGCGTGTGTCTATTCTACTATCTCTGTGGACCAGTGTCGATTAAGTCCGGTCTTCACCTCCCGGAACTTCCGGAATCTGGGCTTCCAGATTATTCTTTGACGTCTTCTGTAAATTGCATCTGGAATATGAACCGGTCCAAATGTATATCAGAATAATCCGGAAAAAGGGGTTTTTGAACTTCCAGATTTCCGGAATTTTTAAGTATCACAGAAGAAATTAAAAAAAATCTCGGAAAATCTGGGAACCCAGATTCCGGAAGGTGAAGACTCACCTTAAGAGACACGCGGAGACTAACAGAAACTAGGTCACTTGGAACGGAGGGCTTGGAAGCGATGAACCGGAATATGATAAATTCGGAGCCAAGGTAGATTACGTTAGTCAGAAAAAATGCGAGGCAAATATGTTACTGTGGTATGTTATCTGTTAGCAACACCAATAAGCCAACTACCCTTTATCGCCAATTATAGCTAAGGTTTACCTTCTAACTTCTACCAACTTTTCCCGTTGGTTCTGGTACATGTAACGACACGAAATATTTAATTCCAAATCTTTTTAGCAACTCTTGCAAAATGCCTTTTCTCGACTCACTTTAAATGCTTATGTTTAAGAGCTGGCCAAAATGCTTTAGCCAAGACTTGGAAACGATTTAAGAAAAGAGCACTATATAAGACGAATGTACTCCTATGAAAAAGGGCAGTCTTAAGCTAGTCTTAAGACAGTAGTGATCGTTGGATTATCAGATGTATTCGATGTATGCAGAACTTCAATATTAAAAGTAAGTGTGTTTTCTAACCACTGTGTATTGAATGTAGGACCTAGGACCTACCGTCCGAACTCCCCCCTCCACAGTTACGAACCAACCCTTCGAGGATTAAGATCAGAGTACCGGTATAGTCTAATATGTACCAACCGCTCGGGTACACGCTACACGTATATTAGATACTCGGTTTCGTACAACAGTTAAAGCATAAACGATTAGAGAGAGACTCCTAACGTAACATCAAATTTAACACTGGTGGCATCGTTTTGCTGTGGAAGGGAGAGTTCCGGTTGGTTTCCGATAGGGCAGAATTTTTGACGTTTTTTGTTTCGAAATGGCTGGGAAAATTGAGTTATTATTAAAAGCTGCCGAGACCGTCGATTTTTTCGAGGGAAGGACGGATGTGGATGAATTTTTGGATAAAGTTAGAGATGTATCGGCTTGGGACGAAGATGAAATTAAGGACCCGGAGCTGATAAAAATTGTGCGGCACAAATGTCGGGGGGTGGCGTTAGACTTTTTCAGGGCTAGTGAAGGAAAATTCACAAGTTTTGCGGCACTTCGGACGGCATTCAAGGAGCGTTTCCAAAGCACGTCAAAGAAAGATCGGCTTTTGTACGAAAAACTGTATTTAGAAGAGGGGCAGGAACCTTTCAGATTTGTTGAAAGTATCGAGCTGAAGGCTCTGAACCAACTTGGTCTAGATGCTATGCCAGCAGCGAGCAACACACCAGCTTCTTCTTTTCAGCTTTTGCAGTCGCTCCTGAAAACAATGGTTCACGATCACTTGGCAAGAGGTTTGAGTGAAAAGGTTTATTTGCGGGACCCCGATTCTTGGGAAGTCACGAAGGAGTGTTTGATAAAATGGTATCGCGCGCAGGAAAAGGTAAAGCTGCAACACGAAAGCAAGAGCGATACAAGGGTGTATTACAATAAAAACAGGTCACTGAACGGTAAGTCTCAGGAACTAGTGCCACAGCGGGCACAGTCAGGTCTCAGAAATCTGAAATACACTCCAAACCATACACCTGACACGAAAAGTAATAACCGAGGCCAAATTACATGGCAGAAACACAACACTAAAATTCATACCCACACCAGACAAACAGAAAACAGGAACGCATACGCCTGGGATGCTAGTGGGAAACCGATTTGTGCGAAATGTGCCAAGGTCGGGCACATCGCAAGGAATTGCTGGTCAAGAGGTCTTGAGCCAGCAAACAAAAATTCATCGAGGCATTTAAACTGGCGAGGGGGCGCGGTTCCAGAGTAAAGAGGAATCCGGCGCCCCGCAATTTCCGTCGTCCTTCTTACATTAGTGCGTATAATTGCGCGAAGGATGCACCTTTTGTTGACGTCACGTTGTGTGGAGTACAGGTAGAGGCATTGGCGGACACGGGTTCCGGCATTAGCCTCATTAGTAGGGCCCTCTTCAGGAGGTTGCCACATAGAGTCCAGGAGGGACTCAAAGAAGACTCCACGTTGGTTAAAAGTGCGTCTGGGCACGGTTTAGACGTCAGAGGTGTCATCACGGATTTTGTTAAGATAGGAGACGAGCGCTGCGAGGAAAAGTTTTTCGTCAGTGATGCTTTAAGGATTCCGATGATATTAGGATACACGTTTATGAAGCGACATAGTTTTTACGTTGACACGGAGAGAGACTCCCTTGTTAGGAAGGATTCCGCTAGGTCGTGTAGTGTTGTTGCGGAAGTCAAGGATGAGTCAGATAGCACCATTGTTGAGCTGACAACAGTGTTGCCAGTCAAACTACCGCCATTTTCGATAAGCAGGTTATGTTTGGCTCCACGTCGAATGTGGGATTTCAGAGATGTTTTGGTTGTTGCAGCGGATCAGTTTGTTCAAAAGTTTCCTCAGTTGGTAATCTTAGATCAAGTTGCGACACCTGAGGAAGGGCTGGTTTCGATATATGTAGAAAATTCATCAGACGCAGTCGTTAAAGTTCCACGGATGAGTGTTGCTACTGGGACGAAATTTGAACAGAAAGACTGTGTAACGGTCAACAGCTTAACTCTGACGTCAGAAAATCGCAGGAAGTGCCGACCAATGACAGAAAGAGAGCGCGAAGCTTTTCTTTCGCAGTTCAAACTGGACCATCTACAGAAGAACTCAAGAAGGAAAAAGGTCATTGAAGATTTCCTGGTTAACAACAACGATGTTTTCGCGAAAGATGAGTTCGACCTAGGTGAATGTGACCTGGAACCATTCACTATTGACGTTGGCAACAATCCTCCAAGCCGTATGAGACCGTACAGAATTCCTGCACACCTGGAGACATCTGTACATGCTGAAATTGACAAGATGCTGAAGTGCGGAGTAATCGAAGAATCAAGTTCACCATGGCTGAGCCCATTGCTGATAGTACCGAAGAAAGATGGATCAAAGCGGGCAGTCATTGACCTACGGAAGGTCAATAGTCTTACCAGGAAAGACTCTTATCCACTGCCACACATAGACCAGCTGCTGGATAGACTTCATGGATGCAGTGTCTACAGCAGCATGGACGCCATCTCTGGATACTGGCAATGTACTATCGATGAAGACTCGAGACCAATCACAGCCTTTGCAGCGCCAGGCACACCGGTCTACCAGTTCAAGAAGATGCCTTTTGGTCTGTCCAACGCACCTGCGCATTACTCTAGGCTGATGAATAGGATACTGAATCACCTGTTTCAGCTAGGTATCTCAGTCTACCTAGATGACATCCTGGCTGCCAACAAGACAGACGAAGAACATTTTGCTGCATTGTCAAAGGTTTTCGAGGCACTTAGGCGGGCTAATCTGAAGCTTAAGGGTAAAAAGTGTTCCTTTTTCAAGGAAGAACTGACTTACTTGGGACACCAGATATCCAGGAAAGGGATAAAACCGGACCCAAGTAAGATAACTGCTATAGAAGAGTTAGCTTACCCGAAGAACCTACATGAGCTTCGTTCTGCACTTGGATTGTTTTCCTATTTCCGCAAATTCATCAGAAATTTTTCCGGAATAGCAGAATGCCTTACCCGCCTTACCAAGAAAGGAACAAATTTTGATTTTGGGCTAGAACAACGAGAGGCTTTCGAAAAGTTGCGATCGAACCTTCTTCAGAAGCCAATTTTAGGACTTCCTGATTTTAGTCCTGGAGCTAACCATATGATCCTGAAAGTAGACGCTTCAGACGTTGCTATTGGTGGAGTGCTTGCTCAAGTTCAGGATGGGCAAGAGAGGATCCTTCGTTTCTCGTCCAGAACCTTGAATACTGCAGAACGAAAGCATTCAGCAACCGAGAAGGAAGCGATCGCTGTTGTTTACCATATTCGGACATTTAGACCTTATCTGCTTGGCAAGAAGTTCACCGTCTTCTCCGACCATAGACCTTTAACATGGATCATGAATAAGAACGACGCTACGGGTAAATGGGCGCGTTTTCAGATGGAGCTCCAAGGGTATGATTTTGACATTCAATACATACCTGGTCCTAAGAACATTGTTCCAGATGCACTGTCAAGGTTGCCTACAGTAAATGTCAATTTAACGAGTATCAGTGACTTACCATTTAAGTCAACAGCTCATATGCGAGATTTGCAGTCTAAGGATGTTTTCTGCAAAGTCATTCGCGATCATTTGAGTACTGGAAAAAGAATGACGCAAGAAACTGAAAGACTTGTACTGCGAGAAATTCAGAATTTTGTTATCGATGAAGAATCCGAACTTGTTTGTTACCTCTCGATACCAACAAACAAGTGCCGTCGCTCGGATATCAAGGTGGTACCGGTTTTGCCGACGAGCTTAATAAGGGAAACGCTTGAGTTTTTCCATGACTCTCCGCTGGCAGGACATTTCGCCTTCATGCGCACTTATCAGCGCATACGAGAGCGCTGCTATTTCAGAGACATGTTTTCAATCATCAAGGGTTATGTTCAAGGTTGTCTAAAATGTAGTCAGCGTAAAGGCTTACCTTACACACCAAAAGCGCCTCTTGGGTCGCTCCCGGAGGTAAGTCGTCCTTTAGAGTTGGTCGGTTTAGACTTGTTGGGTCCGTTCAATCGGTCGGACCAAGGTAACAAGTACGTGCTCGTGATTACTGATCACTTTACTAAGCACGTAACTTTGACACCTATTCCTGATAAGTCGGCAAACGAGGTCGCTAAGGCGTTTGTCGAGAAATTTGTCCTGATTTATGGTTGCTGTGATCGAATAATCAGTGACCAAGGTAGCGAATTCATGAGTTCAGTTTTTAAAGCTACTCTCGAAATTTTGAATATTAAAGGACTCAGGACTTCAAGTTTCCATCCAGCCTGTAATGGGGCCACCGAAAGACACAACAGGGAAATTGCAAATATTCTCAGTATGTATGTGAGCCGACGAGATTTTTCGGATTGGGAGAACTTTCTTCCATATGTCCAGTGGGCGATTAACACGGCCTACCAAGAATCAATACAGGACACGCCTCACTATATGACATTTTTGCGTGAACCTCGTTTCCCATCAGATGGCATTATCAACAGTCGCACATTTTACGACTCAGACGTAAACTACAAATCTGAGATGATAATGAGACAGAAGCTAGCTTTTGACATGGTGGGTCAAAATATCAAAGCAGCAAAGGAGAAACAGAAGAGACACTATGATACAAATCTGAAGTATCATCAGTTTGAAGTGGGACAGCTGGTTTTGCTTCATGTTCCACCGGAGGCAAGACACCAAAAGCTGGACAAAATTCGCTGGGCGGGACCATACCGAGTGACAGCAGCACTAGAGAACAAACTCAACTACGAAATCACTCGAGTAAGCGACAACAAGAAATCAGTTGTACATCAGAATCGCCTAAAGCCTTATACACCGTATCGGCTTTGGGAAGGCCAGGTCGAAGTTGAAGAGGAAATACAAACATCGGCAAAACCAGCCAGGAAAGTGCGGTTTGCTGATCCACCACACAGGGACGAGGAATCCGATTCATCAGACGACGGATCCGATTCTTCAGATGATGAAAGTGGTGACGAAGGGGGGAGGCCAAACAATCAGCAGATACCAAGCAATACCAGCTCTGCTAGACCCTCGAGATCAACTGAGCCAGCCCAGACAAGCGTTCCAGCTCATTTCTTCGAAAACCCAAACTCTTCTGCCGGAGGAAACACACGTTTATCTGTCATACCACCAGCAGAGGAAGAGTCGGAAGACAGTGAGCAAGAAGTCTCAGATACAGCATTCTCCGCTCCCAGGACACCAAGATATAAGATACCAAGTGAACTGCACGATGGTGACTATTCAGATTGGCCAAGCCCATTTCAGTGGACACCTGAAACAGCAGAAAGAAGAAGATACTCGTCACCAGCAGACTTGGATATCGAAGGCACTCCCGACTTCAAGGACCGATTCCTTGAAAGAACAAAAGCGACACCAAGCGAGCTTGCCTGGGACAACTATCTAGGTCAGAAGTACGACGACTCGATAAGAGGAGACGAAGTTTTCCAGCCGAAGGAACTGCTGTTTACGCCAGGACCCTCATGTTCTACCCCTTTGCCGAAGCAAAAGGAGACTGAGAGTCCACTGCGAGATCGGAACGTCGACATCGCAAAACCTTCTGTTTCGCGAAGCAGTCCAGATGTCAAGAAATCAAGTGGATCTGCAGCAAAATATAATCCAAAGAGATGGCTAGCGACAGTAGACAAATGGCTGGTAGAGCCATTGTTAGGACCAGTCGATTGGGAGGCGGTTGCTGAAAGGAGAAAACGCAAAGAAGAAAAGTTGAGCAAGAGCCAAAGCTCAAAAAGAAGTGCCGGTTCAGGCCCCGCGTCAGAGCAGTTGCCTCAGACATGTAGAGCTGATGAAGAGCTATGGCGGAGGAGGAGCCCTCCGAGAAACATGTCGAGTTCATCAGCCTCAAACGAGTCAAAGTCTCCCCTGTCCGCAACGGAAGACAGAAGCGAAGCTCTTGAACAGAGAATAGGCGACTCAGCAAACACAGGAGAGACGAAAGGACCAGAGATCGTCTCGACACCCCTGCGGGAAACAGCAGGAAGCTCTAGGCAAGAAGCAGAGTCTATTCCAGAACCAGTTGGCTCAGAGAAGCCATCAGAACAACTGACGACCAAAATCCCTACGCAGCAGGATGTAGAGGAACCGTCAGTCGATGCGTTTGCCCCTGTAGAACCAATCCGCGGGCGATCAAATAGTTTACCCCAGTCAAGTGGCTTGGCAGCCAAACGGTTGGTAAGGAAAAGTCACATCGAACAACGTTTGCACCAACATAAATTTGACCAAGCCACATCGAGCAACAGGGGTAGGCAAGATTTAGCTGCTGCAAAGGCAGCAGATCAAGCATCAAAGAAAGCAAAACAGGAGGAGTACAAACTATATCTTGAGTCGCTCTCAAGTAGACAGTCGAGACCATTACGTGACAGAAAGCAGCCAGACAAGTTAACATACACGAAACTGGGAGGTGGGACACAGAAATAGGGATGCAAATTTTAACGATTACTGCACGCTGAGTGAATTACAGATCCGGAGCTGTGTTTCCCTTGAGCGCACTTAATCACATTTGAGCGTAAAAACCTAATATTCTAAAGTTGTCTTAATTACCCTATTCTTTTGTGATGAAGGTAAAGAATTGTTTTGTACAGTGTTGTCATGCGCCAACAAACCTTGAGTGAGCTCGGTCACTGTTGGTCTACTTGATTTACACTGTAAGATATGCAAGAAATAGGTTTGATTTCCCGATTCGATTTATTCGTGAATTTTGCCCTGAAATCCCAGTACAGAACTAATAACTTGTGCTTTAAGAGAATGTACTCCTGACTGGAGAGCAAATGGAACACCACTTAAAATCAATGGAACTTTGGCCAAGTTTCATTCGAGTAATGCTAATAGATAGCGAGGGGTGAGTTTGGTCACCCCTAGGCGGAAAGAAGTAACCGCCAGGATAATTAGATTTCTCCTTTGAGAAATGCTTCAAGAAAGCGGGGGGTGAGTTTTTGTCACCCCTGGGTGGGAAGAAATACCCACCAAGATTAACAGATTCGGATTAATCTGTTTTGTATTTTACAGGTAATGTGTTTCTCTGAAACAGCTGGTAACTTCGGACCAAGGACTATTAAGAAGGAAATAAGGTTGTCCTAAAAGAGAGTTTCAAACAGCAGAAGCTGCGTCGTAAATCTTTAAGAGTAAAGGATTTAACTAAAGCTCCGTTGCTGGTGCAGAAAGAGATTTTGCTTTAAGGGAAAGCTTTAATGGTTTAAAGGATTAAACTAAAATGGGTCGACAGCTGGTTTCCCGTAAAAATAAGCAAATAAAGCAGCTAATATTGTGGGTTAAGTCCGAGTTACAATTCAGTCGAGTAAGAGAGACACCAACGATGAGTTCGCCATACCAGAAGTGCTCGCACCCACAAGCGAGCGGAAGGACAACCTTACAAGGAATCGACCCAGTATCTTCAGCACAGAGATGTCAGATAGCTGTCCTCGCAGCTATACGTTCCAGAAGATGAATTTCAAGCAAGGCTGACTACGAGCCTTGTCACAAGAAGAAAGGAAACGGTTCTCTAGCCCAAGAAGAGGCTATGCAGAAGAGAACACAAGCAAACATAGAAACTGAAGAGGAGGAAGAACCCAATCAGACAACGGAAGAAGCCTTATGAAACTTCGGAAGAAGAGGTGACCGTTCATAGAAGAAAGATGGCACAGGGCCATCACGAGACAGCTGGGACCGGATGTTGAGTCCCAAAAGAAGACATAGCTTGAGAAAGCGAAAGACAATGCTGTATGCGTAAGTGTGACCTTACCGTATTCAGAAACATTCAGACATCGGCAAAAGCGACCAGAATAATGCTCGGAACAGGATAAGAAATCCTTATGTAGTAACATTAGTCGAAAGATGATTTGCCTAGAAGATTGGCAAGTAATAGTTAGTGATTTGGGAACTTAAAGCAGTTGTTTCCATACTTATATTTCCAAGTTAATGTTGTTTTTAGGATTTAGGCTTTGGGGTTTAGAAGTTCAAGTTATAACCAAAGATGGTTGCCCCAGTAATAAGTAAAGATAGTAGGATTTTTAACAGGATTGAGTTGCAAGTGTTAGGTCTATATTTTATTACGAACATCGGACGTATTTGAGACAGTAATTTGAAAGTGCCCTGTATAGACTAGGATAGATGTATTTGCAGGGATAGGATTTTCCAGTTGAAAGTTGTCATATAGGCGCTATTCTTTTCTAAGGGAGGAAGGGAAGTGTAAACTCAAACTCCAAAATTCTGATTTCGGTAACGATAAGCAGTAATTAGTAATTAAAGAACCTAAGAAGCAAAGGTTCTATAAGTAAATTGGGTAGACCTGATACTATGGAGAAAAATGCCACTACCAAAGATATATCCATACACTGGAAGTTGTCAGCCTAAGGCTGACAAAGGGTTCGGAAGCGATACCCAGTGCTAAGTGACGGCGAGAGCTAACTTAAAGAGATTGGTGATGCAGATTAAAGTTCACACCAAATAGTTGTTGGCCGCTGGTTGCTAGTTTATAAAGGAAATGGTACAATGGCACAAGGTGGTAACCCAACACTTTCTGGGTTAAAGGTGACAGGTTTACCTGGTTTACTGGAATATTTTAGTTAACCGTAAACGGTATCCCTTGAAATCAGATTTTTGGCACCATAAGTAAATTGTTAAAAATAGCTGATATGACAACCTTCAACCTGGTTGAGCAAGTAAAATTATATGTTGTAGGTATTTTTAGAGCTGTGTCGGGAGACACTTTTTGGAAGGCGTGAGGAGTGTAACGACACGAAATATTTAATTCCAAATCTTTTTAGCAACTCTTGCAAAATGCCTTTTCTCGACTCACTTTAAATGCTTATGTTTAAGAGCTGGCCAAAATGCTTTAGCCAAGACTTGGAAACGATTTAAGAAAAGAGCACTATATAAGACGAATGTACTCCTATGAAAAAGGGCAGTCTTAAGCTAGTCTTAAGACAGTAGTGATCGTTGGATTATCAGATGTATTCGATGTATGCAGAACTTCAATATTAAAAGTAAGTGTGTTTTCTAACCACTGTGTATTGAATGTAGGACCTAGGACCTACCGTCCGAACTCCCCCCTCCACAGTTACGAACCAACCCTTCGAGGATTAAGATCAGAGTACCGGTATAGTCTAATATGTACCAACCGCTCGGGTACACGCTACACGTATATTAGATACTCGGTTTCGTACAACAGTTAAAGCATAAACGATTAGAGAGAGACTCCTAACGTAACATCAAATTTAACATACAGCGCCATCTAATCTTACAAACCATGATATAGCCTAGTCGTAAAAGTTGCAAATGCAGGAGGCTAGGAACCAGCAGGCTCCAGTCACAAGAATTTGCCTTATTCCAGGTTCAATCAGAGCTTGGACACACTGGGCTCAAAAAGCCGCCTATTCGACAAATAACTGAAAATCCCTAGGGGACGTGAGATTTGATGGGCTTTGTGGCAGCTTGGGGATAATGAGCAGATTGCAATTAGGGATCAATTAAGGTTCCTGTAACATAATTATACAAGCTATTTTGCTCTAATTGATCTCCTGAATTTAAAACGACAACATTCAGGATTAGTTGTATGTTGTTCTTTTTACTACTTTTGCGCCAGAAAATGAGCCAAGTGCGACCAAGCTCTCGGCGCTCCAAGTTGACTAGTTTCTGTTAGTTCCCCCATTGTCTCATTATCAACACTTGTGTAGATATAGTAAAAAGTCAGGTCTATAAGGTAGTGAGTAAGTTTCACTCTCTACTACTGACCTATGCAAAACCTGCATTACCTGGGTAGCAGATTTTCCACTCATCAACGTGTGGATCTATTTTACTATAGTTGCGTTTTTGCAGATACCATGGTATTTGTTACCACGGTAGCTAGATCTGCAATTAGTCGTTTTTGCAGTTACCTGGTATCTGATATACGGTTGCTCTGCAAACACGACAATTGCCGAAATTACGCCAAACTTCTTTCCCACCAATTTAACAAACATTGATGAAAGTGAGATGACTTTTTTAGATACCAAGATCGGCTACCACGGTCGGACCGTGGTATCTGAATATAAAATACCACGATAACTGGCCAGATACACCGATAACTGCAAAAACGCCTTTTGACCGCGGAATCAGATACCAACATAACTGCAAAAATGACTTTAGACCGTGGTATCAGATACCATGGTATCTGCAAAAATGCAACGTATGTTGTCACGAGTGCTCATGGTGAGGCAAGGGGGGATTAGCAGAAACTAGTCCGTTTGGAAGCACTGGTTGGAATATAGCGAATTACGTGGAGGGATCAGAGATACTAATAACTGCATTTTTGTTTGGCTTTTGCCTTTACCTTTCCGGCTTTAGCTCTTGAACATTCTCTCGTTTTTAGATATTTCTTCAGCCCAATAAATATTCCTTCAGCCCAAGCTGACTGCGAATCATATTTGATGGTGTAAAACGGATACGTCAGCTGAATTTTATTGGAGCTATATTTCGGCCCTTCTTGGCAAGGGTCCTAGTGTTTCCCACAAGTTCGCTTTTCCTACTTGAGCGGTTTTGAGCCTGAAGAGAACCCTTGCCAAGAAGGGCCGAAATATAGCGTCTATAAATTTCAGCTGACGTATCCGTTTTGCACCTCAAATATCTTCAGCCCAAGCTGACCGCGACACTTCTTGCCAAGAAGGGCCGGAATATAGCTCTGATAAAATGTAGCTGACTTATCCGTTTTGCACCGTCAAATATAACTCTCGTTTTTGTAAGTCGCCGTAAGAACTTTTCACATTTCTTGGATATTTTTAATTTTTTTCTACAAAACTAAAAAAAAACTTCCGGCTATCAGCTAGTCAAAATTTGACCAACAGCACAAATTTCTGATTACACTTTGCGTGCAGGGGTGGCCCGAAGGGGGGGTGAGGGGGGGTGACTCACCCCCCCCTGCCTTCGGTTAAGCCGTATCAGTCGTTTATTTTGGCCTTTTGCTAAGTCGTATCAGTCGTTTATTTTGGCCTCGCTGAGGTCCCGGGCATTCATTTCAATAAAAAATAATCCGAGTCGTTTACATTTTTTGTTAAATTTTGTCTCTGCACAGCTTCAGTCGTAAGCAAGTCCCCGAAGAAGTCGTTTAAACCAGGTTTTGTAACCACGATAGGTCGGAGACATGATTCATGGGTGCAGCAATGCGGCTACCTGTTCTACTCCCATGGGATTTGGATCTGCCTAACTTCGGTCTTTCAGATTTTAGCCTGTCAAAATTACAATAGGTTAGTTGTTAAAGTGAAGTCTGACTGGTAACATTGATATACCTTATAGACCAAAAGCGAGAGACAAGGTTATGTGCTTTGATTTTTGGTCATCTTTGGCTATAAGTGAAAAAGAAGGAATATAACTTTTAAACAGAATAGAACAGCCACCAGAAATCAAATGACAGGAGACCCGCGAAAGAAGTGTGCCCAGAACAAATCGAAAATGTCGATTACGAAGAGAGGTTGAGGTAGGAACAATGATTGAAAAGGACAAGGAGGATTTTAATATACGCCAGAAATTCGTTTCCTAGGACAGGAGGGGTTCTGCGAAGACGCTGGAATAGCTCATTCTAGTCGGGAGGTAAATTATTTACCTCTATGCTAGCAGAGGCGTTACTATCAAAATGTTTGGGGGGGAGAGGAGCAAAAATATTTCTTCAGCCAAAGCTGACTGCGAATCGTATTTATCACTGCTGACTGCGAATCATAGCACTACCAAATACGGGAGGAGCAAGGTATTTACCGACTGGTTGGTAATTTTTACCGTCTTTTTTTGCGGAAAAATCGACTGATTCAAAGAAAACCGACCGTTTTTAAGAAAAATCGACTGTTTCCCAAAAAAAATCGATTCTTTTTTTGCAAAAAATCTATTTTTACCTCCTAGCCGTCAACATCGAGGAGGGGGGGGGGTACACCCCCCATACGTGACGCCCCTGTACGCTAATGTTAAAGCACATCTGAAAAGACTTCGTAAAATTCAAATGATCTCTTTTATGTTTAAGATATTCTAAAAGCGAACTTCTCGCTTCATTTGCTGTGTATAGCATCTTCTGTCGCGTAAAATCAAATTCTGCAAAGCAGTTTGAAGTTGCAATTCTTCAGATGTAGCTCACTAGCTTTACCTGCTTTAGATTTCGACATGAAAGTACAGTGTATCGAGTGACAAATAAAACGGTACACGGTACTTTCATTATGAAACAAAAGTACATCAAATCAGTCGGAAAAAAAGCAACTCAAGTCTCGTCGGCGAACCTGGCGTCTTTTTCTAGATCTGTAAACTCTTGTCAGGCCAAGACCAAAAGTTCGTTACGTCCGTAAATCCGGTTTTTTTTTTTTTTTTAATGCACTGGGAAACCTGTTTTCCTCGTTTCGTTTCTGAGGAAGTGTGTTCTGAACGGGAAAATTACTTTTTTTGCTATTAGTTCGGAGCAAATCTACTTTCTTTTACATGGGCTTTATTTTGACTTTTTCGATAGACAGAGGCGTGATTTCCTAGCTATTCTTAACTTTTCGTTGGGATCGCAAAATGACGCTCTGCTCCTCGGCTTACGTCCATAAATCAGGACTTTTTCTTTCTTTCAATGCACTTGCAAACTTCCTCGTCTTGTTTCTGAATAAGCGTGTCTTTTACGTGAAAATTACTTTTTTTGCTTTAAATCGGAACAAATCTACTTTGTTTCTACTTTGTTTTCTGTGGCCACTACTTTGTCACTTTTTTCGACGGTCAGATTTGTTATTTCAAAGCTATTTTTTCCTCTTCAATGGGATCGCAAAAAGACGGTCTGCTCCTCGGCCTTTCCTGTGGCACATTTCATAGTATTCTCTATTTAGAGGAACGGTGTGTCATTTACTTGGCGATTAGGCTTGGAACTTTTTAGATTTGAAACACATAAAAGGCTGGCTAGAATCTTTATAGACAAAGGCAGATTAAAAAAAAAATCGCCTGCAGCACTTGCTTTAGTTTGTCCCGGGTACAGGCGCTGAAAGCTTTCGTCTTATGCGAAAGTTGAAATGTAATGCTGAGGCTATGAAGGTATGTGTACACAAATTCTGATTACAAGAATAATTTCAGCTGATGCATTGCAGCTAGTTTTACACCGGCTTGGGGAATGTGCGCCATTGCCGCATAGTCGCAACAGTTAATTTTTCTTGGTACCTGCGAGTCGTATATTACGATCCATGAGTCGTTGAAATGAGGGGTCTCACCCCCCCTGGCCTGAGTCCTTCGGGCCACCCCTGTTTGCGTGTGATCAGATAGTCACGGCAAGACCCAGGACAAAGTTTACTCGCTAACTCTAATCTGCTGCATTGTCGAAAAATATCGATATTTCATTTTCAAATATCGATATTTACATTACGATGAGTAACAGTTCGATTATTCATGATTTTCAGAATAAAAGAGCGAAGAGGGATTTCAAACTTGAATTCGAATAGGGAGGAGAAACTGACTGGGAAGAAAAAACGTGGACATGCTAGTATTTTTTAATGGAAATGTTTGATTTTATTCTTTTAGTTCAATTTCGTTCTTTTTAAGTTCTTTAAGCCGGTTTAGGTAAGCCAATTATCGGTTTCGATAATGGAAATATCGATTATCGTGTTCGAAAATATCGATATTCCTCAATATCGCCCAACACCGGCCACATCAAGCAACTTCGCGGTGGAACGAAAATTGTATTATATGATACGATCAGCGCAACCACTTGCTCCTCTTTGAAGAAAATCTGACAAAAATAAATTCACTAGTCAATAAAAAAAAAATATTTTGAGAGCATTTATGACATTAGTACTGACGACTGCTGCTCTCAAAACTCTGCTCTCAAAACTTACACTCCGTATCTTCTTCAAGATGCGGAGTACAATGAATGTAAATGTACTGTTTTGTGTTTTTTGTTCATGGCCCAAGGGCTTCATTAAACATCTATTTATCTATCTATAACTCAAAATGGGCCGCAGGCGAAGTTTTGTGGCAACACTGATTATCAAAGTGTCTTGCTGTGACCCGAAATAATGACATGTTCCAAAGAAATACACGGCAATTTTTTGTTATTAGAAAATAGTGTTGGGCGATATTCGATAATCGAAAATATTGAAAAATATCGATACTGACATTTCAAATATCGATAGTTGCTTTACGATGTGCAACAGCTCTATCTTTAGGGAGTTTTAGAATAAAAGAACAAATAGGAACTTGATTTCGATTGGGGAGGAGATACAGATTGGGAAGGTAAAGCATGGAAATGCTACTATTTTTTAATGGGTATATTTGATTTTATTGTTTAGTTCAGTTATTGTCTTGTTAATTTTTTTTGTCTATGAAAAATGTAGCAGTATGAAGAGTTTCATATATCGGTTTACGATAATCAAATTTGAAAATACCGATATTCTTAAATATTTAGACATTCAGGAATATCGAAATATCAATACTTCGATATTTTCAAATTCGATTATCGATATTTCGATTATCGCAAACGGATATTTGAAAACTTAACAAGACAAAAACTGACTAAAATAACAAAATCAAACATTTCCGTTAAGTAATAGTAGCATTTCCTTCACAGTCTGTTTCTCCTCCCCAATCGACATCAAGTTTGAAATCCCTATTCGTTCTTTTCAGTGTTTCCACTCGGAAATTTTCAAAATCATGAGCAGGAGATAAGAAATAATGAGATACGCATGAGATTTGTGCAAGAAAATCATGAGAAAAATCATGAAATTTTCGAAAAGGTGTGCGGATTTTTAGCTACTTAGCAGAAACAAATCGTAACAGTGATGTTTTAACTTTTTCTAAAACATAATAAGGATTCACCGGGGAGGAGACACCAAGCTTTCGTGGCCCCCCTGCTGGAGAGCAAGAGCGGCTTCTGACGACATACAGGACAAAATGAAACTGAGCGCCGCAGGCATTTTTTTAAAATCAGCCTTTTTTCTAGTACAACTTTCTACTTCTCATATAATGCAAACTTCCTGAGCCCAAAACCCCAAACCTGCTTTTCAAGCCACAAAAACTACACCATGAAAGGTTAGGCGAACTTTTTGTTGACAGAGCTTTTATTTCCATCTCGAAGAAAAGTAAGGACCAAGGTAAGGGCCACCTATAATATCACACTACCGCCATATTTACGAAATAAATCAAATGACAAATAAAAACAGTGCGAGCAGGTCAGGCAGCGATAGGTCGAAGTCACTGTGCTCGAGACGAAATTAACCTGGGAGCCGTAGGCGGTTTTTCTTTTCTTTAAAATTCGCTTTTTCTGTGTCAAACCTTAACCTGCTAGCATACAAATTGTTGCTTTTTATGTGAATAGACAGTCTAACCACAGGCACTAGATAAATGATGCGTACTTCTACTTCTGAATGAATGAATGCATGAATTTATGACGCACTGCCCAAGGGCGTAAGTGCAGTAAAAAAAAAGATAAAGAAATATAAAATGATCGCAAAAAACTCAACAAATATTTTCCATAAAGGTTCACTAATTTAGAATCACGTTGATGGGATCCTGGACAGGTAATTTTCCAATCGGAGAACACAAATTAGAGGAGAGGGCTTCAAGCGTTAACATTGGGTCGGAAATTAACAAACGGCGGATCAGGTAGCGGTTCCGTGTGTGCCGGGGTAGGTAGAGAAGAAATCTATTTAGCCTTTCCACCAAATGAAGACTACTACTGAAGGCGCCGCATACACAAATTTTCAAAATCATATATGTCTGAGGGCTCCTTTTTTGGATTCCATACGACCCCTGTCACCTAATGAAATACAAAAGCATTCAACAATGAATGAAAGCTACCAAACGAGTTTTATGAAAATCTAGAATTAAATACATCTAGACTATTCAGAATACATTTTAAAATAATTTTAGCATTGGAGTAAAAAAGAGGAGAAATCCTGAAAATCATGAGTTTATCATGAGACTGAAAAAATTTTTTAATGAGATTGGAAAACAAGAGCTGTAAGTTCATATGGCACTTGCATGGTTTAAGATGTTTTGATTGATCAAAAGGAAGTTTCGACTTTGCGGTTGAGATGCGCACTCTAAGGGAGCTGGAACTTCATTTGTTAGCAAAACCCTTGAGGCAAAAATGCTAATGGGCTGATGCCAGCTGATGGGCATCATGAAAATGAATATATTGCTTAAAAGTTTTTTTTTTTACTTTGCGGTCAAGATTGGTACTTTAAGGAATGATCGGATTTGGGAAGTAGCAATTTCTAAGCAAATGGAGATCACTGGAATCAAAGATCCCCCGCCCCCCTCAACTCCACCCAAAATACCCGGAGCCAATCCGGTTCTGTAAATGATTACTCCAGAGCATCTATTTGTCATTCCCACGAAGTTCGATCCAGATCGCACCAGTCTAAGCGGGTCAAGTATTTTCCGCCCTCCCCCCAATAATTGCCGGATTCGGTCCGGAAATAAAAAAGATCACCAGAGAAAAATGTCCTCTGTTCAATTATTAAATTTCACTCGAATCGGATCACCCGTTCCAAAATTACGCACGAAGATTATCATATCGAGGATTTTTTTAATTCCAAGTCAGTTTGACCGGGTCCCCTAATATGCCTGCCAAGTTTCGTCGTAAAAATCCCAAAAACCCAGAATTCCGGGAAACCCCCTTCCCCCCCCCCTCAAGTGTCCGGATCCAGTCAAATTGTGTAAAAGATTTACACGGATCAGATGTTTGTTCTTCCCAGCAAGTTTAACTCCGATACCATCATTGTAACTGTTTCTCGAGATTCCCCCCCCCCAGCTCCCCCATAGTGCCCGTAGCCAATGCGATTCAGTAAATGATTTACCTATAGCATCTTTTTGTTCTTCCCACAAAGTTACATTCCGATCTCTCCATTCTAAGCGGGTCACGTATTCCCCCCCCCCCCAATAGTTGCCGGATCCGGTCGGGTATGTAAAAGATCACCGGAGAAATGCCCTCTGTTCAGTTCTTAAATTTCACTCGAATTCCAAAGTTACGCATGACTGAAAATTCCGGATTCCCCTCCCTCCACTCCCCCCACCATTATCAGATCGACAATTTTTTATTTTGTAGTCAGTTTGATCGGGTCCCTGATATGCCTGCCAAGTTTCATCGTGAAAATCCCCAAAACCGCCATCACCGGAATTCCGGGAAACCCCCTCCTCCCCCCATAAGTGTTCGGAACCAGTACAATGGTCTAAAGGATTTGTCTAGCAAATGTTTGTTCTTCCCAGCAAGTTTCACTCCGATCCTTCCATTCTAACCGTTTCTTGAAATTTCCGGTCTCCACCCCCCCCCCAAGTCCCCCCTGACTCCCAAATCCGGTCAAGACTTTAAACGGGACATCACAGATATGTAATCTATTTAGTTATAAAGTTTCATTACAATCCTATCACCCGTTCGAAAGTTACACACTTCTCAATTTCTCGGATTCCCCTGGCCTCCACTCCCCCCCTCCAAATGGTCCGATCGGAAAACTGATTATTTCTAAGTTTGTTTGGTGGGGTCTCTGATATGCCTGCCAAGTTTCATGGTCCTAGCACAACCAGAAGTACCCTAACTCGAAAAAGTGTGACAAAATGCCGTAAGCTTTCAAGTTTCCAGTGCCCCCACTCCCCCGCATACGGTCGGATTAGATAAATGATTATTTCCAGGTTAGTTTGGTCGGGTCACTGATATGCCTGCCAAGTTTCATTATTCTAGCTCATCTCGAAGTACCCTAACTCGAAAAAGTGTGACAAAATGCCCTAAATTTTCAAGTTTCCAGCGCCCCCACTCCCCCGCATATGGTCGGATCGGGAAACAGGTTATTTCCAGGTTAGTTTGGTCGGGTCCCTGATATTCCTGCCAAGTTTCATTGTCCTAGCCCATCTGGAAGTACCCTAACTCGAAAAAGTGTGCCAAAAAACTCGGACCGACCGACAAACGGAATTGTGATCGGTATATGGCACTTGAGCCAGAGGCTGCAAGCGCCATAAAAACATGAGATCTCATGTGAAATCATGACAAGTAGAAACAGTGTTTTTTTTATTCTGATAATACCGAATGATAATGTTACACATCATAATACTACTATCGAAAATATCGATATATGAAAAGTCAATATCAATATTTTTCAATATTATCGATTATCGCCCAAAAGTCCAAACACTAACTTTTTATATCGTTGTATTGCAATCAGTGCTTCCACTTGCTCCACTTCGAAAATCCTGCCGGGAAGCCGAAAAATCCTTCTCAGAAACTCCAAAAATCCTGCCGGAAATAACGTGACCGAACTAGTTAAAGGGATAGTTGTTAAGACTACTGGAGGATTCGAGCAAACGCAGCAGAATTTTTCGTCTCTATTGTTTGGGAGGACTAGAACGTTTTTGCAGTAAGAACTAAGTGAATATTAAACGACTAAATACCCTAAATACCAACACTACCGTTAAAGAGGGAGTCACTAGCCGGCAACGACTGTACCGAGGACAAATTATACTATGCGCCGCAAGCAAAAATTTTTAAATACACCTTTTTTCCGGCAAAATTTAACTTAAATTCTAGCTTTTAGTGTGGTTTAAACTCACAAATATTCCAATCCTTCAACGCCTACTATAAGTGACGCACCCTTCTTCTAAATAGGGAATATATACTATAAAATGCGCCGCGGACAAACTGATGATCAAAGTTCCTTTTTGCTATCCGAAACGAAGACACAAATCAGACGAAAGAAATAAACCGCATCTCTTCGATTTTTAATAAAAATGAGTGTGATTTTAGATTAGATGTTCAAAGTCGGACAAAAACAGAAGGTAGCCATATAGCTAAGATAATGCTTCCATTATGGTTGCGTTTTCGCAACTCAAGAATCCTGATTTCAGTCGTATTATAATTTTGACTGTATTGATCGCAGTGATGATTAAGTTATAGATCTAAAAGATACTTTTTACGAGGGACCGCGCGAACGCAGTCCCCCACTACCAAAAATTATACTGTCGAGTTGCCCCCATTTGGGGCAATCGCAGGGGTCAACCCAACCTAAGTGCAATGGAAGGGCCTCGCCCTGGGAGCGCCTCCTTGTTGATCAAGGCAGCTCCCCAGCCAGGTAAGTATGATAAGTATAAGTTTTCGGGCCTATTTATACTTAATGGCAAAGTCTTAAGAAAAAAGACCGATATAAAAGCTTTTTTCATAATGAAGATTTTTTCAAGTAAGATTTATTACTTTCGTACAGCATATTGAAAACCGGAGTAATTTATGTTTGTTTTGCATATTTTTTTGTGTCAGCAACTTCAAAAGTTATAACGCAAAAACTGAGGGAAATGTTACAAAGTAAAGGCACTTGTCTCTCAATCCAAATAAAACTGTCGAAGAGCGTAAAGGGGTGGCAACTCTACAGGACATCTGTTTGGTAAACGACGTGGTGTTTTGAGCATGATTACAACATTTACCTGCAAATTACCTGCAAATTTGCAATTGCAGGCGAATAGGATTTCTCCTAATATACGCCTTCATGGGTGCTGACTTGTTCAGGTTTCCAGTTGAATCTCCACTGTTTGCCTGACCACTCCTTGTCCAAATGTTGTTTGAAGCTATTTGTTGTTTGGCAGGTAACAGTGGAATCTGCTAGCGCGTTCCACAAGTTGATCGACCTACTTGTGAAGAAGTTCTGTGCATGCCGTTTCAGTACAGGCCTCTTCTTCAGCTTTTTTGGGTGGCCCCTGGTGGTTCCTCCTGTGTTTGGCACGAAAATGTTGGGTGGGATGTTGCTGCTCAAATTCTTGTACACAGCTATCATATCACCACGATTTCTCCTGTAGGTCATTGTGGGGATGTTCAGGGCTTTGAGTCGTTCTGGGTATGGGGTGCTTTGTAATCCTTTGACCATTTTCGTTACACGTCGCTGGACACCTTCGATAATGCGTTTGTCCATCTCGTATTGCGGGTATGCTAGTGAGACTCCAACTTCCAGCTTCGGCCTGACGAGCGACGTGTATAACTTGCTGATCACCTTAGGACTCCTACTGCTTACAGTTCGCTTAATGACTCCAAGTGCTCGATTAGCACTACTGACGACGCTTTGCGTGTGCTTGTGAAACTTGAGCTCGGCATCGATAAGCACACCAAGGTCCCTTTCGCAGTTGCTGCTCTCGATTACTTGTCTTCCGTGGGGGGTATCCATGGTGTATTGGTTGTGGGGGTTGTTATGCCCAATATGAATGACTTTGGTCTTCTTTGCGTTGAACTTAGTTAACCAAGTGTCTGCCCAGGCTGTGAGTAGGTTTAGGTCCGCTTGGATGCTCCTATGGTCGGCTGGTCCGAAGAGCTTGGTGTCGTCTGCAT
Source organism: Branchinecta lynchi (assembly GCA_023053575.1). Lineage (NCBI taxonomy): Eukaryota > Metazoa > Arthropoda > Branchiopoda > Anostraca > Branchinectidae > Branchinecta > Branchinecta lynchi. The sequence continues at coordinate 19,290,317 of JAKZAP010000018.1, forward strand.
ACAGGGTGTTTTTGTTTTTCAGAGGCTTACACATGTCATTGACATATATATTGTAAAGGGTCGGACCAAGGATTGTTCCTTGCGGGACACCACTGGTGACGGCAGTTTCGTCCGATAGTGCTTGACATCCGTTACTACCCCAAATGCAGACTCGCTGAGTTCTGCCGCTAAGGAACTCCTTAATCCACTTGACTGTTTCCTCTTCTGTTCCAACGGCTTTGAGTTTCAACATAAGTCTCCTGTGGGCAATTTTGTCAAAGGCCTTCTCCTGATCAAGTAGGATCACATCGACAGGTATGTTTTTGTCCAACATGTCAGTTACATCATGATATGTGTGGTGGAAATTTGTGTCGACTGACCTGTTGGGGCGAAACCCATGCTGGCCTTCGCTCAAGACTTTGTTTAACTCGAGGTGTTGCATAATGGCACTATTCACTATCCCCTCTATCAACTTTGCTACCACACTGGTAAGACTTATGGGCCTATAGTTTTCTGCCTTGTTTCGTCCTTCTTTTTTGTGGATTGGGATCACAGTCGCTTTTTTCCAGTCAGTGGGGACTTCTGAACGTTCTAATGAGATTTAACAACAACGCCATTTAACAACAACAAGAAAGCGGTGACTGTATCGCATCGGTCAATTACTCAAACTGCTTGTGCGATATTCGCGAATATTCTAATGAGGTGAAAAGTGTCAACGCCTTTTTAGAAGTCAAGGGATGTAGAAGCCTAGGTAGAAGGTAAATAGGTCCCATTGTCTTGCGGAGGCATCCGAAAACTTTAGTTTGAAAACGGGGAGGGAGTCCTAGAAATGGAAACATTAAACGTAGTAAACGAGGAGTTGCCTAGTCCCCGGCACCGTTCGGAACCGGTTCCGGCCATAAACTGGCGATTCCCGCTTCCAAACATGCTGATATTAATGTTCCAGCACGTGGCAACCGGTGCCGGCCGTGCCGGCTGGTGTGAACTGGTGGCAAACTGACAGATAGAAGTGCTCCTCCCCCGGATTTTGCTATGTGATGCAAATTCTCAATAGAAGTTCGCTCACAGTTCCGATTTTCGACCTCTGATGATAGTGATTTGCTACGCAACGCACAACAGATGAGAACAGTGCAGTGCAGTTTATAGAACGAAGAAGAAACAGTCGAGGGGGCTGAGCTGCTGTACACCCATCTCCGACACCGGCCAAAATCAACGTTGCCGGCCATATATTGGGCGGTTGCACTCCTAAATATGCTGATTTTAATGTTATATCACGTGGCAACCGGCGCCGGCACCGGCTATACACTAAAACCGAGGGTTGGCAACTCCTCGGAAACAAGGACACTGGGTTTCCGATAAGGAGGCGAATAAGCAAGATTAAAGTTTAACTGAAAAGCCAACTTATTTTTGTGTCATTTAACTGAACACACTGAATTATTTGGATTCTTCTACGGGATTTTTTTTATTTTCCAATATCTGCTCTAGTTATGACATTCAGAATATTTTCGGCCGTCCCTCCAACATAAATTCTACTATGACGGGGGAAATTCTAATCTCGACAGTCGGCAGTGGTAAGCTTGGTGAAGGCTGCTTAGTGCCTGAATTCATAAATTTTTCTCGCAAGGCAACAGATACAAGTGCATAGAGGTACCACAAATCACACGAAAATTCCATTATTTGAAAATCGATTACTCGTGAATGGCGGAACAACCAAGTAACGCATTTTCAGCGGGTCTTCAAGCCAATTTAAGTGAACAAGTGATGGGTAACTAGATCGTGTTATCCCAGCCCTTTTTGGGTTAAACTTTAAACAAGCAAACATTTGGACCTCCGTGAAGGCAAGCTTCAGAACTTCATTAAGAACAACAGGTACCTGCCGTTTGCTTCAAAACCTTGTCCGAAACTATAATGTCTACCGCCCCGTAACTTCCACTACATGTCCCTGACCCTGTAACAAACCAGAACAAATTTATAGTAGGTATTACAATCTCAGCTTCTTTTTGCGCTGTAGTACCGACAAGATAACTAAAGATGTTACTACTGACTGAATCGTGATTGGACGCTCATCATGAGTATGTAATTGGGTTTTAAATTTGGCTACAAGCGTGATTGTTGGCAACCATGCAAATATCAGTTTCCATTGCACTGTGGAGGAGAATTGAAGGAAACCGGTAGTACGGCTATTTCGCAAAAGGGATTGTAAGGTTATATACGGCCGTATCAAAGCTGGACTTCCCAGTTTTAACGTAACCGCAAATATTTTCCGAAATTTTCCGGTTATTTCCAGAATTTTCTGTCTCTTGGTCGTTCCATTCGAGGTTCAATTATGCCAGAGATTATGCCTTCTCAAGTGAATGCGAGGTGCTGCACACTCCCAGGGGATACTTACTCCCCAGACTCATGTACACCGGGTGTCGATGACAGAAGGGGCCGGAAGGTGTCGGGAATGAGTGTCCACCGGGTGTCAGAAAGTGAACCTCCCCTTGGAACAATCTCCACCAGGGCGCTGGCTGTAGGCTAGCTTTTCTTCAAGGACCCCTCGCACTATTTACTCTTGAACTGACAGTATTTTAAAATATCTGAACACTTTACATGTAGGTTGTGCTTTGAACAAATAACCCACCGTTTTGGCTGTTTTAAGCCTTTTCCGAGACCCGTTGACTTATAGCGAAAACAGGGAAACAATTTACATAACCGGCTTCTCTGATGTAAAAACTTCTCGCAGACAACCGTCAACATCGTGATACACACCGAAGGTAGCAAAACACGGCAAGTGAGAAAATTAGCGTGGTTTGGTTAGACGGGTTAGAATGTACCGTACGAAATTGGGGTCTCCGGGTTTAGAAATATATGGAGTGATTACAAGGTATGTTGCGTTAGAATCGGAGGTAAGAAAGGTCCTTTAAGGGGTTTTGTTTTCTAGGGACGACTTTGCCGATGGTATTCCTTTGGGGGGTGGGGACAACTGGCTTCATTCAAACTCGAAGGGTACTTTTCGCGGTGGTCGAAGGGGTACTTCTCGCGGTGGTCGAAGGGGTTCTTATCGTGGACGGTTCAACAATGCGTCAGGAGGACCGAGGAGGTTCTCACTCCTAAAATAACTGTACAGGTTTGATAGTGCAAAAACGGATACGTCAGCGGATTTTTTGTTAGAGCTATATTTCGGCCCTTCTTGCCAAGGGTCCCCTTCATGCTCAAAATCGTTCAAGTTGGAAAAACGAACTTGTGGGAAAAAAAACTTTTTTTTTCCATCTTGAACAGTTTTGAGCCTGAAGAGGAGCCTTGCCAAGAAGGGCCGAAATACAGCTCTAATAAAATTCAGCTGACGTGTAAGTTTTGCACTATCAAATACGATTCTTAGTCAGCTTGGGCTGAAGGAATATTTATCCTCCAACTGTGCAGTAAGTACCCAGTGCCCACGGAGGCTATGTATAGTGGTGCACATCAAGTGAGCAGCCCCTTGATGAGGACGATAGCACAAACATTTAAAAACGATCACAAAAATCAATCATATGTAATTTTGTGGTTTTATTTACACAACCAAGTAGGTACGTAACAAAAAGTGACTACCAGTATATTGCGGTAAAGTGACTGCTTATTTTAACTAAACAAAAAAAAAAAATCATTTTCCGAAACGGGAGAGAGGCTCTGCAAGGTAAAGAGGTGGGAAGCCTTTTATTTTATTTTTGTAGGCCTAGATAAAACGCTTAATTTATTAAGACTGGGCAAGAGGAAATCCTGCAGCAACCCGAGGATTAGTACAATATTTACAGGATATATACACGTTACACCCAAGACATTTTCGAAGCCGATCCTGTTACTTACATACCGTACGGTAGAGGGATGCTTCTTTGAAGCTTCTCAGAAATTATCTGTTCGTAGAGTGTATTTTCGTTTTCCGAAATTTCTTCTAAGTTATCCAGCTTGGACCAGAAGTAGTTATTTGATGAGTAAATTCCGCCTACTCTCTCCAACCTCTATTATTGATAAACTTCTTCAGGATTTTCGCTCTTCTGTGTCAATCTTGTCTCACTCACGGTCAGCGCTATTTATTTAATCGTCTTTGTTGATATTCTTTGTATTTATTGTTAGTGTTTCTTTTTTCTATTATTTTGTTTGTTACTCCATCTTTAGGTGGCTTCGCCCTCCTTTTGTTGAGATGCGTTATAAATAAATTGAATTGAATTGAATTGAACGTAAATTAACTTGGAGTTTGGACATTACAGATTTGGGCTCAATGAAGACCCGAAATACCCACAATGTCCTTATAAGCCCTTAATTATAGCTATTTTGTCTGCCTTAATGTGGCAGAGGCCTTTGTAGCCAAAATGTTTGGGGGGGGGGGGGGCAAGGTAATTATTGACTGACTGGTCATTTTTTTCGACTGTTTTTGCAGATAAAAACGACCATTATTGAGAAAAACGACTGTGTTGACGAAAAATCGGCTAAGTGAAACTACATATCCAACTTCTTGGTCCGAACCTCATTTTTGTATGGCGGGTGTTTCTTGAACTGTTTACTCGGAACACATGCTATATGAGGCTCGTAGCTCTTGTTTATGGGGTTTTTATGGCACTTGCAGCTCCGCTCAAGTACCATATACCGATCACTTTTCGGTCGGTCCGTCCACTCATCTCGAGGATATAGTCACTTCCCCCTTTCGACCACCGTGGGGGGAGTGGAGGGAAGGGGAATCCGGAATATTGACGTTTATAACTTTTGAACAGGGATTCGGATGTTAATGAAACCTGATATTTGGAAAGTCAGAAAGTCAGATGTCACATTTCAAGTCCGGAATGGATCCGGTGACTTTGGGGGAGTTGAAGGGGGGAACCGGAAATCGTGTGACTTGTTCAGAGTGGACAGATCGGGGTGAAACTTGGTGGGAAGAACAAACACAAGCCCTAAAATCATATTTGAAAGACCGGACTGGATCCGAGCACTGTGGGCGAGTTCGAGGGAGGGTTCTGGAATCCCGGTGATCCCGACCCAAGATGCTTACACGTGTGCTAGGCCGACAAAAGTTGGCAGGCATATTTCTCCACACTCCATCTAGGAAGAAGATTTTTTAGACCCCATTAGTCCCTTTTCTTTCTTTTTATTTAAATATTTATTTTATGATCTCGTGCATTTACTATATTATTGAAAGCTCAGTGTATTTTTTTTTTCTTTGTCTATACTGAACTATTTTCCTCTTCTTAAGTGCGTAAATAAAATTTCATCATCATCATCATTATCATCATTAGAGACCCGAACACAATAGCTTGGAAATAGTCACTTCACCAATCCGACCACTGTGGGGGGAGTGGAGGGAGGGGGAATCCGATATACGGACGTATTTATAGCTTTTGAATGGGGAATCGGATCTCCTGTCACAGATGTCACAATCCAAGTTTCGAATGGATCCGGTTACTTCGGGGGGGGGGGGGAGATGGAGGGGGGGGGGGCGGAAATCGGGTGACATGTTCAGAGTGGGCGGATCGGGATTAAGCTTGGTGGGAAGAACAAGCAAAGGTCCTATATATATTATAGTGACAGAACGCAACGCGACTCCCCATTCCTTTTTCATGAACCTGAAAGGCCCATAATCGCATGTAGCTGATATCCGTACCTACTACATATACTTGCAAGTGCCATAGGAGCTTACAGCTCTTGTTTAATTCCTTTCTAGTATCAAGAGAAACTACTATTTTTAAGAAATAAGAAAAAACGGACTATTATAAAGAGGAACCGACTTTTTCTTGAATTGACTGTTTCCAAGAAAAAAGTCGACTGCTATTACGAAAAATTGCGGCGCCTAGGGCATTTTTTACCGACTGACCGACAACATTCGAGGGGAAGGGGTCCCACCTCTAGTCGCGACGCACCTGCTTAGGGGTGGACTTTTGCCCCAGCAAGTGGATCAAAATGCCACAGTTCAAAGTTAATTAACGTTCAGAGAAGCATTCCTCTACTGTATTGGGAAGTTATTTCAAAGAGCAACCTTGAACTATCAAACGTAAGAAACTTCCTCACACCTCGATTGCCTCGCTTTTTTCTGACAGTCGCAATCTACCTTGTTTCACAGGTGGTTTTCTATTAATTTTACCTCTACTTAATGCGTCCAAGCTGTCTTCTTCTATTTCTTCCATTAGGGGAGCGTGGCTGTTGTTGTCGCTTCCGTAGGACCAATGTCGGCGAAAACTTCTTGCCCCGCCATCTAGCCGAACTCGTGGTAAGTCGGAATACGTGGAGTCTTGACCCTGCAAAACGAGTTGAGAATAGCATCGGCGAGAGAGCGAGTGGGGATACTCTTTCGGAATTATTTCTTATTTTAATTTTAGTCCATGCAGCCAGGCTTCTTACTTTCCTCGTTGACGTACAGACGGATGGACGGACATAGTTTGCTGAGTCGTCGGTAGAGCGTAGAGGCGTCACTAGCCAAAATGTTTGGGGGGGGGGACGAGCGATTTACCGACTGGCTGGTAATTTTTACCGACTTTTTTGGAAGAAAATAAGACTGTTTTCAACAACAAAAACGACATTTTTGAAAAAAATCGACTGATTTTCTGAAAACCGACTATTTTGACGAAACTTCGACCAATTTTCAGAAAAAACGACTATTTTCATGAAAAAAAATCAACTGTTCTGACGAAAAATCGCGGTGCTTCGCGCCAACTCGGTTATTTTTTACCGACTCGCCGACAGCATTGTGGGGTTCGTCCCCCCCCCCAAGTCGTGACGTCCCTGGTCGTCGGTGCCCTCACCACTTTTGTCTTCGGATCCCAAAAACAAAGACGTCATTTTTCTGAACATGACCAGAGGCTTACGTGGGATCCTAGACGAGGACGTGTTTTAGATTTAGTGATAATACTGGGGAAGCGATTCGGAACAATCTTCCGTGATTTATTCAAACAATGTTTACAACGGATACGTCAGCTATGATTCTTCATCAGCGATATTTCGGCCCTTCTTGGCAAGGGATATTGACAGCCTGACGAGGACCCTTGCCAAGAAGGGCCGAAATATCGCTGATGAAGAATCATAGTTGACGTATCCGTTGTAAACATTGTTTGAATAAATGTTTCAAAGTCAGCTTGGGCTCAAATAATATTTATCTTCCGTGATTCTTTTTCTACGTTGTTACCCAACGTAGTATCTTTTCTAAATTTGTCCTCATAATTTTCTTACGATTTTGGACAATATGTGGTTTATCCTCCACTCACTAAAATTAATGCTTAAAATTACCACTTAAAAGACCTGTCTTTACCTATAATTCTAATCATACCTATTTCCATAATCATTCCATAGATTTCTAAACCCGGAGAGCTCAATTTCTTACGGCACATTTTAACCACTCTAACAAAACCCGTGGTTTTGTCACTTGCCGTGTTTAGCTACCTTCGATGTGTATCACGCTGTCGACGGTTGTCTGCGAGAAGTTTTTCCATCAGAAAAACCGGTTATGTAAATTGTTTACCTGTTTTCCCTACAAGTCAACGGGTCTCGGAAAAGGGTTAAAACAGCCAAAACCATGGGTTGGTTGTTGAAACCACAGCCTTGCTTTGAAGTATTCAAATATTTGAAACATATCTGAAGTTGAAGAGTAAAAGTGCGAGGGATTCTTTAACGTCTCTCATTGAACAAAATAGGTTTTCTTCATTTACTACACATACTTTCCTGTTTTCTCGGCTACGGACCCCCACCAGCCAGTGACATAGAAGTTTAGAAATGTCAAAAAATGTTACCACCGAAAATTAATATTTAAAGTCACTTATACTCTCACAGAAAATGTTTTCTTAGCTTTTCAAACACTATTCACTTTTACACGTTGTTTATCTGCTTTGGGTTGTTGTTTCTGTTCGTTAAAGGACCTGTCGTACCTTTATAGCTTAACCGAAAAGGACTGGGGTAGGACAGTCTAGTTACCCATCGCTTGTTCACTTAAACAGGCTTGAAGACCCGATGAAAATGCGTTACTTCATTGCTCCGCTATTCACCAATAATCGATTTTTAGATAGTGGAATTTCCCTGTCGGATTTGTGGTATGTCTATGTGCTTATACCTGTGTTGTATGCTTGACGACAAAATTTACACAAATTTGTGTTCACGCACTAGGCAGTCTTCACCAAGATTACCATTGGCCACTGAAAAGCCGCGTTTGTGTTGAGATTCAAATTCTCTGCGTCATAGTAGAATTTGTGTTGTGGAGACGGCTGTGGGTATTCTGAACGTCACTACTAGAGCAGATAGTGGAAAATAAAAAAAATTCCTTAGTAGAATCCAAGTAATGCAGTATGTCCAGTTGAATGATCCAACAACAAGTTGGCTTTTCAGTTATACTTTAAGGCCAATGCAACCTACTTCAGTAACATCATTCATTAGTTCTTAAGCCCGGAGATCCAGATTTCCTATGTTACATTCTGAACTCGCGAGCGACACCCAGGGTTGTCACCAAGAACCAGGGTGTACGAGTTACTTCAGGATACTTTGGGTTACTCAGGGTCACTTTTGGTAACATTGGGTTACTTAGGGTTGTATTAGGTTACATTGGGTTACTTTGAGATACTTTCCAGGGTGTACGAAGTTACTTTTGGTGACCAACCCTGGAACGACACGTCACTAATCTTTGCATTTCCCGAAATTCACTAATTTTCATGCGCATTACGCTCAAGACGAGTGTTCGTGTATCATACAATAAAATTGTTTGCGTAAAACCAGTTTTCTGAAGTTTGCCGAGATCTTGCTAGAAGTCAGTGGGCCTGGGAAAAGGCTCAAAACAGGCAATAGTCATGTTACTTTTTTTTAAAGTAGAGCATAGCTTTACAGTATTCAGATAGCTTTGAATACTGGAATATAAATCGTAAATAGTGCGAGGTGTGCTTTAAACATATTTCTCTCATTGAACTGTCTCTACAGCGTAACCTGAGATGTACTTTGCACAGACTACCCGTCAGTGGTACTTTTCATACCTGGTCCGACCTCATCGTGTAGGCCATCCGTCACCGGAACCCCCCACGCGCTTCTGGTATATGAATTGCGTAAGTTATCGCACGTTACAATATTAGCGGCAAAAACTCAAAGCCCACTAGAAACTGCTAGCGATAATGCAATGTCGGGCAAGATGATTATCTACCATGCTCAATAAATAACAACAAAAAGAGTAACATGGCATGCAACTACAAACAAACCACGAGCTGAAACAAACAACTAGCTAATTATAAAGACAGCCCTAAACTTTGCATTTGAAACCCTGTTCAGGGCTCAAGCCAGTCGACACCCCCTCCCCCCCCCCTCCCGTGAATTATCTACTAGAAGTGTACTCGCCAACCACTATAAACAGATGACAGTCAGAGGCGTTACTAGCCAAACTGTTTGGAGGGAGGTGGGGGGGGGGGGCAATGGATTTATCGACTGTCTGGTCATTTTTACCGACTGTTTTTCAGAAAAAAACGATTGTTTTGACGAAAAATCGAACGATTTGCAGAAAAACCGACTGTTTTTTCAGGAAAAATCTACTATTTTTAAGAAAACCCACTGTTTATAGGAAAGACCGACTGTTTCGAAGAAAAATCGGCTGTTTCCAGAAAAAACAGCTGTTTTTACGAAAAATTGCAGCGCTTTCGCGCCGACTCGGTTGATTTTTACCGACTGGCTTGAAACTTTTTTTGGGGGGGAAGGCCCCCTCCCCCCCATACGTGACGCCCCTAATGACAGTTACTGCCAATGGCCTACTTTTTACATTATTATTATTATCATCAGAAAACCCCATTCCGGTGGTGTGGCGTAAGCTTAGATTCAAGGATTAGCCTATAGAACTGGAGACAGAAAATGGACGCCTCTGAAAACCACGAGCTATTAAGAAAATAAGTGTTCATAGCCTTGATGATCTACAGGACGGAACTGGCTTCATTAACCTTACTCGACACATGCAACATATGATGCACAAAGTATATTTCGCTACACTGGAATGAAACTATCCTACGTCCAAATGCGCTCCGATTGAAACTATCCTACCTCCAAATGTGCTCCGATTGAAACTATCCTATGTCCAAAACAGCTACTTTTCAGGAGAGCTATTTGAAGTTTTCAACATTATTCTATTATACTTTAGAATGGCAATATCTTAAGTCCAAACAAACTATCCTATGTCCTTCAGCTCATCAAAATCTACTGCTTGAAACAATCCCAAGTCCAAATAAGGACACAGAATAGTTTCACGGCTTGATAAAAGCAACTTTGCAACATAGGAAAAGAAAGAAAAAGACGATTTGGAAGACATCTAGCGGCGTGGTGCCAATTCTGACTGCAAATTCGGATTCAGCACACAATTTCGCACAAGATAGACTACTAAACCATTTTTTCCATTTTTGGACATAGGATATTTTCAATCGGAGCACATTTGGAGGTAGGATAGTTTCAATCGGAGCGCATTTGGAGGTAGGATAGTTTCATTCCAGTGTAGCGATTTGCAATACAACGAAAATCGAAGGAAAAAGAATTTTAGTTTTATGCCTATAAGCGCTACAGCTACGGGTCCAAAAGGAACAAGGTAAACTCCAAAAAACAAACAAAGCGGCAAAAAACTGTCGAGTCTTATGTACCTTATGTGTCCATTTATGGCTGATATCCAGCATTGCCTTAAAAAGAAACAAATGATAAGGCAAATGTAGAAAACACTTTAGACAATGACTAGTGGAGCTGCGTCATGCTCGCGTTACGAATCTCATCCTTCACATACTGATGAGCTTGAACCCTTCGTCAGCTATACAGTTAATTAATAACCCTGATAACGACTAACGTATTAACCAATCCAACGGCCCATGATTTCTCGTCAGACAAGCCTGACGAGGACCCTTGCCAAGAAGGGCCGAAATATCGCTTATGAAGAATCTTAGCTGATGTATCCGTTGAAAACGTTGCTGGAATAAAAGATTTTTATATCACCGGTCGCGATTCTCCGACAGCTTAATGCTACGGTTACTCCTCTATCTTCTTTTGCAGTAGGTTTATTTCGGCAAAACTACATTGTTAGCAAAAGCAGTGAGTAAAGGCGCACGTCACACTACCAGGGGCGTCACTAGCCTCTTATCTTTGGGGGGGGGGGGACGTCCGGTTTGTGCCGACGGACTAAAAGATGTGCCGACAAAACACGCCGTCGAACGGCGTACATTTCCCGCCAGTACAGAATGGGACCGGAGCAAAACTAATTTAGTATATTAAAGTTATTTGGCTTTTCATTTTAACTTTCGCTAAAAAGCGAAGCTTCCAACGACTGTAGCAAGAACAAGTTAAACTAAGCGCCGCAGGGAAAAATTTGTAAATTTGCCTTTTTTTCCGGAAAAATATACCTAGCATACAAGTTTTAACTTTTAACATGTTTCAGACTCCCACGGATTTCAATCCTAAAACGCCAACTAAATGAAACACCGTTCTTCCAGTTAAAGAATACTAAAAAATGCGCCGCAAGCGACATTTTGTGTAAACGAACTGCAATGCATCAGTAGAGATTGTTCCTTTGGTATAATTTCGTATATTAAAATTCACATATTCGGCTTTTCATTTTAGCTTTCGCTAAAAAGCGAAGCTTTGTAATCTGTCTTTTTTCCGGAAAAATTTAGCTATAGTACCATGCAATTTCCGGCTTTTAACGTGTTTCAATTCCCAAGAATTTCTATCGTAAAACGAAAACTAAACGATACACTGTTTTTCCAAATAGAGAATACTACAAAATGCGCCCCGAAATTTTGTGTAAAACTAACTGTAATGCATCAGTTAAGATTGTTCCTGGATGTAAATTCATATATTTAAATTCACACATTCGGCTTTTCGTTACAACTTTCGCTAAAAAGCGAAGCTTCCAACGACTGTACCCTGAACAAGTTGAACTAAGCAACGCCGGCGAAATTTTCTTAAATCCGTCCTTTTTTCTGGAAAAATATGCCACCGACAAATATTTGCAGAATTTGATTTTTTACGTGAAAAAAGAACCCGATGTGCCGACGAGAATACCGACGCCTGACAAAACCATCGAGCATTTGATTTGTCTGTGTTTTGCTCGACTAGACTGTACAGAACTTGATTTCTTACGTGTAAGAATAACCCCTTGTTCCGATGAGACTTGAACTTCCCGGGTGAGCCCGACAAAGTTTGCAGAATTAGAATTAGTAGCAGAATAAGTAGAACCCGATGTGCCGACGAGTCGACCGACGCCCAACAAAAGCATAAGAAAATTATTTCTTCTGGATTCCTTACACATGAAAAGAACCCGATGTGCCGACAAGAATATTGATGCACGACAAAAGCATGCAAAATGCGATTTATTCAGTATTTTGCTCGACAAACGTTTGCAGGATTTCCTTTCTTGCGTATGAAAAGAACCCGATGTGCCGACGAGTCACCGACGCCCGACAAAAACATACAAAAATTATCTCTTCTGGATTCCTTACATATAAAAGGAACCCGATGTGCCGACGACAATACCGAGGCACGACAAAAGAACGCAGAATTCAATTTCTTCAGTGACTTGCCCGACAAATGTTTGCAGGATTTCATTTCTTGCGTATAAAAAGAACCCGATGTGCCGACGAGTCGACCGACGCGTAGAAAATTGTATATCTTCTGTGTTAGCCGGCGGTTCGCCCGACGAAAGTACTTTCTCAAGACCTTTGGGGGGAGAGTCCCCCCCCTCCCCCCCCCCCCCCCCCCCCCCATAGTGACGCCCCTGCACACTACGTTGTGTGTGACAAAATGTAATGAAACGTTTCCTCTGTTCTGAGCAAGTTGCGTTCTCTTAGATTTTGTCAATTTTATTTATTGTTATGAGGAAATGGGAAAAATTACGGAAAGTGTAATTTGACAGTGATGGAATTGATTCTTAAAAAATTTATCTCAAGTTTGCAACTTTTTAATGGAGAATCCGTATATAAAAGTTTCCTTTCACGGTGATATGGGGTCGCCGATGACTAAACCGAGCCTCGTTGCCTAAAAGCCTATTGTTCCGTATTTTATGATACACAGTATCTGAATTTTTCATCCTCTTTTGACTTTCCTACTTTGTTCCTCGGATTGATGCTACGTGTTGGGCCCTTTCGATATCGAAAACAATAATTTTACATTTTCTAATTACAGTAAATAATGTAACATATTGGTGAAATATTTTTTTTTTGTAATTCAATCCTCTTTATTATTTTACACTTTTCCCAAAAGATTGTGCAAAATGACATTCGACGACAATTTTCGTTCTCAAACTTTAGCGAAACAACCACTTCTGCGACTTCTGCGACAGAGCGTTTCCGCTTTGAAGGATTCCTCAAGAACGGATTTCTTCGTCCCTTGAAGGATGAGAATTTGATCTGTGAGATTTCCGCATTTTTGACGGATTTTGTAAGATCTTGTGTACAACCTTAAAGTTCAATGGGCACATCAAACTACCCCAATCCCACTCTGTAACAACCTAGGAACAGTGCTTACCCCCTAGATCAGCAGCTTTTTCAACAGTTTCCTCTGTGTGATATTTCAAAGCGTAATTTTTTGGGCCAGTACATGCTCAGTTTACTAGCTTGGACAAAGATAAAAGTGATGTTTCTTATAATACTTAATAGATCTTTATTTTATGCATAAATCAGCTTGTATAATTCAGATTTGAATAGGTTATTTGTTTTTTAATGATTTTTGTAGCTATGTTATTTTTTATAAGCTTATTGCATACTCTGGTACATTTTATAAAACAAGCTAATCAAGCTTCACAACACTATTCCACAAAGAAAAACTTTTAATAGGCACTTGAAGCCATGGAACTTCTGATGAAACACTAGAACAATCAGGTAAACTGCATCTGGGGCTTGACTTTGGTGACATCTCAAATATATCCTTTTATATCAAGCATTGCTGGGAGTTTTTGAATTTCCTGCCACGATATCCCAGCTCCTAAGATTTGGATCGCCGAAATGCCAGAGAGGTAAAGGCAAGGGATAACAAGAAAACGGCCGATTTTCGTAGCACCTTCTAAAGGAAGTCGGAAATGTTTATTTGTGAAGCATCTAATACAAAGTAAAGCATTAGAAGTGTCCATTGTGCTTTAAATTCTGTGGTCTCCTTAATCTTTCATCATTTGAGGAAGAGGGACTTTCGTGAACCTTTAATCATCCCATACCGTACTAATCTTCGATGAATTAACTAAACTACCTTGTCATTCAGACAACGGGCTGAAACGATTTTTCTAAAGACAGTCGATTTTTCTTTAAACAGGTCAGATTCTCTTAAAAACAGCCAATTTTTCTGAAAATAGTTGGTTCGCTCTTTTTCATCAGGTACTAAAGACCTAGCAGAAACCTCTGATGGTATTGTGTCCAATGCTGCCACTGCTACGGAGGCCTTGCTAATATAGGGCTAGAAATGTGCCGGAGGCACACTTAAAGAAGTGATGACCATCCGTAGCTGTGGGTTTTTCATTCCCTTTTCTCTTTCCGTCTTCTCAATTTTTTTTTTTTTTTTTTTTTTAATACATAGTCGAAGAGAGTAAAACCGAACACATGAAAATCTAAAAGGCTCCTTGTCACAACTCAGCATTGATTGCTTAGCCGTTCAAATTAATACTGAAAAGCCTCCTTGCGCGGCATCACCGTCTGAAAAATGACACAACTTCTGGTTGGACCATTTTTTTTTTACTAGAAATTGGGATTTTTTTACTAGATTAGAAGGAATTTTCAGTGGTTCCACTTGCTGCACTTCGAAAATCCTGCCGGGAACCCCGAAAATCCTGCTTGGAAAGTCCAAAAATCCTGCCGAAAAAACGTGTCCGTACTAGTTACAGGCGTAGTTGTTAGCTGGAGGATTTGAGCGAACGCAGCTAATTTTTCGTTTTCACGTCTGAAAGGACTAGACTAGAACGTTTTTGCCGTCAGGAAGTACCAATACTGCCATTAAAGAGGCTGTCACTAGACGGGACTTGATAAATGTACAGACAACAGGCGCAGCGGCAACTACTGTACCCCGGACAAATTATACTATGCGCAGCAGGCAAACATTTTAAATACGCCTTTTTTCCTGGAAAAATTTAACTTAAATTCTAGCTTTTAGTGTGGTTTAATCTTACATATATTCCAAGCCTTCA
Source organism: Branchinecta lynchi (assembly GCA_023053575.1). Lineage (NCBI taxonomy): Eukaryota > Metazoa > Arthropoda > Branchiopoda > Anostraca > Branchinectidae > Branchinecta > Branchinecta lynchi. The sequence continues at coordinate 19,305,390 of JAKZAP010000018.1, forward strand.
ACGCCTACTATAAGCTATAAGTGACGCACCTTTCTTCTAAATAGGGAATATATTATACTACAAAATGCGCCGCATGCGAAATTTTGTGAAAACACTGATGATCAAAATTTCTTTTTGCTAACCGAAATGAAGACACGATCAAAACGAAAGAAATAAGCCGCATCTCTTCGTTTTTTAATAAAAAGGAGTCTGATGACTATCTCTCCCTTCCGATGCAGAATCTCCGGGTACCTGCGGAAGAAACGGTGTCACAGCTGCACTGACTCTGCATTTGAGTCATTACGGACACGTTTACTCCTTCTTCCTGACAATCACTGGCGTGTTTTGGACTTAGTCATATAGAGTATTAGATGGTCAAAGTTGGACAAAAACAGAACGTCGAACGTAGCCATATAGCTTCCGTTATTTTTGCGTTTTCTCAAAAATGCCTAACTCTTACTACAGTATGTTCAAATATCAGCAATTTCCTGAATAAGTCCAGAAATCCTGGAATCTGAAAAATCCTGCCGGGATCCAAAAATCCTGAATTTCAGGATAAATCCTGCAAAGTGGAAGCACTGGGAATTTTACTAGATTTACTTTTTTTTTTACTAGATCGAGTAAAAATTTACTGCCCGTGGCAACGCTGTACTGCAGTCAGAAGTGTTGTGCGATATTCGATATCGATATATCGACATATCGGGCCAAATATCGATATCGAATATCGGAACGTAAATATCGATATCGAAAACGATATTTTTTCACTCATAATTATTGTAAATAATCCAACATAACCTACATTTACATATCCGAAATTGGAGCAATATATTTTCCGTAATTCAGTTCTTATTTTTCCGGACTTTGAGATAATGCAAGCTGCTATTTAACGACAATTTCGTTAGTAAATTTGGGCGAAAGGAGACATATCCTAGAGCGAAACATACTAAAGAAATATCGAAAAATCCAAATATCGCCCAACACTAGCAGTCAGTTAAAAATATCAGCAAATTCCTGGTAAGACCTGAATAAGTCCGGAAATCCTGGAATCAGCGCTTCCACTTGCTCATCTTGAAAATCCTGCCGCGAACCCCAAAAATCCTGAAAAATCCTGCTGGGAAAGCCCAAAATCCTGCCAAAAAATCCTGCTGTAAAAAACAAAACAAAAAAAAACACCATAGTAGTTGAAGAGATGGTGTTTAAGACCATAGTCGGAGGATTGGAAAAACCGCAGCTTAACTTGTCTTCTCTATGGTTTGGAAGATGTCACGTCAAATACTGAGAATACCATTCAAGATGGATTCGCTAGGATGTACCGATAAAAGGCAGAGCATCATAGATTGTACCAAGGACAAACCCTAAGCGCCGCAGGCAAAATTTTGTAAAATACGCTTTAAAATTCAACTTAAATTCTAGCTTTATTGTGTTTGAATCCCCCAAAATTCCTAGCCTTCAACGCCAACTAAATGATGCACCCTTTTTTTGGGATCCCAAAACGTAAGTGGAGGGATACCTATGACATCGCAAAAGTTGTCCGTCTGTCCGTCCGTCCGTCCGTCCGTCCGTCCGTCTGTAAGCACGATAACTCTCGAAGGGAATGAGATATTTTGATGAAACTTGGTGTGAGGGTTCGTTGGGTCGTCGGACCAGTCAAGTTCGTAGATGGGCTTTGTAGCTCTACATTTAGGGGTGGGGGAGGGGATTCAAATTAAGGGACAAACAAAATGTTTTGAAACAGCTAATGTGATAGTCGATTATGGGGTAAGAAGACATGCTGAACTCGATGGTGAAAACCATTTTGTCATCGGACAAGTAGTTCGCCCGGAATCCGGCCAAAACCGGAAAGTTTGTTGAAAGTAAAAGTTTTATTTGAAGTTGATTAGATGTTCGATTTAGGAGTAGGAAGACATGCTGAAGACGATGGTGAAAATTATTTTCTCGACGGACAAGTATTTCGCCCGGAATCCGGCACAAACCGGAAAGTTTGTTGAAAGTAAAAGTTTTATTTGAAATTGATTAGACGTTCGATTTAGGGGTAGGAAGACATGCTGAAGACGATGGTGAAAACTATTTTCTCGACGGACAAGTATTTCGCCCGGAATCCGGCCCAAACCGGAAAGTTTGTTGAAAGTAAAAGTTTTATTTGAAGTTGATTAGATGTTCGATTTAGAGGTAGGAAGACATGCTGAAGACGATGGTGAAAACTATTTTCTCGACGGACAAGTATTTCGACCGGAATCCTGCCCAAACCGGAAAGTTTGTCAAAATTAAAAGTTTTATTTGGAGTTGAGTAGATGTTCGATTTAGGGCAAGAAGACATGCTGAACACTTATGTGAAAACAAGTTTCTATCCGGACATGTATAGTTCGTCCGGAATCCGGCCAAAACCGGAAAACTGTTGAAAGTCAAAGTTTTATTTCTAGTTGATTAGATAAGCGATTTAGGGGTAAGAAGAGATGCTGAGTCCCTGTATGACAATCATATTTTACCCGGACATATAGTTCGACCGGAATCCGGCTGGAATCGGAAAATTTTCTATAAGCTAAATTTCTATTTGAAGTTGATTAGATGTTCATTACTGGGGAAAGAAGATACCCTGTTTTCGTGTTTGAGCTTTCTTTTTTCGCCGGACAAGTAGTTCTGGAGTTCGGCCGGAACCGGGAAATTAGCAGAAGTGGCAGGAAGTTTTCGTCAAAACAGATATGATAGGGGTAAACACACATGCTGAATCCAAATCTGAACTTGGTTTTCTCAGGTGATTAGCTATTTTGCCTTAATGTGTTTCTGAATTTTAATTGTAAAAATGTTCAAGGAGTCTGGCGAAGACTGGATCTGGCTAAGACAAGACCCTGTTGTCTGGATCAGATATTGAATTTTTGGGATCCCATCGAAACCTTTGGTCTTGTTAATTATGGAATATATCTTACAAAATGCGCCGCAGGCGAATTTTTTGGAAACACTGAAAGTGTCTTTTTGCGATCCGAAACGAATACATAATCTGAAGCATAGCTTATCAGATGGTGAAAGTTGGACCGTCGAATGTAGCCATAGATTGTAGCGAAAATAGAGTTTCCGTAAGATACTTAGTTCTCACTAAAGTCTGTTACAAAATTTTAACTTAAAAATGTCAGAAAATTCCTGAAAAAGTCAGGAAATCCTGGATTCTCAAAAATCCTGAATTTCAGGATAAATCCTGCAAAGTGGAAGCACTGTCTAGAATATCATAAAACTGAATTTCGGGATATATATCGGATAATGTCATATTATAGAGATTGAAAATGATTTAGATTCAAAGCCCCGAAGGGCTTACAAAAATTAATTAAGACTCATCAAGTGCCCCTCCCCACGGTAATCTTTAGTAAAAGGCGAAAGATTAACTCGATCTGAGGAGAGGCCAGAGCATAATATTAATTAATATTTTTCCTACTTTATACCGGCATAAAAACATCCAGCAGAAATATCACATTCGAAGTGTCTTCACCCTAGACATTTCTTCTATGACTGCATATAATTTTACTTTAAATATTTGAAAATAAAATTACCCCTCAAATCTTTATATTCGTCCTAAATTTGGCCTATATTTGTAGGGATGCCTGAGAAAGCCGTGAAAGAGCAAGCGCGCGGAAATAAAACGGGTCAACTTTGTCAGGGGCTACGGGCTCCACTGATGATAACAAACCGCCTCCAGACCAGAGAGTCCAGAGGTCAATGTAATGATTACTTACGCACACGCCAATTCTCTGATATTACTAGTGTTGGGCGATATTGAGGAAAATTTGATAGTGCAAAACGGATACATCAGCTGAATTTTATTAGAGCTATATGTCGGCCCTTCATGGCAAGGTCCTATTCAGGCTCTTAAGCCGCTCAAGTTGTAAAAACGAACTTGTGGTTTTCCCACAAGTTCGTTTTATATTTTTTGCAACTTATCGTTTTCCCACAAGTTCATTTTTGGGGAAGTGAATATTTCCAGGTTAGTTTGGTCGGGTCACTTTTATGCCTGCCAAGTTTCATCGTCCAAGCACATCTGGAAGTACCCTAACTCGAAAACAGTGGACCGACCTACTGAAAAGCGATCAGTATATGGCACTTGAGCGGATCTGGTACTGCCACAACAATTATAATATATCGAGCAATCTGCTGAATTACATGTCCAATTATGACAAATAAATGAGCATTTATCTGTTAGATAAGATCATGGTCAACACAAAATTAAAATGATCAATACCACTTAATCTTAGTGTCTAAATTCAAAATATGAACAACAATCATTGAGAGATAGGCTACTGACTGAGAGCTCAAATTCAAAGTTTCGACAACGCGAAGACTATATTCGGGGGTTTCATCGTAGCAAGATCGTATATAGGCACTGAAAGCTCAGCTCGGTACCTCACTGGTACAATGAGTTCAATTCAATCGGTATTAAAGCTAATACCGATCCCGGTAGTAATTAAAACTTCCCAGCGTCTTAATTCTTATTATTAATTTCTGATCAAATGTAAAAATATTTACAACGTACAGTTTCCGGATGTATTCAAAGCGGTTTTGCCGAGCACGCTTCCAGTAAAAAAAAAAGAAGATTTAGTGTCTTGATTGATATCAAACTAACGTACTCTAAACGTCCATTAAACTACAAATTAAACTTTGTCTAAAAACAAAGAAAAACTGGTACCGCCTACCACACGAACAAATCGGTTTTCAAACACGTTCGTTCCGTATTACACGTCAGTGTTTAATAAGTGCTGAAGTTTCTGTTCTTATTTGTGTTCTCTTTTAATTTGTAAGCCCAAGTGCCACTTAGTTGTGTTGCGAGAGCAACACTTTGGTTTTGTCCTCGTTTTTTTTTTTTTTTTTTTTTTCCTATGACTCCGATTTCATTTTATTCCTGGTAACTGGGAAGGGTCTAACCTGTGCGGTTTTTACGGAAAGTGTGGACCTTAGGCCGGATTGATGAATATGACATTACATTTTGGAAAGCTCCGTAGAACTCTTGCCTGGGGCCAATAAGGATGGTTTTTGCTTGTCATCGAGCCAGAGCCTACGGTTTGCGAAGTGAAGTGGAGTTGTATAGCCTATGTCGGAGAGGACCATCTCAAGTTGTGTAGCGAACCTTTCGTTTCATCAAACCATGTTTCTGCTTTCGAGTGGAAAGCGCCGTTCTAGCACGCTAGCAGGCAGGCACCAGTTTCAAGTTGAAGATGGACTAAAATCTATAAGTGTTAAATATATGCGGCAGTTACCCGGCCCCACAGCCAACATATCTTCTTTGAGTGATAAATAGAAAAATCTACAGAGACAAAAAAGTGGCTTTTTCCCACGGGTCCGAAAGTGCTGCCATCTATTGTTTCTGTCCATGTCTGTGACGATTCCAGCTGAGTTTATAATTTTTTTTTTTTTGCACTTGGGTTTGCGGTAGAGTAACGGTATCAGATGTGTCCCTTAAACTTTAAAAGTTCTCTCATTGCTAAAGAAACTAGAGCTTATCCTTTGCTCCTTTCTAAGTCGTGACGTTAGAAAGTTGGCCTACGGCAAAAAAGTCAACTTTTGAACTAAGACAGGTAGAATTTTTTTTTCGACAGCAATCGATAGCCACTGATGAGCTGATCAAAGTATATGTCATCCATTTTTTGGTACAAAAATTCCTTCATGAGATACACCAGTTTGAAAATTTCAAAGGGGTTGACAACTTCAGTAGTAAGGTACATTGAAACCAAAAATAGGCGATAGCAGTTATGAGCCATGTAGGGGACTTTTAAGCAATAGTCGACTGTTAGCTCATAATCATCTTCGGTAATGAGGGCCTTGCAGCTTTTGCTAGTTGGTGTACCTGTTATTTGTTTCCGGTGTATTCGATGGTAAGAACAATTTGGTTCCATTTGTGTACGCGATTTCAGCTGAGTTTATCATTCGTTTTTTTGCACTTGGGTTTGCGGTAGAGAAATGGTATCAGATGTACCTCTTAAACTTTAGAAGTTCTCTCATTGCTAAAGAAACTAGAGCTTATCCTTTGCTCCTTTCTAAGTGGTGACGTTAGAAAGTTGGCCTACGGCAAAAAAGTCAACTTTTGAACTAAGACAGGTAGAATTTTTTTTTCGACGGCAATCGATAGCCGCTGATGAGCTGATCAAAGTATATTTCATCCATTTTTTGGTACACAAATTCCTTCATGAGATACACCAGTTTGAAAGTTTCAAGGGGTTGACAACTTCAGTAGTAAGGTACACACTGAAACCAAAAATAGGTGATACCAGTTGTGAGACATGTAGGGGACTTGTACGCGGCAGTCGAGTGTTAGCTCATAATCATCTTCGGCAATAAGGGGTTTGCAGCTTTCGCTAGTTGGCGTACCTGTCATTTGACGGTAAGAACAATTAGGTTCCCAATTGTAAGACATGCAAGGGACTTGTCAGTAATAATAGGCTGTTATGCTACAAAAATCTTCAGCGCTGAGGGGTTTGAAACTTTTGCTAGCCGGTGTACCCATTATTTTTATCCGGTGAACTTTATGTCTATCACGGGAAAGGGACTTGTCAGTAGAATCGGTGCACGAGGGGCTAGAAATTTGTGCAAATTGTTGCACATTGTATTCGATTTATATAAAGCTGACGGTAAGAAAGTTTGTATCGATGGTCTCTCGCTGTATCCTAGGATTTACTGTTTTCGCAACGGGTACAAACGATAATGTAAAATAAGGTAGTTTCGTAATAATTAATAGTGTCATCTATGGTATTTTAATCCTGAAAAGTTACGGATAGCTTTATAATACCAACTAGATTATATAGGATATTGTTCCAAGTTTTCATCCGTCACGATTTCTACGATTGAAAAGGATAAAGTTCAACTGACTGCAAAGTCAATTTAGTCCCTTTTTCCGATATTCTTTTGTTGTGGTTAGGGCAATCGATGCCCTTGATGAGCTGATCAAAGTATATGTCATCCATTTTTTTTGAACAAAAATCCTTCATGAGATAAACCAGTTTGAAAGTTTCAAGGGGTTGACAACTTCAGGAGTAAGGTACACACTGAAACCAAAAATAGGCGATACAAGTTGTGAGACATGTAAGGGACTTGTAAGCAACAGTCGACTGTAAGCAACAGTCGACTGTTAGCTCATAATCATCTTCGGCAATGAGGAGTTTGCAGCTTTTGCTAGTTGGTATACCTGTTATTTGTATCAGGTGTATTAGATGGTAAGAACAATTTTGTTCCCAAAAAGCCAAAACGGCTTTTATGCTATAATCATCTTCAGCGATGAGGGGTTTGCAACTTTTAATAGCTGGTGTATCCATTATTTGTTCCGATGAATTTGATGTCAATCACGGGAGAGGGACTTGTAAGTAAGAATCGGTTCACGAGGGGCTAGAAATTTTTGAAAATTGGTGCACTTTGTATTCGATATCTGTAAATATGACGGTAAGAAAGTTTGTATCGATGGTCTATCGCTATAACCGAAGATTAACTGTTTACACAACGGGTACAAACGATACGGTAATCTAAAACAATAAGGTAGTTTTGTAATAATTAATAGTGTCATCTATGGTATTTTAGTCCTGAGACGTTACGAATAGCTTTATAATACCAACTAGATTATATAAGATATTGTTCCAAGTTTTCATCCGTCACGATATCTACGATTGAAAAGGGTAAAGTTCAACTGACCGCCAAGTCAATTTAGTCCCTTCTTCCGATATTGTTTTGTTGTTGGTTTTACAACGCTAAAGAACAGCTTTTGATCATGTGATTATTCTTTTTAGAACATACCGTTTTAAAAGCTTCGATAAGTTGACAATTTCAGCATTTAACCGACAGCGAAGAAACAAAACCAAAGTGTTGCTCTCGCAACACTTTAGTCGGCGAAGCCGGACAAAGGTTGCCGCAACACTTCACGTTGCCCCGGCAACGTAGGTCTAGTTCAGTTCTCTTCTTGACTATGATAGCTTGCGTAAATAAATGATTCTGATTCTGAACAATGGCCGAAACGAAAAGTCAAGCTCCGATGTTTGCCATCGATATGTCGGCCCTTCTTGTCAAGGGTTCTCGTCAGGCTTGTTGTTGGACTGGAAGAAACGACGCGAAGAAAAATCCAAAGCACGAAATATCTGAGCCTCGTTTTGTTGAAATAGCGCTGACGCATCGCTGCTGCAGCACTTGTTTGGTTTTGCACAACATGCGTTTTTGGATTCACTCGAGGGGTCGACGACTCTAATTTTTATGTACACCATTCCGGAATAACCTAATAATACTGACCATTCCGGATTATTCCTAACCATTCCGGATTATTCCTAACTATTCCGGATTATTCCTAACGCTCTGTATGGGATATAATTCCAGTTGAAATTAGAAATTCTAGTCATCTTGCTTCCTTCATGGCTACAGTGAAGAGATTGTTCCTTGCAAAAGGATAGTAATGTTGCGTGAGTGTTTTTTGCAAGCAAAATGTTTGTTGTATATGTATGAACCGTGTATGAATGGCATGTAGAATAATATAAAAATAGTGTTACCACATTATGTAGAATAGAGAAGACTGCCACCTAATAAAAATCTAATCTAATATAATCAATTCCCGATTATTCTTGACCATTCCGGATTATTCCTGACCATTCCGGATTATTCCTTCGAGACGTATACACCATTCCGGGAGAGTCGTCGACTCCTCGGATTCACTTTCTTCTTGGTTGAAGCGGAAGCTGCAGCACCTTGCAGGGAAGCACGGACTTGGTCGGTGAGCAGGTCCGTGGTTCTCGAGAAGCGCTGCCGTCTTCCTCGGAAGCACTGCAGTGCAAAAACGGATGTAGAAAGAATCCGTACGGAAGAGGCCGAGAAGTGGACCTGCAGCGTGCAACAAAAACGAGGTTCTGGTAGACTCGACTGAGTAAGCAGTAGACAACTGCATGTCTTCACTCTGTTTTTGCCCTGACTAATAATTCGGCCAGAATCCGTAAAATCGATTCCGAAAAAGAAAAATTAAGCCGGATCAACGGTTTCGACATCACTGGTGCCTAAATAATTTGCTTGATTTTAACCGAAAAAGGCTGGGATAGGACAATCTAGCTACCCATCACTTATTCACGAAAATTGGCTACTTTACTTCGTTGTTCCACTATTCATGAATTATTGATTTTCAAATTGAGGAAATTCCGTGTGATTAATTATCGTACCTCTGTGCGCTTGTATTTTTGCTGCATGCCTTACGAGAGAGATTTATGATTTCTTTTTGTTCAGGCACTAAGCAATCTTCACCAATCTCACCACTGCCCACTGAAAAGCCGCGTTTGTGTTGAGATTAAAATTTCCCATATAGTAAAATTTTCGTTGTGGGGACGACCGCAGCTATTCTGAGCGTCATAACTAGAGTAGATATTGGAAAATAAAAAAATCCCTTTGCAGAATCCAAATAATTCAGTGTATTCAATAACATGACACATAAATAAGTTGGCTTGTCCATTAAACTTTAAAGGACCTGTCTTACCTATAATACTAATGCAACCTACATCCATGATCACTCCATATATTTCTAATCCGAGACCCCAATTTCGTACGGTACACTCTAACATTTCTAACCCCTCTAACAAAACCCCGCTGATTTTCTCACTTGCCGTGTTTTGCTACCTTCGATGTGTACCACGCTGTCGACGGTTGTCTGCGAGAAGTTTTCCATCAGAAAAAGACCAAAGGTTCGATGGGATCCCAAAAATTTTAATATTTGACCCGACAATTCGGTCTTGTAGATATTCAGTCTTCAACAGACTTCTTAAACATTTTTACTATCAAAATTTACAAACAGGTTAAGGCCAATGGTAATAATCGGAGAAGACCAAGTTAGTATTTGACAGTGCAAAACGGATACGCCAGCTGAATCTCACCAAGTTCAGATATATTCAGATATCCGTTTTGCGCTGTCAAATATTCAGATATTGATTCAGCATGTGTTTACCCTATAGCCTACGTCGTATCTCCTTCCTTCCTTAATTCTTCCCAACTTCCGGTTTCGGCCGGATTCCGGAAAACCTACTTGTCAGGCAAAAAACCTAAAGCTGAAAAACAAATATAGCATGTCTCCTTACCTTATATCGAACATCTAATCAACTTCAGATTGAACTTTTACTTTTGACAAATTTTCCGGTTTCAGCCGGATTTCGAGCGATCTATACGTCCGGTGAGAAAATGATTGTCATATACGAATTCAGCATGTCTTCTTACTCGAAAATCGAACATCTTATCAAATTTAAATAAAACTTTTACTTTTAACAAATTCTCCGGTTTTGGCCGGATTCCGGCCGAACTAATTGTCCGGCGAGAAAATAAATTTCATATTCGGACTCAGCATATCTCCTTGCCCTTATATTGAACCTCTAATCAACTTCATATTAAACTTTTACTTTTCACAAATTTTCCGGTTTTCGCCGGATTCCGGGTGAACTATTTGTCCAGTGAGAAAATAAATTCGTATTTGAATTCAGCATGTCTACTTACCCCTATACCGACTATCTCAATAGCTTTCAAAAAAAAATTCCCTTAATTTGAAACCCCTCCCCCACCCTCAAATATAGGGCTGCAGAGCCCATCTTCGAACTTGTCTGGTACTTTGACCCAAAGGATCCTCCCACCAAGTTTCATCAAAATATCTCAATCTTTTCGAGAGTTATCGTGCGGACAGACGGACAACTTTTGCGATGTCATAGATCCCTCCACTTACGTTTTGGGATCCCAAACACCGGTTATGTAAATTGTTTCTCTGTCTACGCTACAAGTCAACGGGTGGGTTATATATGAAACCGTGGGTTATTTCTTGAAAGTACAGCAATAATTTAAATGTATTCAAATATTTTAAAATACTGTAAGTTGAAGAGTAAATAGTGCGAGGTGTCCTTTATAAGTGTCTTTATGATGGTGACAACACATCTGGCATGCTGAATAAATCTGTTCATTGGTTTTACTTGTTCGGCCGGGTGAAAACCGAAAATTTAAGAAACTAACAATAACTATTTGATGAAACTGTCAATCAGGAAGCTGATACAGGGGCAAAAGAGCATGCTCAAGCTGTTGCTTCCCATTCAGAGTTAATAGTTCATTATCCGAGCCGAGTCCGGAAGCTTAGAACCGAAAATCTTGCCTAAAAAGAAACGATGAAGAATTTGTAGTGCATGGGTAAAACGATATTCTGGTTAGGCAAGTTAGTTATCAATCTTGATGAATAGCTGACCGGGTCTTGTGAATTCCAGTAAAAGAAGGAAAATTGAGGAAAGATTATATTTTCATCGAACTAATTATGAACTGGAAATGGGGTCTGAAGTGAAGTGCATATTGAATTAGATTGTTGGGTTTTAATTCGGACAGAGTTCCCGGGGGATGGAGGGACGTTCAATATTCACAGGACCCAGACCGAAATAAGCTGCTTACGTCGCTATAGAGAGATTGACCCCTAACCGAAGAAAACAGATATTCCTACACCATCATCACAGAATCGTCAGAAAAAAAAAATTAACATTACGAGGTGTAGGACTTTCGACTTTGAGACTAAATTACTGGCCTTTGATAGTCACTTTGAGCCAGCAAATTGCAGGATATAATCAAACTTTTTCTAAAGAATTTTCTTTTTTAAAGTCTGAAGGCTTAAAAGTTTTTAAACAAAGACGGAGTCTGTCATCCTATTGGTCGGCGCTCGGGTCGGCGATGACGCAGATTTGAAAAAAACGTGTCATAATTGACCAAAAGGACAAGACTCCATTTTTGTTTACAAACTTTGACGCCTTCAAACTATGATAAAAAAGAACACTCATTTACAAAAGTTATATTATTCCTACAAGAAGGAGCAAGATTAACAATCCTGCAATTTGCTGGCTCAAAGTGGCTATCAAAGTCCGGTAATTTAGTCTCAAAGTCGAAAGTCCTATACTTACTAATGTTAAGTTCTTTCGTTACGATCCCGTCCGTTTTCATCCGGGATGATGCGGTTCCGCGGTTCTGACCGTATGTTCAATTTTTTCCTCTAGTAAAGCCAGGGGTTGTTAAGATGACACAAATCTTGTGAGTGTTACGGAACTTCTCAGTGTTACGATAGGCTGTGAACGAGTTACGATCCGGTGAAAACCAAGAATATCGGCTGAATCACGTCAATAGCGTGACTTTTGATGACAGTTTTGACAGTTTTCCAACGCAGTTTTCGGCCTTGTTAACACTGAGACACGATGTTTGACTTTACATAGGCTCCTGGAATGTTGCTTCAGGACCCTGGGAAACTGGGACCCTCTTGTCACAATTAGTATTCTACCGGTTTCTTGGCGTTGTTGGTGGTAACTAAATTCCTCCGCCTTGGTCTTGAATTTTTTTTTTCTACAAACGTGCTTTGCATGTCAAGAAAAAGTTCTTGCTCGTAATCATGCCCTTCCTTGGGTTAAGAGCCGCTTACGGGGACAGTGCGGGTTTCTAACTCTAAACTGTACCCACTGCCTCTAGCTAGAATTAAAGGCGTGTTCTCGCCGTTCCCCAGGACTACTCGGATAATCAAGGGGAACAGCGAGAATAGAGGGAGTCACTATAATCGTAAACTTGGGTTAATTTGTACAGCATCTTCTGCGCTCAAGGCCGTATCCAGGGGGGGGGGGGGGTTAGGGGGTTGAATGCTCTGTGTGTTTTTTGTCTGACCAGCAGGCAAACCCCCCTCCCGAAAGGCAACCCCCCCCTCGAAATAAATTCCTGGATACGGGCGGGTCTACGCTCCTTCTATACTATTTCGTTCTGGTTTCACTCATGTTCTGCGAAAGAAGGAGATTAGAAAGATGAGATCATGTTATTTTAAATACGCAGAGCACCTGCTCCGCTTGTCAAAATCTTGTCATAACCATACATTGACGGAGAAGTTCAAGATGCAAGGGTTACCCTTTTGGATGTTTCCTCGTCGCTATAAAAAATCATGGACAAATATTCAAATAATGCATACAACGGATACTTCAGCTACGATGCTTCGTCAGCTATATTTCGGCCCTTCTTGGCATGGGTCCTCGTCAGGCTGTCAATCTCCAGGGTCAAGGTCGGGGAAAGAAACAAACCTGTAAAACTAACTGAAGTTTCAGTTAAAGAGAAGTTTCAGTTCATAGACGTTTCAGTTATTTATCATAGCTGATGTATCCGTTGTATACATTATTTGAATATATGTTTCAAAGTCAGCTCGGGCTCAAGGAATATTAATCATGGACAACAGGGCCCAACCAGCGCACTACGTTATCCACTGCTTCCTGGCCGAAGATTGTAAATTAAGTGTCTTTTTTCTATGTGTTTCTGTGTTTTTTTATTTTTTTTTCTTTCATTTACTCCGCTTTTTCAAAATGGCGGGTTATAAATAAATTACTTACTTACGGAATTACTTAATAACTTATGGAAAACAACAAGAACACGGGGAATGCTTCCAAAATGGATTTTGTTCGAACAAAAATGGGGTCGCTGATCACGCAGTGGCCGCTGCATGAAAACGAAAATGGACAAAGGTCACTAATCATGCAGTGGCCGCTGCATGGAGACGAAATCCCATGGGGTCGCTGATCGAATTGACGGAATTGATCTGGTTTGTTTATTCTAATTGTTTTTACTTAACTTTGTGTTGTTATTACTTAAAGACAAAAAATCGTTACTTCAATGAAAAACATGCTTTTTTCTCAGAATCAGCATTAAACCATAACCAAACTCAATACTGATCTCAGAAATTCTTATTAACCATCTCCCGAAATGGGGTTATCGGAGCATTCCCCCTCCGTGGGGGCTCGCGAGAATACAGGGAGTGAGTCCCTGGGACAAACAAAAACACAGGGACTCTTCAAAAGGAGTCCTCGAGGTTCAAGGTTTTAATTATACTTAATTATACATACAATCATAATACATAGATGGTCAAGACGGGACACAAGGTCGATTGGCAAAAACCCGGTACATTACAGAACAAACCTATTTTACATATAACTAATTAGATAAATAAACGTTAATAACTCCATGACTCACAATTAGATGGGAACCCGCCCCACCAACCCACCGACACTCGGCAACATCAACCCAAAATCCCATAAAAAAAAATACCCAATGTGTAAGCGAGGGTAACCGATGGCCGGTAATTTATTTGGACCCCAACCAATTATAACCAACATAACAACATCAAATAAACGAAAATTTACTTCAAATTTTTTATTTATCGTTGATTCTTGAATTTATTTATAAGTATAGAATGAAGTTGCTTTTCTATATTTGGTAGAGATTTGCTGCAATCAATATATGGTAGATCAATCAATCAATTTTATTTTGAACAATAATAGCACTAGGCTAACATGGGCCGGAAAAATAAACAAAGATAAAGATGCCATGAACCCGTGATCGACAAATATGCTGAGAAGAGCGATCTCTCAGTGGTTAAGAGGAACGGCGAGAATACGCCTCAAGAATACTAAGATGTTTCCAGAAACTTGAACTCTCTGTCTTGCAAATAAGCTGCGAGTTATTCGCCCGTATGGATCCCAATATGTTGGTCAGTCCATCCGAGGACGGTTGGCGGCAACACGGCTTCAGTCACGTGCAACTGAAAGAGGCTAATTTCGTGGCGGGCAACTTTTCACGTCATTCTGAGGACTGGCAGGAGTTGTTTGCATCGTTCCCATACGATGACAGTGACCAAATCCTGGAATGGCTAAACTTCGGTGTTGATGTGCCATCTTTTTTCAGGCCGTATAGAGGGGTCATTCAGAGGATCCTATTATGATTCGGAAGCGCCGCCGAAGGCCAGTTTCCCAAATTCGAAGTCAGTTTTGCAGTTTTCTAGTTTCGTCAAGGAAACGATTACAGACCGGTTGGCCAACGGCTCCGTTTCAGCATGGGGGAAAGTTGGGGAATGTGAACCCCCTTGTTTGGTCATGGGACTGACCGTAGAACCTACAAAACCTAGGCTGTGTCATGACGAGCAAAACCGATTTGTTCAGGCTAATGAATCGATCCACGGGGAAGGAGGAAATCCAAAGCTGAACTTTACTTTCTGGTCTGACAAGTAGTTCACCAGTATTCCGACAAAAAATGTGCTTTTTTTCGAGAAGTTGAAGTGTGTATAAATTCGGTCTGAGTTTCAAAGAGGAATAGGAAAACATATTGGGTAGTTATAGGAAGGAATTCCAAATTAAGTCGTGTAAAACCAGTTTGTTCAGGCTAATGAATCGATCCATGGGGAAGGAGGAAATCCAAAGCTGAACTTTATTTTCTGGTCTGACAAGTAGTTCACCAGTATTCCGACAAAAAATGTGTTTTTTTTTCGAGAAGTTGAAGTGTGTATAAACTCGGTCTGAGTTTCAAAGAGGAATAGGAAAACATATTGAGTAGTTCATATTCACTTATTTTTCGTGCCTGGTCGATATTCCTCTCAAATTTGGCAAAAACGTATTCACGTTGAGTTGTTGCTTGACAGCAAGAAACGAATTGGCAAATCATTCATTACATTGCAGATTCAGTCAGTCAAATTGCAGGTTCCCAAAGACTAGAAAATGGATTAATGAGGCAAAAGGAAACGAGCCAAATTAGATGAATTAGCTCTGGCGTCAGGTCAAGAAAAATACTAGCACCAGATGTACCAAGATTCTTCACCATTGGCTAATTTAGCACGAGAGGAATTCAACAGAAAAACACGATAGCCTTGCCAAAACCAAATTTCAAAGCAAGAACTCTAGAATGATAAACCTCGTGAAAAACTATCGCAGACAAGTATCACAAACAACCCAATTATAGAACAGGTCGGATGGAGCAATTAAGGACGGATTCTAACCAGCAGTGAAATTTGGATGGAACCACTGCCCAGATTTTCGAAAATCTGTGCAGGAAAATAAAGAAGAAGAGACAAATTTGCACGACAGAAACAGTATCTTGCGATATTTTGGAAAAAAATGGGTAGTGGCAACCGATATAGAAGTTTGACAATAATTAAATGTATGCGAGTCTCCAGCAATTAACCGTTTCGCAGTAATTTCACGACCGTCCGAAGCACCCCAACAGAAGAAAAATAAATAAACAGGAACTTAGTTTTGGACAGTAGCCTATGTTTTGATTCTTGAGGCAAAAAAGAAGCTCTAATACATCGTTCTTTAGTTGACATAAAATTATTTTAACTCATTCGTTGCCTGGCTGTTTTAGTGGCAAAACGCAAGTGATGCGGTTCAAAGAAACATATCTTTACTCACGGACTTATAAATTTATAATAATAATAATAATAATTGTATTTGAAAAAGCCCGAGGGCCATATACAGGTACAGGTCATTAATACACAGAAACGTCAATCAACATACAACTAATCTACGGAAAGCTTTCTATATTCTAACGCTCTAGACACAAACCTACAAATCTTACTAATCGCCTGGGCGGCCGATGTACACTTCAGGATACCAGGGAGTGTTGGGATATACCCACCGAAAATCTCCCTACGGAGATGGGTCCCTGCTTTACTGTATATTATGCTGGTGGACTTTGACAAGGGTTCAAGTTCCAGCGAAACAAAGACCCCTTGTTCTAGCTATACCACCTTTTTGGCTAAAACAGAAACGGTAAAAAACGGCAAATAAAAAACGGAACAGAAACAGAAACGGTGATAAAAAAACGGAAAACCGTTTCTGTTTTTCCGTTTTTTTTCGGAAAAACAGAAACGGACCGTTTTTACAAAAAAAACGGCCGTTTTAACAGGTATTTCTGTTTTTTTTTTTCCTACTTCTTTGGGTTTATAAGATAACAGTAAGGCGACCATTACGACAGGAGAAGGTTGTGAGAGAAGGTCGAGTATAATTGTGTAAGGTGAAAAAAAAGGACTCTTCACCTGTCTAGTAAACTAAGCCCTTTTTTATACCCATGGTCAAATGCTGCGGTATGCTGGCAGGGGTGAGTATGGAAGTCATACGTATGTGTACCCCTTTCTCCCCAGAAGGGTACCAGGACCCTTTAAACGGAAAATATTTCAAGATAAAAAATTAAATACCAAATTGTTTCAGTTCCCAAAGTACTGTATACTGATATCCCTATGCGGAAGAAGGGGTACAATTACGTGTGAGAACAATGGACACCCCTGTCACCATGCCCCAGCGTTTTGCATGGGCTTCACTCAAGTGCCATATACCGATCACTTTTCGGTCGATCGGTCGGTCCACTGTTCCCGAGTTAGGGTACTTCCAGATGTGCTAGGACGATGAAACTTGGCAGGCATATCGTGGATCTGACCAAACTAACTTGGAAATACTCACTTCGACGATCCGACCACCGTGGGGGGAGTGGTGTGAGGGGGGATCCGAAATATTGACGTCTGTATATGTATAACTTTGGAACAGGTGATTGGATCTTAATGAAACTTGATATTTCGAACGATCTCGTGTCTCAGACGTTCCATTTCAAGTCCGGTTCGGATACGATGAATGTGGGGGGGTTGGACCGGAAGTCTTGTGACATGCTTTAAATTGAGCGATTACGATTAAACTTGGTGGGAAGAACAAGCACAAGACCTTGGTACATCATAGACAGAACTGGACCGGATTTGGGCACTTTGGGGGAAGTTGAGTTAAGGTACTCCTAGGTGGGCTAGGACGATGAAACTTGGCAGGAATCAAAGACCCGACCAAATTAACTTGGAAATAGTAAGTTCCTCGATCTGAGCATCGTGGGGGAGTGCAGGGAGGAGGAATCTGGAATCTTGAGGTATAATTAACCTTCGAACGGGTGACCGGATCTTAATGAACCTTGATATTTGGATAGACTTTGTTTCTCGGATGTCCCGTTTCAAGTACGGACCGGATCCCATTAATGTGGGGGGGTGGGGGTGGACGGGAGTACTGGAAATCTTGTGTCTCGCTTAGAGTGGACTGATCGGGAGACAGAACGGACCAGATTCGTGCACTGTGGGGGAGGTTGGATGGGTCCCGAATTCCGGTTATCGCGAGTTAAGGTACTTCCAGGTGTGCTAGAACGATGGAACTTGGCTGGAAGATTAGAGTCTCGATAAGATTGGCTCACAAATTGTCAGTTCCAGATCCGACCATCCCTTGAAGTACAGAAATGAACTACCAGCTCCCTTGAAGTGCGCACCTTAACAGCAAAGTGAAAAATTACTTTTAATAAACTTTACATTTCATGATCCCCCGAGGGTCCATGATCATTTGCGCCACAACAGTTTTGCTTAAAAATTAATTCCTAGCACCCTGAAAGTGCACATCTTTAGCTAAAAGTGGAAAAAAAACACTTTTGAACATTGGAAAAGTTCGGTGGCTCTTTCTTAGTTGTATAATTACAGCTTTGAAGAAAAGTCTCATCAGAAATGGGAGCTTGAAGGCTTCAAGCTTTCAGTACAAAACGATTCGTGCTTCCTATTGGTTGGATTTCAAAAAATGCGTCTTAACCGACCAATGGGATGCGAGACTCCGTTCCGCAAAAGTGTGTTTATACCAACAAGAAATAGCCAGATTAACGTTTCCAGCAAAAGTATTATTATACCAACAAGAAATAGCAAGATTAACGTTTTCAGCAATTAACCAGCTCAGAATGGTTATCAAAGGCCGATAATTTAATCTGTAAGTCGAAAGTCCTACCGGTTACTACCGGTATACCTCCTAATGTTAATTTTATTGTTATGCTTCCTCTAATGATGGTGTAAAAATATCCGTTTCGTCGGGTAGGGTGCAATCTCTCTATTCTGACTCAAAAAATCTTTCCTTCCGAAAAGCGGAAAATATCGGTAGATGGCATAATCCGCCGGGAGAATAAAACCCGCTAGATTATGGCAGGACGCCACGCGTACAAGTCGTAACAAAAAACGGAAATTTGGAAAAAACAGGTAAAATAAAAACAGAAACGGCTAAAACGGTCAGATAAAAAACGAAACAGAAACAGAAACGGCATAAAAAAAACGGCTACCTGTTTTCTGTTTTTCTGTTATTTAAAAAAAAAAACAGAACAGAAAACGGTAGTAAAAAAACAGAAACAGAAACAGAAACGGTGCCGACCCCTACCACCTATGCATGTCAACAAAATTCGAACTGTACTATAGAAATGTTAGAAATAGTCCGATGAATACCAAGATATACTCTGCCAGACACAACGCCCACTGTTGTATCTTTTCGTCTTGGTTGTTGACAACTTATCCTTTCTCGAAAATTTGTATCAGATTCGCTTTTAAAATTCTTATCTGTATTCTCGCTTTTAGCGTTTCGCTGTTTTTCAGTATTTCCATTTCATCTATATTACGAGTCTTCTTTATAGTACCTACAAAAAAAAAAAATCAGCCCTAACAGTTTCCTTTTATAATTTTTTTTTTTTAAACTTTGGTCCGGTTTCATTTTGAAGGAAGACCCGAGGCGTTGCCTATTCCCAAAATGGCTGTACAATAGGTGCTTGGGGACCAGCCTGTGCATAATGCACCCAGTCGGTGCCCGCGGAGGCTTGCACCGTGGTGCCAACAAGAGAATAACCCCTCGCTCCTATCTAGTCCTTAGCTTCAGGTCAAGAATGGTTATAACTCAGTAAACGGATGTATGCACCACTTTCCATTTCCTGTGTTACAATTCGACCAGTAAAAATAGTAAACGTACAAACAGGTTGGCAGAGAGCCACATTCTTCCGTCTAGCACGCTAACCTACTACATCAAACAGTCACGACAGTAGAAGTTATTTAGATTTGAAAGTACTGAGCTAACGCCCAAATCTTTTTACCGAAAAGCTCTAAATCATACAGAAAGCAATGAGTAGTTGGCATCGAAGAATACACTGCAGATCGCAGCAAGGTCATGTAGTATTTTTGTTTCTATCCGTCAAAACAAAAGTGCAAAAATAATAATAAAAATAATTCAATTATTTTTTACACTCAGGAAAATTGTCCCTATAAGGAAAAGAACTAAAAATTCAACTAAATTTTTCTTGAGTTTATCTAAAATCACAACCTAAAAACAACTGGTTTCAAGTATCGATTTCTAAAATTACTCTTCATCAGTTCCGTCGACCAGAACGTCCGGTTGTTAACAAAATTATAATAATAACAGAGGTAATACCGACAAACGATAAGACTGAAAAACTGAAATACTCAATTCAAGGCCGTATCCAGGGGGGGGGGGGGGGTTAGGGAGTTGACCCCCACCCCCTCCGGAAAATACAAAAATAATCATTTTTATAGGCTTTTCCCTCTCATCTATGCCTTTGTGTGCTATTTTGTCTGACCAGCAGGCAATACCCCCCCCCCCCCCCCGAAATAAATTCCTGTATACGGGCCTGATTCAATTTGATTTAATGTAAACGAGATTACGAATGTTCGGTCTTATATATATCCAACAGAAACGAGATTATGAATATTCTTCCAGTTCACAACACTGTTCAGTGACTTTAAATAAACTATATGAATAGGTTTAGGGATGAATTTGTAACTTGTCCGAAGAAGGGACAAACATTTTCTGAACCGATACAACTTTTTCTTTCATCTCTAATGTTTCAATGGAGCCAATTTCTAAGGTAAATGGATGGAACTGATCCTGAACGCAAAAGGCGTTTTCTCGCCGTTCCCCGAGGACTCCTCGTGGAATCGAAAGGAACGGCGAGAACAGAGCGAGTCGCTCCACGCGGACTCCGCGTACAGAAAACAGCGAGAACACGGGGAATGCTGCCAGAATGGATTTTGCTGGAAAAAAAAATATGCAGTTGACGAAATTAGTCTGGATCCACTTCAGTTTTGGTTTTGTTTATTCTCATTGCTTTTAATTAATTTTACATTGCACCAACACCAGCAAAAATTGATTCCCTCCGAATCTGAACGGGAGTCCTTTCTGATGATGGTTCTTATAATCGGAGCATTCCCCGTCCGTAGGGAGTGAGTCCCCGATAGTGTTGGGCGATATTCGATACGATAATCGAAATATCGAATATTAAAACATATCGATATTTCGATATTGAATTTTCAAATATCGATATTTTCGATAGTTGCATTACATATGCTAAGATTTTTTCAGTGAAAAATGGAAGTTTTTGAAGACAAACTGGAGAAAACCTACTAACGATGAAGACAAATTTTGGATGATGATGAAAGAAACAGCTATGAAACAAGAATTCAGCATAAGAAACTGAGAAAGGAAAACGTAAATACACATCCAGCGTGAAAGCTTGTCGCACGGGTGTGATAGATACGCTACGCAACCTGTACGCAGCGCAAGATAAATGCATAAGCCGCTTTCAAATTGGCGCGTAGAGCCTTTCACACTATAGGCGTAATCTCGCCGTTCCCCGAGGACTCCACTTGAGGAGTCCCCGCGTTTTTTTTTTGGCCGGGGACTTACTCCCCGTATTCTCGCGAGTCCCCACGGACGGGGAATGCTCCGATTCTCACCACCATCATCAAAAAGGACTCCCTTTCAGATTTGCAACCTCTGCGTCACGGTTGCGGCGACGCAACGCAGAGCTTATACAGACAAATAAAATGCAACGCAAGTTCTATTCTTGTCTTGCGTCAACGCGTTACGCATCAGATTTTTCAGTGAAAACTGGAGGTTTTGAAGAGAAACTGGAGAATAGTCTACTAATGATGAAGAAAAACTTCCTAATTGATGAAGAAACAAAATTTGGCAGAAAAAAACGAAAAAGGAAAATGTAAACACGCGTTCATCGTGACATGTTCTTGCGCAGATGTGAAAGATACGCTACGCAACCTGTACGCAACGCAAGATAAACGCATATGCGACGCATCGCAACGACGCGTCAATGTGAAAGCGGCTTAAAGGTACAGAAAGAAAGAAGAAAAGTTCGTTCCGGGCCCAGCCTCTTTCATCGCGGGGAACATCTACAATAATTTTTCAGCGCTTTTGGTTTGACAGCTGAGATAACATCAACAAACCCATTAAACCGTCAAGCGGTGGTTTGCGACACCAACTTGGCAAGGAAGAACAAGACGATAAAGCGGAATCCACTGAGAGACGACAATATAATAGTCAATATATTTGTAACGCTGTCATAGGGTGTAGAGGTACATGTGGAACCATAAATGAGCATCAGAGGTGCGATGTGCGTACCAGCAGCGAGGGACAGACATAAATCTAAGCGGCTGCCCCATTAGGCACAGAATAGAAAATACTTGTAAGTAGTTGTGGCTGCATAAATGCCATAGCTCGTTTCCGCTAATTCGTCACAATTTGTTCAGGCTATAACTTCAAATCAAGGAGTTGTCCTTAAATACCCGCTGATTCAGTGAACAAGACCAAAGTTTCGATGGGATCCCACAAATTTAATATCTGATCCGGACAATTTTGTCTTGTAGATATCCGGTATTCTCAGACTCCTTGCACATTTTTAATAAAAGATTTAGAAACAGAAGAAAGTCAATTGCTAATCATCTGACACCAAGTTCAGATATGGATTCACCATGTGTTTATTTACCCCTAGGCTATACGTCATATCTACTTTAAAACAACTGATCAAATCTTCCTGCCTTACTTCTGCCAAATCTCCAGTTTCGACCGGATTCCGGGCGAACTACTTGCCCGGTAAAAACTAGAGCTCAAAAACGAATTCAGCGTATGACTTTACCCCTATACCGAACGTCTAATGGACTTCAGATAAAACTTCAACTTTTAACAAATTGTCTGGTTTCAGTCGGATTCCGGGCGAACTATTTGTCCGGGTAGAAAATGATTGTCAAAAGCGGATTCAGCATGTCTTCTTATCCCGTAAGCCGACCATCTAACCAACTTCAGATAAAACTTTTACTTCTGACAAATTTTCCGGTTTCGGACGGATTCCGAGAGAACTACTAGTCCGAGAAGCAAATGATTTTCAATTAATTGTTCAGCACGCTTTCTTATCCATAAATCGAACATCTAATCAACTTTATATAAAACTTTTACTTTCAACAAACTTTCCGTATTCTTACCCCTAGATCGACTTTCGCATCAGCTGTTTACTCTACCTCTCCCTTGACCCAAAGAGTCCTCACACCAAGTTTCATCAAAATATCTCGTTCCCTTCGAGAGTAATCGGGCTTCCCAATGAAAAATTTATCTCAAATAGTACTATGAAGTAGTACGAAAAAGTAGCATGCAGTAATAACGATGCTATTACATGCTTCTACTTCAAGGCTACCGTGTTACTGCATACTACTATATGCTACTATTAGCAAGACTGGATGCTACTATGGCAAGACAGGATGCTACTGGATACTACTACATAAGAGTGGACCAGTCTGAGGCACATTAAATGGTAGTATTCTGTGTTATTACATAGTACATTACTATTGCATAGTTACTACGTAGATACTGATTCAGGCAGTATCCAAACGTTTAAGCGTGGTATAGTCGACACCCCATTTTACTCAGTTGCTTTTGTAGTCTGAAAATTTATTTACTTTTGTAGTGTATCAGTTTCTGTGTGTGAAATATATGTAATCCGTTTGTACTTGTGTAAGTAATGGCGACAAGCTAAAAGCTTAACGCTAAATGTAATAATAAAAAATAAATAAATTACATGCAACGTTTTCGTACTACTGCCATACTACTACGCAGGCTGCAAATTTTTCATCGGGTTACAGGCGGACAGACAGACAGGTGGACAGCTTTTGCGATGTCATAGGTATCCCTCCACTTATGTTTTGGGATCCCAAAACTGTCTCTGGTTGAAAGCCAGCCAAGCATGGAGAGACACGAGCGACTAAAAGTAGAAAGACGCTTATTGTGGTCACCGAACACAAGATTCTCTCAAAGAAGAAAAGACGGGAAAATAGATGTTTATGAACCAAACTTTTTTCACCCTCCGGAGTTCTGACCCAAGAAAGATTTAGTGAAAACTGAAATCTTTATTTCCGAAAGTTCACAGCAAATTATGTTCCTATTTTTTCATTATTTAAGCAGACTAACGACATAACATATTACACCGACCAATGAACAGATCAGTGAGAATATAATAGATTGTTGAAACTGCAGATGCGAATTGAAATAAAGAGACAACATTTGACGAAATTCCCTGTCCAAATCGAGATCCACATGGGACTCGGTTACCGATATTCAGAAAATGGTACAGAAACATTTATATGGTCATTAGTTTAATGCCTATGTCCACAACACGTTGTTTTATTTGTCTTTCTTTCTACCCTGCAAAATTTCTTTTTCTAATTAAACACGTCATAAAATACGAAATAAGATTTTTTGTAACGTTACGTAGGCTATACAGGATGGAAAGGGCGGCACACTTCCGGTCAACGGGTGTACAAGCAACAATGAGTATATAAACCCTCGGAATTGTCATCACTCCTCAACATTTCTGGATCTGGTTTGCATAAATTTATAGAGAAGGCTTGGGGTACTTACGGCCAATTCTTCGCTACCATATCCAGTCACAGTCTGGTCGTCCTGAACCAGGACGCAGAAGTATGGCTCCCACGATACCAATGGTTCTTTTGTTTCCTTTAGTTGGTTCATAGACTGATGACCGAGCGAGCCGGGCTTTTCTGCAAAGACAAACAAAAATAAAGTCACGACATGAAATCTAAAGCTAGCGGAACTCGCTGTTAAAGCACAAAGGACACTACTTTACGAAGGTTTTCAATCTTCATTGCAAGGTCTTTCATCAACGCGCCCCGCAAGCAACCAATCGAACCCCTTCCTTGGTATGGAACCAAAGTGAGCCCCAAAACCACATGGATATGATGCATATTGTATTTTTTTTTTCAATTGGTATGTGTATGTTCTCTTTACAAATTTTAAGCAACCAATCAAACCCCTGGGTATGGACACAAAGTGAGCCCCAAAACCACAGGGATAAGATACATTTTATGTTTTTTTTTCTCAATTGGTTTGTGTGTGTTCTCTGTACAAATTTTGCAGGGTTCAGTTTCATTGAATCATATAGTAACTGTCTGCATTTCGTTTTTGTCACCCCCTTGGAAAAGCTAGCTTTCTGGGGCATCCTATATGTAGATTGTAGATTTTCTTTTATTCTTGAATAAACTTCGCTCTCTCTCAGGGGCGTCACGACTGGGAGGGGGGGG
The DNA here is from genome assembly GCA_023053575.1 of Branchinecta lynchi. Taxonomy (NCBI): domain Eukaryota; kingdom Metazoa; phylum Arthropoda; class Branchiopoda; order Anostraca; family Branchinectidae; genus Branchinecta; species Branchinecta lynchi. The sequence goes on from JAKZAP010000018.1 coordinate 19,330,366, forward strand.
GGGGTCTTAAAAACAGTAGATTTTTTCACGAAAACAGTCGATTTTTCTGAAAATCAGTCGATTTTTTCAAAACTGTCATTTTTTCTGCAAAAATAGTCGGTGAAATTTACCACTAGTCAGCAAATGCCTTGTCCCCCCCAAAAAAAAACATTTTGGCTAGTAAAGCCTCTGCTCTCTCTCATATCAAAATGCCTGTTTTCTCGGTAACGATCGACATAAAACGATCGGTAATATCGGTAACGAACTGCCTGTCAGGAATACCGTGGATACTGTGGTAGTGACATCGAGCAAGAGAAAACAAAAATCACTCTTTGGTCGACTTGTACGAAATAGGAGCATTTTAGGACCGCTGTATCCAATACCGGCTCCTATGTGGAAGGCCGCATCAAGACAAGACACTCGTATAGGACCGTTCACGCTTGTGTTGAAAACATGAATAAAAATACTTCGCCCTGTAAGCAGCCTGTAAGCCTTATCCTCCTCTTCCGTTCAACTTGAAAATCAAGTCATACGCCCACGTATGCGTATGCAAATATGCAAATTAACCACACGGAGCCTGGAGCCTGACAATGAATCCTAAGAGAAACTAACCTCTGATGACTTTAGGGGCACTGAACATCTGAAATGTGGCATTTTAGATCAGCCTCGACCGGTGCTGGTTTGTGCAAACTCAGTATAATCTGTCGGTGTGTCTCTTGGACCAATGTAGATTTCTCGATTTAATTTTGAGCCTACCAGGATTGCTGTAATTATTTCTCAGTATAATCTGTCGGTGTGTCTCTTGGACCAATGTAGATTTCTCGATTTAATTTTGAGCCTACCAGGATTGCTGTAATTATTTCAGGTAAGGTAAAAGCTTGTAGTTGCCAAAACGTAATTAACTGTACAGTTTAGTATGACTGACTTTCCATTCAAAGAGTTCATTCAGTTACAATTATATTGCAAATATCTCTCCTTATATGTTTCTTTCTTTCTTCCTTGATAGTCACGTGATGGAAACGCACGCTCTGATTGGTTACGTATAACTTTTAACACACAGAATAGAACCCATACTACAGCAAGCCTGGCGGGATGAAAGTTTTACCATAGATATTTGCGGATAGCAAGTATGATTCAGGAATTCTGAGCCTTAAACGTAAGCTTGAACGGCTTACATTTCTTGCAACACTACTGCAAGAGCCCCATATGGGAAATCACGGGAGTAGCGGGGGACTACAGTATACCCCAGTTGTCCGGAATCACAGAAACCCCGATGCTGAGCGCTTTGGCTACCCTCTGCCCCTGGTCAGTAGCCGGAGCGATAATAATCCTCCGAGATTATTGTGATCCTTCTGATCTGAAGAGGGGGAGAACCCTTTTAGAGCTGTGGTAGACCGACACAGACCCCGCCAATACCAACTGCCAGCCGTGAATGTAACTTGAAGCTTTTGCCTACGTCAAGTGCCAAGCCATTCCCAATCGACAGCACTTGTCATACACACGCACATTGACACACAACATACAAAGTAACCACATAAATATGCAACACTCGCTAAAACTAACCCCTGATTGCAAAGTTAAAAAGTTAAACCGCAAGTGTTCTTCACAAGACCCATTATCAATCACAACAAAAAGTGTTTTATGGCTATTGGTAGAACATGGAGATCAGGTTGTTGGTGCGGTGTACACCTGATTGAAATCTGAATTACTTTCGCTCCTGGCAGTCCAGGGTCACTGAGCCTTATACGTACAGCTTCTACTTTGTTGGAACCCCAGATCCAGACGACAGACGTCATTTCGAGGAAGCCCAGTTTCAGCTCAATCTATTCATAAAAAAAAATAGTGAACACTATTAACTCTTTATGGCCCCACCATAAGGCCTGACATGGGCGGGGCGTATTCTTCATTCATATAGTCCTAAGGGAAACAAACCAAACAAATCAAAGAAAAAAGGAGAGAAAAAAGAAGAAGAAGAAAAGAAGACATAACAAACTGACAAGAAAAATCCACTAACGAACGATCTTCCATCAACAAAGCGCCCTAGGGGGCAGCCTCGTCAGCAGGGTCTTTCCTGGATCCCTTTCAATTCTAAAATGCAAACCTTATACTGGTAAATACCGAAAATACAGAAATCAATAGCAACGTATTACATTTTACACGCCAAAACTTCCGGAGCTTCATGATAATTCATCTGCAGTTCTGCAAGTGCATATCAAAGGCTTACTCAGAGGGCATACTCTATATCACGGGTTCATCCGTTTGTTCTGTTGGTTTTTGTTGTACTGGTGTGTTTTCTGTTATTTCCTTTTCTTTCTCCATTTTGCTCCACTATCTTCACATTGTTTTTGTGCAGTGGGATATAAATAAACCATTATTATTATTATTACTAAACTGTGTTTACACACAGAATTGTGCTGAAATTTTGTTTTGTTTTATTTGTAGTTTGTTTTTATGCAGTGTTTATTAATTATTTTGTCCTTTGTTTGACCCTAAACGGTCGTATCATGGTTTAAATAATAAATAAATAAAATCCTGCCTAAAAAATATACAAGGACTATTTTCACTTAATGATCCATAATTTGCGATTGACCCTCGTCAAATTTCCCGGGTCGAGCATGCGAAACATTTACAGCGATTTTTGGCAGGCAAAAGATAATACGCTCTAGATGGGTTATTTACTGATCCACCCGAATCCGTCCGAAACGGATCCGTTAGAGAAGAATCCCGGAAATCTCGTGGCATGTCCGAGTTTCAGCGGGTGGAGCGAAGCAGTAGGAAACCTGGTTGTAATGAGGACTATAGACCCTAGATCTGTCATTACATGTCTGGACATCATTCAACCACTGTGGGGGCAAATGAGAGGGTACAGGAAATCTTGTGACCCATCAACGTAGTTTTATCGTACGGCTCAATTTACCCAAACACTAAACAAAATAGTCAAACACTAGGCAGAACGCTACCGTAAGCGCCTCTCCTGAACCATGAAATACAATTTTTTTGCAAATTATATACAGCAGAAAAACGTTATGACTGTTAGAGGGTTCTTCATCCAAGTAATCATATATTAGACCAGCAAATAGTGGGTTGTCATTACATGTCTGGACATCATTCAACCACTGTGGGGGCAAATGAGAGGGTACAGGAAATCTTGTGACCCATCAACGTAGTTTTATCGTACGGCTCAATTTACCCAAACACTAAACAAAATAGTCGAACACTAGGCAGAACGCTACCGTAAGCGCCTGTCCTGAACCATGAAATACAATTTTTTTGCAAATTATATACAGCAGAAAAACGTTATGACTGTTAGAAGGTTCTTCATCCAAGTAATCATATATTAGACCAGCAAATAGTGGGTTAAGGGGGGGGGGGGCGTATTTCTTTTTTGCTGATCTTTCCTTTGTCTTTATCTGACAAGAAAAAGGACAGGCCAACGTACAACATCCAGGGACCTTGTACAAGAAGAAACAATCAATAGCAGATATTCTGGTCAACACCAGCCCCAGCGGAACTGAAACACCGACCATAACCATAACTCTTCGTGCGTTCCAGACTTTCAGGTCAAATCAGCGAAGGTCACTATTCCGGGCTATACATACTTCTATACATACATACTCTATACTACACTTCTTTAGATGCGAAGCTCAAAGTCTGATCCTCGACAGTTATCTCAATTTTCCAGCAGGATGTCTTAAACTATACATAGTTAGTCTCTCACAGCCTGCTGAGCAGCCATGTTATAATAACTACACTTTGGTGCCTATTTAAATTCTCTGATAGATCTTAAATAGGACTAACGACCTTTTTCACGGTAGTTTCGGGTTATTTTCTCTAGCCGAAGGCTACACATTTTGCCTTATTAGGAGGAACTTCAATGACTGAGTCATTGTGAGTGAGACATAATTGTTATCCATTTATATTACATAGGCCAACAAACAATTGTGCATGGCAATTTCGTGTGTTCTTTGACCGTTGGCTAGTAAAACTGTCAAGTTAGGTCTTAAGTTAAATGAGTAAGTTAATTGCAGAATGGGCATAACTGTTTCCTATATACGGTCTTCAGACTCTCCAAACAAAGACCTCACATCAACAGATAGTAAAGAAACTTGCAACGAAACTTAACTTGACTAAATGATCTGAAGTATTCTATGATATTTTCTGCGGGGAAAAATCCAGTACTAGTCTATTTAGATGAAGGCTATAATGCAAAAGAAGTACACGATGAGGTGAAAACAAGTGTCAAGGTGTTGGGTAAAACAGTAGCATTTCTCCTCATTTGACTGTAAAGCGCCGTTTTTATCATCAAAGCGGCACAGAGTCACCTTGCTGTATTTAGATATCCTATCGCACGGAATTCAAACACTACTATGATACTTTGAAAAACGGATCAAACAATGAGAAATCAGGATGATACAAATCCAAGTAAAATAATTTTTTAGGAATCAGACAAATCAATATAAAGGGAGTCAGTGGGCGTAATTCTTCCACACCATATTTCGGGGCTTCCCCTATGGGTTATGTCTGAACTGTCCTGAAGAAAAGTTAAGAGAATTCTAATTGTAAGCTGTATTGTCGAAGCAAACACACATTTAAAAACACTTTATGACGGCTGCATCGAGCCTGTAAGGTTTTTTGTTTCAAGAACATCCCAGCACAATTAGTTCGTGAAACAAAGTCCTGAATGCAACCGAGTCGAAATAAAATAATAGCAAAAAGACTTTTCGAAAACACTTCAAACCACAAATGACGATCAATTACAGCCCAAGATTGAAATACCTACCGAAGATGGCATTATCCGCGTCCAATTCGTTCTCTTCGCTTTTCAGCTCTTTGAAGAGCACAACCGTTTTGGGCGGTGATACTGTTATCGGCATCGAAGATGCATCACCTGACTCGATCCAGTGATGTCCATTTGTGTCATGCGAAATGCCCATCGCTCCATCATGCCCATTCGATTTCTGACTTGAAAACAATTTGGCTATCCTATCTTTCAAATTGCCTGATTTTAATTTTTTCATGCTTCTATCACGGTGGGGAGGAATGTATATAAAACCTCGGGGCGACGTGTTGTGCTCGATTTCGTGAGACGAATCCAAAGTACCGGCACACGTAGGCTCGAAGAGGTTCATGTCGATACTATCAAGTTCCGACTCTGTCTCACAAAACGGCCCGGATTCCTGAACAGCTTCATCTCCCGCGTCATCATCCACGTACTCATTTCGTTTTGCCTTTGCCAAGTCCGGAGACCGGCAAAGGTTGAATGAGTCTGAGGACAAGATATTCAGCTGCACCCTATCGCTATCCTTTTTGTCTTTACCACTTTGCTTGATTAATTCTTTTATACTTTTCACCGTACCACTCATCTCGTCCTGTTTTACACTCTCTTTTGAGACAGTATCACTGATGGATATTTGAATACTGGAACCGTTTTTTCGCGTATTCTTTTGACTCGTGGTAAACGGTTCGTTTTGGCTCCTTTCATCCAAGATATTCTTGCGGTTGACGGCGCACCGTAGGCTTTCAGTAGCAATTACACGTCTATTTTGTTGTAATGGACTTTGATAACGCTCTGATACCACTGCAACTGTTTTATTTACTACAACTTCACTCTCGACACTAGCACATTTTCGCTGTTGACATTCTTTAGGGGAGCGAAGTGGCTCGCGACGTTCTTTTGCACTCATGTTATCTTCTTTATATTTATGGCAGTATCGCTCTGTACAAGTAGAGACATTGTTAGACCTGTACTTTTGTGGTTCTGTCTCAACACTAGAAATTTTTTTCGACACCAATGATTCACTGGAACACTTGGACGGAACGATAGCCTTAATTGGCGAATGCTTAGACAGTTCCTCTCGACCTTCCTGACCACCACACTCGCTTTTATCTGTCTTACTTTTACTACTGGACGCTGGTTCCAGAATTTTTCCCGAATTCCTGCTGTCGGTTCGTCGGATGTCTCGAGTGTTTTCTCGCTCTTTGGCAAGATTTACGGGAAGCTGTGAGGTAGTTAGTTCGTTTCCACTGACAGTCCGACAAACACTTTGCCTTCGGAGCGGACGCACTGGGGTAATATGAGGTTGAAAAACATCGATTTTCTTCGTAGAGCAGTACTCAGGTCTGTTTTCTTTCGTCGAGTTAATAACATCGTCAATATGGATGGCATGGATGCCCATGAACTCGGCGTGTGCTGATCTACGGTCAGGATATCGAGGGGGCAAGTCCTTCGCCTTGGCAGAAGCGTCGACGGAGAAAACTCTGCTCAATCGTCTTGAGTTGGCTATCAAGCTTCGCAAGGGCGAGAGCGACACTGTTCTCTTAATAGTTGGTTTGTTCGGGGTAACCTGTATCCGCGCGGGTTTCGATATTCCGGCATCTTTAAACACTCGACGGTGGAAATTTGGAGACAAGGAGGACGTTCGTTTAACTTTATTAATGTTATCCAGCGGCAGCCCTGCTCTGATGTGAAAAGGCGACGGGACACTCGTCTTTGACTGTTCTTGCATAAATGGACGACGGACATAGTGCTTCGATGGAAATCGAGGGGACAAGTTCAAAGCCTTGATGGGATTTCTTGTACTCGTTTGTGAGAGACTGGTACTGGCAAGGGACTGGCAGGATGCAAGCTTTTTCATATCCACTTTTACAAGACGCGGGATTGTAGCGGTACATCCAGGATATATGGGATGACCGAGATCGGAGAAGAGATCTGGTTTTGACAAGGGGCAGCGTGAGCCCTGTCCCAAGCGGCGGTTTTTGTGGTCATTCAGGAACGGCGTTGATATCCTGCAAAAGACACAACCCTTATAAAAATCCTTTTCTTTAAGCATTTAATTTACAGAATGAAGCAAAACATCTTCTGGCGATCACTGGCGGTCTTAGACTGCCACCGACTGCCTCGAGAGTCTCTGTCGTAATTTACAAATATGCATTACATAATATATATGTACAATAGTCGGTGATGTTTATGACGCACAGATCCAGGGTTGGTCACCAAGAACCAGGGTGTACGAGTTACTTCAGGATACTTTGGGTTACTAAGGGTTACTTTTGGTTACACTGAATTACTTTGGGTTACATTGCGTTGGTTACATTCGGTTACATTAGGTTACATTGGGTTACTCTGAGATACTTTTGGGTTACTTTCCAGGGTGTACGAAGTTACTTTTGGTGACCAACCCTGGGCACAGATCAGAGATGGGCGAATCCGATCATGAAAGAATTAAATCCGAATCCAGGGTTAGGTACGAATCCGATTCCTAATCCACCATTTCATGTTGAGGTTCGAGTCCAACCTTTACAAAAATCAAAACATGTACATAGGTTATGGTTTAAAAGCAGAGGCGACAAAAAGCACTGCTATCTAAGGTAATTAGATAACGTGATAGATTACTGAGGATGGTTGGTGGTGGAGACACAAGTGACTAAGCACACATGTGTAAAAATTGGGAAAACGGAGACTGGAAGGATGAAGTCTAGGAATTTGAGTGGATTCGTCAGATTGAGGGTTTGTAATCCGAGTCCAAATCAGATTCGAATTGGATATGAATCCAGCCAAAAAGTCGAATCGTCCATTCGAATCCGAATCCAGATTCGGACTAGCCCATCTCTGGTACAGACAAAGACCAAGCCATTGGTCAAAAAATGCAGAAGATTCGCCAAGCAAAGTACGACGAAGGTCTAAGAAAAAACAGCCGGTTAAAGCAGAAGGATGTCTTACCTTGTCTCCGTTGACGCTCCAGTTTTTTGAAAGTGTATCCCCGACACTGCCTTGTATACCGATGTCCTGTTGGCTCGCAACGATAAGAATTTGCTCTCTTCTTTACAAACAACCGGCACACGTCGCTGGGAATCATCCTGGTCATCAACATTGAAAGTAAGAAAACTGAACTCAAGCTTCGCATCCATCTTCTAAAGTAATAAAGCACCAATCATCAGCACGGGTTGCCCTCCACATCAATCACCAAGGGTCGTAAACTATTCACTTTTCACACCTGGATGAATTGTCGTCTCGCTGTGATACATCACTAACAGATTTCAGTGATCGCTAGGACGAGCTCTCCAGCGCATGTTAGCCCTCAGGAGCACCACCTATAAGTAGTGACCTTCGCGCGCTTGCTTTCGTATGCGCAAACGCAAACTGCTTACTTTTTTGCTACTGTCCAACGTCAAAGTGTGGAGGAGTAGCTTTCAAGCAATAATTTTGCCATGTTATCTGGATCTTCACGAGGGTTGCGAACTACTTCGAAGCACTGTGTGGAATCGTAAGAGAGCTAAAAAAAATGGGCGGCTTCTAAACTGATTGAATTTCTTATTAATGAAACAAATGTAAAATATTGGTAAAAACTATGTTTCTTAATGGCCTTTGGCATCCTTACAGGAATTCGACGTCTCGACACGTGTCCTAAATTCTGCACATCTCATCTGGGTCGTCAATCATTAGTTTTTTTTTTTTTTTTACCACTACACTGTACAAAAAAATCTTACAGTATTTTCTACTGGGATTAATCTTGTTTCTAAAAAGATAATCTTATCAGTAATTCGGATAGAGATAAGATTAATCCGAGTAGCAAACACTGCAGTTAACTTTAATCCTTACTCGGAGAAATTTTTTACAGTGTAAGTATATTGTAAATATTTCACAGCAGGGCTTACATTGCTAGCTAATCTGGCTGGCCTGTACCTACAATTCTAACGTATCTGAACTTCTGTCTTATCTGGTAAGGAGCTGTACATGCTTGAATAATATACACATTCTTGATTTCTTCGTTATTTATAAATATTTCCACCGATCATGGTTTAACAAGTCGGTTTACACCTGATATTTTATACAACAAGGACATTCGATCATAGTGGCTAGGCTATTTCAAACTATAGCTGTAAAAACCGAATCACATTATTAATTATTTTGTATTGCACTTGCAAACTCCGGTAATGTCTATCCATCAGTCTGTCCCTGTGTTTCACGCTAATTCGGACCCTTCTACGTAAGCTAGGTGGTTCAAACTTGGCGCGCCTGTCAAGGACCCCACCCATTAATGCTCACCGAAACCTCCATTTCCCGGATCCGATCATCCGTGTGTCAGAGGAAATCCGGAATATTGTCACCCGGATAAGTTGCGAACGGATTATGTGATTCGAGTGAAACTTTATGGTTATCCAATACCAGATAGTTTAGACGAGCGCTTATGCGTCTGAAACGCACTCGACCGCGGTGGGGGGGGGGGGGGTCGGGTGGAGGGGTCGGGTGTAATTTTGTTGCCGCTTTTGTGTAACTCTAGGAAATATCTGAATCACCTCTTTTAGCTTTAAGCTACTTGGAAGTAAATTTTACTGATCGATTGATTGAAAAATTGTTATATTCGTAGGGAGCAAACGGATGGAGGGATTGTAATGAAGCTTAGACGGTGCAAAGATGGACATTTTGTTTTGAGGTCGGGACCTCCGTGGGGGGGGGGGGTACCACAAATTCTCTGGAATTAATCCCATTCAAGTGAAACTTGATCAGTGATACGGAATCCAGATTCCGTGCCAAAAGATCCCCCCCCCCTCGTAAACCAAAGAAATGAGGTCGGTCACATTAGAAGATTTATTTATCACATTCAATGTAGAGCATTTGCTCCTACACTCCATTTAGTTACACTCGGATCGGAGCATTTTCGTCAGAATTCCTATCAGCATTACCCGACAAACATACTAACCACCCTTACAAGTGCCAGATGAGCTTTTAGCTATATTTTTTCCTTTTTGTTACAAATGCTTTCCAGTATTGACTATATGGATCACAATCGACATTTCAGGAATGACATTCAGGCTTAAAGGACCCCTCGCACTATTTACTCTTCAACTTACAGTATTTAAATTATTTCAATACTTTAAAACTAGGCTTTGCTTTCGGAAAATAACCAACCGTTTTTGGCTGTTTTAAGCCATTTCCGAGACCCGTTGACTTACAGCGAACACAGGGAAACAATTTACACGACCATTTTCCTTCTCGCAGACAAAAGTCGATAGCGTGATACACATCGAAGGTAGCAAAACACGGCAAGTGAGAAAATCAGCATGATTCTGTTACAGGGGTTATAATGTACCGTACGAAATTGGGGTCTCCGGTATGGAGTGATTATGGAAGTAGGTTGCGTTACTGTTATAGGTAAGATAGGTCCTTTAACACTAGGCTATTTTTCAAATAATTTGAAAAATACTTGGAAACAATTATTGTTTCCAACTTGTAACTGCTGCTGAAAAGTACTAAGATGGTACTGTCCTGCAGAGAAGAGCTATAGCAGTCTTAACTTCGACCATCTTTCAAAAGAATTGGACCTAACTTCGACGATCAACCTTTTCTCTTCTCATTTAATTCTTGGTAAATTAACCACCCCCTCTATAAATGTCCCTCAATCTAAGAGCTTGGTCACACTGGGGTAAGAACAAGGAACAAGACCAAATGTGTCGATGGGATCCCTAAAAATCTAATATCTGATCCAGACAATTGGCTCTTGTCTTCGCCAGATCCAGTCTTCGCCAGGCTAATCATCAGAGAAAACCAAGTTCAGATATACCTCTATAAGCAAGGACGTATCCAGGGGGGGGGGCGAACATACAAAAATAGTCATTTTTATGGGCTTTTCCCTCTGATCTATGTATTTTTTGTCCGACCCGCAGGCAACCCCCCCCCCCCCCCCGAAATAAATTCCTGGATACGGGACTGTCTATAATCCGTATCTATTTTGACGATACTGACCGAAACTTCCTGCTTTACTTCTGCCAAATTTGCGGTTTGCCCGAATTTCGAGCGAACTACTAATCCAGCAAAAAAAAAAAATTCAGAAACAAATCCAGCGTATCTCCTTATCCCTATGAAGAACATCTAATCAACTTTAAATAAAACTTAGACTTTAAAAAAATCCGGGTACAACCGGATTCAGGACTAATTATATGTCCGGGTAAAAAATGATTGTCATATACAGACTCGGCGTCTCTTCTTACCCCTAAACCTGTCACGACAACTTTTGCTTTTAACATGTTTCCGGTTTGGGCCGGATTCCAGGCGAACTAGGTGTCCGGCGAGAAAATGGTTTTGACCGTCATGTTCAGCATGTCTTCTCAGCCTGAAGTCGAACACTTAATCAAGTTCAAATGAAACTTTTACTTTTAACCAACTTTCCAGTTTTTGCCGGATTCCGGACGAACTACTTGTCCGGTGAGAAAACGGTTTTCATCATCGTGCTCGGCATGTCTTCTTACCTCTAAATCAAACATTTAATCAACTTCAAATGAAACTTTTACCTTTAACTAGCTTTCCGGTTTTTGCCGGATTCCGACGAACTACTTGTCCGGTGAAAAAATTGTTTTCGCCATCGTGCTCAGCATGTCTTCTTACCCCATATTCGACTATCACAGTAGCTGTTTAAAAATATTTTGTTTGTCCCTTAATTTGAACCCCCACCCCCAAATGTGGGGCTACAGAGCCCATCTACGAACTTGACCTTACCCTTGACGCAAACAATCCTCATTCATTCTCTTCGAGAGTTATCGTGCTTACAGACGGACGGACGGATGGGCAAGTTTTGCTATGTCATAGGTATCCCTCCACTTAAGTTTTGGGATCCAAAAACCGCCTGTTCGACAAACAACTGAAAATCCTTAATGGACATGAGATTTTATGGGCTTTTTGGCAGTTTGGTGATAATTAGCAGACTGTAAAAGGGGTCAATTAGGGTTCCTGTAAGATAATTATACATGCTGTTTTGCTCTAATCTCTTGAATTTAAAATGACAACATTCAAAATTAGTTGTATCTTGGTCTTTTTTTTCTACATTTGCAACCCAAAAAGCCAGGAAATGAGCCAAGTGTGAGCAAGCTCTAATGCAGCGTTTATAAGTACAGGAGAAACTTGACCAGAATCCGATCTTGGTGACAAGATTATATCTACACGCAGAGGGAAAAAATAAATTCTTCAAACCAGAAAATCTGACAAAATAAATTCACTAACCAAAAAAAAATGTTTTGAGAGTATTTATGACATCGGTACTGATGATTGCCACTTTCAAAAGCTAGCTAGACTTTTTTTGTCTTTTTACCAGCGCCGCCGACAAGATTCCTTTCAAGTAGACCAGAATTCCTTTCATCATGGAAGGATTCCCGTCCCGCTAGACTTTTTTTCTAGTCATCTTCACGAAAGGAATCCTTTCTTCTCGACGGGATTTGTCCGTGTAAACGCTACATAAAACAGACAGGCCCACTTCAAACATACGATGACTAGGACTAGCTACCTGAATACCATCATGTCTGTAATCCTCTCTTATCCCAACATCATAAAATACTAAACGTTTGGCTCTTCGGCCTCTCCGCCCGACAGTAAGGTGAGTCCTTACTTTAGTGGCGGGGTATGATCTCGGGTATGATGCGCATGGGCATGGTTAACACGCTCTCGGCCACAGAACTTAAGAGCCTCTCATTTAGTATTCCGAGCCTGGACCAACGTCTATGTATGGAGATGGGTGATTAGAAAAATTATCCAGGGTTATAACTTATCATTCTTATTATTCATCCTCCGCAGAAAATGGAGAGTGTTTAACACGGCTACTCCTCCGACTAATTAGAGACGTAAAATGCGTTACTTACGATGCGTTCGTGCTTGGTTCAAGCTTTAATTCGCTCTCAAAACAGGGCTTACGAGTCTCTTCAAATTGTAGCTTCTCAGGCATTAAGCTCACCAGGTATCTCTATCCACTGGTTAAACTGTCCTTGTAAAGTTACACTTCGAGCAAAACCCTTTGTTTCTGCCACAGAAAAAAGACAAAAGGTTTCGATGGGATCCCAAAATTTTAATATTTGCTCCAGGTCTTGTGAATATTCGGTCTTAAACAGGCTTCTTATGCATGTTCTACATGTTTACTTTTAAAATTTAGAAACAGATTAAGGCCAGTGGTAATAATCGGAGAAGACTAAGTTCGTACTTGACAGTGCAAAACGGATAAGCCAGCTGAATGTCACAGAGTTCAGATAAATTCAGATTTCCAATTTGCGTTATCAAATATTCAAAGATGGATTCAGCATTTGGTTTACCCTATAGCTTACATCATATCTCCTTTCTTCCTTACTTCTGTCCCACTTCCGGTTTCGGCCGGATTCCGGAAAAACTACTTTTCTGGCAAAAATCCAAAGCTCAACAACGAATTCAGCATGTCTTCTGCCCCTACAATGAACCTCTAATAACTAAACTTTTATTTTTGACAAATTTTCCGGTTGCAGCCGGATTCCGAGCGATCTATACGTCCGGTAACAAAATGGTTGTCATATACGAATGCAGCGTGTCTTCTTACCCACAAATCGAGCATCTTATCAAATTTAATTAAGACTTTTACTTTAAAAAAATTCTTCGGTTTTGGCCGGATTCCGGCCGAACTAATTGTCTGCCGAGAAAATAGTTTTCATATTCGGACTCAGCATGTCTCCTTGCTCCTAAAGTAAACCTCTAATCAACTTCAGATTAAAGTTTTACTTTTCACAAATTTTCCGGTTTTCGCCGGATACCGGGTGAACTATTTGTCGAGCGAGAAAATAAATTTCATATTCGAATTCAGCATGTCTTCTTACCTCGAATCGACTGTTTCATTAGCTTCTAAAGAATATTTTTTGTGATCCTAAATTTCAAACCCTTCCCCCACCCCTAAATATAGGGCTACATAGCCCCTCTTAGAACTTGACCTGTACTTTGAGATAAAGTGTCCTCATGCCAAGTTTGATCAAAATATCTCAACCCCTTCGAGAGTTATCGTGCTAACAGACAGACAGACGGACGACTTTGCGATGTCAATGGTATCCCTCGCCACTTATATTTTGGGATTCCCAAAAGCTGAAAGAACTTCGCTAATTCGATTCGTCGGTTTTCATAACAGATTCTGAAAAGCTCGTTAAGATATGTGGTTATGTGTGATATTTAGGCTAGAATGTGTGTTTTTTCCTCTGTCTATATGGCTACGGCTGAATTAAATAAATAAATAAAAAATAATAACAGCAAAATCTCCTGTTTTGTTTGCTTTGTGATACGGTCAACTTGGTTTGACCAATGCCTCTGTAATTTAATATCCAGTCTAGCCCAGAATACGTCCGGACCAGTCTATCAAGACGTGACGGAACAGAAAACGCATAGATATCCTGATCCACGTGTTCTTTGCTCTTTAAGTCCAGCCACACTGTCCAAATCCGGTCTAAATTTATAAAAAACACTAGGACACATGCCTTTTTGGAATCCCAAAACGTACGTGGAGGGATACCTATGACATCGCAAAACTTTTCCGTCTGTCCGCACGATAATTTTCGAAGGGATTGAGATATTTTGACGAAACTTGGTGGGAGGATTCTTCGGGTCAAAGTACAGGTCAAGTTTGAAGATGGGATCTGTAGCTCTATATTTAAGGGTGGGGGCGGGATTTCAAATTAAGGGGAAAACACACATTTTTTGAAGCTATTGAGATAGTTGATTTAGGGACAAGGAGACGTGCTGAATTCGAATATGAAATTTATTTTCTCGCCGGACAAATATTTCACCTGGAATCCAGCGAAAACCGGAAAATTTGTGAAAAGTAAAAGTTTGATGTGAAGTTGATTAGAGGTTAGATTTAGGGGCAAAGAGACGTGCCGAGTCCGAATACGAAATTTGTTTTCTCGTGGGACAATTAGTTCGGCCGGAATCCGGCCACAACCGAAGAGTTTGTTAAAAGTAAAAGTTTTATTTATATTTGATAAGATGTTCGATTTGCGGGTAAGAAGACATGCTGAATTCGCATATGACAATCATTTTCTCACCGGATGTATAGATCGCTCGGAATCCGGCTGAAACCGGAAAATTTGTTAAAAGTAAAAGTTTAGTCTGAAGTTGATTAGAGGTTGGATGTAGTGGTAAGGAGACATGCTGAATTCTTTTTCGAGCTTTTAGTCTTTTGCTAGACAAGTAGTTTGTCCGGAATCCGGCCGTAACCGGAAGTTGGGCAGAAGTAACGAAGGAAGGAGATACGATGTAGGCTATAGGGAAAACCGTATGCTGAATCCATTTTTGGATACTTGACAGCGCAAAACGAATATCTGAATATTTCTGAACTTGCTGAAATTCAGCTGGCTTATCCGGTTTGCACTGTCAAATACGAACTTGGTCTTCTCCGATTATTACCATTGGCCTTAACCTGTTTGTAAATCTTAAAAGTAAAAACGTTTAAGAAGTCTGTTGAAGACCGAATAATACAAGACCGAATTGTAGGGAGAAAATATTAAAATTTTGGGATCCCATCGAAACCTTTGGTCTTGTTGCTTAATAAAGCCAAAGCCGCCTTGATTCCGGGAACAGTCTCGGTTAGTCTGGCAGACTTTGACAGATAAGCATTCGGATCGAACACGGGGGATGGAACAGAGGAATTGAGCTTGGAATCCCCACCCTCGCCTACAGATTCCATCGTGGTGATCTTATTGAAATGTACAAGTTCTGCAATGGAGCCTATGACAACGTACCAGCCCAGAGAGTCGTGCATTTTAATAGTAATCATCTTCGAGGACACCAGCACGAAGTGTGGACGGAACACTTTTATAAGGACATTGGCCGCTGGACTTTCGGCAACCGAGTGGTCCAGCACTGGAAGAACTTACCAGAGGGAGTAATCGGCTCAACAAACCTACTGACATTCAAGAAGGAAGTTGATGAGTATTATTCAAGTGTCATTTTCTCCTTGTGCAAATTTGGAAGAAATGCAAATTAAGAATTTTGTAGAGGCTTAACGGCCTGCCATTCAATTTGCAAATATATCATATTATTATATTATTATATGACTCTATTCTACACACATAACATCTGTAGAAGAACTGGCTGTACCAAAATTACATTGTTCTTTGAATATGAAACTACGGCTCTATCTAAGTCACGTGTATGAACACGGAACCATGTGCCGTGCAGGCAGTAGGTACCTGCCTCAAGATGATCCGAACTAATGGTCCATTTACACACTGCGTAAAATCCGAGCGTATTTTGAAATCCGAGCGTATTTTGCGCACGTTTTGAGCTTGAAAAGATTTCTAGCAATACGGACGTATTTGGATACAAAGCGGACCGATTTCTCAAATACGTCCGTATTGCTAGAAATGTTTTTAAGCTCAAAATGTGCGTAAAATACGCTCGGATTTTCCGCAGTGTGTAAACCCACAATAAATTAAAAGAACCACTGACGAATTAAGATCACGACTGCATAGAGGTCGATGGAGATCCTTCTGAAACAGTCATTCACGACAGATACATATCTAAAATCAATTTTGTTGATGGTGGCTCGGGAGGTAGGTCTGTTGCCCCCTTTGTGGGGAAGTTGGGGATGGGCTGGACCATTTTCTGAATAGTTGCCAAAGTTTGGTGAATTTGAGGGATACATTTTTTCGAGGGGGTGTACCGCTGCTCACTGGTATTTTGGGGACTACTTCGAGAGATTCAATTATTGCGGAAGGCAGCGACTTGAACGTGTTGAGTGTTAGTGTTTTTCTTTTTTGTTTATTTTCGTGTTTGTAGTTGTGTATATGGCCACTGGCTTTTAAATACACGTATGTATATATATATATCTAATAATCTGCGCCTATCTTAAAAGTAACGAACCACCCAACCTTTTAGAACACCAACGCCCAAGAAAGAACGAGCAGAAGCTCCAAGACTTGGATGAGCCTGCTGCTGATCCTGATTGATGGATTAGATATGTAAAGCCTGTTGAAGTTTTACGCAGTCTCATCAACATAAAATAGCGGAAGCTTCGTATGATCTAGCAAATTTAAAGACCCCTTGCTGGCAACCCGATAATGAAAGGTAACCATGTATTGAGCTTGAAAAAATAAGAGCTACGAGCAAGGCCGTATCCAGGGGGGGTAGAGGGTTGCCCCCCCCCCCCCCCCCGAAACATTCAACAATAATCATTTTTATAGGCTTTTCCCTCTGATCTATGTCTTTTTTGTCCGGCCCACCGACCCCCCCCCTCTTCAGCCCAAGCTGACTGCGAATCATATTTGGCGGTACAAAACGGATAAGTCAGCTACATTTTATTCGAGCTATATTTCGGCCCTTCTTGGCAAGGGTCCTCTTCAGGCTCAAGCCGCTAAAGCTGGAGAATAAATAAACTTGTCGAAAAAACAATTAAACATTCTTCCTTAAGTATTCGATTTTATGAACTTCTTCTCTGAAAATTGGTTGGAGTTAAAGCTGGTGCTGTGATTTCATACTGGACACGGCTGCTGTTTTTGGTGTTCGGTTAGGTAGTCGAAAGAATAGAGATTCTTCTGCATTTTGGTTTTGCAGTCATCTGTCTCTTCTTCTTCTTTCCAGCTAAGATGGATACTTGTCGGCGGCATGTATGGGCTGGGCTGTATATTTAAGAAGAATATTTAGAGAATATTATAGAAGTTAATTTTCCTGCTTGAGCATGGAGACTAGAAGAGGACCCTTGCCAAGAAGGTCCGAAATATAGCTCGAGTAAAATGTAGCTGACTTATCCGTTTTGCACCGTCAAATATACCCCCCCCCCAAAGTAAATTCCTTGGATACGGGCAACTTTACCTAGATATTTACGTCGTTCTCAAAGTGGCACGAAATTCTCCAGGACTTAAATCCCAGATTTTACCTAATCGTTTTTGAGACCTGCCTTAAAATGGCCCATTTCTGCAGGCCAAACTTGTGGTTATTGGTCCTCCAGCCGCTTGAAGCAGGGTCGGGCACAAACAAACCCGTCAGTTCAGTTATCGGTTAAGCATATTAAGTAAGTCAAGTCTTGGTCAAGCACCAAGGAAGTCGACAAGAACAAGAAGTGGAAAGGGTTATAAACAAGACCAAAGATTTCAATGGGATCCCACAAATTGAATAGTTGATCCAGACAATTGGGTCCTGTCTTCGCCAGGTCCAGTCTTCGCCAGACTCCTTGAATATTTTTACTATTAAAATTTAGGAACAGATTAAGGCCAAGCAGCCAATCATCTGAGAAAACTAAGTTCAGATATGGGTTTAGCATAACTTATACCTATTTTGACGAAACCGATTGAAACTTCCTGACTTACTTCTGCCAACTTTCCAGTTTCGGCCGAATTCCAGAACTACTTGTCCGGCCAAAAAATAAAGCTCCAAAAAGAATTCAGCTTATCTCCTTGCCCTATATCGAACATCAACTTCAAATAAAAATTTAACTTAACAAATTTCTGCTTTCAGCCCAATTCCGGGCGAACTATATGTACTGGTAAGAAATGATTGTCATGTACGGATTAAGCATCTATTCTTACCCCTAAATCGGATCTAATCAACGACAAATGATGCTTTCGCTTTTAACAAGTTTTCCGGTTTTGGTCGGTTTCCGCGCAAACTACTTGTCCGGATAGAAGATGATTTTCATATAAGCGTTCAGCATATTTTCTTGCCCCTGAACCGAACATCTAATCAACATCAAATAGAACTTTTACTTTTAACAGACTTTCCGGTTTGAGCCGGATTTTGGGAACTACTTGTCCGGCGAGAAAATGGTTTTCGTAACCGTGTTCAGCATGTCTTTTCACCCCTTAATCGACTATCTCATTAGCCGACTAGTCGACTATCGACTATCTCATTGTCCCTTTATTTGCCCCCTCCCCCCGTCACCCCTAAATGTAGGGCTACATAGTCCATCTACGAACATGGCCTTTCCCTTGGCTCAAAGAATCCTCACACCAAGTTTCATAAAAATATCTCATTCTCTTCGAGAGTTATCGGGCTCACAGACGGACTGACAGACGGACGGACGGCCAACTTTTGCGATGTCATAGGTATCCCTCCACTTACGTTTCGGGATCCCAAAAGAACGGCAAAAAACACAACAAGAGCTAGAAGCTCATATAGCACTTGCAAGGCTGGGTCAGAGGATGAAAGTGGGAATCTGCCAATTCGACGGTTTGTTCGGATCATTTATAAGCAAAAACCCTTGAAATAAGGATGACCATGGGCCTTTGGAAATCACGAGAATGTAGCCTATCGTTTGGTATAAATTATTTATTTTTGTTTTGGGATCCCAAAAACTCGAGGGAAAAATTATCATGGGCTGATGGGGATCATGAAAATATATCAGTATTTTTGTTTGTACTTTGTGGTTAAGATGAGTGTTTTAAGGTATGGTCGGATCCGGGAAGTGACCATTTCTGAGCCAATCTTGTCGAGTATCTAATTTGCCAGCCAAGTTTCATTGTCCTAGCACATCTGGAAATACCTTAACTCGCGATCATCGGAATTCGGGACCCCCTCCAGCTCCCCCCCACAGTGCCAGAATATGGTCCGGCTCTGTCACTGGTGTACCTTGTTCTTGTGCTTGTTCTTCCCTCTTCCAGATCGCTCAACTCTAAGCGTGGCACAAGATTTCCTCCTCTCTACCCCCCCCCCCCCACATTCATCGGATCCGGTCCGGACTTGAAATGGGACATCTGAGACATGAGATCTGTCCAAACATCAAGTTTCATTAAGATTCGATCACCCGTTCGAAAGTTAAAACATATATCAAGATTCCGGATTCCCTCTCCCTCCACTCCCCCCACGTTGGTTGGATCGGAGAATTGACGATCTCCAAGTTAATCTCGTCGGTTCTATGGTATGCCTGCGAAGTTTTATCTTCCTAGCCCACCTGGATGTACTTTAACCCCGGATCACCGGAATTCCGGGATCCTCCTCACATTCTCTCCACAGTGCCCAAATCCGGCCCAGTTCTGTCTATGATGTACATCCGGCTTGTGCTTGTTTTTCCCACCAAGATCGACCACCCATCCTGATCGCTCCACTCTAAGCTTGTCACAAGATTTCAGGTTCCCCCTCCACCCCCCCCCCCTTTATCGTATCCGGTCAGGACTTGAAATGGGATATTCGAGACACGAAGGCGTTCCAAATAAGATCCGATCACCCGTTCCAAAGTTATGCATACCTCAAGATTCCGGATTCCCCATCCCTTCACTCCCCCTACGGTGGTCGGATTGGGGAAGTGACTATTCCCAAGTTAGTTTGGTCGGGTCCCTGATATGCCTGCCGAGTTTCGTCGCCCTCTGGAAGTACCCTAACTCGAGAACAGTTTCATTGCCCTAGCACATCTGGAAGTACCCTAACTCGAGAACAGTGGACCGACAAACCGACCGAAAAGTGATCGGTCCATGGCACTTGAGCGAAGTAGCAAGTGCTATAAAAAGAGCTTTGAAAGAATTTGTCAAAAGGCAAATCATTCAAACAATGGGAGACAATGGGCCTATAGTTAGCTCGGTTCATGGCTGATATTCATACATCCTATCCCAAATGTCCAAACCACGATAGCGGCGTCATAATATACTATGAAAGCCCCCCTGATAGGTATTCTTGAAACTCCTGGGGTCGTCCAGTAGGATGAAAAGCTTGTTTAAGTTGCGTTTTTCGGGTGATGTTTCACTGCAGTTTGACGTGCTTTTTATAGTTATGAAACTACGAAAAGCTTGTTTAAGTTGCATTTTTCGGGTGTATTTTCGGTGTAGTTTCAGTGTAGTTTGACGCGCTTTGCTTTAGTTATGAAACTACGAAAAGCTTGTTTAAGTTGCGTTTTTCGGGTGTATTTTCACTGCAGTTTGACGTGCTTTTTTTTAGTTATGAAACTACGAAAAGCTTGTTTAAGTTGCGTTTATCGGGTATAGTTTCGGTGTAGTTTCACTGTAGTTTGACGTGCTTTGTTTTCGGTATGAAACTACAGTATCTGGGACGGACAAATAAACGGGTACGGAGCCAGTAAGAAGCAAAAATTTGTGACGAACCAAGAAAACAAGAGTGCGCTCCACTTAAACTACATTTCAAACCCCTACCCCCCCCCCCCCTCGATACGACCTTGGGGAGAACCTATGCTTGTTGCAAGCTCGGATGTTTCCGAAGGAACATCCAACCCACTTTCTGTCCCACTGCTAGTTCATAGTTACGAAACGATAGTTGCGATTCTGGAGATACCATGGTAACTGAATCTGCAATTAGTTGTTTTTGCAGCTACCGTGGTATGTGATATACGGTTGCTCTGCAAAAATGACAATAGCCGAAATGCGATTTTTCGAAGTCATCCAAACAGTTTGACTAAAGTTCATGAAAGTGAGATGACTTTTTCAGATACAGACCAGTTACCACGGTCGGACCGTGGTACCTGAATATCAGGTAGCACGATAACTGGCCAGATACCACTATAATCGCAAAAACGCCTTTTGAACGTGGTATCACCGCGATAAAGCAAAAACAACTTTAGACCGTAGTATCACATACCATGGTGTCTGCAAAATATATGGATCAAGACAGCGCTGACGCAGAAGAAGAGTCTAAACTACCCTGTCACCCTTTAGTTAGCGCCGGTGGAACATCCAGGGTGGAATAAAAGACAGTTGAGTCTCGTAGTTGAGTGCTAATGGTCACGAAGTCAGTAAAGTACGAGTCGTTTACGTAAGAGATGAGAGTTGCGGTATTCCGCTGAGCCAATTATAATGTTATACTGTTTCGTACCCAGTTAGTAATCAAATATGACTCAATCAATCAATCAATCTTTATTATTCGAAAAACATTCCTTACGGTATTAACAAAAAACCGAATATTTGTTCTCTCGTCAAACATAACTATATACAATTGCGCTTTTACATAGTCCAATACTCAATAATTACACAAGTACAAGAATACACACTACTTACACAAGTACAAGAACTCTTTTAACATACTGTCGAAACTCGGCAAACATACATTGAACAAAAATTCTATATCTGTATTATATATTTTAAAGACGATATCATATAGGATAGTAACAAACAAATCAGGCGTAAAGGAGTGAATAACAGAATCAAACCGTCAAACTGACAGACCAAAAAATTATGACTTGATTTAGGACAGTCGTTTATTTTAGCCTATATAACAATAAGTGGACCATACTTGGCAAGAGCCATACGCCCGAACCGAAAACAGGTGAGGACCCAATCAGTAGTTTACTGCTTACTACTTAACATTCCTAATTACAGACAAGTATTTACAGGTTACCAAGCCTGATATTTTGGCTTTGACGTCTTAATCATCAGAAAGGAATTGCCGCCCATTTACAAACCGGATGACGGTGGTAAAGTCAAGATTTACAGTATCGCTTACACATGTCTAAGAAGGCAAGTGAATTAACACGTCCACTCTCTTGATTGATTTGTTGACAATGCTTATTAGCGAGTCGTACAGAAGAAAAATAACAACCGTGCCTGAACAAAATTACGTATTGACAGAGTTTACCTGACATTTCTCACATGCGTTTTATCGGCTTACTCGTATTTTATAAGTAGTGAACTGAAAGACCAAAATTGAGCTACCGAGGGGCTTGTGAATAGAGTTCGCGAACCTCAACAACAGTCTGGTAGAAGCCGGCCATGAATGGTCCCGCCCGAAGGCAAATTCATCTAACCAGTTCGCATCCACATGTCATGGAGTGATATCTATGTATTGCTAATATTTGGCTTGTATCTGCGGAGGCTTTACCAGGGTCACAGTGTAGATTTCCGGTCTTCGCCAGGTCCCGTAAGCAAGTTATTTTTCCCTGGTCAACTACACGCTTCACCAGATCTTTGAGATGATTCCTTTCTGGTCTTAATTTCCGGTCTAGCCCAGATTACGTCCGGAATGTCAATTCTCGTCGAACACTCGATGTATACTCTGACCCAACATTTCTGGGCTATAAGAATAGACAATAATTTATTGCACAAAAAGCCTGAGGCCTTTGTCATTAGTGTGTATGAACAAGGTATAGTAATATATAGGCTACACCATGTTACAAAATTTATCGGAGGACTTCGCTCTGTACGAAGTTGCAAAATTTATCGGAGGACTTCGCTCTGTACGAAGTTGCCGGTCTACAATAGATTTTTAATTTACGATTTATTTGCTACTAAAACAATGCCAATGTACGGTTCCGGTCTTGTTATCTTCTGCGATTAAGTAAAACCAATTCTGTACAACTCGAGTGATCAACAACTGGAAGTCCCTGTCCGAGGATACTGTCAATGCAGAAACAGTAGATGATTTCAAAGCTAAGTTGGACAAGGAATGGTCGTCGAAAAACTGGAAGTACGAATGGGATGCAGCAGAGTCAGCAACTCGACATCAGCTGTCTACAAACCAAGCCCAAAGTCCAATAAAAACAATCATCACACCACCAGCGACTCAAAAGGAGCATTGGCACCTTGTCGATGGACAATGCGATTGGAGGTAATTTAAGGTAATGAATTTCGCATTTTCGCCGGATTGCGGCGAATCCAGCCAATCTGTTAACTCCGTAGGGCCGGGAAGCTAGACGGTCGAGTTTCTGTGGTACACGTTTTCTTCATGTTTCGATTTTCTATGTTTCGATGTTCAGGGTTCGAACTGAAGATTTGCTAGTTCGCATGATCGTAACAAACCTGTCCTACAAAATGGCGCTAGCATGAATCCCATTTTGACGAAGGTCAGATTATCCGACACTCCGCATGATCACCTGTGATCATACCTCGCAAAAAAGGTATCATCTAGTACATCCTTAAGCGCTCACATGGATGTCCCGGTTTTTGCGACCCAACTCGTTTCCACTCTGGTACAATGCAGTATCACCAGAGCAAAATCAATCTTTCACGCAAGTAAAAAAGGAACTATATCTGGAAGATTATGGACATAAATCGCAAGTTTTTTGCCAGTCCGTAAATGACTCAAAGCAAAGGTTGCACAGCTTACAAGCTCAGCTAAGGATCTAAAACCAATCCCTGTCAATAGTGTCAATCATTAAAAAGTTTCCTGGGCCTTATTTTTTTTTAAATAACAAAAATAAATCATTGTGGGTCCCATACCCCCAATCTGAGAATGTTGATTAGTCTAAGAATGTTGCACCTCGTGTTGCACAGGCATCACTTCCCCAAGCACTTTCCGTTGCGTTCGAGGATTTTCGACGATTGCGCACTGTGTGCCCATCTGCTATTGCTATGGCTGTATGCCTTCTGGAACGGGTGTGTGCCAAATTTGATATTTCCAAGGTTGTGTGCCTTCCCGAAGGACTATGTGCCCATTTGAAATTCCCTGGGCTGTTTGCCTTCTGGAAGGGCTGTGTGACCATTTAATTTTTATTTTTTAGGATTGAATATCAGTTTCGGTTTGATGAAGTTACCAAAAGTTTCAGACACTAGATGTAACAATTAAACAGTGTCTTCTCTGTGCGAGGCAACGTTTGCTTCAGTTTTGGGTATGGGTATGGCGATCAGATAAGGTAGGAAGGTTTTGGATGCCGGAAGGACGGTGTTTAGTAGTTGGAGAGAGTGGAAGAAAGAGGTTCTCACGGGCTTCCTTCTCCCCATATACTAAACCACCTCGGCCGAGTTGGTCTCGGGTCGGAATATATTACTATTCTGGCCCGAGAACTACCCGGACGAGGTCCATTCGATTCTTGAGAAGCATGGAAGAAGTGGAAGTAGGAAGATTGGCCAACAAAGCTCGCCAGGTTTAAAAAAAAAGAAAAAAAGAATGTATATATAGATATATAGATATATTTTAAATATAAAATTATATTCAGATTATGAATAAATTTAAGAATATTAGTGAAGTAAGAGAAAAAGTTGGATAATATATGGAGATTCCATTTGTTGGGCCCATGGGTTGTAGTTATCAAAAAGAAATTATGGAAAGGCTACCGACACGGTCGAGGTTCAAGTCCGTTTTCTCAAGGGCTTCCTTCTCACCATATACTAAACCACCTCGGCCGAGTTGGTCTTGGGTCGGAATATATTACTACTCCAGTGCTCCTAATACGCCCCTCATAATGCCATGACGAATTGCCTCCAGATACGCCCAAAGAAACAATAACAATGACACGTGAGACTTTGGTATAAGTTACCTGAAGGGTGTATAAGCGATTAAGCTTTTGGTTCATACCGAGTCGCGCGTTAGCCCCGTGGAAAAGTCAGCCAGCAGTCAGTGCTGAAGACAGGAGCAGCAAAAAATTTTAAGAAGTTTGACAGATCAGAGATGTGTAGAGCACACAGAGGCAGAGGCGTCTTATATAGTTTGAACATGACTAGGCATAAGACGAATTGAAAATAGCCAAGCGAATCTGGATAAACGTACACGAAGAAGTAACGTGCCATTGTTTAATTTTTCCAGCCCATCTATCGGCAAAAAAAAAGAACTAATCTGGAAGGAATTGTATGAAGGGCGTATAGCGTATAGTCGGTATAAACAGGATCAAAGTTCACCAAAGTTAGGTTCATTTAATCCTACGATTTTTTAACACAAAACCTTACCGGCGTCACAACCGCGTCAACCTTTCTACCAGGTCTGGCGCCGGCGGACCCAACTTCATCATCTAGCCAATAAGAACGGATGGAACGGCAAGCGCCATCTGATGATTAAAAACTGTACGAACTGCGAGTCCATAAAAACCGCTAGATGACGAACAATCAAACATTCAAAATGCGCACACACCAGGGACGAAAATTTCCCGATGTTGACAGAAAGCAGAAACCAAGAAACATTGTCTGGAAAGAACAGAAATCTCTAACTGGGTGGTTTTTGTAGTCGTCGACCGGGCGAGGGAGTGACGAAATAAATAAAACACCTCCAAAAATACAAGCTGTCACTGCTAGTCTTCAGTAAGGAAACACTGAATCCCATAGTAAGTTCTTTAGACACAGCTGTCAATGATGAAGCTTCCAAGAGACTTCTTCTTGAACGAGGATTTCGCCTCTAGTGTGTGATTACGGCTTTTTCTTATCATATGTTATCCGTATTTTCATAGCAAGTTCTCATTTTTGTGACTTATTGATTTCGAAGAAAAGAATCATATTTCGCAGAATTTCAGAAACCGAGAGAAATGTTTGATTAGAAAAATAAGTGACCCCATAAGGCAGTGCTTTAGACGGGAAGTCTGTATTCTTTTAAAGTTCAATGGGCAGATCAAACTACCCCAATCTCACTCTGTAACAACCTAGGAACAATGCTTACCCCCTAGATCAGCAGCTTTTTCAACAGTTTCCTCTCTGTGATATTTCAAAGCGTAATTTTTTGGGCCAGTTTACTAGCTTGGACAAAGATAAAAGTGATGTTTCTTATAACACTTAGTAGATCTTATTTTATGCATAAATCAGCTTGTATAATTCAGATTTGAATAGGTTATTTGTTTTTGAATGATTTTTGTAGCTATGTTATTTTTTTATAAGCTTATTGCATATTCTGGTACATTTTATAAAGCCAGCTAATCAAGCTTTACAACACTATTCCACAAAGAAAAACTTTTAATAGGCACTTTAAGCCACGGAACTTCTGATGAAACACTAGAACAATCAGGTAAACTGCATCTGCGGCTTGACTTTGGTGACATCTCAAACATATCCTTTTATATCAAGCATTGCTGGGAGTGTTTGAATTTCCTGCCAGGATATCCCAGCTCCTAAGGTTCGGATCGCCGAAATACCAGAGAGGTAAAGACATGGGTTAACAAGAAAATGGCCGATTTTCGTAGCGCCTTCTAAAGGAAGTCGGAAATGTTTATTTGTGAAGCATTTAATACAAAGTAAAGCATTAGAAGTGTCCATTGTGCTTTAAGCCCCGTTCACAAGCATGCCTACACTGTAAAAAGTTTCTCCGAATAAAGATGCAGTATTTGCTACTGGGATTAGTCTTATCGCTATTGGGATCAAATTAATCCGAATTAGGGATATTCTCAACTCAATAAAGACAAGATTAATCCCAGTAGCAAATACTGCGAGATTGTTCTTTACAGTGTAGCCAAGCACGGATGCCTAAGTACGTGCCTAAACTCACCGTTCACACCCTTGCGTAGGTGCAGATTTTGGGCCAGGCATTGAGTTCTAGGATCTAGAAATCGGTGCCTGGCTAAGCTTGGGCACGGGCCTAGGCATCTGTGATTAGCTAGGCCTGCTTGTAAACGCGGCTTTACAAATGTCGGTCGGCAAGACGCAGGACTTACGAGCTCCAGGAAATTCTGCTATCCCTGTGTTTGTAAGGAGTTTGGGTTATGCTTGCACGGAAACCTGGCTTGGTTTCCAATGTTCTATTTTCCGAAGTGTATCCATCGGTCTACTTACCTATAATACCAACGCAACCTACTTCCATAATCAATCCATCTATTCCTAAACCCGGAGACCCCAATTTCGTACAGTGCATTCTAACCCCTCTAACAAAACTACGCTGATCTTCTCACTTGCCGTGTTTTGCTACCTTCGATGTGTATCGCGCTGTCGACGGTTGTCTGAGAGAAGTTTTTCGATCAGAAAAACCGGTCATGTAAATTGTTTTCCTCTTTTCGCTATAAGTCAACGGGTCTCGGAAAAGGCTTAAAATAGCCAAAACCGTCGGTTATTTGTTGAAAGCACAGCCTAGTTGTAGTATTCAAATATTTTTAAAATACTGTAAGTTGAAGAGTAAATAGTGCGAGGGGTCCTATAAGGAATAACCCAACCTGTCCTGACCATCGCCAAATCGTATAGTACATACAGCATTTGATTTGATTTGATTTATTGTATAATTCAGGTACAAAATTTCGTGGTTGTCCAACCAAATTGTTTGACCTTTGTCAGGTAATATATACAACAATTGTTAAAATCAAATTCGTAATCAAAATAAAAGGTAAACCATTGAAGTCAACAACCGAAATAAAATTCATAACAAAATAACTAAGACAAAACAACATTATTGTAAAAATCCACAAATTTCGGAATGAAGCTATTACAATATCTTTCCCGGTTACATGCGATCGGCATGAGCTTCGGGACTTTGGTGGATTTTTCTTTGGTTTGGATTTAATCGTAAGAGCAGTTCAGATCAAGGATCGCCAAACCAAAGGCGTTTTGCCCCGACCCCATAAATAGGCTGTTGCTCAGTTGTTGCTCAACAAGACCGACGAGAT
Organism: Branchinecta lynchi; assembly: GCA_023053575.1. Lineage (NCBI taxonomy): Eukaryota > Metazoa > Arthropoda > Branchiopoda > Anostraca > Branchinectidae > Branchinecta > Branchinecta lynchi. The sequence goes on from JAKZAP010000018.1 coordinate 19,358,271, forward strand.
CATACGCCACTTGTTACGAGTCGGTGGTGCAAGAAAGTAGGTGAGGATGTCATAAAATACAACTTTCAACCCCTAGGTTCGGACCTAGAAATAGGGTATGTAGTTTCACTCAAGTCTGAGCATTTCCAGCGTTGCCTCCGATCATCTAGGAGATATAACTTTTCTACCTTCCAAGCTTCTTGATGCACTCGTTTGATCCCTAGACGTGCCACACCATTAACCCGGCTACCGCGGCCAATTCTGGTTGGGACACATCAATGGATCATCTAAAGCATCTTTTCTCATTGCCCATCAAGTTCCACTCGAATCCGATCATTTTTCGCGAAATTCCGGTGCCCCTCCCCCACCGTGCTCGGATCCGGGCCTTATCCTAAAATATGTCATCTAGAATCATCTACCAAAAATAACATTTTCATGATACCAAAGGGTTTTGCTTGCAAATAACTTTTTAACCCTCTTAAAGTGCACATCATAACCATACTCTTGACCAAAGATACGTTATGGCCATCCCCAAGGGTCCATGGCCATTTTTGATTCGAGGGATTTGCTTACAAATGATTACAACAACCCACGTATTTACAAAGTCCCAATCTCATCTTCTGACCCACCCTTGCAAGTGTCATTCTAGCTTCTAGCTCTTTTTATGTCTCGCAGTGTGATTGGTCTGACAAACAACTACTGAGGAATTATCTGACTTTGTTGCTAAAATTTGGCGGGAAATTCAAATTTGGCGGGAAATTCAAATTTGGCGGCAAATTAAATTCCAAACAATAAAATTAGCTACTCTATCGAGCAGATATACATAAATTTAAGGATAGGCTACTTCTAGTACGGCCTGGACGTAAAACATATGCCCTTTTTACTGATATTTAAACCTCCACAAATTTGGGGCTTAGGCTACCTCAAAAAAGGACGAAACGGGGTTTTCAAGTTTTAAGCTGTGGGTAAAGTGTGTGGCACAGCGATACAAGTTTCATCGAACTATCTAAGACAGACGGACAGGACAGACGGACAACGCTGGGGGCAATCCGTCATTGACTGTGAGATCCCAAAACGAGCATTTATTCAAACAATGTTTCAAAGTCAGCTTGGGCTCAAAGAATATTTATCTACCAGAACGAGCTCGCCCCTGACATGTCAATATCTACCACAAACTTAGCTCCTTCACCATCACTTCAATCGTTCACTAGCCTGTTTTTGAAGACAACAAAATAGACTAAGAACTTAAACGTCTTCCTTAACTGCTGTGAAGACGTGTGTACAGACAGTCCGATTTTCATAGTAGGGATGCGAATTTCCTGCTTAGCTCCGAAATTGTGACGCATCAGAACAGGGATCATGTTTATTCCAACAATGTTTTCAACGGATAGGTCAGCTACGATTTTTCATCAGCGATATTTCGACCCTTCTTGGCAAGGGTCCTCGTCAGGCTGTCAGTCCTCTTGTTCAACTTGGGGGGAGGAAACAAACCTGTAAACTACAGGTTTGTTGTTTGTTAGATTACAGGTTTGTTTCCTTCCCCGAAGTTGAATAAGAGGACTGACAGCCTGACGAGGACCCTTACCAAGAAGGGTCGAAATATCGCTGATGAAAAATCGTAGCTGACGTATCCGTTGAAAACATTGTTGGAATAAATGTTTCAAAGTCAGCTTGGGCTCAAAGAATATTTATCTACAGGGATCATGACTTAGGAAGAAGAAAACCAAAAGAACACGGATCCTGACTTTTTCGTTTTTTGGCACGGCTTGACTAAGACAATACAGGTTTCCATGTCGCCGATTTCGCATGCGTATTTTCGCATGCGAAATCTTATCGGACGGTAACTTAAATGTGGCACGTGATTAAAGTTCCTCAGAAAAAGTTGGTTCTCGCCGATGAAAATTCCGGGAGAAGGGACGCCACGCCGAAACCTTAGCTTATTAACAAAGAAGCTCCAGCCAGTAAACCTATTCTAGTGGGTAGACCTATCCAGGTACCCCTGGTCATAGTGGTCATCCGAAAATAATAATGTCGATCCCACACTGTCAGAATTTTCATAGCAGATAACACGAGGATGCGCGGTTCAAACAGATAGTGCGTAACAGATAACACTTCGGATGTTATCTGTTGTGTTTTAAAATGTTATACATGATAAGCGTTACCACGAGGAAGAACCGAAAACTGCCAAAAACTATCTGCTCAGTTTTCCGACATCATGACGATAATGAGTAAAGCCAGTAGATGCTTTTTTACTCTTCCTAAGAAAGCTTGTTATGCATAATATTTCACGCATAACGTTTTCAAACACAAGATATAACATCCGAAGTGTTATCTGGTATGCAGTATCTGTCTAAACTGCGGATCCTCGTGTTATCTGTTATGACACTTCTGACAGTGCAATAGCAACCAAAAGAAATGATGATTTAGATGACTTAGCGAAATTCAGGAAAGACCTAATCGAACCTAATTAGCAAGTCATCGACCCGCAACTTGACAAAGGACTTTTTTTTTTCCGAAAACTAGAAGCGGAACCACGCATCAGTCTAATCTCTTTGCCTAGCTGTAAAGTGACACCAAAGTGTGGGATTTTCACAAGGTACCTGTCTCACGGTAGATTTGGAGTATGTGTAAATGCATTTTTCGTGCACGGCAAAGGGGAAAAGGTCAGAGATGCCGCCTGAGATAGCTGTCAAAACATTGTCTAAAGCTTGGAACAGACACGATTCCTTGGTCCACATGAGAGTGCGTCCGTCGCGTTGAGTTTTGCCGCAAAAGACACATATTTCAACGAAAAATCATAGCGTCGAGGTGCAACGTAAAACCCAGAAACGCGGCATTTTAACGCACAAACGCGATTTGTGTAAACCAGGGTAAGTGTCACAGTCGAAAACTTGTCAACGCTTAAAATAGCATCGAGTTGCATCGTATAGACGCAGCAACGCGGCGTTTTAACGCACAAGCTCGATTTGTGTGAACCAGGATAAGTGCCGTAATCGAAAACTTGCCAACGCAAAATATTAGCGTCGTGATGCACCGTGCTGCGTTTTTACGCATAAACACAATGTTTGTTAGCCAAAGTAGGTGTGACAATTAAAAAAAAACTTGTCAACAGTCAAGATGCAACGACTACACGGCGTTTTAATACACCAACACGATCTGTGTGAATCAAGTAAGTTTTGCAACCGAAAACTTGCCAACGAAAAATATTAGCGTCGAGATGCACCGTCTTGACGCAGAAACGCGACATTTTAACGCACTAACACAGTTTGTGTGAACCAGGGTCAGTGTCGCGACCAAGAACATGAAAAAAGACGGAAATCCTTCGGCTCGGCTTTGACTCAACTTTAGCCGATTATCTACGGGTCGTGACGTCACACGAAAAGTTTGTATTTTCCATTCACTAACGGAACTGATTGTTCCTAGAACGGTTTATAACTGTAAACGCGTCGGGCGCCTCGATGGCCGCTCGGCTCTACATTTATAGATACAAACAATACCTTATGAAGCATTAATTTAATTGAATGTTCCTATTTCTGTCATGACGTCATGAAAACGTCACGGGCCGTAGATAATCGGCTAAAGTTTAGTCAATACATTTGGTTCAGACGGGGTGGGTCAGTTTATGCTTAACCATTGCGCACTAGGCCCAAGCAGGGGCCCATAAATTTCCTGTAATGACTCGCTATTCAGGGGGCTTGTCATTTCCTATGCTTCTATGTTGCTATGTTGCCCGAGTCTCACCTAGTTTCCAAAAACTCCGCTTGGGTCGAAGAGTTCTTGCTCAGATAGACAAAATTTGTTGGCACAAGTCAGGACTATTCAGCATGCCACCAGGTACCTAAGCTACGACAAAAGATCCAGGATACTCTTCGATTAGAGAGAAATATTCCTAGTTCAGCACAACAGCTGCAAAAATGTTTGTCTATCTGGATAGTCGGGTATTTTATTCTCGTGGGTATTTCTCGAACTATCTGACGCTCGGTCAAGAGCGCATCAAAAATCTCTTATTGATAAGCCCCCTGAATGGCGAGTCATTACAGGAATTATATGGGTCCCTGGCCCAAGGTAGAAAGCCAAGCAAACCAACCAACTTTAGGCGAGAGCCAATCAGAAGATAAACTAGGTGTAGGCTAGGTGTGATAGTCATAGAAAACACAAACTTACAGAGAGCTCACCAGCTTCAAATGCGAAAACATAGCATAAGACCACCACGAGCGTGTTCCACCCTACTTACCGTAGTCAGTACGCATGAGGTCACGAATGCTGGCTTACTGCCGTCAAGGCTGGAACGATGTTTCTATTTTCCAGCAGAATATCATGCCACGGGTGAATCTGACCAACCACGCTACAGATACGCGTAGTTACCACGGTTACGACGCTCCCGAGCAGGGTAAGCAAATAGTTACTATCAGTTACAATTTCCAGAAGGTTGGAACAGCCAGCGAAGTAACTTTTTACGAGGTTGGAGTGAAAATAGCAACTATTAGTTACTATTATTAGAAGGGTGGAACACGCTCTACGTGGCCCTAGTAGCTATTCAAGTTTTGCTTAAGTAGGTTCTGTCAGTCTTGCCTGTTTTCACAACAATTTTAATTGTTGGCTAAAAACAGGAAGGCGGTACTAGATGACATGTACAACGAACCTAGGGCTGACAGACTATGTCGTTCCAACGATAATGCGAAGACAAACAAAACCGCTAAAACATTCAATCAGAAACCTGATCAACTTTTCGGGAGCCAGCTGCAAGACTAGCAGACAACATACCAAGGAAAAAGAGGGATGGTTTTCAAGACTTCCAAACCCTTTCGGACTGCAGTGAATTGGGGAAGTGGCCTGATGCCCAAGAAATCTGACCTTATGACAGACCGAACGAACATTCCTGATCAAACCTATAAAATTTGTCTGCTTGAATTTTATGAGTAAAGGGGTATGAGTAAAGGGAGAATTATTAATAGGCCTACTAATAGTGTAAATGACATGAATAATGTAAGATTAGGGTATATGGTGTCTGCTTGAATTTTATGAGTAAAGTGGATTTTATGAGTAAAGGGAGTATTATTAATAGGCCTACTAACAGTGTAAATGACATGAACTTTGTAAGATTAGGGTATAGGGTGTCTGCTTGAATTGTATGAGTAAAGTGGATTTTGTGAGTAAAGGGAGTATTATTAATAGGCCTAGTAATAGTGTAAATGACATGAATAATGTAAGATTAGGGTAAGTTAGGATTTAATAGGGAGGAGGAGACGTAGCACCAATCTGCGGTCAAATCTAGTTGGAAAAGGGTGAAAAAGTGCTATGCAGGTAAAAAAAAGAACGACCTAAGTTAGGTCAAGAATAAACAATGAGGAGAATTTGAAACTTGAATATACTACGCATACCAGCATGCAGGACACCCAAAAAATTCGCTTTTCTTTTACTATGGGTGAAGCTTACTATTGATGACTATCTCTCCTTGCCGATGTAAAATCTCCGGCCTCTCCGGGTATCTAGCGGAAGAAAGGCAGAAGTGGTGTCACAACTGCTCCCAAAGATCGCGGTGATTGACTGACACAGGATTTGAGTCGTACGGACACGCTTACTCCTTCTTCCTGAGAATCGCTGTCGTGTTTTGGACTTAGTCACATAGAGTATTAGGTCTTTCCTCTGCTCTGCAGCAAAAGCGAAGAATCGCCGTACATCCTAGTCAGAATATGCGAATTTCATCTTCTGGATAGGTTTGTGCAGATTTGTGCCGAGGGTTCGAGAGTAGGTAACGGCGATCCATTCCTTAAGCAGGTGACGCTCGTAACCCGAGTTAGGCTGCTATTATTTATAATTTACCAGAGGAAGTGGTCACTATGCAAAACTTGCCAGCTTTTAAGACCGCTATAGTTGGGACCACGTTTTATGAAAACATGTATATGTTTTAAAGAGTTATCAAATCTGGATGTTCTTTGTTTTGTGTTGTATTAGTATTTACCTATTTTTTGCCACTTGAAGTGTGTTTATGTTTATTGTATTATGCGACAAGCCGTATGGCTTACTCCTTTATTGAATAAAATAAATAAATGAATATACTAAGGGCTGCTATTCTAAGGAGCTTATTTTTGTCACGATCCTTCACGAGGACAAAAAAAACTATGGGAATCTGGTCTTTAACGACTGAAGGGACGACAGATTTTTGATTGGTTTCAAACCAAACACGCACGCGTTAATTACTTCGGTAATTTTATTTCGGGCTTCTCACGATCATTCTGCACCACTTCTGAAAAAGGTAGAATAGCATTTAGCTGACAAAACTTCATAAAACTGAATGTTATCAAATGATGAATATTTCTGGTGCTTTCATATACGATTTTTAAGCATCCGCTCTTCAAAATATGAATATTCAGTAACCCATTCCAGACGGAGCATATGGGATATGTACTTTTGTCAGTTATCAAGTTTCATTCAGATCGGGTTACTAGTAAGTAAATAAATTACTTACTTACTTACTTACTGGTTCGAAAGTTATAGATGCCTCAACTTTCCGGATTTCACCACCTTTGCCTCACCCAGGATGATCGAATTTAGGAAGTGACAATTTATATGCCTATCTGGTCAGGTCCCTAATAAGTAAGTAAGTAATTTATTTATAACCCGCCGTTTTCAGAAAGCGGAGTAAATGAAGAAAGTAAATAAAACACATAAACATACACAAAAAGACACTTAATTTCAATCGTCGGCCAGGAAGCAGTGTAGAAGGTCGTGCGCTGGTTGGGTTCTGTTGTCAATGATTTTTGATAGCGACGAAGAAACATCCAAATGGGTAACCTAATATACCTACCAAGTATCATCGTCCTAGAATACCTGAAAATACCCTAAGTCGGACTTCCGGGATCTCCCCCAACTCCTTCCAGTGCCAGTTCCGGTTTTATAAATAATGTATCCAAGGCTTAAGCTTGTTCTTCCCACCAAGTCCCGCCCGATCCTTCCGTTATAATCGTGCCGCAAAATTTCCGGTCCTCCCCTCCCCCACTGTTGATCCTGTCCGGAATTCAAACAGAATAACTGAGACACACGACCAAGGCCGTATCCAGGGGGGTTAGGGGGTTGACCCCCCCCCCCCCCCGAAACGTACAAAAATAATCATTTTTATAAGCTTTTCCTTCTGATCTATGTGCTTTTTGTAGTTTTTTGTCCGACCAGCAGGCAACCCCCCCCCCCCCCCCCCCCCCCCCCCCCCGAAATAAATCCCTGGATTCGGGCCTGCACGCGACAGCAACAACCATAGTTGCGTTTTCAGGCTCGTGATTCTCAACCCGTGTTCGTCAGAAGTCGTTTTCACGGAGCACAATAGAACACTTAATGGAGGTAAAGTAGCCATGTGAGCTATTTTTCGGAATCAGTCAGTTATGGGGATAAAAAACCTTAAAATGCATAAAAGAATATTTGATACTAGAATATGGAGCAGAGATATGGGGCGGGGAGACGGCAAAACAACTAGAGTCGCTCCAACTTCAGTATTACAAAAGGGTATTTGGACTACATCAGACAACCCATTCTCAAATTTTAAAGGGTGATATAGGTTTATATTCTTTAAAGCTATGTAGGGCTATCCTGATGATAAGATTATGGTTAAAAATTATAAATATGAGCAAGGATAGACTAGCTAGGTTAGCTTATGATGAGATGCTGAATAATGGTTTGAAACATTCTTGGCCATTCCAGGTAAAGCTGTTACTGGAGCAAGTAGGAATGCCATATATATGGAAAAGGTCTTGGTTGCACTGATTTGCCAAAAGATCTAGAACGTCAGATTAGAGTGGTTTTGGAAGGTCAGGAAATCCAGTGTTGGCAGGGTATTGTTAATAGTTCTATAACATTGAGTCATTAAGTAAGTAATTTATTTTTGACCCGCCATTTTGGAAAGGCGGAGTAAATGAAGAAAATAAACAAAACACATACAAACACAAACACAGAAAAAGACACTTAATTTTTAATCTTCGGTCAGGAACATTATCAATTGGTTAAAGTTTGTTTTGGAGAGGAAGTGTATTTTAAGTTCAATCTACCCGGGAAAGTTTTATGTAGTTAGATCCAACTAAGGGCGAACTGCCTTCCAATTCAGAGCTGGCAGAAGGTTTTTGAGAGAGGTAGTGTGGTTCCTGATGGGAGGTATGCTTGCCCACTTTGTGAGACGGAGGAAGAGAATTTGGACCATTTCCTCAGTAGATGCCCGAAGGTTTCTGGCTTAAGGAGAATGTATCTAGAGGGTGAAATTTTGTCACTTCCTGAAATTTTGAGCAATACTAACCCTACCGTTATTATTCGAGTGGGCGTGTACATAGACAAATCTTTAGAGTTAAGAAGGAGTCTGATTGTTTAAGTTATATTTTTGTTTTTGTTTGTTTGTGTATATGGCAATTGGGCTTTTGAAATACACTGATCTATCTGTCTATCTATCTATCCAGTGCGCATCCTAACACGGGTTCCGTGTTCTGTGGATTCAAGCGTTTTTAGCTCCCGTGTTTCTTTCGAGTTCAACACCGAATCAAACACAAACGGACTCGGTAGAGTATAACCGAGGGCGCTATAATCGTAAAGCTTTGGGAAATTTGTACAGCACCTTCTGCGCTCCTTCTACACTATTTCGCTCTGGCGTCACTCGTGGTCTTCGAAAGAAGGAGATTAAAAAGGTTAGATCATGTTATTTTAAATATGCAAAGCACCTGCTCGATTTGTCGAAATTATGTCATAACAATACATTGACGGAGAAGTTCAAAATTCTACCCTTTTGGATGTTTCCTCATCGCTTTCAAAAATCATGGACAACAGGGCACAACCAGCGCACGACGTCATCCACTGCTTCCTGAACGAAGATTGAAAATTAAGTGTCTTTTTCTGTGTTTTGTTTATTTTCTTCATTTACTCCGCTTTCTCGAATTGGCGGGTCGTAAATAAATTACTTACTTACGTACTTAGTATCAAATCCTGTGCCGGCTTCTCTTATGCAAAACACGGGCGCTGAAAACGGGTGTTAGGATTCGAGTTTTAATTATTGAGAAGACTAATTATAGAAAATGGTCTAAAAAACGATAATGTATTCTTCGAAAGCAAACCTGAGGTATTTAAACTTCCCGCTACTCTAATTGCGGAAGTCAATCACACCACAATTACGCTTCTGTCAAATAATACGTCAGGATGAAGTGCGGAGCTAATTTTGTGGTTACTTTCCTTACAATCCGGTTACAAGATACAGTTATGGCAAGACGGTTCTCATGTAGGTTAGAGTTGACTAACAACTGCAGGTTCTGTCTTTCTAAGCAGAATATACCTCCTCGTTAAGATTACTAATACGGAGGAAAGCTGACCATAAACAATTTGGGATGGCGAATAAGTATTCGAGGAATCCCTCGACCCTCTAAACAGCCTCTATCCAGCAATTAAACAATAGTTACAGAAATGGCGTATATATAATAGTGTATAGTGTATTTTTCTCTTTTTTTTTTAATTTTGTATTGCCAAGTTAAAATTGTATCTTGTGTGTTGTTCATTGTTCTACTTTCTTTATTAATCTTTTTTTTATACTCCATCAGTGACATTTTATGTAAAGATGGGTAATAAACATATTCATTCATTCATTCATTCATTATTGATCCAAAACATGTTTTGTGTATTTTTGCGAGGTGTTAATTTTATTTTCGACCTGTGCCCCTTATTGTTTTTAAGGTGGAGTGGAATATTGATACTGTATTTTTTGTTTTGCTAACTAGGCCCACAGGGTTCAGAGTTCTGCAAGCTAACCAACGACGTAAATAAATAAGACAGACACGATATAAGATACTGTTCAAAAATGAACCGATCTTGCATTTAATTTTATGGTTTGAACTATTAAACAGTGACATTTATAGGTCTATACCACTGATACAGCTGTCCGGCGTCGGTCAAACAATTTTGACACCAGCAAAGAAGATGGTCTGGGTCCCCCACACCAACTTTGCTAGATTGGTACGCCGGCCTCTCCCTACCCCCAACTTTTCAATTTCCCAAATTTTCTTAGAAGCTGGGAGACAGTTTGCTCGCAGTTGAATCCATGAAGTGTTAAAAGACCCCTCAAGCTATTTACTATTCAACTTAAAGTATTTTAAACTATTTGAATACTTTAAAACTAGGCTGTATTTTCAACAAATAACCCACGGTTTTGGCTGTTTTAAGCCTTTTCCGAGACCCATTGACGTGTAGCTAAAACAGGGGTACAGAACCCGTTTTTCTGATGGAAAAACTTCTCGCAGACAACCGTCGACAGCGTGATACACATCGAAGGTAGCAAAACACGGCAAGTGAGAAAAACAGCCTGGTTTTGTTAGAGGGGTTAGAGTGTACACATTTGACAAACAAAGTGAAGAGGCAATGCCCCCCCCCCCCCCAACCTAAAACAAATACATGACCTAATCCGTGATATACTCTACAATGACTTACCAGCGAGACGTAGCCATCCTTCCACTCTGCATGGGTATGAAATGATTAGCTTCTTAACCCTCTGCTTATGAACAGCTTCCACAATCGCTCGGTGCTGGTCCGACGATCTGCTCGGATTCTTCCACGTCCGAGAATCGAAAATCCTCATCCTCTTCACAAGTTAGGCCTTAGAGAATAATCCATTCAATACCACGACCCAGCAAGTGTTTCACTTTTCACAGATCACTGACGATTCCTTTTCTGGGTGCAATCACAGAGAAAGGATTTCACAATCACAGAGAAAAGTCACTGGGTTTTACTAGGCGAACGAAATCACCATCACTAATTTCACCGGGACGACTTCACAATCTAAGAGATCACTGGGACCGTACTTGCTCAAGCTTCGACTGGCGGCATTCCGTCTCCACACCTTCCTTTTTTTGAATTTGAAAACCTGCAAATATATTCGTCGATTAGTGCTAAAATAGATTATTAATGGGGAGTCATTTGTCATATTTTGTAGACAATTGGTCTACTAGTATCACTCCTCAAGAATGCGAAGGATTGCCAAACCTCGAAAGGAAATAAGAGCTCATAGCTCCATGCATAAATCTTCCTTGAGCCTAAGTTGACTAGAAAGTGTAGAATTATTGCAGGTTCGTTTCTTCTTCTTCTTCGGTAGGGTTTTGGTCCGTTTCGGACAGCTGAGTGCTCCACTTCGGCCTTTTCTTCAGTTTTCTATTCGCTTACAGTGCAAACACACGATCAGGATCTGGAGCTCCTGGACTGAAATTACTGCCCGGATTTTTGGCACCATCCTTCCATAGATAGATAGATATTTAATGCATAAAAGCCAAGAAGGGCCATCGCAAAAAAAAAAACAAAAAAAACAGAATTACAAAAACAAGAACACTATGCCAGTATTTAAAAAAAAATTCAACTTGATGATGAAAGTGCAGGAAATCCGGCCGTGAAATCCAGATCATGTGTTCGCACTATTATGAGTAGTAGTTGTCGCCCTTTCTTGGCTGGGGTTAGCAGTGTCGCCATATTGCCGTATTTTACGACAAATTGGCGGATTTTACGACCGACTGGCTATTGACAATCCTAGTAAGTTTTTGGAGATTTCTTGCTATTTTGGGTCAAAAAGAAATTCTTGCGTGTTTTTCAAAGACAGCGGCGTATTTCTTGGATCGCGATCTGACAACACTGGGGTTTAGATTGCTCCACTAAGGTTGATGGAGTTGATCTTATAATTCCCAATAGCCTGACGAGGATCCTTGCCAAGAAGGACCGAAATATCGCTGACGAACATGATAGCTGACTTTCCGTTTCTAGCCGTTGATTAGTAGTTGATTAGTTTGCGGATAGGCTGGAAGCATAGAGAAGAGTTTTTGTAGTTAAGATTTACCAGAAGAGTTGATGTTTGTTTTTTATTTGGTTTGTATTTTGTTTTGTATGCGATGGCCCTCGGGCTCTAAGCAAATATATCATATCATATAGTTCCCTGCATTTCGTTTTGCACTTGGCAGACGGCTAGGAATAGCTTCGGAGGATTACATTGCCTCAGACTGAAACTGATCTCCTATCTAGCTTCCGGCTGGGCTAGCAGGAGGGGGAGGTTCGGGGGGGGGGGGGGGAGGTCCGGAGGCAAACTGAGAAGAGAGAGAAAGAAAATATCCCGTAGCGAAAACAAGCTGTTCAGAACTTGTGTCTCCGACTAACTACTCGGGAAGGACACTCGGCGGGGGGGGGGGGGGGGGGGGCTCTTTAATTAATTAATTAATTTATGTGTTCATCAGAAAGCACAACACAGAGACGGAGTAGGAAAAAATAAAGAAAAGAAGAAGAAAACACTGTAATAAGACGACAAAACAAAGAGACTACGCAATGTCGCCTATATACAAAACTATATTATGGTACTATAGTGTCGAATAAAAATAGAAATCGAATGTCTGTCAATACAAGCGAGTTCCAAGTCTAGTCTTTAAGACAAACTTCTGAGCTATTGGTTATTGCCCCAAGTATAATAATAATAATAATAACATTTTCGCAAACTGGACGGCAGGCCGTTAAGCCTCTATAGTGTATTACATTTTAGTTGATCTGTCTCTTTGGCCATATTGCAGAAATTTTAGAGTGGTAAAAGTTGTAGGTTCAGGTCACGTACCGATAGAAGCGGAGATGGACGTAATAAGAAGGACAGAGTATTGTAGAAATAAGGATTGAATGAACGAAGGGTTTATTAAAAAAAAAATGGAATCTTCAATGCCCAGAGGCGAACCTGTAAGGGACTAATTACCCTCAAAACAAAACATTAATAAAAACAAAACTTCGAAATATCGCGGATAGAAAATAAGTTAGATTGTAATTTGATGGTATGTCCACGTATTTTTTTGGATAACGTGAGTGAGGACTTACTGATATATATTTTAGACAGTTCACTAAAACCTTCACGGCCATGGTAAATAAAAAAAACAAGATCTACATAATCACAAAAACGGAAGCCGAAAGTTGGGGAAAAACTAGAAGAAGTGCCCCTGTGCGACATTCCCCCCTCGCATTCCCCAAGCTTATGAATCTTCCCGAAAAATATTTGTTTCCCAGGCTTCCGATTAGCCATTCCAGAACCACCTATCGGTTTAGTTCGTAAACTTTTCTTTTTTTTACGTACTTTGACTTGGAGAATAGACAAGCAGGCTTGGAAACGAAAAAGATAAGTAAGTAAAAAAAAATTGGTCGGTCCAAAGCGCCGAGATTTTTTTTATCAACAGCCGATTTGTCTGAAAAACAGTAGATCTTTCCGAAAAACAGTCGCCTTTTTCTTAAAAACAGTTTTCTTTTTAAACAATTGGTAAAAATGAACAGCCAGTCGTTGAGCACCTTGCCCCACCCCAAAAAGTTTGTCTAGTAACGCCTCTGTATGTACCTGTCAGTGTTGCCAGATCGTGATCCAAGAAATATGACGCTGTCTTTGGGAAATACGCCAACATTTCTTTTTAACCCAAAATTGCAAGAAATCTCCAAAAACTTCCAAGGATTGTCATGAGAACCCAAAAATTTTAATACACTAGTAAAAAAAATTAAAAAAATCCGCCAGTCTGTCGTAAAATCCGCCTGTTTGACGTAAAATCCGCTAATATGGCATCAATGACTACCAGGTATACTTCTTTACACATCCTAATTACCACTTTAGCCTCTGGCCGGATCCGGGTACCCAGGCCGAACTTTACCACTAAAGGTCACAACCAGTTACCAGTAATCCCAGGCGTTACATATAAATGAAAAACCTCATTAGATCCAGCTTTTATTTTTCCACCACTTGTCGGCGAAAGTTTGAGTTTCTCCGAAATGCAAATTTCTTTTGATACTCCAATTTGAATTGCTAATTCAAATCATGTAGGTAATTTGCTCAGGTGTACTAGTTGTTCTCGAGACACATAACCGATTACTTACGAAGGATGTACTAGCTAGACAATTACCCCACTTCTTATAGTAGTTTATAGTGGAGTTCATTACAATAGGCCGATGACTTGCAGTGAGTAGGAGAGCATATAATTAAAACAGGGGGGGGGGGAGCATAATTAAAACAGGGGGCGGTACGACAGCGAAGAACGAAAAACTATTCGATAGATTTAAGCGCTAGTTTTCTCAGTTCACCTCCGAAATTCGAAACCTAGCCGGAAAGCGTCAAAGTTAGCGTCTTTTCTGGAGATGTTGGTCAAGCTTTTGTAAAACATGCCCAAAAGTATAGATGTAAAACATTCAATACATCCGAAAATCAAAACCCATAAATATTCGTTCAGCCCAAACTGACTGCGAATCCTCTTTGATGGTGCAAAACGGATAAGTCAGCTGAATTTTATTGGAGCTATATTTCGGTCCTTCTTGGCAAGGGTCCTCTTCAGGCTCAAAACCGCTCAAGTTGGAAAAACGAACTTGTGTGTCGCTGACGTATCCGTTTTGCACCATCAAATATAATCAGAACCCAGGTTAAATCCGAGAGAAGTCATGGACAATACCAGCCGTAAAATTTTTCGGTCTGTCGAAAGTTTCATAACGGATAACACAAGGATGCGCAGTTTCAAGTGATAAAACTTGGTATGTCATTCGTTATGATTTTGCAAATGCAAACTCGATGCATTGAACGTCATACGTAAAAACAATGCCAAGAAGTGAAGAGCCCCAAACCCGCCCAAAAAGCATCTGCTGACTTTGCGTTTCGGCTCGTCTTGTATGCATAACATTCAACGCGTAACGTTTGCAGAACCATAACAGCTAACATCCTAAGTGTTATCAGTTGAAAATGCGAATCATTGTGCTATGTGGTATGAAACTTCTGACAGTGTAGTCTCAGGGTAACTCGCGCCAGGTTTGAGCTGAAGTATGGAGGCTTCGTTCGAGTCTCAAACTACCGGAAGATTTGAATTAATTTTATGATCTCACCAAGCTTACTTTCCGGATTCTGGCCGAACTATCTATCCGAGCTCATAGCACAATTCAGCATGGTTACCCCTCTGTCAACCCCTTTCTCAGGATGCTTGGGCTGTAATCTTCGATTAAAGACTTATTCTAAATATCAGTCAACTACGTCTATTAATTATTTAAGATCAACGACAGAAATAGGAGCTATACGTTTCTTGTAATATTTTGTCAACAAAGTAATATTTCCCATACAGTGCATAAACATCAGTCTAGACCATAATGGCGAAGGTTCTCGAAAGTATAAAGTGTAAACACATAGGCTAGGTATAACCAAGGCCTTCTTGAAAATATAGCTGTAAACAACGTTGCCTCAGACGAAAAATAACAACAGCTTTCGTACGTTTCATGTTGAGAATCCTTCGGCAGACTTGTCTTGGCTTTCAAAGAGTTCAGTTCTCTTGTAAGAATGTAGTTTGTAGATAAGGTAACCATCTTTTCACATATGAAGTGCTTGTACACAGTAAAAATAAGCAGTAACTTTCAAGTCAGTAAAATCACACGAATTATTATTTCTAGTTCATTTTCCTGTCTCTCAGAATAAGACGATAGTGTTCTTCGGCGATCTTTTGTGATTTTCGATATAGTTTGGGGAGTGTTGGTTATTGTTGGATAAGGGGGTTCCTTTAGGAACATCAAGAATCATCAGATAGGGTGGTCCCTTTTAGAGGGATAGGCTTCTCAACTCCCTCCGTGCGTGCGTGTCTCAGCGTTCTGGGGGTTACCGGTGCCTACGTGCTCTGGTGTCCGAAAGGCATCAGGTCATCTGGGCATTCCGTGGCTCTGTCGGACGTAGGGACATCCGTTCATGCGGGGCGTCTTGGAAGTCAGTTCTTCGGGAAGGTCGGCCAGTAGGTGTAAATTCATTGGGACATAAATTCAGTGGCTTACCGTGATTACTCTTTCGTATCTTTTCATCTTTTTATTTCGTAGCTTCGTTTTGTAAATAAAACCAATTGCCGGTATCTTTTCTTCTTGTATGGTTCTGCTATAATTCCTGGGCGGAGGGGCGGCCTTCCGGGAGGGTTTTGTCGTCCGGGGCCTTGCTCGCGCTACCTATTTACTTTCCCCCGTCTCCGGCGATTATAGTATTTGGTGACAGCTAACGAAACGAAACCCGCCTACCTTTTTTTACAACGCTATCGCTATTTTTTTGAGAGACGGGAAGTTGTCGTTGCCAACATTTTGCCAAATTTTCACAAATCTTGTTCTTTCTGATTGTTTGAATTTTATTTGACGAAAATGATTCATTTTGGTGACGACAAGATATTTATTTTTTTCTTAATTTTACAACAAGTCGACTGTATGTTTAAAACTGTGAAATGTGGAAGCAGTGAAATGTGAAAACAGTGAAATGTGAAAACAGTGAAATGTGAACATCAAGCCAGCAAAACAGCCATCAATGTAGTCAGTGGAATTCGGGGATTTCGTAGTGGGACAGAAGAAAAGATGAAGTCATCAAAATATAGCAATCCTTACAGGCAAGGTTTGCAACCGTGAGTACGAATGTAAAACAGCAGTATAGTCAGCAAATTATCTACATTTGTTGTTTTCACCCTAAGAAGTCCCAAGACACTAGAGTTTGTCCACAAAGTTTTGCTGTACTTTTTGCTATCACTGTATCACCTCTAAAAACCAAATAATTCCTTAGAATTAATTTTCTTTATTTGTTTCTGTTTTTATTCATAGCGCCATTTTCTTATACAAGAAATATCTGATTGCGCCTTGTACATCCTTGTCACGAATCCAAAATACCTTTTCATTAACTGTCAAAGTTCCCGCCATAAAACGAACGACCTCACTTTAAATGGTCATTCAGAATTCCATCAGTCCAACGTCAGTTAAGTATGTATTAAGTAACCTGACAGGCTTAGTGACTAGTGTCGAAGCATTGCACAGTCGATAGTGCGTTCCCCTTTTCGTCATTTTACTGATGTTTTTCATGGTCCGAGTTGAACAGTTAGTTGGGTTGACAAGTGATTTTGATCGATTAATCATTTTTGGCGTATGTAAGGTTATGTAGCAAGACAGGTCTCCGACATCAGTAATTCCCGTGTCGTTAAATCAGGGAATGACGATACCAAGAAAGCTCATGAGGTTCGTTCTCAAGAAAGGTACTGTTATGAAATGTAGGTTTTGTCTGCCATCCTCAGTAAAGAGTCGCGGTTTGTCCATTTCCGTGAGAGAGTAGGTGCCCAGCGTTGTCGTTGTCCAGTGTTGTTTTTCCGACCTGAAAAAGGAAAGGTTTATGGTCAGTCAGTCAGTAATATATAAGTAAGGTTGCCCTATGATGTTGACAGCAATGTGTCAACTGCCAGTGAGAAATCCGCCCTAGCTTTGACGAATTTTGTAGACCAGTACTTTGATGAGCACTTTCGTGCAGTAGAGCAAATGATATGAGGTTGCAGGCTATAGATTGGCGGAGCATATTTTTTGTTACCTTTTATTTTTGCTTGTAGCCAGTCTGCTGTTTATGTTTCACCTAGAGCTTTGTTGACGTAGCTAACATGGTGGCGGAATTGATCTAACTTTATGCAGAAAAAGGAGATCAGTTCAGGGATATATATTTTGTCCTGCAACAATTATATTTTTATTTGATTTTTTTTTCCTCACCTCATTTTGTTCGAAACAAAGGATTTGACTTTACCGATGATGACGCAACATGTCTAATGAACACGAGAGTTCATGTTTACCCATTATTTGACCCAACAAGAGCAGTGATTTTGGTCAAACGCGTGAAGATTTATTACAGTCAGGGTACCGTGTATAAGAAAAAAAATACACATCATTTCACAAAGGTTTCCTTTCAAAAATAAACCATTCTAACTTATTAGTTTTTTTTAACCTTATTTTTTTTTATTCAAGTTGCAAATTCTTGAAATTACTGGGGTTTTTTTTATTTTGATTTATTAACTATTTTTTTTTTTAGCAGTTTTTCCTGCTATCTCCTTTATGTTTCATCTTTTCCTCATGGCATTACGGAATTAGCTACTCCTTTTCCATGAGAAAAAGTGAAACTATTTTAACTAATATCTTTGAGTTCCAGGAACAGCTTTCATAACAATTAATTCATAATCTGATAATTAATGGGTTTAAGTGAGTGATGAATAGATTGACTTCAAGGTCACAAGGATTGTTCAGTGAAACAGTCCTTACGCTATCATATACCCAGAATTGCCTATGTGGGCTGTGAAATTTATTGTATCACCGGTTCCAGAACTTTTCTATCGAAAAAGGGAATTTTCTTTAAGTTTTGGCTCTAGATTAAAATGGTGAGCCTTATTTTCAAATGTCATGATCCCTCATCAAAAAGTTCAGTTGTTCCGTGTTATTGCAATATCTTTCCTGACCTACTATCATGTCCAAAGACGGAATTAATTGCTCAGAATCAGTCCTTTAAGTTGTCAGAAAATTAAGCGGAGTTTTGCTCGCGTGATCTTTCCACGTCAGGGATCCTCTTCTTGGAGATATAAGGCCAAATATCTCTAAGAAAAATCCAAATTTTGATCTATCTATTTTGCAGATTTTATTGAGCGTGGAAAAGTGTAATGAATTATACTAGACAATTAATGAAGTCGTTGGGCAAACGTTTACGCCAATGTGGCGTAGGCACTGTAAATATCGAGTCATATGACTCATTTCCGTTAAAACTACCGGTAGAAATAGACTTTTGTGGCGAAATCAGGTTCTGCAATGCAGGCTGATACGGATCCAGCCACCAGCCGGAGTGCGTAATGGGCTAGGAACATGCCATTCCGACCGCTCGCAGCACTATGACATTTACCGGACTGCCGACCCTGACGGCAGTGTGACGCGGAGGGTAGCTGAATGTCACAGCTAGTTCCAAAATCCGCAACTGAAAGTCCCCGCGAATACCAGACGTCTTGGTTTTAATCATCAATATGATGATGATATATTTGGATGGATTATAGGCCTAATTTTATGAATTCAGGATGATTTTTGTGAAGGGGCAAATAATATGATGCTTGACTAGCTAGCAAGCACATTTTTGTTTCGAATTAGAAACAAGAGAAAGCTCGACATATTGAGCCGACGAGGCATTTCGTCAGTTATTAATTGCGCGTGCTCTAATTGAAAGAGCTTTGATGACTATGACGTTTCGGACTTGGTCAAGTCCGCAGTCTCTTCTTTTAGTCTACCAACAGGGGTGTAAAATATAGGACGTCCTAACAACGAAAATTGAATTCCCTGGTTGGGTAGCAAGAAGCAAATGACTAAGAACTAGGATAACTAGTTTTGTTTTTGATAAAACGTCAAAATACGGGATCTGAGGTGTTCCCAGGTGAACGAAAGTTTCACATTTAACGCGCATAGCGGCAATTTGAATAATAAGACCGCGGTGGATCCTTCAAGTAGATATGAAGGTCCTCACATTTGAGTGAAGGAAAGAGAAAATAACGTGAGTATATGGCAACCAAAGTTGACCATTTTGTGGAATATAATCCCTCATGTATGAGCAGTAACCCGCGAGTTCCAGCGGCAAAGCCGCCAGAATATTTTTCGGACCGTCTTATAGTCAAGAGACGCATCTGGACCGTTTTCATTATGAGTAAGTAAAACAGGTATGTCCTAATAGCCGTGGAAATGCTTTCCGGCCATGTTGTTTGAGATTATTCCGCATCCTTGGTGCAGAAACGATATACAGATTTTGTAGGACTATATTTTTGCCTGTTATAATTCGCCGCAGTGCATTTTTAACCGGTCATGGTAATAATCTGGACTCCGAGCTTTTTCGCGGCATGCGTGTGACAAGCTAGGTATTCGTAAAATATACAACTCTAGCCTCTAAAGAATTTTTTTTTTGATCACGCCTGTCCTGAGATAAAAGGTGATTGGGACAAAATTCTGTGTCAGGTAGG